>QXEO01000536.1:764907-1366913 GCA_007115705.1 Dactylis glomerata
ATTCTGGTGCATCATGTATTACATCTGTTGGAAGCACAGCTTCTGCTCCATACACCAGGAAAAATGGTGGTAAGCCTGTTGATCTATTCAGAGTTGTTCTTAACTCCACAGCACTGCTGGCAGCTCATCTAGCCAACATCCCGGAGTTTTCTCCAGGGGCTCTATCAGCCGGGGTTTATGCCGGATAATACTAGCCCATTCGATCTCTCTACTTGGCCATTGGCACAAGGTGGGCAACCGACGCAACGTCCAGCCGGATTCCCACTTCCTCACAAAATCTGGCAAATGGCCCTTGGGCAAAGTTTGACCCATTGTCAGTGATGATGCTTGAGGAACACAATATCTCAAGATTATATCTTTAAGAATTTCACTGCTGTGTGACCATCACACTTGCTTATGGGCTTCAATTCAATCCACTTGGTGAACTTGTCCACCATGACCAGGATATGGGTCATTTTCCCTCTGGCCGGCTTAAAAGCCCCGACCATATCCAGGCCCAAACAGCAAAGGGCCAGGTTATTGGGATAGTTTTCAGGGCAGATGCCGGCTGATGAATCTGGTGGGCATATCTTTGACACCCATTACATTTCCGGACCAAGTTTTCTGCCTCTTGCAGTGCCGTTGGCCAATAGAAGCCATGCCGGAATACCTTTGCCACCAATGCCCTGGACGAAGCATGGTGACCACACTCCCCCTGGTGAATTTCCCGGAGCATCTCCAGACCCTCCGCAGATTCGACACATCTCTACAATACTCTGGTGGTACTTCTCTTGTATATTTCTTTGTTGATGATGGTATACGCTTTGGATCTCCTTATAACCCGGCGGGCCTCGGTTTCATCCGCCGGCACTTGACCATCCACCATGAAGTTCATGATAGGACGTGCCCATGAGGGCACTTCCCTGACAGTGAACACTGCCTGATCTATTTCCATCATTTCGACCGACACATAATCGATCTCCATGGGCTGCGAAGTCCCCGGGACTGAAGAATCAGTCCCCGGGTATGCCGGAGCAGTCCCCGGGTATACCGGCACAACCTCTTGGCACATTTTACCCTTGCCTTTAGTTTTGCTCCGGAATACTGTACTAACAGCATATGCCGGCCCAGTCCCCGGGACTGAGGAAACAGTCCCCGGGTTATCCGTCCTGGCTCCGGCATCTATCTCCATTGGAACTGCTTCGTCTGGACCTGGCGGGACATAAATGGAGGATGACTCCGGCGAGGGTTTGATCGATGGCTTCCTCAGATGCTCCAGCGAAATGCCGGGCGGGATTGAATCTCGGGAAGACCCCAGCTTGGATAATGCATCGGCTGCATCGTTCTGAGCCCGGAGAACGTGCCGGAACTCACAACCTTCAAAGTAACCACTTAACTGCTGCACTAGGAAACGGTATGATGCCATGTTAGCATCATGCACGTCCCATATGCCGGAACACTGCTGAATCACTAAGTCAGAATCCCCGAAGCACATAATCCGGCGAATTCCTATGTCCTTAGACACCTTCAGGCCATGCACAAGTGCCTCATATTCCGCCACATTATTTGATGCTGCAAAGTGAATCTGCAGGACATATCTCAGCTGGTCATTCTTTGGTGAACTGAGAACTATGCCGGCACCCAAGCCATGGATTGTCTTGGACCCATCGAAATGCATCCTCCAATAATTGGCATCTGGCAATGGTGGCTCATACTGTATCTCGGCCCAGTCAATAAAGAAATCAGCCAAGACCTGGGACTTGATTGTATCCCTCTTATCGTACTGCGGTGTATATGGTGAAAGCTCTATTGCCCACTTTGCTATCCGGCCGCTGGCATCTTTGTTGCCTATAATTTCCGAGATAGGGGCCTCGGCCACTACCCGGATTGGATGCTCTTGGAAGTAATGCTTGAGCTTCTTGGCCGCCATATAGACACCATAGGTCATCTTCTGATAGTGGGGGTAATTTTGCTTTGAGGTGGAGAGGACTTCACTCAGATAATATATCGGCCGCTGCACGGTTTTGCCTCCTTCCTCTCGCTCTACTACCACCACAGCACTGACAACTCGGTTGGTTGCCGCTATATAGAGCAACATTGGCTCCCGGGGCATCGGAGACGCTAATACCGGAGCTGTTGACAACAACTGTTTCAATTCTTTGAAAGCTGCATCTGCTTGCGTTGTCCAGACAAATGTGTCGGACTTTTTCATCAACTGATATAACGGCAGAGCTTTCTCTCCCAGCCGGCTTATGAAGCGGCTCAGGGATGCGAGGCACCCAGTGAACTTCTGTACTTCCCTCAAATCTGTCGGCAGCTTCATCCTTTCTATGGCACGAATCTTGCCGGGATTCACCTCAATACCCCGGCTGGAAACAAGGAAACCGAGCAACTTGCCCGCCGGCACACCAAAGGTGCACTTAGCCGGATTCAACTTCATCCGGAATCTCCTCAGGTTCCCAAAGGTTTCCCGGAGATCATCTATGAGAGTCTTGCTCTCCTTGGTTTTTATGACGATATCATCGACATATACCTGCACATTTTTATCTATTTGATCGTGCAAACACTTTTGCATACACCTTTGCATACACCTTTGGTAAGTTGCGCCGGCATTTCTTAAACCGAACGGCATAGTGAGATAGCAATAAGCCCCGTACGGGGTAATAAAGGATGTCTTTATTTGATCTGGCTCATACAAGGGGATCTGGTGGAAACCAGAATAGGCATCTACAAATGATAACAGTTCACATCCGGCTGTGGAATCAATCACTTGATCGATCCAAGGGAGCGGGAATGGATCTTTAGGACATGCCTTATTCAAGTTGGTGTAATCAACACACATCCGCCATACTTTCACTATGGCGGGCTCGTCTTTCTTCTTTTCCACCAAAACCGGATTAGACACCCAATCCGGATGAAGTACTTCCTTGATAAAGCCAGAGGCTAAGAGCCTGGCCACTTCCTCCCATATGGCTTTCCTTCTATCGCCGGCATTCCGCCGGAGCGGCTGCTTCACTGGCTTAGCATCGGGTCTCACGTGCAATGCGTGCTCAGCCAGCTCCCTCGGCACACCTTGCAGGTCCGAAGTAGACCATGCAAAGATATCCCGATTCTCACGGAGGAAGCTGATGAGCTCGCTTTCCTATTTGGGATCCAAACTTGCCCCAACCAGGGCATGGCGCTCCGGGAAAGCTTCATCCAGAGGCAGCTTTTTGACTTCCTTACTCACTTGAAAAGAAACGCTGCCACCGGGATTTGTCATGCCCGGCATAGATTTGCCGGCCACGACCGTCTCAGCAATCTCCACTGCTCGCTTGAGCCTCTTCCTCTCCTCTGCAATGATCAGAGTCTCGGCCAGATTGGATCCGGTGGTGGCACATGCCATCGAACGCTTGTAATCACCAATGATGGTGATCACTCCTTTGGGTCCCGGCATCTTCATCTTCAGATACGCCACATGCGTAGAGGCCATGAATTTTGCCAGTGCCGGTCTACCCAGCAAAGCATGGTAGGGGCTCTCCAGATCAACCACCTCGAACATGAGGTTTTCCACCCTGCAGTTATCCCGGCTGCCAAACATCACATCCATCCGGATCTTGCCCATCGGCGCACACGAAAGTCCCGGCACAATGCCGTGGAACGTGGTCTTGCTCGGTTCCAGCATATTTTCCTTGATTCCCAGCTTCTCCATCGTATCCCGATACATGATGTTGATGCTGCTTCCATTATCAATGAGGACCTTGCTGAATCTTACGTTATTAGCCGGCCCGACGAATGTCGGATCCATCACCAGAGCATATCCGCCGGGATTTGGCATGATCCGGGGATGATCTGCCCTGTCCCAACCAACAGCCTGGTCAGACCAGTACATCAGCTTTGGCACAGCCGACATAACGGCATTCACCTCCAGACACCGCCGGTACAAGCTCTGCTTGTCTGTTCTCGCGGTCTCAAAGACCATATAGCTCTGATCATACTCCTTGTACTCATTTCGGCCCGCTCCTGGGCCTCCGGCGTTATATTCCGGATTATAGCTCTGGTCAACTTGATTTACGCCGGCATTTCCGGCGTTGCTCTGATTCCCAGGATTAACCGGCCTAGGTGGGACTGCTATCGTATTGGCACCTGTCAACGGCGATGGAGCTGCCGGGACAGAGGGTCTAGCCGGTCCCCAGGGACCTGCACGACCTGCTAATATGTCGTCCAGCCACGAACAGTTCCTTGTCAAATGGTTTGCCGGCTTTCCCGGCTGGAATGTGTGGAACACACAAGGCTTGTCCATGGCAAGACCCACAGTATACTTCGGCCACTGCTTCTTCTGGCCGGCGGCTCCGCCGGCATTCTTGTTGGTCCAGACATTCTTCTTCTGGAACGACTGTGCTTGCTGCTGCGGCTGCTGCTGAGGCTGCTGATAGTCCTCATATCTCGGACGCTGGCTACTGCCGGCGCCCCCTTGCTCTTCCTCCACAGCTGCAACTTGTGCTGCCCCATACCGGTGATCCGGCCTTTCATCTCTTCTCTTGTTCCGGTTATCAGTGCGATAATATTGCCCTGATCTCCCGGCATTGCTGGTGTTCCCCTGGGTTTGCCCCTGTCCTTGTGAATCGAGACTGGGCTGCATGGGATCTCCCAGAGCATAACTATCAGCGATCTTGATTGTTTCGGCCAGCGTGGCTGGCATTTGCCTCTGAAGCTTTTGCCACAACATGGTGCCATGCCAGCACCCATGAGCGAACCACATGATGGCCTGCTGCTCATTGATTCCTTCGCAGGAATTGCGCAACGTGCACCACCTGGTCAGATAGTCACGGTCAGTCTCATTCACTCCTTGCCGGCAGTTAGCCAGCTGCTGCGGACAGTTGGGCCTCTTGTATGTACTGGTAAAGTTCCACACAAACTGCTCTTCGAAATCAATCCAGCCGTTGATACTCCCGGCCGGCAAATTATTCAGCCATATCCTGGCTGGACCTTCCAACATCTGCGGCACATATCGTACCGCCCATCTGAGGTTTCCTCCGGCGATGTTCACCGCTGTGGAGTAATCCTCCAACCAATCTTCCGGCTTCGTACTGCCATTATATGTCCTCGTGCCACGCGCGAGCTGGAAGAAGTAAGGCACCGGCTCCCCCATAATCCGGGGTCCGAAACACATAGGGCCCGGAGCTCCTTGTCTCTCCACCAACTCTGATTGGTGGATCTTGTCCAGCTTGAAACGTGCATCATTGGCTTCCAAGGACCGAGGTCCAAGCCGGGATGCTATTGGGCCTGCGATCATCTGCTGCTGCTGCTCCGGCTGATGCTGCTCACTATGCCGGCCTTGCTGGTCCTGCTGCTGATATCCCGCCCGAGAAAGGGCGGAATTGCCGTCATCCTCTCGATGTCCCGGATGGCCTGCACCCTGCTGCTGCACTGCACCTCCGGCGCCCTGTTGCTGACGCCGGGCTGCACTGTTACTCCGGCCACCACCGGCCGCGCCTACTTCATGCCCGGCCGGCACACTCTGGCCGGGCTTCTTGCTGCCGACATACTTGTCAGCTTGGCCGACATTCTTCTGCACCATCGCCTGCTTTCCGGCGACAGCCGGATCGTACGCCTGGATCTGCTTGTCCCGGCGGCCAGAGGTCACACTTCCGGCACGCCGGGCGCTAGGATGCGGGGACGAGGCTTGGCCCCTCGACCTCGCGCCGGCACCTCCCGCCGACACAATGTACTGAGACGCCCCGGCACCCGGGTTTGCCTTCTTAAAGGCCTCCTGCTGCTTTGTAGCTTCAGACAAAAGTTGGTTAAGCCGGGCTTGCTGCTCACGCAGTGCTTCGCCGGATAAACAAGATAAATCCTTAGCTACCTCGGCCGCCGCTCTAAGGTTCTTTACTGGCGAACTATAGACTACCTTAGGCACAGTACTAGTTGCGGTATGACTCTTATCTCTAGCATCTTTTCCTATCTCAGCATTAAGATTTCTGCCTCTAGTTCTAACCTCTTCTATCCGGCTAGGCCGGATTACTACAGGAGTAAAACCATGGGCTGCCTCATACTCACGGAGTTGCCGGTTAAACCGTTCGCGCTCCTGGTTCATGGCCAGGGCCTCGTCGACGAGGGCCTGATGAGATCCCTCCAGGACCTCCCTTGTCTGCTCCGGATCAACGCCGGATCGCACCGGCTCGAGAAGCCGGTCGATGATGGGAAGAAGAACCTCGCCCCTAGCCGGCACACCGGAAGTGCCGGCCAGGTTCTCCGCACGCTCCAACGGAGGACGCGCCGACCTCTTGACCTTCGGCGGCTCCGGAGGAGAAGCTCCGACCGCTGCTGCTTTGCCGGCATCTTCCGCCGGCGGCACGGATGTGCCGGCCATCATCACCTCAGCCGGCTCTACTGAGCGAGCGCTACGCCCAGCGTGAGCCAGGCGATGTGACGGAGGATCCGACGCCACCAGCACCTCCTTCCTGCAAATTCTCTCAGTCCCCACGTACACCTCGTGGGAACCGAAAGACATAATCCGGCCATCCCTGGGGAACGGCCGGCCACCGAGACAACCGGCGTTGTCACTGACGAAACTGAGCGAGCCTAGCCTCTGGACGAGGCCAGAGACCACGCGCACTCCCGAAGCTGCTATCACAGACCCCGTCTGAATGAACACTCCGCCCAGCATATCGATCTGCCCCACGGTGGGCGCCAAATGTCGTCGTGGTGAAACAACATATGCCATAGGATGGCTTAAATGGGGGCCGAACTAGATGCTGGAGGATTCGGGAGAGGGGAACGAGCTAAAAAGCACGACAGAAAGAGGCACTGATCTACCCAGGTTCGGGGCTCTCGTAAGGAGATAACACCCCTACTCCTGCTCTACTGATTGTATATTTGGGTCGATGTAGTACACAACAATGGTGCTTCCAAGCTCTCTGCTAGAGAAGGAAGATGAACTGCTAAGTGTAGGAACACAGAGTGACCAACCCTTTACCAGGGCTCCCTATGCCACCTTATATAGTGGTGGCCAGGGTTACAACGGTCATACAAGACCACAAGACACGGGCTACACTCCAAACAGGAGCTGGTGACGATGGCAGAGACCCTTGACTTCACCCCTGATTGCTCTCGATGGGACGCCATATCCCTGTACCTTGTACCTCTTGAACTGTGGCCTTACCTCTGTGCGGTAAGCTCGTACTTGTGCACAGTGAGGGTAGGTAACCTCCACTGTGCACCCTGCCATCTTACTCTCCTACCATGCTTGGATGTTTTCTTCCTTGATTGTAGGGATGTGACACCTTGGTTGACTTAAGTATCCCGGATATGACCGTTGGCCATACCCAGGACTTATATGCCGGATCAACGACCTACGAGGGTCGGGTAATCCGGCCTCCCCTGCTCCTGCACAACACACCAAATGGTTAGGCCGGCATATCTAAGTATATGCCGGCACACATATACCAGTATTCCGGCTATACCGGCATATCCAAGTATTAGCCGGGATACACACATATGCCGGCCTGACCGATGCTCTCATATTTCGGCTAGGCCCTTTCTTGATAACTCGGCACAAGTCAACCATAGACTTTGTGTCTTTCTAGTCTCTTGACCCTACCGGGGGTTATCCCCCCGACACCGGCAGACCAAAGCCCCGCTCAAAGTGGGCGATGAACACGACGCGTTTGCCGGGTTCAGGTGCCGGCACAGTCTCTCCCGCCGGTAGCCGGCATGCAACACCGTCCGGAACTCTTCTGGTGGTGGTGACCCAAGATATGTCGGCCGGAGTAACCTCCGACCCCTCCCAGCCAGAGCATCCTTGGAGCTGGGCCGAGTTATCTTCCTCCGAAGCCGAGGTAGCCGTCATGCTCGATGAAGCCATCTTGGTGGCCGGGACAAGGCGTGAGAGCCGGAGTCCCATGATGTTAGTCCTATCAAGATCAGAGAAAGGAGGGAAGTTAGTCTCTCCGGCATACTACTCTCACAAAAGTTAGCAGGAAAAGAAGATCTATCAACGCAGTTAAAATCGGAAATAAACATGGAAATAAGTCCTACGGAAGAACATCTATGAACTACTGAAGAACATCACTGGCAATGCTAATCGAGTCAATGAGATACTAAGTATGGAAACTACTGAAGATCTAAGCAGGCAATGTTACCAGTGCAAGGCTACAGAAAAGCATGAGAGAGGAAGAACAGAGAAGGGAAGGCTTACCGGAGTTCGAGCGGCGGCAATGGAGCGGCGGTGAGCTTGCAGTCGAAGATCCAATCTCCCCTGGTGATATCCGGAAGAGGAGCAGCGGTGGCGGCGATGTAGGTGAAGATGCCGTACGTCGGCGAGCAGAGGCGCCGGCGTGCAGGAGAGCGACGACGGCGGAGCTCCTTCTCTATTCCTCGGTCCGGCGATGATGCGTAAGAGATAAGGGAGCGGAGGAAGAAGAAGACACTGTGGGGTAAAAAGAGCAAGTTTACCCCCGCCCCCGTATTTATACCGCGGGACCAGGGTCGTGGGGATCGTGGTAAGTGCTCCACTACCCCGACCGTTTCTGCGGGAAGTCGCCACGTGGTGGCACGTCGTGGGGCGGCGGTTCGTATAACCGTGCCACTAGGCAATGATGGCACGCAGTAAATGCACTGTGAACCATCACATCATGTGACCGTTCGTGGTGGCAGGGCAGTTGCAAGTTTCGATGCAAACTGTCGGACTTGGCTTCTTAAGGAAGTCTCATCTATGTGCCGGTGTGGCTGTCCGGGGAATAAGTTCCGTCCGGAATATCCCCGGGGCCGGCCGGATTAACTTTTGGAAAAGGAGCAGGAGCCGGTGTATGCGTGGGAGTCCGTCATATAATCTGATCGCCGGCGTATAACATAGAGCCGGGGTATAATGAAAAGATGATATGTTGAACCTGTCAAGGCTCCACAGTTGAGACTGGGGAACCTCGGCAGCTTCGTGGACTAGTGTCGGGGGGATGACCCCCGGTAGGGTCAAGAGGCTAGAAAGATACAAGGAATATGGTTGACTTTTATGTCGGTTGACCAAAGCTGGGTCTGGCTGGAATATAAGAGCGTCGGCCAGACCGGCATATAAGTATATCCCGGCTGGTGTTCAGATATACCGGTTTATCCGGGATATGTGGAGATGTGTGCCGGCATATGTATAGGTATGCCGGCCTAACTTATTTGATACGTTGTGCAGGAGCAGGGGAGGCCGGATTACCCGACCTTCATAGGTCGATGGTCCGGCACATAGGTCCAGGATATGGCCAACGGCCATATCCGAGATAAAGAAGTCAACCAAGATGTCATGTCCCTACAATCAAGGAGAGATTCTGCCAAGCATGGAAGGAGATCATGATGACAGGGTGCACAGTGCTGGTTTACCAACCCTCTCTGTGCACAAGTACAGTCCTTACCTCACAGTGGTATGGTCACAGTCCAAGAAGTACAAGGTACAGGGATGGTGAGTCCCATCGAGAGCAATCAGGGCCAAAGTCAAGGGTGGCAGCCGTCGTCACTTAGTCCTTTTTGGACTATAGCTAGTGTCATATGCATGTATGTGACCGTTGTAACCCTGGCCACCACTATATAAGCTGGCACATGGAGCCCTAGCCAGAGGTTGGTCAGTCCTTAGTCTCACAGTTCATAGTTCGTCTTCCACCTCTCGCAGAGAGCTCGGAAGCCCCATTGTTGTGTACTCCATCGATCCAAATATACAACCAGTAGAGCAGGAGTAGGGGTCTTATCTCCTTACGAGAGCCCCGAACCTGGGTAGATCTGTGTTCCTTTCTGTCGTGCTTTTTAGCTCGTTCCCCTCTCCCGAATCCTCCAGCATCTAGTTTGGCCCCCATTTAAGCCATCCCATGGCATATGTTGTTTCACCACGACGACAAAGTATGTACTACTATATAACTCGTCCGAGAGGCTTAATACAAACGTCCACCGCATTACGCCAATCCCTCTCCCTTTTATCATTCTACATCCATAATACTAAAACAGACGAGAAATTCCTTGATTATATTATATAAATATTTTTTACGAAGCACACCCTTGTATGTATATCAGAGTAGTAACACAGAGCAATGTGATTTAAGCCCTATTAAACAAAAATTTGGCCATCAAATAGGCCTTTTCTTTTTGGGTCCCACTAAATTCAGTTCGTTTCAAATAACGAAGAAGGGGCGGAGGGACTATACAAAACGGTAACTTTTTTATAACATTCTAGCAACGTCGCCTTGGTCTGTGTTTATGTACACCTGTAGATGACCCACAATAGAGAATAATTTTTATCATTAAAAATATTGCATTTCTACATAGCCAAATCGACCATATAATGGAAAATGCTCCCATCCTAATAAGCGTTTCAAACCTGAGATTAGTAGCATGAAGCTAATTTTCGAAAATGTTGGATACACTAGTCGGAGGACACATGTTGGATGCTATTTTGATGATTGACCATATAGATCTGGCAAAGTGGCACTGGAAAAAGCTGTTTAATCATCTCATCTTAATGAGAAAAAACACATCTATGATGTCCATGCCTGTTCCGTTTAGCAAGATTGTCTTTGGTTATGATTAGTCCTCGTCGAAGATACGAACCCAAACTTTTGGTCTTTAGTGGTAACTTCATCTTCCAAATCTTCTTGTTATTATCAACTGGTATATCAGATTAAAAAAATTATTTATAGAATCTACAAAAAAAGCGTCATTGGCATTTAGGTTCAATCAAATGATGGCTGATCTAGGCGATAGCTATACATAATCCAAAAGTTGAACCTAGGCATTCCACGCCGTCAGCCTCGGTCCAATTAAATCTTGTTTGAACGTCTGATTTGAAGGTACATGGCCATTACAGTAGTAGCGCCCTACCTTTTGAAAAAGCCAGAACTCCTGTGTTAAGTGCTACTCTCTAGATCACTGATAGCACCACAGTACAAAATATAGTAATCATTGCAATAGTATAAAAAATTACACCGCAGATCTAGTTACACAAGTCTCAAACCCTACTGATTCACAATGGAAAACAAAGTGCCAATGAGCCTCCATCTTCATCACATGCCACAGGCAGCATGTTGGAATGTAGACTTGAGATCCTACAAATCGTTCCTCATCCGAATAACCTGCACATTTGAATATGCAGCCCGAACGATAGGGTCAGTACATTGATAACATGTTCGACGCGGCGACGCCAAGCTCGTACATGTGGATATCATCGGAGGTATTACATGTGCGACACTAGATCATGGGAGCCGAAGGAGGATAATACATCTTCTTGCGACTAACCGAGATTAGTTGCGGGAATCAACTCATGACTATATCAACCTCATCATCGACAAACTCTTCCGCTAGTTTGATCAACGAGGTATGCAATCCGTTATCTCCCCCTCGCAAGCTTGATCTTAGTTTAAGCGTTAGAAAAGTTTTTTTGCATAGCGCGATCCCCAACATTACTTACATTTATGTGGTTTTTTTCTTTTTGGTGTAAGCATTTTCACATGAGAAATTTATTTTGTCCAATTTTACAATTTTGCGTGTAGGGCATTAAGTCCTGCAATCAAAGTTGTGACGTGCCAGAAGGATGAAGGTCTCGCTTTCTTATAGCACGACATGGTCACGAGAGAGGCTTAAGTGTCTCTCTTGCCATATTATGACCCTTTTTGTGCTAATCAAGAGTAAGATTTTTTGCTGAAAACTTGTAACTGATCTATTTGTTTCAAGCATATCACTAATTTGCTTCCTTACTTATATACAAGTTGTACTAGTTTCGAAGATCTTATCAGACAAATTTTTCTTCAGTTCAAAGCTTCGGGCCGAAGTATAACAAAAAATACAAGGATAAAGACAAAGATGTAACCAAGAAAAACTCATTTGCATATGTGCAAATCAAATCTGCTATGAAATACATGTACACATTCGATGTATGAATTGCGCAATCAAATATAGTAAAAATGTTGCATATTTTGCTTATACACTATAGGGATACAGCTGCGAAAAATAAACAAAGATGACCGACGCAACTAGCACACCGCTCAGTTAATAATCAAACGTGTGCGATATTAAATCAACACATACCAATTTTTGTATAAAAGCTTTTGCGATCATAAAATAGGGCAGACGAAACGATACAAATAACCGTCTGTCATAGTCCAATTTATCGCAAACGATTATCGGAAAAGGTATGTGGGTGAAGTTTCTCTATCATACACAGAATAATTAATCGTGTGCGTTGTGCTCTACTATCACACACCTCTCTTTAGAGACGATTTAGTCAACCGTGTGTGATAGGATGATTCAGCTATGTATGAACACTTAATCTGTACTAGTATTAAGTATCCTAAAATAGGTTCATATCGATTCCTGCTGTATGTCGACCATGCGTATTATCTACTGATGATGTGTGATCACATGGATATATAAATCATATTCTTGCTGCCCCGGCGAGGGTAGATGGAATCAATTCCTCTGGTCTAGCTTGCTGGTCAGCGCCTCAGCGGATGTCGCGCAGTACACCCTCAGTCCTCTCACGTGAAGTGACCCAGATCCATGTAATAAGCCTGCGACCTGTTGATCAATCAGAACCAATCTGACGCTTGTCGCCTCCGCCATGCTGGTCTTGCTTCCTTACCAGCCTCTGTCCGTTCAAAAGGTGCGTCCACTAGTCGAAAAATGGACATCAATACCGGTTCCAGAGGCCCATTTGTACCAGAAATCAAACCGGTACAAAATATTCGGGACAAAAGCCCCCCCCCTCCCCCCCCTTTGGTACCGGTTCCTTACAAACCGGTATTAAAGGGGCCTCCACGTTGGCTCCCAGGAGAGTGCAGGGCTAGGGACCTTTGGTACCGGTTTGTAACACGAACCGGTACCAAAGGATGGCTACCGTGCCGGGCAAATAATTCAGGGTTTAGGGTTTTAGGAGGGGTTTAGGTTTCAGACCATTTCATCGTACGAGGATCGCGTTGATGCGCCAGAAACGCGTTTGGATTTAGGAGTACATGAAGATCAAGGTAATGCATATCAACTTGGTGCATATAATATAACACATGTAATTGCATAAGATCGCAAATTAAGTAGTATATGCATGAAGATCGATCTTCATGCATAGTGGTACTCTCCGAGGCATACTATCTATTACATGTAGCATAGTGGTACTCTCCGAGTCAAACTATATATTACATGTAGATCTTCATTCATAGTGGTACTCTGCGAAGTTAGGTATGACGCCCCGAAGGAAAAATCCCGCCAATTGCTTTGAAGCGGTGCTCGATTGGGATCCTCTCACGCTTTCTTGCCAACTGTAAAAGAATGAGATTCAAATGAATACATGAGCTATATATATATATATATATATATATATATATATATATATATATATATCAAATCACAATCAAACAATTATGACTGAAACTCAGCACAAGTTATGGTAACAAAATAAATTTGTGAATATTGTTTTTGTACCTCTCTATTCCTTTGATTATTCGTTCTCTCACTGACAATCTTGTGGATGTACTCGCAAACGTAGTATCCACATAGATTAGTCCCCTCAGGTTGTTTTGCGCATTTCTGTACAAGAATATAATTCAATCAAATAATAATCAAGTATGATAAAGGTGTGTGGACCTAGGTAGTACTACTTACTTTGTTCGCACGCCATATCAGCTTCGGTTTCCATCCACCGGTCGGATCTTCCTGGATGAACGTTTGCCATACGCTGCCCGACAAAAGAAAATGCATAAAAGAGTTATTAATTTGTTGATATCAGGAAATTAACGAAAAAACCGATAAGAATTAAAATTACCTTTTGAGCATATCAAAAGCCGACTTGTATAGTATAGGCTCTTTGGTTTGTGAGTCAAAGACTTCAACATCTCCATCGTACATTTTAATGACGATAAGAATAAAGTGGAACCTGTGCACGTTTAAATATGCAGTGTCATAGATATAAGTCATCAGTTAAAATTTTAACATATGGTGAGCAAAATAGAATGTGTTATAAAACAGTTACACTTACTTGAAGTTGTAAGGCCAAAGTATTATCTTTTTGTCACGTTGTCGCTTCAAAAACCTTAGCAAAGTCTCCGGTGTATCCTTGTTATAGATGGGATCTTCTATGGTTCTTTCATGCATTGTATCTGGGTCAATGAACCCAATGTCCGTGATTTCATCCCTTTTGCATTCGAGCTTCTTCGATCTGCATAATATAGCGCACAAAAGATTAAATTGAGGATAATTTGCAGACAATGAATGAGCTGAGCTAAAGACTTCTCAAATTATATTAATAAATCACTTACAGACAATAGCAACTGATGATAGATTTGTCGAGGGCCCGGAGATTGTATAACTGAAAAAGTTCACAGAAGTCAACGCTCACAGAGTATTCTTGGAAGTAGTGCTCATCCTTAACTCGCACCATGATAGCCTCAATCCCTCTCTTTGTGGCATTAGTGTACCACGCATGCAAATTACGCATACATGTTGGTAGCGACCTGATATTCTCGACCAGATCTTTCCCTTGAACAAATTTATATGCTACTTCAGCGATGGGGTAATCAATTGTGTTTTGTCGAGAACTTTCAACGGCCTTCTCGTCAAACACCTTGAGAGGGGGGACCGATTGAACGGGTTGTTCTCCGAGCTGGTACACTTGTTTCCTAGTTTTCGCCGAGACCACCGATTGATCGGGTTTTTTCACCTCCACCATAGTGTCATACGACTTTTCAATAGAACGCCTATAGTCAGATGGCGGCGATGGTGCAGGGTCATATAGATTCTCAACGGTACGAATAACTTTCACCGGATCTAGAGTCTTCTCAAAAGGTATCTCTGGCACTTTCTTAGCAAAATGTTTTGCCACCTCGGACTTAGAGATTTCGCTGCATTCCTCGATAGTTTTTTCCCAAGGTAACTTCTCAATAGGCGGCAGTGGTTTCTCCTTTTTAGGTCTCTTCCTAGGCGGCGTACCGTTCCGCTTAAAAAACGCAGTCTTATGCGGAGGATCTCGAGATGGTGGACTCGCGCTGGGGTCCCTCTCCGGTAGGTGTAGACTTTGCTGCTCATGTGGACTGCTACCAGGCGGAGTCGATGGCCATTGCTGCTCATGTGGAATTTGCTGCTAATGTGGACTGCTGCGAGGAGGAGTCGGTGGCCTTGGCAAAAGGACGATGTATTTCTTGCACCATATGGCGAAACCGCGCTTGACATCGGCCAGTGTCTTCTCTTCGTCACCTCCAGGAAAATCAAGCTCCATTGTTTCAAAACCCAGAACAACGTCATCCACCCCGACACGAACACAGCCAGCTGGAATGGGCATATGATGGTGCGTTGCTCCATCTTCATTTGGGTAAACATAGCTGACCGCCACCTTAACGGACACGTTCCTCATTTGCACATGTAGCTCGCAATCTGTCTTCTCCATGACATAATCCACGGGGTAGCTTCCTCCACATTCAAGATGTGAGGAACCCACACTGCTTCTTCGCTGAGATGGGGCGGCATCGGCTTGAGGATCTTGTAGAAACAGCGGCTGATCAGGTGCCCTCTGATTTTTCTCAAGCACCTCCACCCTATTTATCAATTCCGCTAACCTGTCTAAGTCCTGCTTCTTCTTTCTCGAACGGCTTCTATAAGTGTCAGCACACTCCGGCCATGCTTCCTTCATGGTGACACCTGGGAGGGCTCGTATCCGTCCAACGTGTTCAGCATTCCCAAGAGCGAGTGCCATGCTTCCTTCATGGTGACACCTGGGAATGTACTCTCCCTTTCTAACTTTTTCAATTGCATCTATAAGCTGCGTCGTGATTGCTTTAATTTTTTCCTTCCATTTTCCCTTTGCAACGATCTGCCCTGTCTTTGGGTCCAACCCTGCCCCATGCGTGAACAACCAGAACTTGGACCGGTCGGGCCAATCCCATGTCTGTGGAGTGATTCCTGCCTCCATCAGTTTAGCTTCAAATGCTCTCCACTTCGGAATGGCAGTCTTGTAGCCACCTGACCCCAAATGATGGAAATGTTCCTTCTTTGAAGCATTTTTCGTATTTGTGACTGATCGGGACACAGCAGTAGAAGATTTCTTATAGCTCTTAAATGCGGGCCAGTGATCTTTTATCTTCACTAGACTTCCAGTGAATACTGGATCTTCATCTTCATATCTGGCCCATAAATTTTTCTTCCAGGTCTGGAATTGTGTGGCCATCTTCTTAAGAGTCCATTCCTTGACTTTCTTCTTCTGGCCTTCCGTCATGTCTTCCGGTAGGCTGAAGTGTGTCAGTAGACTGTCCCAAAGAAAAAGTTTTAGAGTATCATTGACATAACTAGCTTCAGCCCCCGCGTTCTTCGGCTTATGCCACTCTGCAATGCTGATCGGTACATGGTCCCTAACAAGAACTCCAGCTTGGTTTATAAATTTACGGCAGTGCTCTTTGGGATCCACCGGTTCACCACTATCCTTAAATGCGGTGAGGGCTAACCTACCCTCGCCCTTTAGACGTTGTGTCGGGCCTCGTTGCTTTTTAACAGATTTGCTCGATGATCCAGAAGACTAAAAGAAAAATGATTCGTTAATAAGTGTAATACAAATAAATCAATGCATCTAGTGATGAACATATAGCCTTGATATATAAATATACACCTCGCCAGAGTTTGTTAAGGACACTTCGTTGTCTCTTCTTTCTTCAGACTCAAGTCCCTCACCGACATCGTTCAAAAATTGTGAGCCGAAATCATTGTCATCTCCATCGGGTTCTCCATTGGGTTCCGGTCCACGGGCACTCTCAAATATCATTTTCTGCACCATTTCTTCTTGCTCCTCATCTCAGATGAAGGTGTCGTCCTCCATAGCTCAATGTCACTACAAAATTAAGTGCAATTATTTGATTCATCATGTCATGATCATAACAGATTGCTAGATGGATAACAATTGAAGTGAAGAAAGCAATAACAAAACACAAGATCAGTGCACTCCGATCAATGCCGCCCACGCGGCCTCGACAGGGAGATCGTGGAGGCCTTCCCCACGGCCGTCTACGGCGACTTGAAGACGTCACCTCGCCATCACCTTATTGATGGAAGCCTTTGCTTTCTTTGTCATGCGCCGACCATCCAACCCAGTCACCAGTAGTATACAATACACACAAGTAGGACTTGTGAAGGTCAATGGTTTTACGCGGTACATATACACGCGTGTGGACGTGGCCAACACAACCCCCTTCGTACTCCGTCGCTGTGTTGCATCGCATCTTAGCATAAGAGCTATACACAGACACAAGAAAAAGTCTCAAATACCTCTAACCCTTCCACCCGAAGAGCAACCATGGCCACCTACCTGAACTCTGAACATGTTCCAGTTTGACAGCGTGGTGGGGGACACTTGCGACGCGATGGGAGAGTGGGTGCGGCACCCGCAGGAGCACACGGCGCTGGACGACATCCTGCCGTGCGTCGACACCGCTGCGGCCACGGAGGCGCTGGCCCGGGGCAAGGAGGTGAATCAGCGCCTCGTCGACGTGCTCAACGGCGTCATCTCAAACATCTCCAACGCCGACTTCCCGCCGGGGGCGCCGCCCTCGCCGCCGCTCTACTACAACCAGTCTGGCCCGCCCGTGCCGCTGCTCTGCAACCCATACACGCCCGACCTCCGCGACCGCGCCTGCGCCACCGGCGAGCTCGTCGGCCCGGACGCCGCGCAGCAGGTGTGGCGCGCCCACGTGTGCCAGACCGACGGATCGGGCCAGGTGTGCGCCACCACAGGGCGCGTGACGCCGTCGATGCTCGAGCAGATGGTCGGCGCCGCAAACGTGAGCTACGGCTTGTCCCGTTACGGGCCGGTGCTAGCCGACTTGGTCGACTGCGCGTTCGTGCGGCGCACGTTCCAGGCCGTCGACCAGGACCACTGCCCCGGCCCAGGACGACGGCGGCCACCACGGACGACGACGCGCGCGTGCACCGCGCGCATTTCGTCGAATGGGTGGCGGGCGCCGGTGAGCGTGGCGGGCGAGGCGAGGCGCCGGTGAGCGTGGCGGGCGAGGCGAGGCGCCGGTGAGCGCAGCGGGGGGCGCTGCCGAAGGGGAAGGGGAGAGGAGCGGAGAAGGGGCGGTGCACCTCGTTGTCGGTGTAGGAGAGCGCGGCGGGTGACGGCGACGGAGCTGCGGGCGTGCACGTGGGCGACGGCGGGGCTCCGGTCTCCGGGCGACGGCGATGGGACGGAGGAAGGCGACGGCGACGGCGCGGCTCCGGGCGATGGCGACGGCGGGGCACTGGGACGACGGCGATGACGTCTCTGTAAGTGCGTCTGTAAGTGCGTGCGTGTGTGTCGGTGGCCTCTCGTTTCCTGAAATTTGTTTCCTTTTGTTTTGGTCTTTTAACCTTTCGTACCGGTTCTGTCCACCAACCGGTACCAAAGGATTTTTTTTCTTTTGATTTTTCTGTTGCTGTTTCTTTTGATTTTTGTTTGATTTTTCTTTTGCAGTTTCTATTGATTTTTGTTTGATTTTTCTTTTGCAGTTTCTATTGATTTTTCTTTTGCAGTTTCTTTTGATTTTCGTTTAATTTTTCTTTTGCAGTTTCTTTTGATTTTCGTTTGATTTTTGATTAGTTATATTTGATTTTCTATTTTCTTTTGATTAGTTATATTTGATTTTCTTTTTGATTAGTTATATTTGATTTTCTATTTTCTTTTGATTAGTTATATTTGATTTTCTTTTTGATTAGTTATATTTGATTTTCGTTTGATTTTTGATTAGTTATATTTGATTTTCTATTTTCTTTTGATTAGTTATATTTGATTTTCTTTTTGATTAGTTATATTTGATTTTTCTGTTGCAGTTTCTATTGATCATATGTTCGCTTAATAATTAAGTGTCCGTTGGCGCGGCGGCACGCTGCGTCCGTGAGAGGAAAAGGGCGGAAAGAAAAGGGCGAAAAGAAAAATGGCGGAAAAACGATTGAACTGGAAGTAAAGTACATATCTCAACTGAAAATTAAGATACATGGCCAGATTAAGTCACAATCGGCCGAGCTTGTTTTCGAATGTTGGAGTGATTCAGTCATAGTCGTGCCTAGCCATATAAACGTCGCCACTGTAGTCGTCGTAGTCGCCGATATCATCGTCGCTGGCATCGGGGTTGCGGTAGTCGAACCACGACGGGTGAGCACGCGTGGGCTGAGACTGAGGGTAGCGCAGGCGGGGGCCACGGTAGGCCATGACGCTCTGGAGAGTCCGGACGCGCCACCATAGCCGACGGCCGGCCTCGTTGAAGTTCGAACGAGGCGAGCCGTCCTCCTCGTGCCTGGCAAGCGCACTCTCACGCCGATTGATGAAGAAGCCGTCCCAAGTCGGGTTGTAGTCGGGATGCCACTGGGGATTGCTCCGCTGCTCTGGCGTGAGCTCGAAGTAGTAGTGGTTCGTGAAATGGCCATCTGGCGCGCCACACCTACAGGGACAGGAGGGACCGGTACGCCTCCGACGCTCAGCATCCAGCCGATGGGGACGCGGTAGCCAGGCGGGCAGGGGTAGTTTGAGGCGCAAAGCGCCTCCGCCTCCTAGGGGTTAGAGATATGATGGAAGCCATGTGAGAGAGTGATGAGGTTTGCAGATATGAGTCTAGATGTGACATGTAAATGGAGGCCAAGCCTGCATATATATAGTGAAAAAATGGCGGGAAGATGGAAGCGGGAAGCGGTGGAAAGCGCGGGAAGAAAATAGGCAGGATCGCAGTGGCGCGGGAAACCATCTAACCTTTAGTCCCGGCTGGTGGGTACAACCGGGACTAAAGGTGGTTTTTGTGTCATCTAATAAAATTGTCGGTGGGATAAGGACGTGTGGGTAACCTTTAGTCCCGGCTGGTGGGTGCAACCAAGACTAAAGCTGTCGGCAGGATAAGGACGCGTGGGTGGATGCACTGCTCGATGAGATAAGGACGCGTGGGTGGACGCACGACGCCCCTGTCGGAGGAACAAGACAAAGTAGAAGCGGTGCCGTGCCTATAAAAGGAGCATCGATACGCCATGGCAAGCAGCTCAACAAGCCAACCTAGAAGGTAGGGAGAGTTTCATCCCCATGGATGGAGGACAGGGTTGGGAAATCTCCCGTGGCAGAGCTTCTCGAAGATGTCGTTGGTGCTCACGCCCTACGGCATCTTCGGAAGCTCCGCCTCAGAAAAATTTCCCTGCAAGCCCGTGAAAGACTCTATCTCCTCTAACAGTGTTGGGTAAAGGGTTGGGAAATCTCCCGTGGCGGAGCTTCTCGAAGATGTCGTTGGTGCTCACGCCCTACGGCATCTTCGGAAGCTCCGCCTCGGAAAAATTTCCCTGCAAGCCCGTGAAAGACTCTATCTCCTCTAACAGTGTTGGGTAAAGGGTTGGGAAATCTCCCGCGGCGGAGCTTCTCGAAGATGTCGTTGGTGCTCACGCCCTACGGCATCTTCGGAAGCTCCGCCTCGGAAAAATTTCCCTGCAAGCCCGTGAAAGACTCTATCTCCTCTAACAGTGTTGGGTAAAGGGTTGGGAAATCTCCCGTGGTGGAGCTTCTCGAAGATGTCATTGGTGCTCACGCCCTACGGCATCTTCGGAAGCTCCGCCTCGGAAAAATTTCCCTCTTACAATAACATCATTACACAAAAATAAATGGGAAAGTGATTTCCATATTGAGATACACAAGTTATGATCCCTATCTAGTCTTCTGAGTTTTCTTCTTGTGTTTCCCTTTCTTCTGATTGCGACGCAACCATGGAGAATCTTCATTATTTAAAATGATGCTTGGGTCAGTTTTCACCTTGAAGGGTGGAATATCATCAAACTTATTATAATCTTCTGACATGTCTGTCTTGTCCTCTACTCCCACGATGTTTCTTTTTCCTGAAAGAACTATTTGGCGCTTTGGCTCATCGTATGATGTGTCCTCTTGCCTTTCTTTTCTTTTTTTCGGTTTGGTAGACATGTCCTTCACATAAAAAACCTGAGCCACTTCACTGGCTAGGACGAATGGTTTGGTGTCGTACCCTAGATTCTTGAGATCCACTGTAGTCATTTCGTACTGCGCGTCTACCTGTACCCCGTTTTTCAGGTTGAACCATTTGCACCGGAACAAAGGGACCTTGAAATTAGGTCCATAGTCAAGTTCCCATATCTCCTCTATGTACCCATAATATGTGACCTTCTTCCCATTGTCCTCTGCTGCATCAAAGCGGACACCACTGTTTTGGTTGGTGCTCTTTTTATCTTGGGCGAATGTGTAAAATGTATTCCCATTTATCTCGTACCCTTGAAACGTCGATATAGTCGAAGATGGTTGATTGGCCAACAAGTATAGCTGTTCTTCATCAGTGACATTCATGAGACGTGTTTGCAACCAACCGCCGAAAGTCTTCATGTGTTCTCCATCAATCCAATCTTCACGTTGCTCCGGGTATTCAGAGCGTAAAATATTCTTGTGTTCCACTTTGTACGGAGCCACCAAGCTGGAATTATGTAGAATTGTGTAGTGTGCTTGAGTGAAAGAATGTCCGTCCATACACATTGTTGCTTTCTTTCCTAGCGTGCCTTTTCCACGCAGTCTCCCCTCATAGCGCGATTCAGGAACACCGATCGGCTTAAGGTCAGGAATAAAGTCAACACAAAACTCAATGACCTCCTCTGTTCCATAGCCCTTGGAGATGCTTCCTTCTGGCCTAGCACGGTTATGAACGTATTTCTTTAAGACTCCCATGAATCTCTCAAAGGGGAACATGTTGTGTAGAAATACAGGACCGAGAACACTAATCTCTTCGACCAGGTGAACGAGGAGATGCGTCATAATATTGAAGAAGGATGGTGGGAACACCAACTCGAAGCTGACTAGACATTGCACCACATCCTTCTGTAAATTTTGTAGAGTTAGTGGATTGATCACCTTCTGAGAAATTGCATTGAGGAACACACATAGCTTCACAATGGGTACTCGAACATTTTCCGATAGAAGCCCCCTCAATGCAACCGGAAGTAATTGTGTCATAATCACGTGGCAGTCATGAGACTTTAGGTTTTGAAACTTTTTCTCTGACATGTTTATTATTCCCTTTATATTCGACGAGAAGCCAGACGGGACCTTGATGCTACTCAGGACTTCAAAAAAGATCTCCTTCTCTTCTTTGGTAAGAGCGTAGCTGGCAGTACCTTGATACTTCTCTGGATTCAGGTTGTTTCCTTCGTGGATACATTGCTGGTCGTGCCGTGTATCCGGTGTATCTTTTGTCTTCCCATACACGCCCAAGAAGTTTAGCAGGTTCACGCAAAGATTTTTCGTCACGTGCATCACGTCGATTGCAGAGTGAACCTCTAGGATTTTCCAGTAGGGTAGCTCCCAAAATATAGACATCTTCTTCCACATGGGTACATGTCCGTCAACATCATGCGGAACAGATTGTCCGCCAGGACCCTTTCCAAAGATCAATTTTAAATCCTTGACCATATCATATATAACATCCCCAGTAGGGCGGGTAGGATTCGTTCGGTCTTCTGCCTCACCTCTGAAATGCTTTCCTCTCTTTCTTACTTGATGTTGTTTTGGAAGAAATCGACGATGCCCCATGTACACATTCTTGTTTCTCAAATATATACTGTCAGTCTCATCTAAACAGTGTGTGCATGCATTGTATCCCTTGTTTGACTGTCCTGAAATGTTACTAAGAGCAGGCCAATCATTGATGGTTACAAACAACAACGCTCGTAGGTTAAATTCCGTTTGTTCGTGCTCATCCCAAATAGGTACACCTTCTTCACGCCACAACTGTAAAAGTTCTTCAACCAATGGCCTCAGGTACACATCAATGTTGTTGCCGGGTTGCCTCGGGCCTTGGATGAGCACTGGCATCATAATGAACTTCCGCTTCATGCACAACCAAGAAGGAAGGTTATAGATACATAGAGTCACTGGCCAGGTGCTATGACTGGAGCTCTGCTCCCCGAAAGGATTAAAGCCATCTGTACTTAGACCAAATCTTAAGTTCCTTGCGTCATCTGAAAATGACTTGTACTTTCTGTCGATTTTTCTCCACTGCGACCTGTCAGCGGGGTGTCTCAGCATCACATCTTTCTTACGGTCCTCTTTGTGCCATCGCAACAACTTGGCATGCTCTTTGTTTTGGAACAAACATTTCAACCGTGGTATTATAGGAGCAAAGAGGGGTGGACTCGCCCTCAACATCGCCAGGGTCATCTCGCCTGATCTTATACCTCAATGCACCACATACCGGGCATGCATTCAAATTCTCGTACTCCCCGCGGTAGAGGATGCAGTCATTGATGCATGCATGTATCTTCTGCACCTCTAATCCTAGAGGGCAGACAACCTGCTTTGCTTCGTACGTACTAGAGGGCAATACGTTCTTCCCTGGAAGCATCTTCTTTATTATTTTCAGCAACTTTTCAAATCCCTTGTCAGAAGTACCATTCTCTGTCTTCCATTGCAGCAATTCGAGTGTGGTACCCAATTTTTTCTGGCCATCTTCGCAATTTGGGTACAACAGTTTGTTGTGATCCTCTAACATTTTCTCCAACTTCAACCTCTCCTTTTCACTTCTGCAGTTTATCTTCGCATCAAGAATGGCCCGACCCAAATCTACATCGGGGTCATCAAAAATGGGCTCTTCTTCAGCTTTGTCTTCCCCCATTCTACTATCACCGTCTTCAGTGAACATAGGATAGTTATCACTATCCTATTCTTCTTCGTTGCCTTCCATTATAACCCCTCTTTCTCCATGCTTGGTCCAACAATTATAGCCGGGCATGAAACCATTCTCAAGCAGGTGGAAGTGAAGGGTCTTTGAGGTAGAGTAATCCTTCGTATTCTTACAGGAACTACATGGACAATAAATGAAACCATTCGACTGCCTGTTTGCCTCCGCCACGTTGAGAAAATAATGCATGCCAGTAATGAAGTCGGGATGGCATCGGTCACCGTACATCCATTGTCGATTCATCTGCATTATATAAGTATATCAAAAATCATTAATTACACAACATCATGGATATATGAGTGACCAACTTAATTAATATTCAAGTTCATCACATAAAACTAAGTTTTTTTTATTAAAAAAAAGAGGCTCACCGAGGTGGTACAGTGCCGGCTAGGGGGCGACGCTGGCGATCGACGGCGGTGAGGACGGGGACGATACTAAAACCTACAAATCATACTTTAATTTGAGCTCAATTGCATACAAAAAGAATGAAATCCCTAACTTAGGCATTTCATGAAACACCTTGCTAGCACTAGAAAAATAATACGAGTTAAACTAGCAAAGAAATGAGCTAAATTAGGAACGCCGGAAGAAAGGATGATATTGCTAACCCTTAGATAGATGGGTGCCGTCAATCTTGATAAAATGGTGGAGAAAAATGGAGATTTATTGGAGTGTGAGAGGTGCAAAATGGAGATTTGGAAATGTGAGAGAGGAGAATGAGAAGGGAAAGAGAGGTCGGGCTGCAGAAATAGGCCGGAGGCCCTTTAGTACCGGTTCTTCAGATGAACCGGTACTAAAGGTTCAGCTCTGGCCCCACCTCTGCTCAAATTTGGACTGAAACCCTTTCGTACCGGTTCGTAAGATGAACCGGTACTAAAGACCCTCAACGAACCGGTATTGATGTTCCTCGGCCGGCTGAGCAAGTGAACCGGTACTAATGCACCCTTTAGTACCGGTTCATACGGGAACCGGTACTAAAGTCTTAGACCGATGCCCATTTTTCTAGTAGTGGTCCTTGTCGATCAGCTCAACGCCGAGGAGCGGCACACCGTTCGGATGTGATCTCGCCGGGAGTAACTCACACAGTCACTCGCACAAAGCTGGCTTGCTTTTTCTTAACCAGTAGTACTAGCTAGCTACCTCTACCAGGCACGTACAGGCTAATCGGCTAGCAAAGCTTGCTACCAACTCGCTGCAACACAACGCACACAATGATGTTCAGGTTGTTTCTATTCGAAATTTTGTACAGATTTTTTTAGAACAAAAGGGCCCCCAGGGGAGCCCCGGTCCCATTTTTATTTAATGAAACCAGGGGTAAGTCAAACAAAAGGTCTAGAAATAAACAACAAGGTTCAGTCTAAAAACTAAAAGGGACGAGACAAGATTTCACAGTGACAAACATCCCAAAGCTAAAGTAACAACTAGACCATCTCCGAGTTGCCGCAGATTTGGTACAGCTTGGCCTTCGTGTCTTCCACGGACAGCAACCCTTCCTTCTGGTGAGGGAGTTGTGCCCAGATGCACAGCCAGGGATGATCACCTTGAGATCCTGTCGGAGAGGAAGCCAAGAAGGGCACCTTGGGCCTTGGCGCTTGAGCAATGGGTGGAGTGTGAGGAGCAAGCATCATCGCCAAGTTAGGGCTTCTGGCGCTCGGAGTATACCAGAGAGATGCTGAACGAGCAGATCCATCCTCTCTGACATATCCTCCTTCCAGATCAGCTTCCATTTCTTGAGAGTCTTCAAGATTAGCCACCAGACCTGTTTTGAGCATAGCCACATTTGACCGTCAAAAATCATAGCATTTCTAGTTTTCCAAATGCTCCACAGGACTGCAGCACAAATGGAGTTAGTAATCGAATGCTTTTTATTTGCCAACCAAAATCTGGCTACGGACTCAAAGTCTAATCCTAATTGAAGATTCAAAAAATTAGAGACAGAGGACCAAATTCTCCTCGCAACAATGCAGTCAAAAAACAAGTGAGAAATGATTTCTGGCTCAGAATAGAATTCACAGGAAATGGGCTTTCCCAGGTGTCTTTTTTCCAGGTTATCTCTAGTCATGAGTTTATTATTGGACAGTAACCACAAGAAAATATGGACCCTGGGAGGAACTACTAGCGACCACACAGCAGGTACAAAAATGGGTGTAATCCCACGGTAACTTATTATGTTATAAAGGGAGCTAGTAGAGTATTGCCCATCAGAGTTGTAAGCCCAGATCAAAGCATCACAGTCAGGAGAAAATTCAATACTTTTGCAGATTTCCACAAGTTCAAACCAGTTTTCCATCATTTCTATATTGAAATTTCTCCTAAAAGTAAGTTTGACATTAACACTATCCCAGATTTGAGATATAGTAGCCATTTTTTCATTACAAATACAATACATATCCCAAAATTGAACAGATAAGGGAGAAGTGCCAAACCAGGTGTCTTCCCAAAACCTGATTTGTTTCCCATCTCCTACTTTCCATCTATACCCCAGTTTGACAGCATTTAAAGCCCAAATAAAACCTTTCCAGAATTTGGACGAGTTTGTATTTGTGCATGCAAAAATGTTGGAGTTTTTGGTGTTATACTTACTATCTACTAGTTCCTTCCATAACTTGCCATCCCCATTGATGTATCTTTTCAACTAGGATGCAAGCAGACAGATATTAACATCTCTCATATAGGGGATCCCTAGTCCTCCTTGAGACTTGGGCATGCAAACTATATGCCAGTTAGCTAAATGCAATTTCCTTTTGTCCTTAGTGTCGTTCCAAAGACAATTTGCCATTTGAGTGTTGATAAGATTCAACGCCCACTTTGGGAATTTAAAGAAAGACAGAAGGTAAATAGGGATACTAGCAAGACATGCTTTGACTAGAAGGACCCTAGCAGCATGAGAAAGAAGCTTGCCTCTCCATCCCGCAATACGTTTAAGAATTTTGTCAATAATTGGTTGAAGATCTTCCCTTCTCAATTTCTCATGATGTAGAGGCACACCAAGATATTTGATTGGGAAAGAGCCTACCACACAATCAAAAACCTCTTTGAAACCTGCTATCTCATTTTCATCTAGATTGATAGGCACCAATTCACTTTTATTATAGTTTACTTTCATACCCGAGACTTGCTCGAAACAGGTTAAAACCCATTTGAGGTTCTTTGCCATTTCCAAGTCATTTTCAATGAATAAAATGGTGTCGTCAGCATATTGGAGGCTGATTACACCCCCAAGAATGTGATTTGAGCAAAGCCCCCTAATTAAGTTGTGAGAGGCGGCTTTGTTCAACATACGAGTAAAAACATCTACGACAAAGTTGAAAAGGAGTGGCGACAAAGGGTCTCCTTGACGAAGCCCTTTCCCTGTAACAAAAGAGTTACCTTCCACTCCATTAACTTTAACAGCTACCGAACCACCTCTGGTTATGAGTCTTATCAGATTCTGAAAAATAGGACTGGAATTTCTTTTTGCAAGAAGTTCATCTAGAAAGTCTAGATTTACTTTGTCAAAAGCTTTTTCGTAATCCAATTTAAGAACCGCCCCTTTTGATTTGTCATGACTTACAGCATGTATAACTTCATGAGCCGAAACTACACTTTCCAAAATGAATCTGCCTTTTATGAAGGCAGTTTGATTTGGGGAAGTGAGCAAGTTCATAAGTTTTGCAAGCCTATTGGTCACTACTTTAGTGAAAATTTTAAAAATGCAATTTAAGAGACTGATTGGCCTGAACTTTTTCATAGTGGAGGCGTCAGGCTCCTTAGGAATTAAAGACAACACCGCAAAATTCAGCCTATAAAGGTCAAGCTTCCCCTCTTGCAGGTCAGAGAAAAGAGCAAAAATGTCCTTTTTAACTAAATCCCAAATTTTTTGGTAGAACATAAATGAGAGCCCATCTGGGCCTGGAGCCCCATCAGAATAAGAGCTGAAGACAGCAGTTTTTATTTCCTCTTCAGAGAAAGGTGCATCTAACATCTCATTATCCTGATCTGAAACTTTTTCTTCCTGAGAGAAGAAATCTTCAGTAAGGGCAATCCCTACCCTATCTTCTGCTTGGAAGAGATTTTTATAGAAGGAAGTAGCAATTTCTAACATCTCTCCCAAATCAGAGGTTGGTCCATTTGGTCCATCCAGAGAATGAATCAAAGTTTTCCTCCTTCTCTGATTTGCAACAGCGTGAAAATAAGCTGTGTTTTTATCGCCTTCTTTAATATCTCTATCCCTAGAACGTTGCTTAGCTTTGATCTCCTCCTTGAGCCAGAGCTTTTGCATTTCTAGGTGAATATTTTTCATTCTCTCTAATTCTGACTTTGAGAGCGCTTCATTTTCAGCTTTGATATCAAGGGAATCATATTTGTCCATCAAATCTTTTTTGAGGCGTCTAAGGCCAGCTTCTATGTTTCTACTCCACTCTTTGGTGGTTTTTCGAAACCTTCTAACTTTTTCCTGCCACTTGTCTATAGCAGTTTTTCCTTTAGTAGGAGCATTCCAGGTTTTTTCAACTAAATCCCTGAAATCCTCTCTAAGGAGCCACCACTTCTCAAACTTATAGCTGGTTGTTTTTGGTGTGTGATTCAGACCAGAGTCCCACAACAAAGGAGTGTGATCACTCCCTAACCTGGCCAAAGCTTGAGTAGTGGCTAAAGGAAAAATAGCATCTAACTCAGTGTTACAAAAAACTCTATCTATGGTGGACATGATTAGGTTTTCCTGATTTTTTCCCCAGGTAAATTTTCTGTTACCCAGCTTAACTTCCAGGAGGCCCCATAATTCAATCCAAGCATTGAATTTGTCACACCATTTCTGGTTGACATTTCCATTGCTTTTGTCCTTTTGATATCTTACTAAGTTGAAATCCCCACTGATGAGAGTGGGATAACTATTATCTATGAATAAACTATGTAGTTCAGAGAGAAATTCCTCTTTACCCTCCTCATAAGGAGAGCCATAAACAGAGATATGTCTCCAAACTACATTATTAATTCTATTCCCAAGGAAACAAGAAACTGAAAAGGATTTTATCTCCCAAGATAAAACCTCACAAATGTCAGAATCCACCCCAACAAGGATGCCTCCAGCAGAGCCTGTAGAAGGAAGGTGATTCCAAATAAAATTCCTTCCTAGACTAATGGAATCTAAGTAAGAGTTAGAAAACGACTCTTTCTTAGTTTCCTGAAAAGCAACAATAGAAGGGCAAGTTTTTGCAAGATTATCATGAATGCACTTTTTTCTTCCTAATGCATCTATACCCCTAATATTCCAAGTAAGGCTATTCATGGTAAACAATTTTCCTAGGGTGCTTGCCCCGTCTACGTCTATAAATTTTTGTCCAGAGCTGCCCACTGTCAAGTTCCAAGTCATATTTATTATCATAAGTTGGAGTTTTTGGCGATTCTGAACAGAAAGAAGTGGCAGTAGGTGTTACTAAGGGAGAATGTCCAACAGACAGTCCCTCATCCGCACATACTGACGAAATAAATTCATACTTAGCAGGAACAGGTGTAAGGCTACCCTCAGTAGCATTATTAACAGAAATTAATTTTACTTCATCTAGTTTCGAAGATATGTGAAAATCAACATATTCCGAACTAGAAACTCAAACATTTTCAATGTCAACTCCAAAACTATGTGCCATAGTAATTAAAGAACTATCTCGGAAAATGTTAAAAGGGTTTGAGGAGGTACCTTTGTTTTTGGATGTAGCAGGGATGTCCATATTCCTCTTCTTTTTGATGTCTTTGGCCAGATCCAGGATTGGAATGCCTGCATTTTTCTGGAGTCTCGAACACTGCCTAGTTCCAGTGATTGGCCCCCAGTTCTTCTCTTTCTGTGAGAGTTATGATTCACATCCTATGAGATATTTATTGGTAAATTAGTGTTTAACAACTCGCATCATCATAAAAAACACTCATTAGTGGAATTACGAGCCTTGGTACGTTAATACTTAATTACAAGAAATATCTAGTAAAAATCAACATTCAAGTATTTATATATTACCTAAATTCATTTCACCCTTAGGGGCATCACTGAGAAGTTTTGCGAAATCAACAGTTTTACAGCCAAACAACTTTTAGCTTTCACACAGTTCTAACCTCACAGCAGCTTTTGCGCAGTTCATAGTTCACAACAGATTTTTTACAGTTCACAGCAGAACCGAACACACCCTAAATAGACATATTGAGAAAATATATTTAAAGATGAATCTATTGATATTGATTTATTAATATCGATATTCACACTTTTTTTTATAAACTTGAGCAACTCAGAAGATGTTGATTTTTTATTGAACTTATAGGAATGTTTTACGGCACATCATGCAACTTGGACCGTCTATTCGGCTTGATACTATGATCCAGATCTAATATGCTATTTTAATTTTTGGTAGTATATTTCGTTCCAAATGATATTTCCCCGAAAATTTTGACAAAAATTACCAAACTAACTACTCGCACAAAAATTATCAACTTTATTTGATTAAATTTAAAAGATGTTACTCCCTCCGATCGGAAATAAGTGTCGGTGATTTTATACTAACTTACTATAAAGTTTGTACTAAGTCACCGACATTTATTTCCAATCGGAGGGAATAACTTTTAACTAAACTTATATGCCTTATATATTAGGACGAAGAAGTACTACTAGAACATGTTCATGCGGTGAAACACCAATTACCCGCTCGTGGCTCGTCTCAGTAGGAGTGGGTAGCGCCAAGAATATGTCTGGAGTCAAGGAGTGGGGTCAGGGTTTAGGCGAACATTTTCGCTGTGGCCTGTGGCTGTCCCGTCGTCGACATTGGAATTTCCTGCCGCAGTTTGGTTAACATCCCGTCCATTTCATGCTCTAGGAATCCTACCAATAGCTTAGGGGCACCTTGCATACACAGTACAAATCCTGAAACGGTCAAGCGAGCGAGCTAGGTATAGCAGCGCTGGAGCGGTACGTGGCGTGCATGATCAACCGACCGCAACATTCCGTTGCTTGTTGAAGCGATGTGCGTTAGTCAGATGGCTGTCATCTCGGTTATTTGCCCTCGTCGACCTCTCCTCTGTTGACATCAATACTCAAGCTAGCCAAGAGACATACACTAGTTCAGTACTACTATAAGCATTAGAGCATCTCCACTGGGGAGCCCAGAATGAGTTCTAAAAGCGTGCCGGCGTGTTAATTGGGCTCGGGGCTGAAAACGGGCCACACTGGGGCTCTCGAAATCGTGTCGGCGCGCCCTCGAGCCGAAAAAATTAGCCAGCGCCCCGCGCCGGCCCCAACGCGGCAGGATCCTATCGGGAGCACCGGCAGCACGCGCCAACCAGGTCCTGACGCCCCGGCCCCGCCTGTAAGTGAGTGCAGCGGCGGTCAACATTTTTTATGACGACGCGATGGCTGTAGGTCATCATCTTCATTGCGCCGCGAGTTCCCGAGACGTTGCGAGGAGTTCGACGGCCACGCGGCTTCGGCATGCAACGACGCCCGACATTCTGCGCTGGCCATCAATGTACGCTGATGCCTGCCTCCGCCTTTAAAAGGCGAGGCCTCTCCCCGCCGCCCACCACTCCCCCGAGATCTCTTCTTCTTCCTCCCATCGCCACACCTCTCCCGTCGCCCACCACTCCCAAGCTCTCCCTCACGAAGGCCCACACCGGCGGCAGTGGAAGCGGCGGCTTCACCCGCCCGACCAACTTCACCGAGGCCGAGGCGAGGGTGCTGTGGGAGAACGCGATCCTCGTCCCACCGGTGTGGCACCTGCCCCACGGGTGGCACGTCTCGGCGGCGGGCTACGCCATCCCGCCTATTCCGAAGGGCACCGAGCTAGACGACCTCATCGGCTGGAGGTGGTAGATGCTCCCGCTGCATGAGCGGGACCTGCCGGAGAATGCGCCCCGCCGCGGCATCTAGCTACTGTGGACGCAGCGGGAGCAGTAGGAGGATCTCGGCGAGTTTCCCGGGCCTTACACTGGCCGCTAAAATGTCGTCGGCCGGAGCGCCTGGTGGCAGAACCACGACATCGACGACGTGCTCCGGGAGCATAGCTACGTGCCACCCTCGGCGCGCCGTCCCACTCCAGGCGCTCGTTCGGCGCTGACCCAGACGAGGTCACGGATCTCTTCGTCGGATGGGCGTTCCGCAGCGTGCTCCGCGCTGTACACGCTACCGGCGTGACGACACGCCGGGATCGTCATCCGGGACGCCGCGGGGTCTTCTTTGGCGACACCCCGCCATGAGAAGGAGTAGTGGGAGCAAATCCCACCAGAGCTGCTCGAGTAGACGCGACCGTGGTGGGTAGAGCATCGGGAGCTGCAGGCGGCGCTCTCTCGCCACCCCGACGATCCGGCAGACGCGCCGGGCCAGATGTTGGCGGTGCCGCACTCGCTGGCCATGGTGGGTGGAGCGGCGGAAGCTGCAGGCAATGAGCATCCGGTGGTCGACCTCGTCAGTGACGATGACGAGGACGTCAAACCGGCGGTGAAGAAGGAGGGCGGTGGCGGCGGCAACTGCAGCAGAGGCGGACGCTATGGTGGTGGTCCACGCGGGGCCGGACGCGGGTGCAACGGCGATGGCGGCGGTATCGGTTATTAGTTTAGTTTTTTCGAATCCCTGTAAAATCCGCTCAAATTTGCTATAATTATAATGAAATCGGCGGGTTTTACAAAATTTGGTGAATTTTGCGCAAAATTGGGGCCGGGGCATCGGGCGCGCCGGTGTGGGACACCAAGCCCAAAATTTTGGGAGGGCCTGCCGACGTCCCCAAAACGGCCCATCCGGCGCCCTGCCGGCCACATTTTTAGGGGCACCGGTGGAGATGCTCTTATAGCTAGCGTGTGTGTGAGATGAAAATAGACCATTCTGACCTGGTCAAAAACTTCAGCCGAAAATGACACATTCTAGTACATAATTTCGTATTTGATAAATTTGCTCAATGTTATACGTTTGACGTTTGGGCTGAAGCCATCCACGCCAAAGTGGCAAGATAATTTACCGGAAGCATGGATTCGCTGACTGACGAGGGTTAACTCGACAAATGTCCTAGATGAAGGACTTAGGATCGGGGGAATAGGGCGTCGGATGAACTCGAAGGTAAAGGTTAGTCAAAATAAGTGTATATCGAAAGTAAACTTGGGTGTTCAACCTGGCTTGCTTCCAATCTACCCTACACCGTCCCCTCCTGGCCCCTATATATAGGTGGCCAGGTCTCGAGGATCGGGTAGGGTCCGATACAGATTACAATATCGACATACGGTAGGAACTCGTATTCGACTATCATTACAATTGGGCCTTAGCTTAACGGGTCTCAGGGGTACTCAACTAACGGGATCTATTAACTATACCCTTGCCAGTAGCCCCTGAGATTCTACCAGAATTGCAAATTCGGGTTGAATCTCTAATCTTCAAATCTTCGACTTGATCAATTCTTCGATTTCTTTATATATTCAAATCTTCGACTTGGTCTTTCGACTTACTTTCATGATAATTTTTCGCAAGGGGTTTTAATGAAAAAGCCTGACAACTCTGACGGATCAAGAGGTCAGTTAACTGCCGGAACAGATACTTGTCACCTACTTCAAATTCAATCCCCTTGGACTTGAATTCAGGATACCGGTCAAATCCATTCTTTTGCCGCATTTAGGACTTACAAAGAATGAATCCCAGAGATTCTCAGGGTACCCAGTGCGTCCACCAGGATTTTTTTCGCGTCGTAGACACGGATACATACCAGCAGAGCGCATCCATGTGCGTATACCAGGCCACACAGGATGGATTCCGGGGTCTTACCTTCGTGACAAGTCACGGCATTCGAGTTGCGTTGCGATAACGTAACTCGAGAATCTTTATGTCGCAGTCAAATTTTGACTGAAAATATTCGGGTTTTAACAACCATAAACCTCGCTCCCGATGGGAGTAACACTCCTGCACTTCTCAAACTCTAATGCTTTACCAAGAAACGTCGTCGGGTGCGCGCTCAGCGCTCCCGATGGGAGTAGCCCCCGAGACTATAGTCGAAAAAGACTTTTTCGAGTATAAGCTCAAAATATAGTGTAGTCCATCATACTTCAACTCGAGATACTTTTGATGATATCCTGTCATCGAATACGCGTCTATCACTCCAGTTAAAAGTTGCATTCAATATTCTTGAAAGTAGTAGCCCCCAAGGCTATAATCGAAAATCCTTCACATATAATTTTATCTATAAATTTTGCACTTATCGGCGCCATTCTTCTTCTTTCTTATAACATCTTCTTTATGACGTCAATGAGTACGTCACTCTGTATGAGTGTGAACCGTTTTATGGGCAGCACTGTAATTTTCACAATTTTTGACCGTTAGTGGGTTGCCGTTTCCGCTCCGTGCGCCACGTCTCAACCCACGATCCTTCTCCCAGAAGGTATATAAGGGGCGTAGTGGGGGATTTTACTGTTTACCAGCTCGTCCCCTCCGCCGCCTCCATTGCTGATCTCTTGTTCCTCCTCCTCTCGTGCATAGCCCCCAAGCGCACCACATTTAGATGCGCGTGAAACACCTAGCCAACAAGAACACCATGGCCAAGACCTCTTCTGCCACCAGCTGGGTGCGCTCCGCCATCACGAAGAAGGAGGTGGAGAAAGCCAGGGCAGACGGCCTCATCTCCGCCCAGGATTCCATCAAGTTTCCAAGCACTGAGCGGTTCTCGGAGCCCCCGAGCGGTTATCGGGTAATGTTCCTTGCCTTCCTCCTCCGCGGCCTTTCTCTTCCTGCCCACGAGTTTCTCCGTGGGCTTCTCTTTGTCTACGGTGTGCAGCTCTACCAGCTCACACCGAATTCCCTTCTGCACATTGCTTGTTTCGTGACTCTCTGCGAGTCATTCTTGGGCATTGAGCCCCACTTTCTTCTCTGGAGGTCAATCTTTCGGCTTCGCCCCAATGTAGCTCTGGGTAGAAAGCCTGAATTGGGCGGAGCCGTTGTCTCTATGCGCCCTGAGGCGCAGTACCTCGAATTTTCCTTTGCCGCATCTGTCCATGGGTGGAGAACCAAATGGTTCTATATCCAAGATCGCAAAGCCTCTCATGAAGACCAATATGGTTTAGCCCCTTTCGAAGCCTCCAAGGAAGTGAAGAAATTGGCGTCGTGGGATGCGCTTCCCTCGGATGCGGAAATAGCACAAGTTCTTCCTCTTCTGTCTCGCATTCAAGCTTTGAAAGGAGGCCAAGGAGGAGCTTTGTCGGGTATCCAACTCATGGCGTTCTTTCTGCAACGTCGAGTTCAACCCCTGCAGCATCGCCTCACCAAACTTTGGAGTTACTCTGGACTGGAAGATCCTACTTGCGTCTCTGAAGATTTGATAGAGAAAAAAGATGTCGACAAACGAGTCAGGAGCCTCACCAAGCTCACCAAGGATCATGCGGTTGCTGATTTGACCGTTGACTACTTTGACTCCGTGCACCCTCTACCCGAGGTATGTATCTTTGCGTTCACTTGTTGTCAAATTTTATTTGCTTCGACTTGTGTTGTTCTTTGCCTTTGAACTCTGCTGACTTATTTATATGCAGGGTCACCAATTCCTTGTTTTGCGCCCTCCTCTACCAGAGGCAGGGCCCCTTCTGGCTGATCTGGCCTCGTCTGTATCTGAAGCCCCTGAAGCTGATGAGACTCAGGACGAAGATGATGCCGAAGAATCAGAAGAGGAAACTAGCTCGTCGACATCGCCTCCTCCCGTGCTTGCTGAAGATGCTGGTATCGACAAGAAGAGGAAGCGTGTCGATGAATTCGCTTCTTTGAGTTCCGCAGCGGCTGATAAAGCCCCTGTTCTTATAGGAGATATGGAATTCTTCGACCTCCTGGCATCGTAAGTGCTTTATTTGAGTTCTTCAATTGCACCGCTATCGCCTTGTTTCTGTCGTGTTATACATAGCTTGTTTTCTTTTCGTAGAGACGACGAGGAGCCTCCAAAAGATGCTACTGCTGCTCCTTCGACTTCACCTGTGACTGCGGATGAGCCTGTCGAGCAAGAGGTTGCACCGAGGGTTACCAGGGCTTCTGTCAAGAAGATTCCTGTAACTCGAAACCTCAAACGCTCGAAGAGGGCAAAAGAAACCGACGTTGTTCTTGAGGCCCATGCATCAACGCTTTCTCCCAGTGACGTAAGTAACTTCTGTTGACTTGCTCTCTTTGTATTTATTTATGTTCTTACACGCCCCTTTTTCCCAGGCATTGTTGCAAAGATTCATCGCCTTGGGCACTGAATGTGCTGAGTACTTAAAGGTTGCGAATGCTTCCGAAGGTACACTTTTGACATCCAGGCATTACTTTTCTTCTGTGCTTATCCTTTATTGTTGATCTGACTCCTTTTTGTCTTCTTCTGTAGCTGCTCTAGCAACAGCCAATGCTCGAATTGCATCGCTGGAGGCGGAGCTTAGTGCTTCGCAGAAAGCTTATGATGTTGCGGCCGCTGCTAAAGCAAATGCTGAGAAGTCGCAGAAATCTGCACTTGGTAAGGCGAAGAAAGCTGAAAAAGCTTTAGCTGATGCCAACAGGGAGCATGCTCAGCGAGAGCAAGCCATGGCAGAGCGTCTTCGCACAATGTCTACTGCTGCTGAAGGTAAGTACTTTGCCTTGTCTTCTATTTCGACTTCTGTTTGCACTGTTGTCCTTGTTGACACTTTTCTTTCCTTTTCTCTTCTATCTTATTTTATTGTGCAGGATTCACCGGGGTATCTTCGTCGTCCCTGCAACCGGACGATGATCCTCTGATGACTGCGGTTAACCTACTCGAGGCAAACTGGATATCTATCCAGGAGACTTTTGAGTTAGTTAGCCGCGTTCTATCATGGCTGTTCATCGGGTTGTGGCCGAAGAAGAAGGCAGAAGTTCCGAAGGACAACTTGGGCAAGCTTGCCAAGGCTTTTGATACAACTGAAGACTCCACCCTCCAGCTTAAGGGGCTCTCTATAAAGCGTGGTGCTGAGGGTGCTATTGCACTTTCTTTTGCCCATGGTGCGGACTTCGACTGGGAGAAGGTGAACTCTTCCCATGGCCGCACCCGCGATGAGATGAAGACTTTCTTCGAGAAGGCGAAGAAGTTGGCGCCTGCGCTGGTGGCGATTATTTCTCCTTCAGCAGCCTCCGCGACATCTGCTGCACCTCCTCCAGCGAAGGAAAACCCTGCGCCTCCGTCGACTGTTGGCGAGGAATTTATCATGCCTTCTTCTGCCGCGGAGCAAAATGCTGAGGTGGCGTAGACTCGGCCTTCTTGTAGTTTTCCATGTATCCTTTTGAATGTAAAAACTTGTAGTTGCATGCAACCCGAGAATCTTAGTCAAAGGGTTTTGCACTTATGTAAATACATTTCCTTCTTATGAAGTCTTGTGCTTGTCTCTCTGAAATGTTTCTTCTTTCTTTTCTTTTGACTTCTAATCGATGCATATCAATGATCCTTTGACTGGCGGACCTGCTCCTTCTGCTGCCCGCACGTTCGGTTCGACGATTTCGTCGCCTCCTAGCCGATGTAATCAATGTGTCGAGTACTCTTCAAGGATTTCTGATCTTGAGTCTCGCCTGACTTTGGCTAAACGTCAAGCACAGATGGCTGTGAGCAAAGCTAGTAAAGCGTATGGTTATCTAAAGCAAATATCTTCTCTTGATGAAAAAGTTTCCAGTTTGACGGCGAAGATTGTCCATAATGAAGAATGCGAGTCTTTTATTCTTGGCATTGTCGAGTCTGCCTGCGAGATGTTGCGCTGTAAGTTTTCTTTCGACTTCTCTTTTCCCTTGTTTCTTCACTGCTGTTTTTGTGACATCCCTTGCCGTCATAGGCACTTGTCTGGATTTCGCTGCTGAAGATCGTCGGGTTACCAAGCGAAATGCGGCTTTGGAGAGAATGTCGGCAGGCTTTGAGACTCTGTGGTCTGATCCTCAGCGTCGGAGTGCCATTGTACTGCTTCAGGACCGTGCCCAACATATTGGCGAGTCAGTTGATGGTTGCCGACGAGCTCTCACAACTATGCACTCTGTTATGCTTCCTCGTAATCCTCTGCCTGCAACTTTCCCGCTTCTTCTTGATACTTTCAGATCCAGCAACCGTATTCATAGATTGATAGAGCTGAACTTAGTGGCAGGTGCCAATTTTGCTCTCGGGTGGATACGCAAGTGGCACCCGAAGCTTAATTATAGCTCTATGTCCCTGAGTTTGGCTCCAGGTGGAGCTAGCCTTCGAGTACATATGGAGAGCACGCTGCAACCTGCTCGAAGGCTCGTAGCTAGGCTGCTGGAAGCGGATGCTGCATTTTTTCACGAGTACCACTATTTAGATCCCTTAGGCATAGATGATTCTGATAACCCATTATTGTAATATTTTTGTACATGTGGAACGCGAGAGTATCGTATTTCGCGACTTTATGTCGAAAATTTGTTCTCAAAGCGTTATTGTATGATTCGTGCGTTTGCCGCATTTTCTCTTTGAAAGACTCGTAAGCTCAAACATGAGGAACGTTTTGTCTTTATTATACTTGCAATGTAAGATACATGGGGTGACCCAAAAGATCCGGCCTGTGACCTGTGTTCTAGATCTAGAGGGCATTGCCCCTGGTATAACTCGTGGCTTTGACAGCCTTACTCTTCTACCCCACTTTTTTTTTGTTCTTTGATGCTTATGCCGTCATGGCTTTCGCCTCTTCTCATGTGTCTTTATCTTCTCCTGATGCTTCCACTCGTGATTTCTTTGTTTCGGGTTCCGCAGCGCATCCTTCGAGTAGCTTGACGCCTTCTGTAGTCGTGCTTTTTGCCTTCTCTGCATAGTTGGCTGTCATGCCAAAGTTTTGCGCCATCTTGTGGAACTCCCTATCGCAGAGATCTGAAACTTCAAAACTTCCTTTTACTATAATTATTCCTCTTGGTCCTGGCATTTTAAGTACCAAATATGTATAGTGAGGTACTGCCATGAATCGCGAAAACGCGGGTCGTCCGAGAATCGCGTGATATTGAGATGGCCAGTCCATGACTTCGAAGTCCAGCTTTTCTCTCCTGTAGTTTTGTTGGTTGCCGAAGCAAACATTGAGTGCTATTCGACCCAGTGGGTAATTGGCACTTCCTGGTACGATTCCGTGGAAGGAACAACCCGTTGGTTTCAGGAACTCTAGTGACATATGCATTGCTCTGAGTGTTTTTGCGTATATCAGGTTAATTCCGCTTCCTGCGTCCATGAATATTCTGTCGACATCATACGCGCCGATTTGAGCTTTAAGTACCAAAGGCGCGTTTCCTGGCCGAGGTACTGTTATAGGGTGGTCTTCTCTGTTGAACTCGATTGGTTGTTCTGACCAATGCAGATACTCCGTTGTGGCTGGAGGTGAGATGACTGCTAGGTTGACTTGTCGAGTGATACTCTTTGCTTCTTTGTTCGACTTGGGCACAGGTTGTATCATTGCTGTGATGTGTCCTTTTGATGGAACGTACCCTTTGTCGTCGTCGTGACCCTGGTTTTGCTGGTCTTGTCCTTGAGGAGCTCCGTTGTTTCCTTGCTGTTTTATCGGAGGATTGTTGCTTCCTTCAATTCCTTGTCGCCTTGCTTCGGTTTGCTTGTTTAGTGCTGCCTCTTGTAGTTTTAAGAATGTTGTGCAATCTTTCATTGCGTGCCTTGATACTCGCTTCCCATCGACGAACGCTGAGTGTATATGACAAGGTCCGTTGAGCATATCTTCTGGCGATGGGTTGTACTCTCTGGGTTCTCTCGTGGGAAACTTTTTGTAGTCCTCTTTTCCGTAGTTTCGATATCCCGAGCTTCTGCGATCACTTCCTTGATAGCTGTTGTCTTTGTATCCTGCGGCGACTTGGCTATGGGAGCCGTAGTTGTCGTAATTTCGGGACCGTCTCCTTTGACTTCCATATCTATTTCTTCTATCGTCCTCTGGGGATCGCGTCCGCTTGTTGTTGCATGCGTCTTCTCCATCTGCAAATTTGTTTGCTACGTCCATGAGGTCTGACACTATTTTTGGCTTGATTCTGCCCATCTCTTCGACTAGGCCTCTTCGCCTTAATCCAATGATGAACGCATCTATTGCTCTTTCGTCTGAAACTTCGACTGCTGAATTTTTGATAAGACTCCATCTTTGGATGTATGCCCGCAGTATTTCGTCGCGTTGTTGCACACACGCTTTGACTTCTTCTATTGATGTTGGCCGCTTGTATGTCGACCTGAAGTTGCTTGTAAATTGCTTTGTAAGGTCTTCCCAGCTTCCAATAGTTTCTTTCTCTAGTTTGCTCAACCATGACCTTGCTGCGCCGGTGAGGTGTAGTTGCAAACTTTGCATTCTGTTTCTTTTGTTCCTCCTAATATTTGTACTGCTTGTAGATAGTCTGAGAGCCATGATTATGGTTCCTGTGATCCGTCGTACTTTTGCTGATCATGAGGTAACTTGAATCCCTTGGGAACTGGAGTGGTGCGAACCCTGCGGGTAAAGCACGATGCCCCCATCTCTTTTTCATCGTCTTCATAGTCGTGTTTTTCATTTTGGGATCGCGATCTTCGGGTTCCTCCGTGTTGTTTTGGTAATGGTGACCGAGATCGTTGATTGCTACTTCTGTGCCGAGGACTGTTGTGACGGCGAGGCGATCTTGGCTTATACATTTCCTTATGGTGGTGTGCTTCCTCTCCTTTTGCTGATAGCTTGTGGCCCACCATGCTTAGTCCGTTCAATGCTGCTCTGTGCATATGTTCTCTAGGATCTCCCGGGCTTGGTCAAGTTGTGAGCAGATAAGCTTGAGCTGCCACTAATGCTGCTTCTGGAGTTTTTGGTATGATGTTTCCTTGTTCGTCGACCGATAAAAAGGACGAGTCGAGGTTTTTCAAAATGCTTTGCCTGTCGGAGTACTCGAGGTTGTCATACCTTGAACCATGTCGACGATTTTTTCTTGCGTTACTATATGATGCGTCGCTTTGCGCTTTACGAGCGGCGTTGCTAGCTGCAATGGCTGAGTCTTTTCTTCTCTGTATCTCTATTTTCTCCTGTGCTAATTGCTTTGCCTGCTGCCTTAGGGCATAATGATACCCCAAAAGCATGTCTTTGCTGGAATTTGATGGTATTGGCGTGCCGTGTTCCACGGCTTCTCTTATTATCCTCCATTCGTCGACTGATAGTCGAATTTTTTCCCTGGTTGTGAGGGATTCTGCTGTTTGCCCTTCTGCTAGGTGATTTGCTCCTCTGTCGATATTTGCTGGGTTTAGCACTGGATTGTTGTTTTCGTCAAATTCTTCTGAGTTGTCTCCCACAATGGCGAGCACCTGGCATTGTTTGCCGATGTTGCTATTGAAGCTTGAGAAGATCGAGTCACCATCTTCCGAAAGCTCTAGCCATGTCTTCCATGTGTCTGTGTCTGTTGATTTGTCTGAGATATCGTCGAGGCAGATCATGAGATCGTCGAGTTGGACCCCTGCGTCGAAATTTTCCCTTGCTTCGTTATCTTCTGCGATCTTTCCTTTTTGCACTTCTTCTAAGCTGACCGGCGAGTTTACCTCGCTGGAAGAGCCGTCAGAGTATTCCATCATTGCTACTGTTTCGGGCTCACTTGCCGACGGATCTTGTTTCGTCGGATCTGAAAGGCGAGATAAACCCGATGGCCCAATGAGGATGCTCAAACTTCCAATTGTTAACTCCATCTCTTGACTTTCGTCGAGTTCTGAGCTGCTGTTGGCTAAAAGTGAAAAAGCCGTCGAATTCATGATTCCAACGCCCCGGTCCCCACGGTCGGCGCCAATTGACGAGGGTTAACTCGACAAATGTCCTAGATGAAGGACTTAGGATCGGGGGAATAGGGCATCGGATGAACTCGAAGGTAAAGGTTAGTCGAAATAAGTGTATATCGAAAGTAAACTTGGGTGTTCAACCTGGCTTGCTTTCAATCTACCCTACACTGTCCCCTCCTGGCCCCTATATATAGGTGGCCAGGTCTCGAGGATCGGGTAGGGTCCGATACAGATTACAATATCGACATACGGTAGGAACTCGTATTCGACTATCATTACAATTGGGCCTTAGCTTAACGGGCCTCAGGGGTACTCAACTAACGGGATCTATTAACTATACCCTTGTCACTGACCGAAAGCCAATGGCCAAGGTCAGTGACGAGGGTTAACTCGACAAATGTCCTAGATGAAGGACTTAGGATCGGGGAGATAGGGCGTCGGATGAACTCAAAGGTAAAGTTAGTCGAAATAGGTGTGTATCGAAAGTAAACTTGGGTGTTCAACCTGGCTTGCTTTCAATCTGCCCTACACCGTCCCCTCCTGGCCCCTATATATAGGTGGCCAGGTCTCGAGGATCGGGTAGGGTCCGATACAGATTACAATATCGACATACGGTAGGAACTCGTATTCGACTATCATTACAATTGGGCCTTAGCTTAACGGGCCTCAGGGGTACTCAACTAACGGGATCTATTAACTATACCCTTGTCACTGACCGAAAGCCAATGGCCAAGGTCAGTGACGAGGGTTAACTCGACAAATGTCCTAGATGAAGGACTTAGGATCGGGGAGATAGGGCGTCGGATGAACTCGAAGGTAAAGTTAGTCGAAATAGGTGTGTATCGAAAGTAAACTTGGGTGTTCAACCTGGCTTGCTTTCAATCTGCCCTACACCGTCCCCTCCTGGCCCCTATATATAGGTGGCCAGGTCTCGAGGATCGGGTAGGGTTCGATACAGATTACAAATATCGACATACGGTATTAACTCGTATTCGACTATCATTACAATTGGGCCTAGCTTATCGGGCCTCAGGGGTACTCAACTAACGGGCTCTATTAACTATACCCTTGTCAGTAGCCCCTGAGATTCTACCAGAATTGCAGATTCGGGTTGAATCTCTAATCTTCAAATCTTCGACTTGATCAATTCTTCGACTTTATCTTCAAATCTTCGACTTGGTCTTTCGACTTATATTGATGATAATTTGCTTGCAAGGGGTCTCGATGAACAAGCCTGACAACTCTGACGGATGAAGAGGTCAGTTAACTGCCGGAACAGATACTTGTCACCTACTTCAAATTCAATCCCCTTGGACTTGAATTCGGGATAACGGTCAAACTCACTCTTTTGCCTCATTTAGGACTTACAAAAAATGACTCCCAGTGGTTCTCAGGGTACCCAGTGCGTCCACCAGGATTTTCTTCGCGTCGTAGACACGGATACATACCAGCAGAGCGCATCCATGTGCGTATACTAGGCCACACAGGACGGATCCCGGGGTCTTACCTTCGTGATAAATCACGGCATTCGAGTTTCGTTGCGATAACGCAACTCGAGAATCTTATGTCGCAGTCAAAGTTTGACTGAAAATATTCGGGTTTCTACAACCATAAAACTCGCTCCCGATGGGAGTAATTTCTCTTCAATTTGTCGACTACGTAGTCGAAGTTTTGTATGCTTATCCTTCTGCAATTTCAATATTGACTATTTCATCTCTATCGGGTGCGCGCTCAGCGCTCCCGATGAGAGTAGCCCCCGAGACTATGTTTGGCAACTTGTAGTCAAGCATAGGCTCAAAGTTCAGCTCTTCTGTCTCATGTCGACCTTTTACTATTTGACGAGCCCCCGAGTCCAAGTCGAGGTTTCCATATCGCGCGATCATAGTCTCCTGTCTTGTTTTTCTTTATTGATATTATCGTCTGCTGTACGCAGAATTTAACTCCTACTTAAAATTTGTTTGTGGGCTGCGCCGTAGCACGGGGGCCCAATAATACGCGCTTATAAATAAAGCACCATCTGGTAAAGATAAAAACCCTAATTAGATTCTTTCCTCCGCCGCATCATCTTCTCTCCTCCATCTAGGGTTTTTCTGAGGTTTCTCTCTCGTACTCATGGCAGATGCTGCAGGCTCCCGTCTGAACCTTGGTTCCCCGGCGGCACCACGAGGTCGGGGTCGCCCTCGCGGCAGCAAGAACAAGAACACCGCGCCGGCCGCCGCAGGAACTTCGTCAGATGCTCCGGCTAAGCGCCGTCCTGGCCGCCCACCTGGTAGCAAGAACAAACCTAAAGTGACTAGCGTCGCTCCAGGTCCAATCGCTCCTCCTCCTGCTGCTTCGGCTGCTCCTGCTGCACCTCCCCGTATCTTTTCTTTCCTTTGCATTGCCATGGCGCAGTGCCGTGAGATTCAGCGCTTGCCGCTAGATTTCACGAAGTTTATGGATGGCCACGAACTGCGAGAGGCGGTTCTTCGTGAACAGTCTGGCGGTGGCATCCCCTATGAGGTGGAGGTGTGGTATGATGGCGACGGCGAGCAGTACTTCAGAGGTGGCTGGTCACAATTTGCTGAAGACCACGACATCCATCAAGGCTTCATCATGTCCTTCGACTTCCACGTCGGTACGTCGAAGTTTGACGTGAAGATCTATAATGGCACTCTTTGCCAGAAGGAGTATGAAGCTTGAAGCCCTCTTTTATTAGGATCTGTTATCCATGTAATCTCGTTTGACAATGTCCTTCCTGCAATGATATTTGCAATAAATATTCGTACTTTGTGTCGATATCATTTACTAGTACCATGAGAACAAGTCATGTTCTGAGATATGCTTTCCATATGTCGGGTTCTTTGCAAACCAATAAATGTAAGGATGATATCGGGTTCTTTTTATGAACCAAGTTCTTTCTGTATTTATCGGGTTGTGTAAACAACCTTATAGTGAAGGAAAACCCCTCCATCTTGTTATAACGATTTTTTCGTACGACCCAGGGGTTGAAGCCCCCGAGCGGAGAAGTAACACGAGAATCGTACAATTTTGTCGAGTTCAACCCAAAGAACCCGACCTGTGGCCTCATGTTCTGGGTCCAGAAGGTTAACTCGAATATATTGATATCTCTATACTTAGTCTACGCGTAAAAACGTCGTAGCTGTTCTGCATTCCACGGGTTGCTTTCGTCCTTCCCAGTCTTCTTGTCTTGTAGTCGATATGCTCCTCCTGGTATTACTTCCGTGACGATGTAAGGTCCCACCCACGGGGACTCTAATTTCCCATGGCTATCTTGCCTGAGTCGCAAAACGAGGTCTCCTACCACAAAGGATCGTGGACGAACTCGACTACTATGGTAGTTTCGTAAGCTTTGCTGATATTGCGTAGCCCTTTCTAATGCTTTGTCTCTTGCTTCATCTAGCGCATCGACATCGTCTTGCAATGCTTCTGTCGATGTCGCCTCGTCATATGCCGTCACTCTTGGAGCCTCGTGTGTAACCTCGACTGGAAGCACGGCTTCTGCGCCATGGACCAGGAAGAAAGGAGTTTCTTGAGTTGCTGCATTAGGCGTAGTTCTTAGACTCCAAAGAACGGAGGGCAATTCTTCTACCCAAGCGCTCTTGGCTTTCTCGAGAGGTGCTAAAAGCCTCTTTTTTATTCCACTACTTATCAAGCCATTGGCTTTTTCGACTTGCCCGTTTGTCTTCGGGTGCGCCACAGATGCAAATTTAAGCTTGATCCCCAATCCTTCGCAGTAACTTTTGAATTCTTTTGAAGTAAAATTTGTCCCATTGTCTGTGATGATGTTGTGTGGTACACCAAAACGAAAAACTATCGACTTGATGAAGCTGATTGCTGCTGTAGAATCTTGAGTTGTTACTGGAGCTGCTTCCACCCATTTGGTGAATTTATCGACTGCTACTAGCATGTAGACATGCCCTCCTGGCCAAGATTTGTGCAGCTTTCCCACCATGTCAAGACCCCATTGTGCGAAGGGCCAGGATAATGGTATTGTTTGTAGCTCCGCTGCTGGTGCGTGCGGTCTCGATGCAAACCTTTGACATGCTTCACACTTTCGAACTATATCTTTTGCGTCCTCGATGGCTGTTAGCCAATAGAATCCCGCTCGTAAAGCTTTTGCCGCTATTGCTCTGCTGCTGGCGTGATGGCCACATACTCCGCCGTGTATGTCTTTCAATATTGTTTGCCCTTCCTGGGGTGTGACACAGCGTTGTAAAACGCCTGTAATACTTCTCTTGTATAGTTTTCCTTCAATCACGACAAACGCTTTCGCTCTTCGAGTTATCCTCTTAGCCTCCACTGCATCTTCTGGTAGCTTTTTATTTATCATGTACGCAAGATATGGCTGCATCCATGTTTCTTCTATCATCATGACCTCCTCTGGCTCTGTCATAGCCCCCAAGCCTGCCGTGGTAGTCGAACTTTTAGCACTTTTTATTGACCTTTCCGCTATTTCTTCCCAAAATACTCCAGATGGTACAGGTAAGCATTGTGATCCAATATTTGCTAAAGTGTCGGCTTCCTCATTGCTGTTCCTGCTGACGTGAGAGACTTCGCATCCATCGAACGTTCCTTCTAGATAATGGTACAAATTCTTGTAGGCCATCATGTTGTCATTGATTGTGTCACACCTGTTCATAACTTGCTGGACAACAAGGTTAGAGTCTCCAAATATCTTTAGGCGAGTTGCTCCACAAGCTTTAGCCATCTTCATTCCGTGCAACAAAGCCTCGTACTCCGCTTCATTGTTAGAAGCCTGCGGGAAGCTCATCCGTAAGACGTACTTTAATTTGTCGCCATGAGGCGATATTAATACTACTCCTGCGCCTGCTCCTTGGACTCGCTTTGAACCATCGAAGTACATTGTCCAAGTACTCGATAAATCTGGTGGTCCCGTGCTTTGCAGCTCGAGCCACTCTGCTGTAAAATCTGGCAAAATTTGTGACTTGATCGCCTTCCTTTTTTCGTACGTGATGTCCATGGGAGATAACTCGATTCCCCACAAAGAGACACGGCCTGTTGCTAAAGGGTTGTTCAATATGTTCGATAGTGGTGCTTCATTGACCACTATAATTGGGTGCACAGTAAAATACTGTCGTAATTTTCATGCAGTAGTGAAGACACTGTACGCCAGCTTCTGATAATGCGGGTACCTCTGTTTGGTTGGAGATAACACTTCGCTGATGAAATACACCGGTCTCTGGACGCCATGAGCTTTGCCCTCTTCACTTCTTTCGACTACTAGAACTGTACTTACCACCTGATGGGTTGCGGCGATGTACAGCAGCAGTGGTTCTTTTTCTTTAGGTGCGACCAGCACTGGCGGCGTGGAAAGCACTTTTTTCAATTGCGCAAACGCTGCGTCAGCTTCTTCTGTCCACTCAAATTTGTCGTCTGACTTTTTCATGAGTGCATAAAAAGGAAGTGCCTTCTCCCCTAGTCGAGCAACGAAACGACTTAGTGCCGCGACGCGCCCTGCTAATTTCTGTACGTCGTGGAGTTTCGTGGGTTTCCCCATTGTTAGAATTGCTTGAATCTTCTCTGGATTTGCCTCTATTCCTCGTGCTGATACCAAGAACCCCAAAAGTTGCCCTGCTGAAACTCCGAAGGAACACTTTGTCGGGTTCAACTTAAGCTTGAACTTGTTCAGGTTGTCGAAGGTTTCTGCCAAGTCGCTGATTAAGAATTTCTCCTCTCTTGTGGTGATGACTACGTCATCAATGTAGACTTGTATGTTGCGCCCTATTTGGCTCCCAAGGCAACTTTGCATCATCCTTTGATAAGTTGCCCCTGCATTTTTTAGGCCGAATGGCATCACTTGGTAGAAAAACACCCCATACGGTGTGATGAAAGCCATTTTTTCCTCGTCCTCTTTCTTCAGCTTGATCTGGTTGTAGCCAGAATATGCATCCAAAAAGGAAAGCCTTGCGCAGCCCGCTGTTGAATCGATTATTTGATCGATGCGGGGTAAAGGGAAAGGATCCTTTGGACAATGCTTATTGAGAGATGTGTAGTCGACACATACTCTTTGTACGTCTGTGTTCTTCTTGGGTACTATTACTGGGTTCGACACCCAACTCGAAGTTTTGATTTCTCTGATAAACCCAGCATTTTCTAATCTGTGCAATTCTGACGCTATTGCCTTCCTCTTGGGTTCATCGAATCGTCGCAATGGTTGCTTGACTGGTTTCGCCTTGGGATCGACATTTAGTGCGTGCTCGACGAGTTCCCTGGGAACCCCTGGCATGTCCGATGGACACCAGGCGAAGATTTCCCAGCGCTCACGGAGGAACTCGATGAGCGCGCCTTCCTATGCGGGATCCAAATTTACCGCAATGGATGTCGTCTTGTTTGGATCCGTAGGGTGGACCTGAATTTTCTTTGAATCTTGCGTTGTGTCAAAAGCCTTATCTGGCAGGGATCGTCCAACGTCGGGTAGCACATTATGATCTGTTTCTCCTTTTAACCTCTCGTATTCTGCTGTCATGCCGAAGGTTTGCGCCATCTTGTTGAATTCTCTGTCGCATGCGTTGGCTACTTCAAAGCTCCCTTGTACTGTGATTGTTCCTTTGGGCCCTGGAATTTTTAACGTGAGATACGCGTAGTGCGGTACTGCCATGAATTTTGCAAATGCTGGGCGCCCCAGGATTGCATGATATTGTGACGGCCAATCCATGACTTCGAACTCCAATTTCTCTCTTCTATAGTTTTCGCTGCTACCAAAGCAGACATCGAGTTCTATTCTCCCCAAAGGGTAGTTTGCTGCTCCTGGTACTATCCCATGGAAAGAGCAATCTGTTGGCTTCAGACTCGTCGGTGAGATGCACATAGCCTTCAGTGTTCTAGCATATATTAAGTTTATGCCGCTCCCTGCATCCATGAACACTCTTCCGATGTCGTACCCTCCTATTTGCGCTTTTAGAACCATAGGCGAGTGGCCCGGCCTAGGAACTTTCTGTGGGTGGTCTGCTCTACTGAACTTGACTGGTTGCTCTGACCATCGTAGGTACTCTGTGGTAGCTGGTGGTGACGATATTGCTAGGTTTACTTGCCTGGATATGCTCTTTCGCTCTTTTTTCGACTTGGGCACCGGTTGAATCATGGCTGATATGTATACCTTTGACTCTAGATGCTTTGATAATCTTTGAGTTTGATATCCTCGACTTCTGCGTTCTTCTCCTTGCCTTCCCTCTTGGCTCGAGCCCATGGCACCTTGCAACCTTAGGAATGTTCTGCAATCCTTCATCTGGTGATTTGAGACCCTTTTCCCGTCGAGGTACGCGTAGTGGATTCGACAAGGTCCATATAGCATATCCTCAGCCGAAGGACCAGAGTATCTTGATCTTTCTGCTCCTCTTGCCTGGAACCTCCTACTTTCGTGCCCTTCCTCTTCTTCTAGTACATAACCTGCGGCTACCTGATTTCGCCTTCCTTGGTTACCCCCGCTGCGGTATCGTCTCCTCTGTCGACTTATTCTGTCGACTTCTGGCGAACGTCCTCTTTTATTGTTATACGCGTCCTCTCCATCAGCGTATTTGTTGGCTTGTTCCATTAGCTCAGCTACTGTCGTAGGTCTTGTTCTTCCTATTTCTTCCACAAGATCTGAGCGACGAAGTCCTTCCGAAAAAGCATCTATTGCTCGTTCGTCGGAGACGTCCTCTGCTGAATTTTTAATTATACTCTAGCGTTGTATATAAGAACGTAGCGTTTCGCCTTTCCTTTGCACACATGCTTTAACTTCTTCCAGTGATGCTGGGCGTTTGTAGGTGGAACGAAAATTTCTTGTGAATCGACTTTCGAGTTCCCCCCAGCTTCCAATAGATTCGTCGGGTAGTGTGTTCAACCAAGACCGGGCGGCGCCGGTGAGGTGCAACTGCAAACTTTGCATTGCAGTCGCCTTTGTTCCCCCTAATATCTGCACTGCTTGTAGATAATCTGATAGCCATAAGGTGGGTTCCTGCGACCCGTCGTACTTATTCTGGTCGTGTGGTAGTTTGAATCCTTTAGGTACCCACGTTCTGCGAACTCTACGAGTAAAGCATAACGCACCCATATCTTTATCGTCGTCTTCGTAATTCTCTTCCCTCCAAGCATGTCGCGATTTATTTACTCGAGCTTGTGCTATTATACTTCTTGCATCCTCCTTCTTTTTCTGCTGCTTTTTCTCTTCTAATGACTCGCTATAGTCGCTGTCTGTGCGGTTGTATCTGAACTTCTCTTTGTGACTTGTCGACTTTATCTCTATGCCTTGCTCCCTGATCTTTCCTTCTACTATTCCGAGGCTTCGTATCACGGCTCGGTGCATATCTTCTCGCGGGTCCCCATGCTCTGGTCTTGTGGCTAGTAAATATGCTTGTGCTGCTGCTAATGCCGCCTCTGGCGTTTTTTGTATCAGGTCATCTTCCTCCTCTTCTGACTGTGGGGTGGGGCTCCTCGAGTACCCCTCTTCTCTGTCGCGTGCTGTTGCCCCCCTTCTGTGTTTTGGATCTCCACGCCTCTCTCTGCTATATTCTGAGTCTTCACTATAGTCTTCCCAGTATTCTTCCCTTGATATGCTGTTGTTGTCTTGAAACATCATGTCTCTTTCCTCCCTCAGTTTCTTCTTGTGTTGGTATAGTGCATACTGATATCCCATTAGAACTTCTCTTCGCGATCCCTCGGGTACTTCTGTACCATGATTAATGGCTGATGTAATCATCCTCCATTCACCAGCCGAGACATGGACTTTCTCTTTTTCCTTTTTGTTGTGATTTTTCACTTTGTCGACTTGCCTGTCGACCCTTTTACTCTCTTCGCTATTGTTTCCTTCCTCTGCTTCAGTGATAATAACACATAACTGATGTACTTTGGAGACGCCGCTGCTTCCCACGGCGAAGTCCTTTGCGTTGTTGTGCATCTGACACGCTTTTTCTTCTGAGTCGAATTTTTCCTGAATTTTGTCGCTTTCTGCGATTAATGTTTTTTCTAAGCTGACCGGCGAGTTTACCTCACTGGAAGAGCCTTCTGATGATTCCAATGCTTCCTTTGTTTCGGGCTTGCTTGCCGACGGATCTGGCTTTGTCGACTCCAAGAGGCGGGATGAACCCGATGGCCCGATGAGGATGCTCATACTTCCAATTGTCAGTTCTACCTCTTGACTTCCGTCGACTTCTGGACTGCTGTTGGCTAAAAGCGAAAAAGCCGTCGAATTCATGATTCCAACGCCCAGAGTCCCCACGGTCGGCGCCAATTGACGAGGGTTAACTCGACAAATGTCCTAGATGAAGGACTTAGGATCGGGGAGATAGGGCGTCGGATGAACTCGAAGGTAAAGTTAGTCGAAATAGGTGTGTATCGAAAGTAAACTTGGGTGTTCAACCTGGCTTGCTTTCAATCTGCCCTACACCGTCCCCTCCTGGCCCCTATATATAGGTGGCCAGGTCTCGAGGATCGGGTAGGGTTCGATACAGATTACAAATATCGACATACGGTATTAACTCGTATTCGACTATCATTACAATTGGGCCTAGCTTATCGGACCTCACGGGTACTCAACTAACGGGCTCTATTAACTATACCCTTGTCAGTCAGGGACATTGAGCCCCTCCATGTGGGACCAGCGTGCCCGGTTGTCGATCTTGGCAAACCTCTGAAGCAGATATCGGAAATTATTTTCTGATAGCCTTATTATCGGCTGAACATTTATAGAGACAAGGGTTAGAATTGTCGTTTCGTGCCTGTTTGAGTGCTCATCTGATATATAGTGTTCTGAGTGATAATAGTCAGCCTTTTTTATGTTCTTCTGCAGCAGGCAGGTGACAAGTCAGTAGGCTAGGGATCGAATCGAACACAGCTGCAATGCCGAATTTCAGGGAGTAGTTAGGCACGTACCTGTGCTGCGTACTGTCAAAGAAACTGTGAAATTTGACATGCAACGCGCGCAGTCTATGCATACAGTTTTATACACGTTCTATTTTGATCCCATCTGCATACACTCACTATATATCGGAAAGCGAATCGACGAGATATTTGCTTTTTTAGAAAAAAGGTTGAGATCCCCGGCCTCAGCATCGACAAGATGCATACGGCATTTATTTGCAAGCGAGATATTAGCTATATATATGATCGACATACTATTCGTAAAAAATGGTACTGCATATTGTGGCAACTGTTTTACTTCCGAGAGAAAGAACTCAAAGTAAGCAAACTACCATACTGCATGCTGATGCTAAACTACGTACTACATTATTGGTTTTTTTTTCTTTGGTACATATAGAATACAAGAAATAACCATCATATACACATGGTACGTACAGAGGAAAGTCTTAAATAACGTGCATCACAACCTTTATTTCAAAAATTATTGGATGGTTATTTTTTCTGTTCTCGACAAGTACTAGTTTGGGTATGTTGGATAATCTCTAGATATCATTGTATTTTAGAGATTTATTTCCTAAAAGCTATATAATAGAATGTTATGACTATAGGTACTCTACACCTATAAATATGGTGTAATACAACGTACTACTAAACATAATCTTTCAAAGTATATAATAGGAATTTTGGAGGGCTGGAATAGTCAATGTTCGTATGTGGGTTCTTTTTCTTTCTAAGATCCAATCCTATTGGATTTTGCCCTAAGGAATCAATTTTACAAATTTCATTGGTAATAATATTCACTTGATCTTCTTTGTGTTTCTAGTGTCACAATCAAATAAACATTCCTACAAATGAAATCATATAGGATTATAATGAGCATGACATTGTAACACTGCATTTTTTTGAATTTCTGCTTTTCTCCGATCCTACGAATCTGAGGGGCCCTAATATATATAGCTACGAATTGGATGCGAAAACACTATTATTCTGGAGTGAAATGATAGTAATAGCTAAAACCAATGGTGTTATTTGATACATCACCATCTAACTTATAAAATGCATGTATACTGTGACAGACTATTGAAAAGTTCATACATGTGGACAATTTCTGCTTATATTACACTCTGTGCATAATGTAACGTGTAATCCAGTACACATGTTCCTTTCTATTGAAGCAAGGAAACAATTTTATGTAATGAGCATGCAACTAATTAAAGCTAGCTTATTAACCATAATACAATAGAAAAAGGAGCTCTTGTGAGAAAAGAATTGATTTGTGCCATCAGTGGTAGTTTATGCATGTACACGTATTCTGTTCTTACTTCATATATATTAACTGCACAATGATACCATGACAGGATTTTGAACCGATCATGCATGTGATCTATGTGGAGGAACCGATCGATAGTTCGATACAATATATATAATATTTGTCTGGAAGCATGATTAAATTAGATTAACAGTCTTATTAATTAAATATCATGGTGCAGTGTGCAAATTTTGGAAGGCCTTGGGACAAGTACTTGAAAGATCTCACTCCAATGCCTTGATCGACATGGTGAGATCCAAAGTACTCAGCCCCAGAGCGGCCTTCTTGCTGCTGCTACCTGTCGCTACCTCTAACCTCCTGGTATCCCTGCCACCACCATTGTCGTCGCCTTCACCTATTGACAGCGACAGTGACAGTGGCATACTATCGCTGCCGACCTCCTGCCCAGCGCTGTTCCTCTTCTTGCCCCTGCCTGCAGTGTCTGTTCCCATGTTGGGGCTCAGGCTTAGCTGCAACTCCGGGGTCCACCCGTTCTCCCCCGCCGCCGCGGCTGCCGATATCTTCGTTCTCCTCGCCTCCGCGTCGTAGCTCATGCTCAGGTCGTCAATAGGTTTGGCAGGAGACCTCGACACTGCCTGTTTCAGCAACTGCAAGCACAGAGGCACAACCATTGTTGATACTTTGTGATAGAGTGAAGTTGCAGCTTAATTATGCTATACAATGTATTATGAACTAGGAACTACTAATTGAAATCTCAATGTAAAGAATGATACGTACCACGAGCGGGGCACCTTCTTCATGTGCCACAAGGGGATCTGAAAATGACATTGTGGTTTTAGTCTTGCCATTACTGCCAGCGGTACCCCTCCATCTAAGCGAGAGATTGTGATCGCCCTGTTCGAAACCATTGGTGGCCGCCGCCGACATTGTCCTCAAGAGCGGGCGGGAGCTGCTGCCTATCCAGTTAATGCTTCCTACCATTGGGCCATCTGTCCTAGGGACGGTGCCGCTTGTGGTTGCCGCCGCCGCCGACGACGACGTCCCGTTGATTGCGATGGCATCCCTCACGTCGGAGAAATGCGATGTCGGCTTTCCGTAGTTCTTCCTGTAGATCTCGTGGACGAGCCCTTTCGCGGGACCATGGTCAGCAGCGGCTCCTGCCCTCGCCACCGCGGCGTGCTTACTGAACGCCCATTCTTGATTTCTAGACAGTAGACAGATGGATGATACTACCGTTTAGGGTTTCGACATCATCACTCTCAGTCTCAGCAGCGTAGGACTGTTAATAAGTACACATATGCATGTAAGGTGTTGTATTACCTAATGCTTGTGCAGTTTTTGAAGTCGAAGGTTTGTAACGGAGGCTGCCGGTGTTGGAGGAGGCTATAAATCCGGCTAGCATCTGGCAAACCGGCGCTTCTTGATGCCAAGACCCCGCCATTGGAGGTGAGCGCCGGGCCGGGTGCTCGTTGAAAGAACATGTCGTGGAAACGATGGTCCCCTCTCCTCATGTGGAAATTCATGGGAGAAAAGACTGCGACAAATAATTGGGAAAAACAGGTAAAGAAATTTCAAGGGGTTAAAAAATGGAGATATTTATCTAGCGTCGAGGACAGTAGCTGATAACCTGAGGACATGGCCGCCCTCTCGTGGCTGGACTCGTGTTCTATCTTTTTGCTTCTGTACATCTGAAAAGTCGAAAAAAGATGAACAAGAAAAGGGTTAGGTTCAACACTTGCCGTGTGAAGGAAAGAATCAACTAGCTAGAAGAACAGCTACCGAGCAGTCATGAGAAATAGCTAGGTGGCTGTTTCCTTTTTCTGCCTTTACCTGCAAGTGACTTTTTACATGAGCAATGCTGAGCCCCCTCACGTTCATCATCTGAAGCACCAGCTTTGGGGTTGCTCCTATTCGAAACGAAAAGGAGATCAGCAAACAGAGAAGTTTTTAGATCACGAATAAAAGGGAAACTATTTACGAGAAAAATAATGTAAACCAGCACATATGATAGTAGCTAGGATTAATTACTTACTCTCTTGGCCGCCCAGCCGCTCGACGGCGTGGAGGAACGCCATGTGGAGGTCCGGCGTCCACCGGAGACGTGGGTGCTTAGACCGGTTGTACTGCCGCACCGTCGGCAACCTCTCGCCGCTTCCCTCGGGACCCTTGCAGCTTTCCGAATCATGGTTGGTGCTGCTGTTGTTGTTGCTTGAGCTCCCTCCTCCTCCTCCTCCTCCTCCTGCAACCTCACTTGTGCTACCGCCACAGTTGCCGTCGGCGTCATCGCCGTCTTCCCCCTCCAAGTCCTCGTTGAGGTCCAGCTCCCCAGCCTCGTCATCATCCGAAGATCCATTCCCATGGTCTTCAAGAGTCTCCACCAACCCCTCCTTCTCCTTCACCTCCCCCATACCCTCCTTGGCCTCCACCACTTCTCCTTGACCTCGTCTACCTCTCTCTACATGGGGTCTATACAAGCATGTTAGGATTGGAATGATATGGGGGTAGGAAGAAGATGGGAATGTGATGGAATAATTAGTAGGCAGCGGGAGCGTAAGCAAAGCCAGTGATGTGGGGATTAAAATAAGGGACGGGGGCAAATGGACAAGTAGTATTTTCACCACATTGACTTGTTTTCAAGACCGGTATTCCGTCTCATTCCTTTTTCTATAGCCTAAGGGAATTTGAGAGTATACTACAGTTCTTATTTTGTGATGGGTGTGGGGAGGAGGCTGATTATCAATTGGCGAATGACTGGGTGTGTGGGAAAGGAAGAAAAAGGAGAACGTTGACACTTGCCACTCGACGACTCTTGTGGTGACAACAATGTTGCTCTCTCATTTTCATCACACTAATAGTGTGCATAGTATAGTCCATGGTATAAGGGTCACACCTTTCTTTTGGTGAAGTACTTAAAGGGTAAACTTATCAAAAGCTTTAATTTGTACAATAAAATAGAGAGCTTACTTTCGGTTCAGCATTTTCATGCAACCATGCATGCAATTTCTTCATAATATGCCAAAAGCACACTTAGTATGGTTCCCATGTCTAGTGAAGGGTTTACAAACTCCGCTCAAATCGTCTGAAAAATAGCGTGGTATGGTATGCAAAACCATGCAATATACTATACAAAAGCTGACCCAATACCAATTATCATAGTTGGATAATCAAACTAGTCTTTTATAAGACCGAAAAACGTCTATGACCACCTATTTATTGTAGAGTACAAGGGAGATGATTTTTCATTGTCGTCTACTTTCTGCAACACGAAGCTATGGCTTTTATCCTGAATATCTAGGAATATATCTGCACAATATTTTTGGGGCAGGATCAAGATCAATTAGACCCCTAGAGTTATCTTACCACATAAAAACTAACTAACTTACTCGATCTCTCCCTTTTTCTCTTGACCACTCTACGGGGACGTCACTGCCTCCAAATAATAATGTGGGGTCATCTAGTATCTATCTCCTTGCGAGATGTGAGTACGATTTGACTAGGGGTAAGGTAATGAAATTGATTGCTAAGAAATTAGGTTAAATTCCGCACACATTAGTATAATTGCTGTTTGTCCCCTGTACTCAGACAAATTTGTTTCAGTTATGTGATGACATAGGCATGATATATAACGGCATATATGTTTGGAATGTATGATATCCACGGATACTTTGTAGGATTTTAATTTGCGAGAAAGATCCGAATATATTCCATGAGTTCACATGAAGTGCAAGACAACCCAAACATAATTAAAAATTACATTGACGTCCTTGAACCACCTCTACTGCCGCCGACGCGCCCTGTCGCCGCTCCCATACCGGAGTCACCTGGCGTTGTTGATGACAGTCAGAAAGTCTTCATGCATATTCCCCTAAGGACCATCGCCTCAGAGCCAAAATTATCGATGTTGAATCCTTGAATCGATCTGAGGTTCTAACACCAAACTTGTAACATACGTAGACTGGACGAGATCCACCACTCCATGGAAGCGGCGACCAGACGAATCCCAGCCCTCCTCAACGCCACCGGTGAGATCGCCGCTGACACGGTCGACGAGTAGCGGGAATACCTTATTCTTGTCCTGCACAACGCCGCCATAGCCACCATAACGACGATGCCGGTTGACCAAACTCTAATTTAGGGACCCTTCAACAACGCCAAGCGTAGGTCCGAGGTCTCCACCTCCTCCCACCACTGAAGTGGCAAGCTAAGGAGGCGGGGGACCCGTTGATTCCCGGTCGTAGACGACGACTACGAGGAAGGCGGCGGCTAGCACTAGTAGAAAACCGGCCTAATATTTCAGGGCATTAGTCCCGGTTTCTGTTTGAACCGGGACTGATGCCCCGGGCCCCACCGCTTTTTCGGACGCTGGAACGCAGAACTCATTAGTCCAGGTTCGTTTTGAACCTATAGTCCCGGTTCGTATTACGAACCGGGACTAAAGGCTCTGGGTCGAATCCGGCCGTTGCCAGGCTCATTAGTCCCGGCTGGTAACACCAACCGGGACTAAAGATTAAGCCTTTAGTCCCGGTTGGTATTACAAACCGGGACTAATGACTTCCCTGTATAAAACAGCTCCTTCTTCCTCCCCGAGCCAGCCACTCCCCCTCTCCACTCTCAAGTGTTCTTCATGCAACAAACCTAGCTCGAGTTCATCCTCTTTGACCACCATTTTTTGTCACAAATTGATGTCCCCACTTCAATCTAAGTGGACTAAAAGGTGAGGAATTTTGTGCTTTTGTCTTTCATTGGTAATTTAGCTCATTTAATGCTCTAGAAGTAGAGAGATTTGTGATTTTTTATGGGAGCAATTATTTAGATGTTCATTTGATTATGTGTACAAATAGGTGAAGATAGAGGTAAAAATAGAAATGCTATATAGATTTTATTTATGTTAGATTTTATTAAGGTTAGATTTTATTAGAAATAGAAATGCTATTAGAAATAGAAATGTTAGAATTAAAAATAAAAATAGAACTAGACATAGCTAACATAGAAATAGAAATAGAGATAAAGATAGAAAAATAGAAATAGCGATAGAAATAGAGATAGATGCCGTAGGGCGGAGCTTCCGAAGATGCCGTAGGGCGTGAGCACCAACGACATCTTCGAGAAGCTCCACCACGGGAGATTTCCCAACCCTTTATGCAACACTGTTAGAGGAGATGGAGTCTTTCACGGGCTTGCAGGGAAATTTTTCCGAGGCGGAGCTTCCGAAGATGCCGTAGGGTGTGAGCACCAACGACATCTTCGAGAAGCTCCGCCACGGGAGATTTCCCAACCCTTTACGCAACACTGTTAGAGGAGATGGAGTCTTTCACGGGCTTGCAGGGAAATTTTTCCGAGGCGGAGCTTTCGAAGATGCTGTAGGGTGTGAGCACCAACGACATCTTCGAGAAGCTCCGCTACGGGAGATTTCCCAACCCTTTACTCCATAACTGTTAGAGGAGATAGAGTCTTTCATGGGCTTGCAGGGAAATTTTTTCGAGGCAGAGCTTCCGAAGATGCCGTAGGGCGTGAGCACCAACGACATCTTTGAGAAGCTCTGCCACGGGAGATTTCCCAACCCTTTCCTACATCCATGGGGATGAAACTCTTCCTGCCTTCGAGCTGTGCTTGCCATGGCGTATCGATGCTCCTTTTACAGGCACGGCGCCGCTTCTACTTGTGTCTTGTTCCTCCGACAGGGGCGTCGTGCGCTACATGCTTTATCTCATCGAGCAGTGCATCAACCCACGCATCCTTATCCTGCCAACAGCTTTAGTCCCGGTTGTACCCACCAGCCGGGACTAAAGGTTACCCACACGTCCTTATCCCACCGACGGTTTTGTTAGATGACACAAAAACCACCTTTTGTCCCGGTTGTACCCACCAGCCGGGACTAAAGTTTTGTTAACTTATTCTTACTTATCAAACTAAAATTAGAGAAATAAATAGAAATTGTATATTTGATTTGCATTTGATATGTACTTATATAATGCAGATGAGCCGAGCATGGATGTACGCCGATCGACGCTCTGGAGATTTCATTAAAGGCGTGCATTCTTTTCTCAAGGTGGCTGAGGCAACCAAGCGGAATGGTTTTATGTGTTGTCCATGCGGTGGTTGTCGAAATGAGAAGGATTACCCCTCCACAAAGACCCTTCACATCCACCTGTTCCGGTTCGGTTTCATGTCCGGCTATAATTGTTGGACCAAGCATGGGGAGAGAGGGGTTATGATGGAAGACAACGATGAAGAAGAGAATGATGACAACTATCCTGAGTTCCCTGAAACCACCGATACCACAATGGAAGTTAATGAAGAAGAAGAAGGTGAAGAACGGGCATCAGATATGCCCGCTGATGATCTTGGTCAGGTCATTGTTGATGCACAGATTGACTGTGAAAGTGAAAAGAAGAGGGAGAAGTTGGAACGCATGTTAGATGATCACAAAAAGGATTTGTACCCAAATTGCGAAGACGGCCAGAAAAAGCTAGGAAGCACGCTGGAATTGCTGCAATGGAAAGCAGAAAGTGGTTTATCTGACAAGGGATTTGAAAAGTTGCTGAAAATTATGAAGAAGATGCTTCCAAAGGATAACGAATTGCCCGCCAGTACGTATGAAGCAAAGAAGATTGTCTGCCCTCTAGGATTGGAGGTGCAGAAGATACATGCATGCATTAATGACTGTATTCTCTACCGCAGTGAGTATGAGAATTTGAATGCATGCCCGGTGTGCAGTGCATTTCGGTATAAGATCAGGCGAGATGACCCTGGTGATGTTGAGGGCGAGCGCCCCAGGAAGAGGGTTCCTGCCAAGGTGATGTGGTATGCACCTATAATACTACGGTTGAAACGTTTGTTCAGAAACAAAGAGCATGCCAAGTTGTTGCGGTGGCACAAAGAAGACCGTAAGAGTGACGAGATGTTGAGACACCCCGCTGATGGGTCGCAGTGGAGAAAAATCGACAGAGATTTCCCGGAGTTTACGGAAGACGCACGGAACCCGAGGTTTGGTCTAAGTACAGATGGCATGAATCCTTTTGGGGAGCAGAGCTGCAGTCATAGCACCTGGCCCGTGACTCTATGTATCTATAACCTTCCTCCTTGGTTGTGCATGAAGCGAAAGTTTATTATGATGTCAATGCTTATCCAAGGCCCGAAGCAACCCGGCAATGACATTGATGTGTATCTAAGGCCATTAGTTGATGAACTTTTACAGCTGTGGCAGACTGAAGGTGTTTGTGTGTGGGATGAGTACAAACAAGAGGAATTTGATCTACGAGCGTTGCTGTTCGTGACCATCAATGATTGGCCTGCTCTTAGTAACCTTTCAGGACAGACAAACAAGGGATACAATGCATGCACGCACTGTTTAGGTGAGATCGATAGTATATATTTGGATAAAAGTAAGAAGGTGGTGTATCTCGGGCATCGTCGATTTCTTTCGCCCAAACATCAATTGAAGAAAAAAGGCAAGCATTTCAACGGCGAGGCAGAAGTCCGGGGCAAGCCTAAACGCCATACTGGTGATGATATATTTGATATGGTCAAAGATTTAGAAGTAATCTTTGGAAAGGGTCCTGGCAGTCTGTCTGTTCCGAATGACGCTAGCGGACATGCTCCCATGTGGAAGAAGAAATCTATATTTTGGGAGCTTGACTATTGGAAATTCCTAGAGGTCCGCTCTGCAATCGACGTGATGCACGTGACGAAGAATGTTTGCGTGAACCTACTAGGATTCTTGGGCTTGTATGGGAAGACAAAAGATACACCAGAAGCACGTGAGGACCAGCACCGTATGAAAAGAAGAGACGACATACATCCAGAGGATTCTAAGGGTCCTGCGAGCTACGCTCTTACCAAAGAAGAGAAGGAAATCTTTTTTGAATGCCTGAGCAGTATCAAGGTCCCATCTGGATTCTCGTCAAATATAAAGGGAATAATAAATATGGCAGAGAAAAAATTCCAAAACCTAAAGTCTCATGACTGCCACGTGCTTATGACGCAATTGCTTCCGGTTGCACTGAGGGGGATTCTACCGGAAAATGTTCGAGTACCGATTGTGAAGCTATGTGCATTCCTCAATGCAATTTCGCAGAAGGTAATCAATCTAGAAGATCTACAACGGTTACAGAATGATGTGGCCCAATGTCTTGTCAGCTTCGAGTTGGTCTTCCCACCGTCCTTCTTTAATATTATGACGCATCTCTTAGTTCACCTAGTCGAAGAGATTACCATTCTCGGTCCAGTATTTCTGCACAATATGTTCCCCTTTGAGAGGTTCATGGGAGTCTTAAAGAAATATGTGCATAACCGTGCTAGGCCAAAAGGAAGCATCTCCAAGGGCTATCTAACAGAGGAGGTCATTGAGTTTTGTGTTGACTTTGTTCCTGACCTGAACCCGATTGGTCTTCCTCAATCGCGGCATGAGGGGAGACTGAGTGGAAAAGGCACGCTAGGAATGAAATCAGCATACTGTATGGACGGACATTCTTTGAGTGAAGCACACTACACAGTTTTACAAAATTCCACATTGGTGGAGCCGTATATGGAGCGACACAAGAATATTGTACGCTTGGAAAACCCTGGGCAGTCTAACTCCTGGATTACAAAGTTGCACATATCGACTTTTGGTGGTTGGTTGCAAACACTTCTCATAAATGATGCCACTGTTGGATATGAGCTGTCCATGTTGGCCAAGAAACCATCTTCAACTATATTGACTTTCCAAGGTTACGAGATAAATGGGAATACATTTTACACGGTCGCCCAAGATAAAAAGAGCACCAATCAAAACAGTGGTGTCCGCTTTGATGCATTACACGACAATGGGACAAAGGACACATATTATGGTTACATAGAGGAGATATGGGAACTTGACTATGGACCGTCTTTTAAGGTCCCTTTGTTTCGGTGCAAATGGGTCAAGCTGACAGGAGGCGGGGTAGTTGTAGACCAAAAGTACGGCATGCCAACAGTGGATCTCAACAATCTTGCGTACATGGACAAACCATTCGTCCTAGCCAACGATGTCGCTCAGGTTTTCTATGTGAAGGATATGTCTACAAAACCGAGAAAGAGAAAAGACAAGAAAACGAATACATCACACGATGAGCCAAAGCGACACATTGTTCTCTCAGGGAAAAGAATCATTGTGGGAGTGGAGGACAAGACAGATATGTCAGAAGATTATAACAAGTTTGATGAAATTCCGCCCTTCAGAGTGAACACTGACCCAACCCTCCTCTTAAACAAAGAAGATACTCCATGGTTATGGTGCAGAAAGAAACCCCAACACTAGATGGGGATGTTGGTGATGTGTAATAATGTATTAAACCTTTTATGTAAATGTATGATTCTGGGTTAGTTATTCAAATTCGAACACCTTTTATCTACTAAGTTTTGTCAGATTCAGAAGTATGCAAAATGGCAAAATAGTTAATTGTTTGAATAGTTATAATAATTGATTTTGAAAATAGAAAATAGTTTTGAATTAGTTATTCAATTTCAAACACTTTTCATATTCAAAGTTTTATCAAATTCTAAAATATGCAAAAAGAATTTTAATCACTATTGTTTTAATTGAAAATAGCAAAATAGTTAATTGTTTGAATAGTTAGAATAATTGATTTTGAAAATAGAAAATAGTTTTGAATTAGTTATTCAATTTCAAACACTTTTCATATTCAAAGTTTTATCAAATTCTAAAATATGCAAAAAGAATTTTAATCAATATTGTTTTAATTGAAAATGGCAAAATAGTTAATTGTTTGAATAGTTAGAATAATTGATTTTGAAAATAGAAAATAGTTTTGAATTAGATATTCAATTTCAAACACTTTTCATATTCAAAGTTTTATCAAATTCTAAAATATGCAAAAAGAATTTTAATCAATATTGTTTTAATTGAAAATGGCATAATAGTTAATTGTTTGAATAGTTAGAATAATTGATTTTGAAAATAGAAAATAGTTTGGAATTAGTTATTCAATTTCAATCACTTTTCATATTCAAAGTTTTATCAAATTCTAAAATATGCAAAAAGAATTTTAATCAATATTGTTTTAATTGAAAATGGCAAAATAGTTAATTGTTTGAATAGTTAGAATAATTGATTTTGAGAATAGAAAATATTTTTGAATTAGTTATTCAATTTCAATCACTTTTCATATTCAAAGTTTTATCAAATTCTAAAATATGCAAAAAGAATTTTAATCAATATTGTTTTAATTGAAAATGGCAAAATAGTTAATTGTTTGAATAGTTAGAATAATTGATTTTGAAAATATAAAATATTTTTGAATTAGTTATTCAATTTCAATCACTTTTCATATTCAAAGTTTTATCAAATTCTAAAATATATAGAAGTTATTCAAATTGAAATTCAAAATTCATATTCAAATGAAATCTGAAAAAATATACAGCATTGGCGCGCATTTATTATACCTTTAGTCCCGGTTGGTATTACCAACCGGGACTAAAGGTCTGGGCCACGGGCGCGAACCGCCCAAAGGTCTTTAGTCCCGGTTGAAGCCACCAACCGGGATTAAAGACCCTTTAGTCCCGGTTGGTGGCTTCAACCAGGACTAAAGACCCCCCTTTAGTCCCGGTTGAAGCCACGAACCGGGACTAAAGGGGGGGTATATATAGCGCCGCGCCGCCCCCTTCTTCTTCCCCATCGCACTTAGCAGTTTCAGTTCATCGCGCGGAGGATCGTCGCTCTCCAACGCTACGGTCGCCCAACTCCGTCGCGTCGGCGCCGCCATTCGCCCCCGGCCGTGCTGCCCACGCCGCGCCGCCGCCCGCCCCCGGCCGCCCGCCCGCGTGCTGCCGCGCCGAGCCGCCACCCGCGCGCCCCCGGCCGAGCCCACCGCCCGCGCGCCGCCCGAGCCCGCGCCGCCCGAGCCCGCGCCGCCCGAGCCTGCAGGTGAGCCCACGCCGCCGCCGCATCGCCCCCCCGCGCGCAGAGGACCCCTCCGACGACCCCGCGCGACACCGCCGGCCCCCTGCAGGTGAGCAGACCGGCCGGCCGCCGGCCCCCTGCAAAAAAAATTAGAAAAAATGTTAGAATTTTTTTTTAGAAAAATAAGTTAGAAAAATGTAGTTAGAAAAATGTAGTTAGAAAAATTTATGTTAGATTTTATGTAGTTAGAAAAATAAGTTAGAAAAAATTAGAAAAATAGTTAGATTTTATGTTAGAAAAATAAGTTAGAAAAATGTAGTTAGAAAAATAAGTTAGAAACATTTAGAAAAATAGTTAGATTTTATGTTAGAAAAATGTAGTTAGAAAAATGTAGTTAAAAAATGCTAGATAGATTTATAGAAATGCTATTAGTTAGATAATAGAAATGCTATTTAGGTTAGATAATAGAAATTAATGCTATTAGTTAGATAATAGAAATGCTATTAGTTGGATAATAGAAATGCTATTTAGGTTAAATAATAGAAATGCTATTAGTTAGATAATAGAAATGCTATTAGTTAGATAATAGAAATGCTATTTAGATTAGATAATAGAAATGTAAAATGTTATTTATGTTAGTTAGTAAAATGCAATTACTATTAGTAATAGTAATAGAAATGCTATTACTATTAGTAATAGTAATAAAAATGAATAGTAATAGAAATGCTATTACTATTAGTAAAATGCTAGTTAGTAAAATGCAATTTAGGTTAGATTTTATTTAGGTTAGATTTTATTAGAAATAGAAATGCTATTTATGTTAGATATATAGATATGTTAAAAATGAATAGTAATAGAAATGCTATATAGATTTTATTTATGTTAGATTTTATTTAGGTTAGATTTTATTACAAATAGAAATGCAATTAGAAATAGAAATGTTAGATTTTATTTATGTTAGATATATAGAGTTAGAAAGTGAATAGATAGAAATATTAGAAATATTGTTAGTAATATTGTTAGCAATAATAGAAATAAAAATATGGAGTAATGTTGTTGATCTATGTTATGGATTTCAGTTATGGATTTCGGCGCCGGAAGAGAAGGTGAAAAAGAGATATTGAATATTATAGGAGAGGGTACCACCCGTGCACAAGGAGAGGGTACCACCCGTGCAGAAGGAGACGGCTCAGAATTTTTGTACGAGTCGGGTGACGGAATGGAGGAGGAGCAGCCGCATGAATCGGAAAATGATGATTGCGAGGACGGCTCACAAGGGACTGGACGTGACTTAATAACACGGTCCGACGAGGTATATATATATATGAAGACTAGCTCTATTCATGAATCAGTAGATGACGATGCATTATGTGGTATATATATTAACGAGTGTTTTCTTATTTTAGACCTCTGAATCTTCTAGAAAGAAGCGAGGCCCGGCCAAACGGCTGGCATCGAATCAGCATTACACGATTGGGCGTCTCTCAAATGAAGGCGAACCGTTGGAACCCAAGAGTGTCGCAAATGCGTTCACTAGTCAATGTGGATGTCTTGTCAGGGACATGGTGCCGATAAGCATTCAGTATTGGTATAAGCCCAAGGCGGCAAAGGGAGAGCCAGCACAGCCAGAGCCAGAAGAGGGTGCAGCAGTCAATTATGTCACCAAGGTCTTGAAAGACAGACTTTGGGATTCCCTCATTCCACATTTCAATCTGCCGGTCACCGAGTCCCTGGAAGAAGCAGAGAAACAGAAGGAGAAAGTCAGGGAGTGGGCTCTCAAGAAGATGGCTGCACAGTTCAATAACCACAAGAAGAGGTTATGAAACGCCTATGTCAACGCCAATCGACGAGCTCCAGAATTTACTGGCCCCAATGAGTTCCTGCGGGATCACTGGGACGCATTTGTGGAGTACAAGTAGTCCGAGCTCGGTAAGCTAAGGAGTAAGAAAAATCAGTTAAATGCCGCAAAAAAGAAATATCACCATAAGTTGGGTCCAGGTGGCTACAAAAGGGCCGAGCCTAAGTGGGATATGCAAGAGGCCGCCCTACGAGAAAAAGGCATCGAACCAGAAACAGAACAATGGCCCAGAAGGTCAAGAAATTGGGCACTTGCCCATGGGGCTGTCTATGATGAGAGAACAGGGAAATTAGTTGAAGAGAAGAAACAAATTGCTGAACCCCTGGGAGCACTTGTCAAGACAATCGCCGAGGTTCAAGAGGGGACGTTCAAGCCGGACAGAGAGAATGACGAGCTGACAACGGCCCTCGGGAACAAAGAACACACAGGACGAACACGGGGTCTGGGTTCTGCTATTCCGTGGAGGTCTGGGTTCGCCGAAGAGAGCCAGACTTATAGAAGCTGAGAGAGAGCGAAGAAGCGGAAGGCGTAGGAGGAGGCCTCATGGATAGAGAGCATAGAAAGGCAACAGGCTGAGCTGAGAGAGTTGTATTTACTGCAGCAGAAGGCCCTGCAGGAATTAAAGTCGCAAGGGGCAACTTAGCATCAGCAACACCTAGAACATGCATCAGGCGACCGATCTCAGCGGAGAAGCAGCGTGGCTTCCACGAAGGTACCGATGGATCACTACCCCGTGGATGATATCACCAAGAAGATAGACTGTGAGCTGCATGTTCCCATGAAGAACATATCGATGAAGGTGGCGGTTGGCTATGTGTTGCCATCTGAACCTGGACAAACCTGGCATGGCCGTGAGATTCGAGCTGGCTATGCTAAGGTCGGGGTGGATGCAATTGAAAGGGGGTATGAGTCCCTCAATCTTGACATCGCTGGACCTGAAGAGGAGGAAAAACTGGGAGAAGTATTGGGTGGTATAATTCTTTGGGATAAGAAACACATCATGTTTCCAGGCTCGTCGCCAAGGCGACCACCCTCTCCTCCGAGTCCTCGCAATTCACCACCTCCCGACGACGACAGGGACGACTACCACCATACCCCGAGTCCACATCGATCTCCACCTCAATGTCAGCCGCCTCCGCCACCTCCGCCGCCTCAGCCCACTCGTAAGTCCCAGAGTTATGGCAAGTCCGCTGCTATGTCCACTAGCAATGTCTCTCCGAAGAAACGGGCCAAGAAAGCTAAGGCGGTGCCGCCTCCTCCTATCGAGAAGACTGCTGAAGAAATTGAGGCGGAGGACAGAGCCAAAGTGAAAAGGAAGCTCGCAGCCCTACGCCCGACCCCTACACCAAAGCAGGTATATACTCTGGAACAGAAGGAGTGGGCCATTGATATGCTTACCCAACCTTCGCAATATGAATTGTGTAAGCCATATGACTACAAGCGTTGTTTGGATAAGCAGGTAGATGCAAAAAAAAGAAGCTAATAAGACAAGCGCAACTGCAAGAGGGAAAAGAGACGTTGCCCAGCTTGGAGCACAGACCAAAAAATCGATCTCCCCGCTAAAGGTCTTTGCTAGTGATGCTGGTGGGAGTGTTGCTCAACCCAATCCCGCCGACTTTGCTAAAGAAGCTGGTTTGACTCTTTCTCAATTGATACATGAAGATATCCCAAAGGCGCCTATAGCACGGCAATATGAAAAGGGGAAGAGTCTGGTCCCACGTGAGATTGAAATAAATCTACCAACGCAAATGCGAAAATTGCATAAGTGGTACCTGCAAGCCGCAAAGGGCACGCAAGATTTTCTCCTTATGAAAATCACAAAGGACCATTTCTTAGGTGAAGACTTGGTGCATATTGAGTTTGATGAATTCTTTCAGCTATTCAATCAAGACGCGCTCGACAAATCTCTCGTCAGTGCCTATGTTCTGTAAGTGATTCATTATTTCTATAAGTCTCTAGCTCAACTCGTTCTTTGCATGTAATTATCCTCACTACGCTGTTTATTATGCAGAATGAAGAGTATGGAATGTAAGAAAAGGAATGACCTCCAACTTGGATTCATTGATCCAAATCGATTTAACGGAGCGATGATACAGAGGAAACGCAAGAAGACGGAGGATATCTTGCTAGAGTTCCTACTTACGCAGGAATACCGAGCTAGAATCCTGTTTCCGTACAACTGCAGGTGAGTGTGACTATCTTATACACAGTTACTTTTCCTTACTCGATGTTATAAGTGTAATTGATGCGTTTATTAACTTATATAATTAAACTTGCACGCAGTTACCACTGGATTTTGCTAAAGATTGAACCTGACTATGGAAAGGTTCAAATCTTTGACTCGTTGAATAAACCACTTAATGAATACCAAAGCATCATTGATATGATGGATAGGTAATTTCAATCATTAGGGCATTATATCGGTCTCTTTCGTTCATCTATAACTCATCTATTTATTTTGTTTGCTCGGCAGTGTTTGGAAACGGTTTATACGCATAGTAAAAGGTGAATGGAAAAATGAGCTGATTTACCATCAGATCGAGGTAAGTCGTACGAGCTAGGTCCACACATCCCTTTAATTCTAGTTTCAAATACCATTAAGTATATCAATCTTGATATGTCACTGACTAAAATCTATTCTCGTAAAGTGTGCGAGGCAGCCATCGGGGACTAATCTATGTGTATACTACGCTTGCGAGAACCTTCGTGCGCAGGTCACTGAAGGAATTGATTTTCAAACAGTAAGTAAACAATATACTGACAAATTCATTTTATTGGCATCAATTTTGTTATGATGATTCATATTCATATTGATCTTCTTCTTCGTAGTTCGAAGCAAAGCGGAATCGGCTCTCACCGACTGAACGCATAGTAGGAATTCAAGAGGAAATAGCCGGATTTCTGCTTGACCATGTCATTAACCCAAAGGGTGAATTTCATGTCAGTTTCGATTAGACAATGTGTATAATTAAACACAAGTCGTGATCTTATGTGTGTGAACAAGTTGTATATATACTTGTATGTATATGATCGGTGAACCAAATATATTATATATGTATCGGCTTATATATTATGTTGTAATGCTGTATGAATAAGTATATAAGAAAACTTGTTTGAAATGAATCAAACAATTGAATGGAGCAAAATACAAATATACCCTAAACCCTAAACCCCTAAATAACAATTGAAATCCAGAAAAATAAAGAAGCAGCAGACGCTGCCATGTGTGGACACTTTAGTCCCGGTTCGTAACACGAACCGGGACTAAAGGTCCTACGCCCACGAGCGCCCGGGCCTTGCCACGTGGTCTCTCTTTAGTCCCGGTTCGTATAGCAACCGGGACTAAAGATTGGGCATCAATCCCGGTTGGTTAGTCCCGGTTGCGCAACCGGGACTGAAGGCCCAAACGAACCGGGACTGATGCCCTGTTTTCCACTAGTGTAGGGTGGAACCCTAGCAGCCACCTCTCTTCCTTTCGTGGGAGGAAAACGATTACTAACTCATGCTATCGATTTAACCATACCAAAATATAAGCTTGTTCTCCACCTCCGCAAGAAAACACACTTTGGCTCTTCTTATGGTAAATGTAAGTTGGTTAGATCCTTCATTAGACTGATAATGGAGAATGTTGACTTCTGGCATCAGCGCGGGGATCAGAAGCATATTTGTAGACCAATAAGATCAAACTACTGGAAGCAAAGGAAAAGGAACACCAAGTGAAACCAATGAAACTAGCAGATCACCAAAGAGCTCTTCTTGCTTCATGAGCAACGTACCCAAAAAAGAACTCCTATGTGGATTCAAACTATCGAAAAAAAATTAAGGGCAATGCCCCTTGCTCCTACCAATGAAACAAAAAAAAGTAATCTCCATGAATTATTTTGGCTGGAGAAACACCTCAATCAACAAGAAATAGAGTTGATCAAACTCGATTAATTAACCACATCACCGTTAGTGAACATGTATATATGGATTTTATAATTTTTCTATAGGGACCCATATTCTAATATTCGCCCCGGGTCCCAAAAATCTCAGGACCGGGCCTGTTTGTATTCTAGCTTAGCTCTCTCTATTCTTTGCTTAAGTAATCGTATCGTGTAGATGGATGTAATGTAATCTTTCTATTCCCACATCCCCGGATATGGTTAATGCATGGAAGCTAAAGAATTTGGTCATTCTTCGGCCCAAGATGTAAGCATTTGGACTCCAAATCATAAGAAATTATTCGTGTGACCCATGACGATTAATATGTAGTAAATGTTGGAAAAGTCTAACTCTCAACCGGCTGAAGCTACAGCCGGTTCCGACTCCTATCGCTAAGGTCGTGAACCCGCACAAGGCAGAAACCGCACCACCACGCCCGTCCCTGCCGGCGCGCCGCCCCGCTCAGCCACCTACGGCGTCCCGAACCCCTCCCGCCGGCAAGCCGCCCCGAACCCCTCCCGTCGGCGAGCCACCCAACCCACTTCGACATGCCGCCTCTCCCCGGCCTAGCTTCTCCGTGCCGCAACCGTTCCCGACCTAGCTACGCCACCAGCGCGCCCTGCCCCTTCCTCCTCCGTCGCCAAGGCACCGCGCCGCCTCAACCAACTTGATGCCTGCCTCTCCTACTCGAGCGTTGTCGCTCTCCTGCTTTCCGTGACGCACGCGCTCTCACCAGCTGGCCTCCTGCAAGGTGCGCCCACCGTGTTGAGGCCCTGCTCGCTGTGCTGGACATCTGCTCCTCTTGCATCCTCCTCTGCTGCTAGCTCTTGGTGAGCTTGAATTGTCTATGGTGATGCCGCAATTGTCGACTGCCAAGGTCAATTTGTTGGGGATTTTTCCGATGTTACATACAGTGTCGCAGTTCGATACATGACGAGGGTTAACTCGGCAAATGTCCAATATGAAGGACTTAGGATCGGGGGAATAGGGCATCGGATGAACTCGAAGGTAAAATCAGTCAAGCAAGGCGTGTACCGAAAGTAAACGTTGTGGTGAACTTTGGCTTGCTTTCAATCTGTCCCTCCCCGTCCTCTCCTGGCCCCTATATATAGGTGGCCAGGTTTCAAGGTATGGGAGGGGTCCAACACAGATTACAATATCGATATACGACATGAACTCGTATCTCGACTAGTATTACACTTGGGCCTAGCCTAACGGGCCTCAGGGGTACTCAACTAACGGGCTCTATTATCTATACCCTTGTCAGTAGCCCCTGAGATTCTACCAGAATTGTAGATTCGGGTTGAATCTCAAATTTTCAAATCTTCGACTTGATTAATCTTTCGACTTCTTATTCTTCCTGTACTAAAAAATAAACAACTTTCATTATATTATCTCGCAAGGGGTTTTGATGAATAAGCCTGACAACTCCGACGGATCAGGAGGTCAGTTAACCGCTGGAACAAATACTTGTCACCTACTTCAAATTCAATCCCCTTGGACTTGAATCCGGGAAACTGGTCAAACCCATTCTTTTGTCGCATTTAGGACTTACAAAGAACAAGTCCCAGTAGTTCTCAGGGTACCCAGTGCGTCCACCAGGATTTTCTTCGCGTCGTAGACACGGATAATTACTAGCAGAGCGCATCCATGTGCGTATACCAGGCCACACATGACGGATCCTGGGGTCTTACCTTCACGATATGTTTCAATCATGGCATTTGAATTTTGTCGCTATGACGCAACTCGAGAATCATACGTCGCAGCCTTGTTTGACTGTTGCAGTTCTGAAAATCTTCGGGTTGTCCAACCTTGATTTAATATATATATTCCCTCCCGTTGGTAGTAATTGCACTTTCCAAGTCTTCTTTCACCTTCTTTACTCTTTTATGCGTGTAGAAATTTCGTCGGGTGCGCGACCAGCGCTCCCGACGGGAGTAGGCCCCGAGGCTATAGTCGAAAGACGTGTTTTCGAGTATAGGCTCAAATAAATTGTCGCTCCTTTAATCATCAGATAATAGCTTTTTTGATAATATCGTCGGGTGCGCGCCCAGCGCTCCCGATGGTAGTAACCCCCGAGGCTATAGTCGAATATTTTCGGGTATAGACTCAAAAAATAAGTTTTCTTCACTGACTCCTCTGTATCTCCCATAGCAGATTTTGTCGGGTTCCTTGATCAGCACCAATACGCATATTGTAATGCTAGACTTGCGGCTGAATTTTCGATGAATATCCGTAACTGTCATATTGTCCTGTAATGTTTTTATTTCTCGTTACTCGAACGCTCGTGATGTTATTAGTAGAATCACTCTGTACGTGATTTGACTGGGCGCTAACCGTTACTCATGGGCAGCGCGGTAATTTTACAATTTTTCCTGCCCGTTAGTGGGCTACCGCTTCCGCTTCTTACGCCATGTCGCAACCCACGTTCCTTTACCAGGACACTTTATAGGGGGGATAGTGGGGATGTTACTGTTTACTAGTTCATTGCCCTTCCGCCGCCACCATTGCTGCATCCCCTTTGCGCTTCCGAGCTTCTTCACAGCCCCCTTGCCGCCGCTGCTGTAGATGCACGTAAAGAGCTTGCCCACAAGAACCAGATGGGGAAAAGCAAGACCACCAATACGTCGACCAGCTGGGTGCCCTCCGATTTTGGGCAAACCGATCTCACCAAGGCCCGAAAGGAGGGTCTCATCGCCGAAGGGGATCAGGTCATCTTCCCCAGCACCGAGCGCATCCCCAAGCCCCCGAGCGGCTATCGGGTAATGTTTCTCGCCTTCCTCTGGCATGGCTTATCCTTTCCTGCCCACGAGTTTCTCCACAGACTTCTCTTTGTTTACGGCGTGCAGCTTCACTAGCTCACGCCAAACTCGATTTTACACATCGCTTGCTTTATCACTCTTTGCGAGTCTATTCTGGGGATCAAACCCCATTGGATTCTCTGGAAATTTCTCTTCCGCCTCCGCCCTAGTGTTGCTTTGTCGAAAAACCCTGAGCTGGGCGGGGCTGTTGTTTCTGTCCGCGCTGAGGTTCATTACTTGGAATTTACCATGGCTGCCTCCTTACAAGGTTGGAAGAAGAAGTGGTTTTACATCAAAGACCAGAAAAAGTCTTCCTCCGCCAATACGGCATTGCCCTTTTTGATGCCAATAAAGAACTAAAGAAGTTGTCATCGTGGGATTCGCCTCCCACGGAAGCTGAGATGGAAGATATCAACCTGCTGCTAGCCCGCATCCAGGCTCTGAAAAGTGCTAATGGAGGTGCGCTGTCAGGGACTCAGCTTATGTCGTTCTTTCTGCAATGGCGAATTCAACCTCTTCAGCATCGTATTTCCAAACTTTGGTCATACTCTGGCTTGGAAGATTCTTCTCGAGTGTCTGAAGAAGACATAGATAAGAAGGATCTTGACAAGCGAGTGAGAGCTCTGACTACTCTCACAAAGGATCATGAGATTCCCGCTTTAGCCGCTAATTTCTTCGACTTCGAGCATCCCTTGCCTGCGGTATGTGCTTTGTCATGCGCCACCTTCTCATTTATTCGCCTTCTTGTATTTTGCCGCTATTTTGCTTACAACTTTTTGACTTACTCTTCCGCAGGATCACCAATCCCTTGTTTCTCGTCCTACTCTTCCAGAGGGAGGACATATTCAGGCTGTTCCTGTTTTTGTTGTGTCCAAAGTCCCCGAGGCTGAGGACAGCCAGGACGGAGATGATGCCGAAGATTCGCTGGAAGGAACTAGCTCGACTACGTTGCCTCCTCCTGCGCTTTCAGAGGATCTTGGTCTCAATAGGAAGAGGAAGCATGTCGAGGAGCTCCTTTCTTCGAGTACCTCTGCTTCGAAAGCTGTGATCGGGGGGGCCTCTGCTGTTGAAGATGAAGTGGAACTTTTCGACCTCTTGGACTCGTGAGTCTTTGCTGACTTGAGTACTTATCTACTTTTGTTTATTTCAACTTATGCAAAGTGTCTACTTTTTTGTTCCCTTTTTAGCGGTAACGAGAACCCCGAAAGAAGATGCTGCCACTGCTCCCCTTGTTGATGCTCCTGCTGTCGACGAGCCGCCTTCTCAAGAGGCAGTTGTGGTAGCTAAGTCGCCAGAGGCCGCTATCAAAAAGGCCACTTCTCGTGCTTCCAAATGCCTAAAGAGAGCACCGGTGGCGAGTACTTCCCTTGACGCCCATCGACCAGTGAGCTCTGCTGACGATGTAAGTACTACTCTTTTGGGGCTTACTCTTTTTACTGCTTTGAACTATTCTTCTCATGTCTTACTATTGACAGACTTTGATGAAAAAGTTCGTCTCTTTGGGCACTGAGTGTGTCAAGTTTTTGAAAGCTGCTCGGGCTTCTCAGGGTAAGATTTTTTGCTATGACGTGTCCTCTATCTGTCTCATTTGTGTTTCCATGGTTCTTTTATTCGACTTTCTTTCCCCTTTTTTGTGCTACAGATGCTTTGTCGGCAGCCAATGCTCGCATATTGTCCCTAGAAGCTGAACTTGAAGCTTCCAGGAAAGCCTGGGACGTTGCCGCCGCTGCCAAGACCGTTGCTGAGAAGTCTACTAAATCAGCAGTGGCTAAGGCAAAGAAAGCGGAAAAAGCACTTGTCAATGCTGATCGGGAGCGTGTTCAAAGGGAGCAAGCCATAACTAAACGCCTTAATCAAATTTCAGCTCTTGCTGGGGGTAAGTACCATGCGTTTCCCTTCTTGGCTAACTTGCTCATTCCTCTACAAACTGATGTGTGCTCACTTATCTTTTATCTCTGTCTTTTTGTTTCCGTAGAAAATACTGGGGTGTCTTTGGCACCTTTGCAGCCGGACGACGAGGATCCTCTAATGGCCACGGTGAATTTGCTGGAATCGAATTGGATATCTATCCAGGAAATCCTCGAGCTGGTTGGTCGCGTGCTAACGCGGATTTTCATCGGGTTGTGGCCGAAGAAAAAGGCGGATGTGCCAACTACTGACCTGAAGAAACTTGCCGCGGCTTTCGACACCGCCGAAGATCCTGTCCTGCTGATGAAGAGCCGCTCGGTGAAGCGAGGCGCTGAAGGAGTCATTGCGCTTGCTTACGCACATGGCGAGGAGGTTGACTGGGAGAATGTTAGCTCTTCCCGTGGTCGACCTCTTTCAGAGCTGCGAGGTTTCTTTGAGAAGGCGAAGAAGTATGCGCCAGGCATCTTGTCAATTATCACTCCTTCGGCGGCTTCTTCGACTTCCACCCCGGCTTCTTCGACTCCTGCGACAAGTGCATCGATGCCTCCGCCAAGTGCTGGTGCTACCTCTTCCACACCTTCTGCTCCCCCGGAACCTGCTGCTGAGGTGGCGTAGAATTAGCCTCTCCTTGTAATTTTATTTCTTTTGGATAGATGTAGCAAACTTTGCCCATATTTTGCCTGAGATTTTATCAGGAAGTACTCTACTGTTTGTTAATATATCACCTTTGTGAAATGTTGAACTGGGTTGGGTTTCTGAATTGTTTTCTTTTCCCTTCTTTTGGCTTCCAGCCTGCGCGTGCTGGTGGGTCGCCAAATCGTGATCGTGGCTCGCCGCCTGCCAATGTGTTCGACTCCGGTGCTCCTTCGCCTCCTCACTCTTCTTGCCGATGCACTGAATATATGTCGAGGATTTCGGACCTCGAAGGGCATTTAACTTTGATGAAGTGTCAGGCAAAGACTGCTTTGGACAAGGCCAGCAAGTCTTGCGGCTTGATGAAACAGATATCCGTCCTTGAGGATAAAGTGTCGGGTCTGGTGGCCAAAATCGTGCATCTTGAGGAATGCGACTCCTTTCTTGTTGGTATCGTTGAGTCCGTTTGTGAGATGCTGCGATGTAAGGTTTCTTGAAGCCCCCTTGTATCTTTTGCTGTGTTTTTGCGAGCTAATTTTCTTTCATGCCTCAGGTACTTGCCTGGACTTTGTTGGTGAAACACGTCGAGTTTCTGAACAAATCGTGGCTCTCGAGAAGGCATCGCAGGGAACTGATAGTTTGTGCTCGAATCCCCGGCGTCGTCGTGCCAGTGTACTTCTTCAAAATCGTGCTCAACATATTGGAGAGGCGGTCGATGGTTGTCAGACATCTTTGACGACCATGTTAACTGTTATGCTTCCTCGCAACCCTCCACCGGGAAGTTTCAGGCAATTGCTCGAGACCTTCAGGACGAGCCAACGGGTTCATCTTTTGATAAAACTCAACTTGATTGCTGGTGCTAACTTTGCTCTCGGATGGATGTGAAAATGGCATCCAAGGCTTAATTATGACTCGATGTCTCAGGACTTGCCTCCAGGGCGTGCGACGCTTGGTGTTCATATGGATGCCACGCTGCAGCCGGCGAGAAGGATTATTTCGAGGTTGCTGCAGGAGGACGTGAGGTTTTTTCGCGAGCACCATTATTTCAACCAGTTCAATGTGGATGATTCAGATCAACCAATGTCGTAGCTTGTTGTTGTATATATATTTTGTATGTAAAACACGAGAGTCTCTTGTCAGGAGTTTTTTTTGTTCTCAGAGCGTTTTGTGTTTGGTGCATTTGCCGCGATTTTGTTTGAGATGTTGAAGACACGTAAACTCGAATAGGAGGAACTTTGTCTTTATTTGCTCTTATAATGTAAGATACATGGGTTGTTCCAAGAGATCCAGCCAGTGACCCGTGTTCTCGATCTAGAGGGCATTGCCCTAGGATAACTTGTGGCTTTTAACAGCCTTATTTTTCTACTCTATTTTTATGTACTTGTCGCCTGTGTCGCTGAAGTTTTTCCCTTGTCTTCTACTGCTTCTCCTAGATCTGACGGCTGCACCCGCGGTTTCTTCACCTCTGGCTCTGCTGGGTGCCCTTCAAGTTGTTGTGCGACTCCTATTGTCATGCTTTTTGCCTTGTCTTTGGGTTCTCCGTAGCTTGCCATCATGCCGAAATTTTAAGCCATCTTGTGAAATTCCTTGTCACATAGATCCGAGAGTTTGAAGCTTCCCTTTACTCTGAAAATTCCGTTGGGTCCTGGCATTTTGAGTACCAGGTAAGTATAGTGAGGTACTGCCATGAATCGCGAAAACGCGGGTCGCCCTAGGATCGCGTGATACTGTGATGGCCAGTCCATGACTTCAAAGTCGAGCTTCTCTCTTCGGTAGTTTTGTCGATTCCCGGAGAAAACGTTGAGTGCTATTCGACCTAGTGGATAGTTAGCACTTCCTGGGACGATTCCGTGGAAGGAACAGTTTGTTGGTTTCAGGAACTCTAGTGATATGTGCATTGCTCGGAGAGTTTTTGCATATATGAGATTTATTCCACTTCCTGCATCCATAAATACTCTATCGACGTCATATGTCCCAATTTGAGCTTTGAGTACCAGAGGCGCGTTTCCAGGCCGAGGTACTGTTATGGGGTGATCATCCCTGTTGAATTCTATGGGTTGTTCTGACCAGTGCAGATACTCCATTGTTGCTGGAGGTGATGTTACTGCTAGGTTGACTTGTCGAGTTATGCTCTTTTCTTCTTTATTTGACTTTGGCACTGGCTGTATCATTGCTGTGATGTGCCCTTTGGATGGAACATATCCTCCATCATTATCGCGTCCCTGGTTTGGTTGTTCTTGATCCTGAGGAACTCCGCTGTTTCCTTGTTGACTTATAGGCGTGTTGTTTATGTTCCCTTCGTATCCTTGTTTCTTCGCTTCGGCTTGTTTACTTATTGCTGCCTCTTGGAGTTTCAAGAACGTCGTGCAATCTTTCATCGCGTGTCTAGACACTCGTTTTCCATCAACAAATGCGGAATGTATGTGGCACGGTCCATTTAGCATATCCTCTGGTGATGGGTTGTACTCTCTGGGTTCTTTTGTCTGAAATTTTTTGCTGCTCCCATAGTCTTCTTTTCCATAGCTGCGGTATCCCGAGCTTCTACGGTCGTTTCCTTGATAACCATTATCTTTGTATCCTGCGGCTAATTGGCTGTGGGAGCCGTAGTTGTCGTAATTGCGGCATCTTCTCCTCTGGCCACCGTATCTGTTTTCTCTGTCGTCTTCTGGTGATCGTGTTCATTTATTGTTGCATGCATCTTCGCCATCTGCAAATCTATTTGCTATGTCCATTAGATCGGATACTGTCTTTGGCTTGATTCTGCCCATTTCTTCGACTAGGTCTCCTCGCCGTAACCCGAGCGTGAAAGCGTCTATTGCTCTTTCGTCTGAAACTTCAACTGTGGAATTTTTGATAATACTCCATCTTTGGATATACGATCTTAATGTCTCGTTATGCTGTTGTACGCAGGCTTTGACTTCCTCTATTGATGTTGGCCGCTTGTATGTCGACTTGAAGTTACCCGTGAACTATTTTGTGAGTTCCTCCCAGCTTCCGATTGTTCCTTGCTCTAACTTGCTCAACCATGACCTTGCTGTGCCGGTGAGGTGTAGTTGCAAGCTTTGCATTGCTGTTTCCTTTGTTCCTCCTAATATTTTTACTGCTTGCAAGTAGTCCAAAAGCCATGATTGGGGTTCCTGAGATCCATCGTACTTTTGTTGATCATGGGGTAATTTGAAACCCTTGGGTACTGGCGTGGTGCGAATCCTGTGGGTAAAGCAGGATGCCCCCATCTCTTTTTCGTCATCTTCGTAGTCGTATGCTTTGGTGGGGGTCCTAGATCTTCGGGTTCCTCCATGCTTCGGGCTTTTGTTTCGCCTTGGTGATGGTGTCCTAGATTGTCGGTTGCCACTTCTGTGCTGAGGACTGCCGTGACGGCGTGGTGATCTTGGTTGATTCGTTCCTTTGTTGCGATGTGCCTCCTCTTCTTTCGCTGTCAATTTATTGCCTACCATCCTTAGGCCTTGTAGTGCTGCTCGGTGCATATGCTCCCTTGGGTCTCCTGGACTTGGTTGCGTTGTGTATAGATATGTTTGTGCTGCCACGAGCGCTGCTTCTGGCGTCTTTGGTATGATGTTACCTTGCTCGTCGACCGATAGGAAGGACGAGTCGAGATTTTTGGAAAGGCTTTGCCTTTCGGAGTGTTCGAGGTTTTCAAACCTTGATCCATGTCGACGATGCCTTTTGCTATTTGTATATGATGCATCACTGCGTGCTTTATGGTAAGCTATGCTTGTTACGATGGCTGACTCTTTCCTCTTCAGTATTTCAATTCTCTGCTTTGCTAATTGCTTTGACTGCTATCTTAAGGCATAATGATACCCTAACAGCATATTTTTGCTTTGCATCTCCTGGTATTGGCGTGCCGTGTTCCATAGCTGTTTTGATTATCTCCCACTCTTGGACTGATAGTCGAATTTTCTCTCTGCTTGCTAGGGAGTCTGCAGTTTCTCCTTCTGCTAAGTGATTTACTCCTCTATTTATATTTGCTGGGTTGAGCACTGGGTTGTTGTTTTCGTCGAGTTCTTCTGAGTTATCTCCTACAATAGCAAGTATTTGATACCGATTGTCGAATTTGCCATTGAAGCTCGAGAAGATTGAATCGTCATCCTCATGAAGCTCTAGTCCTGTTTCCCAGGTGTCTGTTGACTTTTCTGAAGTATCACCATGGCAGATCATGAGATCTTCGAGTTGATCTCCTAAGTCGAAATTTTCCGTATTTTCGTCGACTTCTGCGATTTTCCCTTCTGCAACTTCTGTTGCTATGAAGCTGACCGGCGAATTTGCTTCGCTGGAAGAGCCCACTGATGATTCTGACATTACAACTGTCTTGACTTCGCTTGCCGATGGATCCGACGAGACCGGATCTGAAAGGCGAATCGAACCTAAAGATCCGACGCGAAAGTTTAGGCTTCCGATTGTAAAGTCCATGTCTTGATCCATGCTCTCGAATATTGGAGTAAAGTTTGGCAGGTGTGGCTGAAAATCAACGGTTCCGAACGATATCAGATTTTCGTCAACTTCTGTATTGCTGTTGGCTGAAAACAAAAAAGTCATCGAATTCATGATTCCAACGCCCAGAGTCCCCACGGTCGGCGCCAATTGACGAGGGTTAACTCGGCAAATATCCAATATGAAGGACTTAGGATCGGGGGAATAGGGCGTCAGATGAACTCGAGGGTAAAATCAGTCAACCAAGGCGTGTACCGAAAGTAAACGTGATGGTGAACTTTGGCTTGCTCTCAATCTGTCCCTCCCCGTCCTCTCCTGGCCCCTATATACAGGTGGCCAGGTCTCAAGGTATGGGAGGGGTCCGACACAGATTACAATATCAATATACGACATGAACTCGTATCTCGACTAGTATTACACTTGTGCCTAGCCTAACGGGCCTCAGGGGTACTCAACTAATGGACTCTATTATCTATACCCTTGTCAATACATGTGTGTTTTGTTTTTGTTTTATAAGTATGGGAAAAGTGCTACAATGATTTTTGATCCAAATTTTACATAGGCGTTCCTGGAATGTTGGATGATATGGTTTTTTTGTTACATACAGCGACCCTATTTTTACATCTTGCTACAAACAAATGGTGATTTGCTACATATAGTACTCTTTTTTGCTACATGAGCATGCTTTAAATGTATAAAAAAAATTCAGAGGTTCACACAGATTTTTGCTTCAAACAATGGGGATTTGGTACTAATAGTTTGTACTACATGCTACATGTGCAAGCTCGAAATGTTAAAGTCTTCAAAGGGTTATATATTTTTACAGAATTTTTTTGCAATCAATGTTATATACACACAATTTTTTTCCACATGCGAACCTTTTTGCTACATCGGTCGGACGCATGGGATTGACTTGTTTATATGGATCGGATGGTTCAAAGGTGGCCAATATTTATCTCTACTAATAATATTGCTACGAGTATGGTCCGTGGCCGTCACAAATACGTTTTCAATTCACCTAAATATGTTTTCATCCGCCTAGCTAAATTTACCCGCTATACCCTCCATAAGTAAGTCCCGTACCGGTTTGTAGTTTGTTCGTCATCCCCACGCAGCTCCGAGCCTGCTCTTTTCCCGCACGCGGCTGGGGCGCTCGGTCCAGCTCCCATGCGCGGCGACGGTGCGCGCTACATCCTCCGGCCGCCCATGACGTGCAGCCTTCCTCGTCGCTAGGGCGCTTGGCCCAGGTACCATATGTGGCTATGGCGAGCCGCATCCTCCGGCCGGCCGTGGTGCCCAGCTACCCACCAGGAAAAGCCTCCGCGTACCACGCTGAATTTGGAAGTCTGCGATTCCTCACAGCTCGCCGGTGAGCAGAGTCAACCAAGATCGACATGCGCGTCTCGAGCTGCAGCCGCCGGACCATGCCTATGGCGGTGCCGCGGTCCCGGCCGACCAGCAGTCACGAGGCGTAAGAGCCGTAGAGAATCGTCCGTATGCGAAGCGAAGCCCATCCCCAAGATGGAGTCGCGTGTCGCGAGCTGCAGCCGCCGGAGTCCGGACCATGCCTATGGCGGTGCCACGCTGCCGATCGGTCGGCGGCCACGAGGTGGAGGAGGGCACGCAGGCCTACAGGTTGATGGAGCAGGGCAGGTTAGTGGCGCCATGGCCATTGCGTGCTGCTCTGGTCTATGGACTCACAGACCCGCCGGCCTGGTCTCCGTGCCGCCACTGAACTCCCACACAAGCAGGCGTATGAAAACTCTGCTCTGCTGCAGCCTGAATTGATCCAATCGAGATCTCCTACCTCCACACGCCGTTTTTCTCATGAATTTCGGTGCATGTTGATTCATTTCGTGTACTTTCGTGGAAACACGATGCAGTCATGCACAGTAAACACGTCCAAACATTTGATACAGAGTCAAAACTTTGTCGTTAAGATTTAGTTGACTGCTAAAATAACAAGATTCAGCTACCCACACGAATGCAACTCTGGCTACATTTTCTCCTTATACTCCGTAGTTACCCCTGCTGCGATTTCTACCAAGTTTTTCTATTTACACAGGGGTAGGTAGTTCACTTCTTCACTTTCTTTGCGCATTGGAAAATCAGTGTTAAATTTGTTATAGCTTGTAATTTATGTGCGCACAGAATTCTGTCCTGATGTCCTGGTTCGATGGTGTGGACAGGGTCAGGCGAGCGAGATACGGTAACGAGCAAGGTTCTGGCCGAGTTAGGGATTTCGGGAGGAGTGATTAGTGGTGTCATGAGGAAGAAAATTAATGAGCCTAGTGTTTTCACAAGTACGGATCAACGAGTATTCTTCGCGGCAAATGCTACACATCATCGCATGAACACATAAGAATTTTCTTGCTATATGCACTAGCTACGTGGATGTCTGAACCCGTTACTCCGTGGTTACTTAGATATGTGATGTCAAGGATAGACTAGGATTTTTTGGACATGCTAACGTTAAGAAAGAGCAATATATCTTGATGGCGGACAACCAGGAACAACCGCAGGATAGAATTGCAATACAGTATTGTGTGTCTCTGTCTCCATCAAGATAAAATCGATCATAAATAGTTAATTTTACATGGACTAAAAATAATTTTATAAAGTTTAACCCGTAGCAACGCAGGGGCATTTCTGCTAGTATTTTATAAATATCAGCCGGCTTATTCCTAACGTTCGCCTTAAATGTTTGCACTACGCACACGCCACACGGTCTATTTCGCAGAAGCGTGTGCGATGTGCTGGGCTCCGCACGCGGGTGGGCCGGTGGTTTTTGAGCTGCAAACGATATGTTGCAGCGCACAGAGATAAGTGCTTATGTGTATGGTAGGTGCCTTAAAATATCCGATCTCTATTAGTGACTAACTAATCATTTTATTGTTGCAGAGCCTTTTGTAGTTATAATATACTCCCTCCGTTTCAAAATATAAGATGTTTTAGCTTTGTGAAGCAAATGTATTTAGACATCTTGTAGTGTGTAGATTCACTCGAATGTACACAGTAAAATATGTCTAGATACATTTGCTTCATAAACCTAAAACATCTTATATTTTGAAACGAAGGGAGTATTCCTTTGTCAAATAGGTTAGGTGACTTACTTCAAAAGTTAATTGGCCCACTCACATCAAATCAAAAGAAACAGTAGTTTGACTGCTTAAATTACTTAATACAATTCGATTGCTTACATACCGTATCCCGGCCCCATGATGTTGAGCTGATGATATGGGCTCTGTTGACTGATGTCGAAGGTTGTAAAATTTCTATGCATTGCTAGTCTGTCTCAGTATTGTAAGACACGTCAGACATGAGAGAGTCTGTGAGTGGTACATGGTTACGTCAGTTATTCCATTGGTTATTTTTTTTAACTAAACACTACTAGTATATAGTATATACCTGTTCCTTCAACTGGGTAGAATCTTCATACAACCTGAAGTTTTTCCAATCCACCACCGCATCTTTATTAAGACATTTGCATGTCGACTTAGTATGAAAACAAGCACAACATTTTGCATCTACAAGCAATTGAAGCACCTATATTCTTTCCATAAAAATGTAACTCGTCCGTAAGCTGCAATTTGCAATTCTGCTACTACTTATACAATAAAAACCACCTTTCAGTGGAAGAGTTCATGTTCTTTTTGCAAAATTTCTATCAGTCTAAATATAAACTTAATTAAACATGTCAAGCAATTCTCTTTGCTCACAATCACATGAAATTTGTCTATTGACTCGCCTGAACCTAAACAAAAGTAAACGCAGATCTAAGAGACAGACCTGAACAAAGAAAAACGTAGTAATCTTAGCAAATTGATGTCATCATCCCTCCTCCCAACCCCCCGTGCGGCCACGCAGGGCCGCACCAGTACCCGGTCAGCGCCTCCCTCGCCCCTCCCCACCTCGCCTTCCTCCCGCCGCCGCTGACAACATCGCCAGGCAAAGTTCTGGCGGCGCGGCGGCAGCGAAGAGGGAGCTTCTTTATGCCGCCTGTTGTGGCGTGGAACAGGTCGCCGCACACCCCGTGCGCAGGCAAACTTCAACTAGGCCACTGCCCACTAGGTACTACGTCTGCTTTCCATTTTTTTCTTTCGTTATCTCTTCCTTCCTTTTCTATTACTTATTTTATACTTTACATCTTTCAAATACTAAAAACATGTTTAAAAAATTAAACAAATTGGAAAATTAATATTTTTAAAATTATGAAGATTTTCAAAAATATTTAAAAAAAATCTAAACATTTTAAATATCTAAACATTTTTGAATATTCATGAATATTTTCAAATATCATGAACAAAATTTTAAAAATAATGAACAAATTTAAAAATTCTTCGAAATTAATGAATTTTTTAAAAAAAAATTATAAACATTTTTTGAAATTCATGAACCGTGTTTCAAAATTCATGAACATTTTTAAAAAAATCATGAACCATTTTTTGTAATCCATGAACAAAAAATCTAATTAATGAAATATTTTTTAAAAATCATGAATTTTTGTCAAAAATCATGAATTTTTGTCAAAAATCTTGAATTTTTGTCAAAAATCATGAATTTTTTAAAAATCATGAAAAATCATTATATTTTTGAAAAACATATAAAAATAACCCCAAACAAAAACTGAAAAAATAGGAAAGAAAAAACAGAATGGAAAAAGAAAAAAGAAAAGTGACAGAAAAAACTAAATGGCCTAGCCCAGTGCGGCGCGGGGTGCGCGGCTCGAGCCTCCCGCCCCGCAACGGGCGGCATATAGGATTTCGATGGTGGAGACCCCTCGACCATCGGCTCGGCGCGGCAACGCGATCTCATGGTGGTGGCAGCGTGATTTTGTGGCGGCGGCGGCGGTTGCACTAGCCTTGATGACGGCGATGTCGCGGGAACAATGGCAGCTATCAAATCCCCATGGTGGACGGCGACGGCAGTGGCTGCAATGGTGGTCTTGGGCCTGATCTGGGCCCAGATGGACCTAGATGGGTCGTGGCCATTTGAGGCGCCTGTTGCATCGATGTTCAGCTTGTGGAGGTTCTTGGTGCTGTTCGATCTGCGTCACGAGGACACGTGGGACTGCGGTCCTGGCAGGGTGCTCGTGGTCTCCTCCTCCGTTGGAGTTGGTCGATAGGCCAGTTGCGGATGATCTAGCATCTAGTACCGGCTGTGAGTGGGGAGACAAGGCTACAAATGAAAATCGTGCCCTGACACCAGTCTCGGCGGGCGATGGAAGCGTTCTCGACGTCGTTTACTTGTCGAAGGCATCGCCTATGCAGTCTCTGTTTGCTCACTCATGCTGCTTCAGGAGAAACCCTGGATCTGTCTATCCCAGATCGAATGACGATGATGCTTTGGCGGCGCTCTACCTTTTGAGGACATCATTTTTTGGATCAACAATGGTAGGTGGAGGCAAGCGGCAGAGTGGTGCTCATCAACCGTGTAGCCAGTGATGAGTCTTGGCAGCATGGGGCAGCCGGGCCTTGATGATGGTCACTGCTTGATGGGCTCACCCAGGATGGGAGTATCATCTGATGCCATGGTGGCGTCGATGGTAAGCTTGGTGGGCCCTTTCGCTTCGGTCTAACACCCTAGAGATGGATGGCGGATAGAGGTGGTGGTGATCTCTGGAGCTACAAGGCGCTTCCTTTGGATGTTACCTGGGAGTTGGCGATGGTGGTGGTCGGAGCACAAGGCTCCGTATATTCTTCTAGATTTGTACTAGATTGGTGGTGCTTTGACATCTTTGTTTGGTGGCTCCGATTTATAAGATCGATATAAGACTTTTTACCGGCTCTTGTTGAATAATTGAAATAAAAGAAAGCCTTATGCATCATTTTGATGCACGAGCTGGGGCTCCCCCATATCGAGAAAAAAGTAATCTTCGACGAATGAGTAGCAAAAAATCCTATTTTGATACAAAAAAAATTTGCACATACTATATGACTACCTAATTAATGGTATAATTTTGATAACATATTTATATTCTGTTGATAATATTTATGGTCAAACTTTTTCTTGAACTATGTGTCACTTTAATGATCTTGAATGGAGGGAGCGAGTATTATTTCTAGATGGAGGGGGGGGGGGGGGCATGGAAATAAAAGTGGAATGCTCTTTACATATGCATCAATTGGATATTTACGTATATGCATATCAATTATCACTACTACAGAGCTGCTCTATAGAGATAGGTCAAATCCCTCTGAGCAAGGCAGTAGGGCCTGTTATTGGAACTATGTCACTGATGTCAAGATTTCATAGGTAACAAAGACTTTGCCCATTTCATTTGAGACCCCCAAACGTAAACGAACAACACAACTGTGTTGACTGTTAACGTTGACATTAGCTCATCGGTAATGGAGAAGTGTTATTGTTTGCCATCTAAAATATGTCAACAAATGCCTTTTTAATTTTCACTTTTTGCCATGAGCATTTTCTTAACGTTTGATTTCTTTTCTAGATCAATCACATGATTCACAACACACTAAAACATTAAGTAGCACAAGGCATATATCAAAATAATAGTTTCTTTCATAAAACATACAATATCATATTATACACATCATTTCTTTCTGGGAGATCAAATACACAAATGTCATATGGGCAACACAATATCTGAATCAAATAACAAATCTATAGATTTAACTTGGAGAGATAAGAAAAATATTAAATTTCTTTGTTAATTATTTGCTTTTGCAACAAAGGGCACCCACCAGACTCACAATCTCCCCTCATCTCAGCACTAGTAGAAAAAAGGGCTTCCATTCGCCCCATTAGTCCCCAAACTATACGGTCCGCGGCTAAAGGGGGCATTAGTCCCGGTTCAATTGAAAATGTGGGTCAGGGAGCATTAGTCCCGGTTCAAATGAGCCCTTTGGTCCCGGTTTGCGCCACCAACTGGGACTAATGGGTATGGGCCTTTAGTCCTGGCTCGTGGCGCAAACCGGGACTATAGGGAACCCTTTAGTCCCGGTTCGTGTCACGAGCCAGGACTAAAGCCCTGTTCAAACGAACCGCCGCTCCCACGCCAGTTACGATGCGATTGTCGTTTCGAAAATCGCTGCGTTATTACGGCGATCGCTTCGGTAATGGACGGTGATGCATTGGGACGCTGATGTCTACGCACGCGTCTATTCTTGTAGACAGTGTTGGGCCTCCAAGTGCAGAGGTTTGTAGAACAGCAATAAGTTTCCCTTAAGTGGATCACCCAAGGTTTATCGAACTTAGGGAGGAGGAGGTCAAAGCTATCCCTCTCAAACAACCCTGCAATTACTATACAAAAAGTCTCTTGTGTCCCCAACACACCCAATACACTTGTCAGATATATATGTGCACTAGTTTCGGCGAAGAGATAGTGAAATACACGTAGTAGTGATGATTATAAGTAGTAAATGTAATCTTAAATAAATATCGCTGCAAGCAACCATGTAACAAAACTAAAAGGAAACGGTATGAAATGCTTGGAAACAAGGCCTAGGGATCATACTTTCACTAGTGGACCCACTCTCAACAAATATAACATAATTGAACCAATAGATACTATCATCAATATGCAACTCAAAACAATTCTCCAATGGAAAACGAACACTAATCATGCGTAGGGCTACGAAGCACTCCTCAAAGTCCGTATGTACCCAAACTAGATTGTCCCACACTATCACCATGAACGCACTAGATAGTTCCAACAAACACCAACAATTCATAGAGACATTAACCAAAAAGATACACATGATGCGCACACTAGTCACCTTTACACCATGATACAAGGTATCTCTGGAGATTACAAATATAAAGCACGGGAGTAGCATAATATCTGAATAATAACATCTACCAATTCAACTAGATACAAAGCTCACGATCACATAAAGATCACATCATGGGAGAGAGAGGTGAACCACATAGCTACCGGTAGAGTCCTCAGCCCCGGGGGGAACTACTCCCTCCTCATCATAGGAGACAGCAAGTGACGAGGGTATAGATAATAGAGCTCATCAGTTAAGTACCCCTGAGGCCCGTTAAGCTAGGCCCAATTGTAATATTAGTCAAAATACGAGTTTATGTCATATATCGATATTGTAATCTGTGTCGGATCCCACCCGATCCTCGAGACCTGGCCATCTATATATAGGGGCCAGGAGGGGACGGTGTGGGACAGATTGAAAGCAAGCTAAGTTCTACACCCACGTTTACTTTCATAGCCACCTTGTTTGACTGAGTTTACCTTCGAGTTCATCTGACGCCCTATCTCCTCGATCCTAAGTCCTTCATCTAGGACATTTGTCGAGTTTAACCCTCGTCAATTGGCGCCGACCGTGGGGACTCTGGGCGTTGGAATCATGAATTTGACGGCTTTTTCGCTTTTAGCCAACAGCAATCCGCAAGTCGATGAAATTCAGATACCCTTCGGAACAGTCGATTTTCAACCTCACCAGTCAAGTTTTGCGCAAGTATTCGAGAGCATGGATCAAGATATGGATTTGACGATCGGAAGTCTAAACTTTTGCGTTGGATCACTAGGTTCGATTCGCCTTTCAGATCCAACGAAATCGGGTTCATCGGCAAGTGAGCCTGAGATAGTAGCAATGTCGGAATCATCAGAAGGCTCTTCCAGCGAGGTAAACTCGCCGGCCAGCTTGGCAGAAGCAGAAGAAGGAAAAAATCGCAGGAGGCGACGAAACCATGGAGAATTTTGAATTAGAAGTGCAACTCGAAGATCTCATGATCTGCCACGACGACACCTCAGATCAATCAACAGATACCTGGAAGACAGGATTAGAACTTTCTGAAGATGACAATTCAATCTTCTCAAGTTACAACGGCAAACTCGACAATCGATACCAGATACTCGCCATCACAGGAGACAATTCAGAAGAACTCAACGAAAACAACAACCCAGTACTTAATCCAGCAAACATAAACAGAGGAGCAAATCACCTAGCAGAAGGAGAAACCGCAGACTCCCTCGCAACAAGGGAGAAAGTTCGACTATCAGTCGATGAGTGGAGAACAATCAAGACAGCCGTGGAGCACGGCACACCAATATCAATAAATTCCAGCAAAAACATGCTTTTGGATACCATTACGCCCTAAGGCAGCAGGCAAAGCAAATAGCGAAGGAGAGGATTGAAATACAGAAAAGGAAGGACTCAGCCATTGCAGCAAGCGACGCTGCTCGCAGAGCACGCAGTGACGCGTCGTACACAAACACAAGGCATCATCGACATGGATCAAGATATGAAAATCTCGAGTACTCAGAAAGGCAAAGCATCTCCAAAAACATCGACTCGTCTTTCCTATCGGTCGACGAGCAATGGAACATTATACCAAAAACTCCTGAAGCAGCACTAGTGGCAGCTCAAGCATACCTACATACAACACGACCAAATCCAGGAGACCCGAGGGAACATATGCACCGCGCAGCACTAAATGGATTGAAGATGGTAGGCAACAAATTATCAGCAAAAGAGGAAGAGGCATATCACAACAAAGGAACCCATAAACCAAGATCACTGCGCCATCACAACAGTCCTCGACATAGAAGTGGAAGTCGACGATCTAGGATGCCATCACCAGGATGATACAACAGTCCAAAGAACAAAGGAATCTGACGATCCAGAACTCCCAATAGAACATACGACTACGAAGATGATGAAAAGGAGATGGGGGCGCCATGCTTTACCCATAGGGTTCGCATCACACCAGTACCCAAAGGTTTCAAATTACCTCATGATCAACAAAAGTACGACGGATCTCAGGAGCCACAGTCATGGCTTTCAGACTACCTATAAGCAGTAAAACTATTAGGAGGAACCACGGAAACAGCAATGCAAAGTTTGCAATTACACCTCATCGGTGCAGCAAGGTCATGGTTAAGCAAATTAGGAAAGGAAACAATTGGAAGCTGGGAGGAGCTCACAAAACAATTCATGAGTAACTTCAAGTCGGCATACAAGCGGCCAGCATCCATAGAAGAAGTCAAAGCCTGCGTACAGCAACGCGGGAAGACATTAAGAGCATATATTCAAAGGTGGAGTATAATCAAAAATTCGGCAGTCGAAGTCTCGGATGAAAGAGCAATAGACGCATTCATAGTCGGGTTACGGCGAGGAGACCTAGTCGAAGAGATGGGCAGAATCAAGCCGAAAACAGTATCAGATCTAATGGATGTAGCAAACAGATTTGCAGATGGAGAAGATGCGTGCAATAATAAGCGCACGCGATCGCCAGAGGATGATAGAGGAAACAGATATGGAGGTCAAAGGAGAAGATCCTGCAATTACGACAACTACGGCTCTCACAGCCAAGGAGCCACAGGGTACAAAGATAACAGCTACCAGGGCAACGATCGTAAAAGTTCGGGATACCGTAGCTATGGCAAGGAAGATTACAAAAAGTTTCAGCCAAGGGAATCCAGAGAGTACAACCCATCACCAGAAGATATGCTCAACGGACCATGTCATATTCACTCTGTGTTTGTCGATGGGAAACGAGTATCCAGACACGCAATGAAAGATTGCACTACGTTCTTGAAATTGCAGGAAGCAGCACTCAACAAGCAAGCCGAGGCAAAACGGCAAGGATACGAAGGAAACAGAAGCAACGCACCTGCAACCCAACAAGGAAACATTGGAGCTCCCAAGGGCCAAGATCAATCAAACCAGGGACGCAACGACGACGAAGGATATGTTTCATCGAAAGGGCACATCACAGCAATGATACAGCCAGTGCCCAAGTCGAACAAAGAGGAGAAAAGCATAACTCGACAAGTTAACCTCGCAATAACTTCACCTCCAGCAACAACAGAATATCTACATTGGTCAGAGCAACCAATAGAATTCAGCAGAGACGATCACCCAATAACAGTACCTCGGCCAGGAAACGCGCCCTTGGTACTCAAAGCTCAAATAGGGACGTACGATGTCGACAGAATATTCATGGATGCAGAAAGTGGGATAAGTCTAATCTACGCAAAAACTCTATGGGCAATGCACATTTCCTTGGAGTTCCTGAAACTAACTGATTGCTCCTTTCACGGAATAGTTCCAGGGAGTGCTAACTATCCACTTGGTCTAATAGTACTCAACGTCTGCTTCAGAAATCGGCAAAACTACAGAAGGGAGAAACTTGACTTCGAAGTCATGGACTGGCCATCACAATATCATGCGATCCTCGGGCGACCCGCGTTTTCGCGTTTCATGGCAGTACCTCATTATACTTACCTGGTACTAAAAATGCTAGGACCCAAAGGAAATTTTGGCATGATGACAAACTACGGGGAACCTAACTACAAAACAAAAAGCACGACTACAGGAGCCATACAGCAACTCGAAGGAAACCCCAAGGAACCAGAAGTAAAGAAACGTCAGGTACAGCTACTAGAACAAGAGAAGACTACAGGAGAAGAAGAGAAGACTCAAGCAACATAGGCGACAAGACAAACAGATTAGTAGAGTAGAAAAATAAGGCTATAAAAGCCACGAGTTATTCCAGGGCAATGCCCTCTAGATCCAGAACACAGGTCATTGGCCGGATCTCTTGGGTCATCCCATGTATCTTACATTATATGCATAAAGAAAAGAAAAAAGTTCCTCTTATTTGAGTTTACGTGTCTTCAAAAGCTGCGGCAAGCGCACCAATATACACACAAAGTAAAAATGCTCTGAGGATAAAATTTCTGACATAAAAAGTTAGAAAACAAAAACTCTCGCATTATACACACAAAAATACATACAAGTATCACATCAGTGGCTGATCAGAATCATCTACGCCCAAAGGATCTAAATAGTGATGCTCGTGGAAAAACGCGGCATCCTCCTGAAGCAACCTAGCTATGAGTCTCCTCGCTGGTTGAAGGGTAGCATCCATATGAACTCGCAGGAGAGCTCCCCCTGGAGGCAAACCTAGTGAGATGGAAATAAAATTAAGCCTTGGGTGCCACTTACGTGTCCAACCAAGTGCAAAATTGGCACCAGCCACTAAATTAAGCTCTATCAGTCGATGAATCCGCTGAGTAGATCTAAAAGCAGCAAGTAGCTGCGGAAAGGTTCCAGGAAGAGGGTTACGAGGAAGCATCACGGAGTGCATGGTAGTCAGAGATCTTCGACAACCATCAACTGCCTCTCCAATATGCTGAGCACGATCCTAGAGAAGCACAATAGCACGACGGCGCCGGGGATCAGACCAAAAACTTTCGACTCCCTCTGATGATCTCTCAAGAGCCGCGATCCATTCAAAAATACGGCGAGTCTCACCAACGAAGTCCAAGCAAGAGCCTACAACAATAAAAGTCATTGGCCAATAGTATTGGAGTAAAAAGGAAAAAGAAGAAAGTCACAGGAAACCTTACATCGCAGCAGCTCACAAGCAGATTCGACGATACCAACGAGAAAGGAGTTGCACTCCTCTAGATGTACAACTCTAGCCGTCAGACCCGACACTTTATCCTCGAGTATGGATATCTGTTTCATCAAACCGCAAGATTTGCTGGCTTTATCCATAGCCATCTGCGCTTGGCATTTCGCCAAAGACAAGCGGCTCTCAAGGTCTGAAATCCTTGAGGAATACTCAGCACATCGGCAAGAAGGACGAGGAGGCGACAAAACTCTGGAGTCGAAAACATCGGTAGGAGATAGAGCCTGATCTCGACCCGACGATCCACCAGCACGCATAGGCTGGAAGCCAAAAGAAAAGAAAAGAGAAGCATCTCAGAAGCTAAACTGAACACGACATTTCGCAAAAGAAGAAATATTTACAAAAAGTGCAAGCCCTCTGGCTAAAAGTTCTCGGGCCACATACGACTAAGAGTTTACTACATCAAAGTAAACCTAAAAAGTACAAAAGGAGGCCAAGTCTACGCTACCTCGGCCTCACGATCCGCAGCAGAAGTAGGCGTAGCAGAAGCAGCACCAGCGTCGCGAGGAGGCACAGATCCACTTGTCGCCGGAGTCGAAGAAATCAGCGTAGTAGCTGTCGCAGAAGCCGCCGAAGGAGAAATCATCGACACAATGCTTGGCACATACTTTTTCGCCTTCTCAAAGAAAGCCTTCAGCTCCGAACGGGGACGGCCGTAGGAAGAGCTCACCTTCTCCCAGTTAACCTCTTCACCATGTGCATAAGAAAACGCAATGGCCCCCTCGGCACCTCGCTTCAAGGAGAGGCCCTTCATAAGAAGGATGGGATCATCAGGGGTGTCGAAGGCCTTGGCGATTTTCTTCACATCTTTATCTGGCACCTCCACCTTTTGCTTGGGCCACAACCCGACAAAAATCCGCGTAAGCACGCGGTTAACCAACTCGAAGATCTCCTGGACAGATATCCAGTTCGCTTCCAGTAAGCTAACTGCGGCCATGAGAGGATCATTATCGGGTTGCAAAGTTGACCCAGACACCCCAGTATATTCTGCAAAAACCAAGGAAACAAAAAACAACAGAAAAGGAATACATCAGCAAGCATAAGAGAGTGAGCAAATCAATAGAAGAAAAGAAAGGTATAGTATGTACCTCCAGCAACAGCAGACATCTTATTCAGCCGCTCAGCCACGACTTGTTCCCGCTGGAGGTGCTCCTTGTTAGCATCAGCCAGGGCCTTTTCTGCTTTCTTCGCCTTAGCCAGTGCTAATTTAGTAGACTTCTCAGCATTGACCTTGGCAGCAGTGGCGGCATCAAAAGCTTTCCTGGAAGCTTCGAGTTCAGCTTCCAGCGACGAAATGCGGGCATTGGCTGTCGCTAGAGCATCTGCTGTTCACCAAAGAGGAAAGGAAAGTCAAGCAAAGAAGCAAAGAAAGGCATACAAGACAAGCAAATATAGGAAAAGAAATTTACCATCGGAGGCCTTAGCAGCTTTCAGGTACTCGACACATTCATTGCCTAAGGCGATAAATTTCTTCATTAAGTTCTGTCCAGAAACAGTACGTGAGTATCAGCACGCAAAAAATAGAAGCAAATATACCAGTATATTCACGCACATCGTCGGAGGAGCTCATGGACCAATGGGCCTCAAGAGAAGCACCGGCGTCTGACGATTTCTTCCCGCGCTTAGAACTACGAACAACGACTAGCTTCTTAACAGGTTTCCTCAGAGCTTTTGGAGATTTCTCTGCTGGATTGACCTCTTGTGACGGTGGCTCGTCGACAACGGGAGCATCAGTGATAGGGGCGGCAACAGCAAATCTCTCCGGGTTCTCCTCGTCACTGAGAAAAGGAGCAAAAGATAAAGTCATATATCGAAGTCGACAGGAAAAAGATAGTATATGAAAACAAGAAGAAGGACACTTACAAGTCCATGAAGTCGAAGAGCTCTACGTCATCCTCTGGCGCGGAGGCTTCCCCGGCCACAGTATTATGAGCAGAGGCACTCGAGGAAGCGAACTCTTCGACACGCTTCCTTTTCTTGTCAACGCCAAGATCTTCAGAAAGTGCAGGAGGAGGTGACGTCGTTGAGCTGGACCTTTCCAGCGAATCTTCGCCTTCGTCCCCATTTTGGCTGTCCTCAGCCTCGGGGGCTTCGGAGGCCGCGGAAACAGGCACATTTGGAATGGCCCCTCCCTCTGGGAGAGGAGGGCGAGAAACAAGAAGTCGATGATCCTGAAAAGAAAACAACTCGAGAGTTACAAGGCAAACAATGATAAGAGAAAAACAAGGCGAATAAAGACAGTAAAACATACCGCAGGCAAGGGATGCTCGGAGTCGAAGTAGCTGGCGGCTAAATCCGCAACTTCATGATCCTTGGTGAGAGTAGTAAGAGCTCTCACACGCTTGTCGAGATCCTTCTTCTCCATAAGATCTTTGGATACACGAGAAGGATCTTCTAAGCTGGAAAATGTCCATAATTTGGAGAGACGATGCTGCAGGGGTTGAATTCGACGTTGCAGAAAAAACGCCATGAGTTGAGTACCCGACAGTGCACCTCCTCTACCACCCTTCAGCTCCTGGATGCGGGCTAGAAGTGGCTTGACTTCCTACATCTCAGCATCATTGGGAGGCGAGTCCCACGAGGCCAATTTCTTCAATTCCTGGGAAGCATCAAATGGAGCAATGCCGTATTCGTCGGAAGAAGAGACCTTTTGGTCTTTGATATAAAACCATTTAGTTCTCCAACCCTATACCGAGGCAGCCATGGAAAATTCCAAATACTGCAATTCAGCACGGACAGTGATAACAGCTCCACCCAGTTCAGGTTTCTTCGATAATGAGACACTGGGGCGGAGCCGAAAGAGGGATCTCCAGAGAAGAAAATGGGGATCGATCCCCAGGAACGACTCGCAAAGAGTTATAAAGCAAGCAATATGCAGAATGGAATTTGGTGTGAGCTGATGAAGCCGCACACCATAAATGAAAAGAAGCCCACGAAGGAACTCGTGGGCAGGAAGGGAAAGACCACGCAAAAGAAAGGCAAAAAAACATCACCCGAAAGCCGCTTTTGGGTTTGGAGATCCGTTCGGTGCTCGGGAAGATGACCTGATCATCATCGGAGATGAGGCCATCAGCTTGGGCCTTCTCCAGATCCTTCTGCGTGAAAACAGAAGGCACCCAGCTGGTCGCGACGTTTGCAGTCTTCCCCTTGGTCATCTTGTTCTTGTACGCCAGATGCTTCACGCGCATCTACGACTTGCGCACGGGGGCTATGCAGGAGATCAGAGGTGCGCAAAGATTGCAACAATGGCGGTGGCGGCGGAAGCAATGAACTGGTAAACAGTGATTTTCCCCCACTCTCCCCTTATATACCTTCCTGGTAATGGAACGTGGGCTGAGACATGGCGCAAGGAGCGGAAGCGGTAGCCCACTAACGGGCAGAGAAATTGTGAAATTACCACACTGCCCATGGGTAACGGTCAAAATCAAGAGATAATTACAAACAGATTAATTGTATTAAATGACGTCACAAATATGCGGGTAACGAGAAGTGAAGACTATGATAGCAGTGGACACTAGTAAGATGAAAATTCCAAAGATGGTTCGATATGGCGAATTCGTATAAGGGAAGATCAAGGAAGCCGACGAAAAATTAAGTCCGATAAAGGAGAAATCATTCTTTGAGTCTATACCCGAAAATATTCGGCTATAGCCTCGGGGGCTACTACCATCGGGAGCACTGGGCGCGCACCCGACGATATTATTGAGTCACGTTATGATCTCATGACATGAAAGAAGGCACACTGTCTTTGAGCCTATACTCGAAATAAGTTTTTTCAACTATAGCCTCGGGGGCTACTCCCATCAGGAGCGCTAGGCGCGCACCCGACGATGTTTTATAACAAACAATGGCGGAAAGGATGCAAAAGAGACTTTGAAGATATCACTACTACCATCGGGATGGAGTTTTATCAATCACGGTGGAATAACCCGAATATTTGACACGTTAGAACAGTCAAACAAGGCTGCGACATATGATTTTCGAGTTGCGTCATCGCGACAAAACTCGAATGCCGTGATTGAAATATATCACGAAGGTAAGACCCCAGGATCCGTCCTGTGTGGCCCAGTATACGCACATGGATGCGCTCTGCTGGTATGTATCCATTTCTACGACGTGAAGAAAAATCCTGGTGGACGCACTAGGTACCATGAGAACCACTGGGATTCATTTTTTGTAAGTCCTAAATGCGGCAAAAGAATGGGTTTGACCGGTTTCCCGAATTCAAGTCCAAGGGGATTGAATTTGAAGTAGGTGACAAGTATCTGTTCCGGCAGTTAACTGGCCTCTTGATCCGTCAGAGTTGTCAGGCTTGTTCATCAAAACCCCTTGCAAGTTATCATAGCAAAAAGATAAGTCAAAAGACCAAGTCAAAGATTTCAAGATTTGAAGAAGTCAAGTATTGATCAAGTCGAATAATTGAAGATCTGAGATTCAACCCGAATATGCAATTCTGGTAGAATCTCGGGGGCTACTGACGAGGGTATGGATAATAGAGCCCATCAGTTAAGTACCCCTGAGGCCCGTTAAGCTAGGCCCAATTGTAATATTAGTCGAAATACGAATTCATGTCGTATATCGATATTGTAATCTGTGTCGGATCCCACCCGATCCTCGAGACCTGGCCATTTATATATAGGGGCCAGGAGGGGACGGTGTGGGACAGATTGAAAGCAAGCCAAGTTCTACACCCACGTTTACTTTCATAGCCACCTTGTTTGACTGACTTTACCTTCGAGTTCATCCGACGCCCTATCTCGCCGATCCTAAGTCCTTCATCTAGGACATTTGTCGAGTTTAACCCTCGTCAGCAAGGTTGATGGAGATGGCGGTGAAATCGATGGAGACGGCGGAGACGGCGATGGAGACTGATGGATATGGTTCCGGGGGCACTTCCCCATCCCGGCTGGGTGCCGGAACAGAGACTTCTGTCCCTCGAAATTCGTCGGCGGCGGTGGCGGAGCTGCGGAACTCTTTCTAGAAATTTGCCGATTGTTTTAGGGTTTTCCGTCGTTAGGCTTCTTATAGGCGAAGGGGCGTCGTCAGAGGTGAACTAGGGTGGCCTCACCATGGGTGGGCGCGGCCAGGGGCTGGGCCGCGCCCCCTTGTGGTGTGGCCAGCCTCTGGCCCCTCTCCGGCTGTCGTTTGGTCCTCATCCTCCATCCGGGGAAAATAGGATTTTTCGAACTTCTTTCGTCCAATTCTGAGAATATTTCCTGTGTAGCTTTTCTGAAACACAAAAACAGCAGAAAATAGGGAACTAGCACTGTGGCATCTTGTCAATAGGTTAGTTCCGGAAATCGCATAAAAATGCCACGAAGTGTAACAAAACACAAGGCCAATGGTGTAAAAACAAGCATGGAGCATCAAAAATTATAGATACGTTTGAGACGTATCAAGCATCCCCAAGCTTAACTCCTGCTCGTCCTCGAGTAGGTAAGTGATAATAAAAGAATAATTTTTGAGGTGACATGCACCATCACAATCTTGATCATCTATGTAAGCATTGAGTGTTGGGATCAAAAGAACTTAAAACATGGGCATGAAAGACATAATCTTGATAGAAGAAACTTAGCAACCATGTTATAACGCGAAAAAGATCACAAACGAAAGATCATGAAAATGAAACAATGAAAGTCAAACATGTGTTCAAATCATATGGAAAAACATATCAAATGGTTTTCAGCTTGTCCTTCATGGAATAGCAAAACATAAATGCATAGGACACCTTCAAGTTTAAGAGGGCGACTAGATACAAATAATTTAAGAACAAGTGAAACCAAAATCATGAATCAATTAATGATAAACTTTGGGACTATGCACATTAAACTCAGAATGACAACTATGCTCTCTTAGATGGTGCATAAAGGTAGAAGGTGGAGACTCAACATAAAAGTAAAAGAAAGGCCCTTCGTAGAGGGAAGCAGTGATTAAACATGTGCTAGAGCTTTTCATTTGTAAAACAGAGAGATAAAATTGGGTTTTGAGAGGTGGTTGTCTTTGTCAACGACTGACAATGGGGTTCTTACTATCTTCCATACAAAAATGAAGCAAGTTTTTGAGAGAGAGATTGGCACTTTTGTGCTCTTTTATAAAGCTTGGCACTCCTCCCCACCTTTTTTCCTTTCTCAAACCATGGCTAACCGATTTCATCGAGTGCCCATCAACATTCACATACCATGGAGGAGTGCCTTTTTTTCTTCTTTTTTTCCTTTTTTTCTTCTTTTTTTATAAACAATATGGAAGATAGCAAATCCGACCACTACGTCCCCATGAGCTGAAAACAGTGTCACCAAACGAGAAGTATTTTGAAGGTTTTTTGAAAGGTAGTACATGAAAATTTACTTGAAATGGCTTACAAATACCATGCATAGGAATTTATAGTGGACACATTGGAATAACTTGGTTTTTGGGAGTTGGATGCACGAGTAGAGCTCATACTCAGTACAAAATGAGGGCTAGCAAAAGACTGGGAGCGACCAACTAAGAGAGCAATAACGTCCATACTCATGCATAGCGACAAAACATCATTAAGAGAAGCATAAAATGGCATCAAAAGTCAAAAACTAAATAATCATAAAGGCTTATGGCGACTTTGTATGAGTCAAACATGTTGTAAGCATGCGCCAAGTCAACCCAAATAAAGCATCAAGGAGAAAACCAAATTAATGCTTTCAAATAATAAAAACAACACATGATTTTTTTCAAAGGCTCATTAAGCAATCTCAGTCATTTGAGACAAGTCATGCTACAGCAAATCCACTAAGCATACTATCAAAATGACATCAAGCACGACATGAAAAAGTCTAAGCCGTAGTCTAAACAAGCTCCTTTTTGTACCACTTTTTTGCATGAAAATTTTTCTCTTTTCCAACACCATTTTAACCTTTTTGAGATAACTCTTTTGATGAAAACCAACATGGACCTGAGGTCAAAATACACCTTGATACAAAGATAAAACAAGATCCAAACAAAAATCAAGGTGAAAAACAAAAGCTAAACGCAGTTCTAGAAAAAGAGAACACTCGTTGAACGATAAGAGTGAAAAACAGAGTGTTCTTGGCAAATGAAAAGCGAGTAAATCTCCTCCAAAAGAAATTTGTTGGGGTCCAACTATTTATTGCAGCAAACAAAACTGAAAACTAAAGTAAAGACGCTTCAAGAAAAATGCATAGTGCATGAAGCAATAAAAATATAGTGTGTTGATAGGTGACCTGATTTTTGCCAATGAAGAAGGGGGTGCCCGGGGGCATCCCCAAGCTTTGACGCTTGTACCTCTTGGATATTTCTTGGCGTGCGTGGGCATCCCCAAGCTTGAGCTTTTGTCCATTCTTCATCTCATCTCATCATTCTCCAATCCCTACACTTGAAAACTTCCTTCATACAATATTCAACACAATTCTATTAGCAACATTAGTGTAAGCATAATAATGAATCAACCCTTTTTGGTTCAGATTTTAACTCAAAACCACCACATATAAAGCATATACTACTGTATCAACTTCCCCAAAAGTTCCGTGATCAAAAGAACTCAATAAGAAAGCGATCGAGAGGCAAACACAAATAGTGGCATAAATCTGTCAAAACAGAACAGCTGACAAAGGTCGATTTTTTTGAGGGTTTTCTGTTGCTCAAATCAAAAAGTGCAAAAAGAATGAAAGTTTGGAAATAACCTGGGGCATATGCACAAGAAATCGCAGGTCAAAAAGATATTCTGAGAATTTTCATGAATTTTTACGGTGCAGCACCAAAATCTGTTTCAGGACAGCAACATCCCCAAATCTTACCTCACTCAAATTAGAGGTTTCTCTTGGCACAACAACGAAATAAAAAGGATAAGGAGCAGTTATTACAGTAGTAATAACTTCCAAGACTCAAATAAAAGAAAAAGTACTGAAAATAAAACAATGGGTTATCTCCCAAGAGTGCTTTTCTTTAACGCCTTTGAGCTAGGCGCAGTAATTTCAGAAAATGCTCACATAGGCGCCCAAAAAGAACTTAAGGCAAAGGTGCCATAAAGAAACTTGAAGCAAGAGAGAGCATTAAAAAGCAAATATGAAACACATTTAAATCTAAACCACTTCCTATGCATAGGAATCTTGTAAGAAAATAAATCAACGAGGCACATAGTAGCAAACATGGATAGATAAAACAAGTGCCACTTCAAGATTTGCAACATAAAGAGGGGAAACTTAATATTGTTGTGATCCATCAAACCATGTTTCCCTCTCTCATAGTAACTCTCAGTAGCATCACGAATAGAATTAACAATATAACTATCACATAAAACATCCCTATCATGAGCCACATGCACAAAAGAATTAATACTTCCCACATGAACAATCGTAGTAGGAGCAGATTCAACAGAATAATTATTCTCATCACCATAATCATCAAAAACAGGAGGCATATTGTAATCATAACTAATTTTCTCCTCAAAAGTAGGTGAACTGAAAATATTAGACTCATCATCATAGCCATCATAAACTAGAGGTTTAGTATCATCATAAGCGAGAGAACATCTATTTTGCAAAGCATATTCATCAAACATATCATCATAAGAAGGAACATGGATAGTACTAATGGTACAACAATTATGAAACTTATAATTTTTAGAATTGGTACCAAAAAGATTTTCAATATCAAAAGTAGAGTGCTTTTCCCAATCATGATCACTAACATAGGTAACAGGCTTGGGAACATCATCAAGATCAGAATTATCATAATCTATAATATGAGCAACATGCTTAGGAGAAGATATTGTTTCCTCTCTCCTTTTACTCCTCTTCTTCTTCTTTTTCTTACTCTTCTTACTCTCTCCTTTAGGAGGGAGAGACTTGAAAGGCATTTTCTCCACATAATCTGGTTTGCTGACAGAAACAACAAAATAAACTTTGGAGGATTTCTCCTCTTTGTTAATAAGATAGAAACAAAAATCATCCCTGTCAAATTTGGGTAAAGCATCCTCTTTTATAACATTTTGTATATAAGTATTTGCGAAGCAATCCTTAACACAATAGAGGTGACAACCACGAAGGGTGCTATTAATATCAAGAGCACTCATATCTACCAAAGAAGTCTTTCTAGATATCTCTTCATACCCCAAAAACAAAGTAAGCTCATCATGCTGATTGAGAGTGATCTTGTCATCACAATACAAACTTGCGGTACTCATTCGATTATTATTAGGGCCTGAGCATTGAAAATTAAAATGACCCTTTTCATGGCAAAGCTCACAAAGAAAAGGATAAAGCTCACAAACCTTTTCACCAAGCTCATCTAGAGCCTTGAGCCACATTCGGGTTTCTTCATTCCTGTGGTGGATACAATAATCTTCTTTGTCGTGACTCTGTTCACAAGGTCTAAGTACTCCATAAAAATTAACATGCTTATAAGAAGTAGTACTTTCAGAAATTTGAGCATGTTTATTGCAATCATCAATATCAATATCACTTTCTATGCAAGTGTCTTTAAAAGGTCCATGATACACATCCCCATTTCCCTTGGGAACATTAATATGGGAAGCAAAGGCTCTAAAGCAATTAACCATAACTTGGGGATCAAGACCATATTTAGCACTAAGCTCTTGAAAATCAGCAGTTTCAGCAAAAGACTTAATGCAATCATACTCATAATTTATACCTGATCCTTTACCTTTGTCGCTATCCCAATCTTCAATATTGTTTTGAATTGTTTCAAGCAGATCCCACATGACGTCAACATCCTTGCTTGTGAAACACCCATCAAAGCATGCATCTAGATAGTCCTTGTAATATCCTGAAAGCCTTGCATAAAAATTATTAATAACAATATTACGGGGAAGCTCATGAATAGGACATTTGAGCATTAGTGACTTCAATCTTCCCCACGCTTGGGCAATGCTTTCTCCCTCATGCGGATGAAAATTATAAATATAATTCCTATCTTTATAAACCTCACTAGAAGGATAGAATTTAGAATAAAAGAGAGGTACAATTTCCTCCCAATCAGTGTTTTATACCATTCCGCAGCTCTGCCCTTCAGTGATAAAGAAAATAGCTTCCTCTTAACTTGGTTCATCGAAATACCTGCATACTTGAACAACTCGCATAATTCATGTATAAAGAGCAAATGATCACCAGGATGGACAGTTCCATCTCCTAAATAGCAGTTATTCATAGCACGTTCAACAATTTTCATAGGTATTTTAAAAGGACGAGGAGCACAAGCATCATTAGAAACATCACATATGGGAGATAAAATATCATCAGAGCAAACTTTCTCTACTAAAGCTGGGGAACTAAAAATATCATGCTTAACAAAACTAGCTTCCCCAAGCTTAGACTTTTCTATAGCATTAGCAATAATGGTGTTCAAAGCATTCATACTAACAACACTATTAGCATGCAAATTAAGCTCCAAAGGTTTTTCAATTTTCTTTTCAAACACTTCATATCCTAACATAGGAAAAATACTAAAGAACTCTTTGTTTTCCATTAAGCCTAACTAGTGAAAATAAAAACAAGAAACAAAAAGATATAATTGCAGAATCTAAAGGAAATAACTTCGAGCACTCACACAGGAGGATGCGAGTACCTTTTACCTTACCTCCCCGGCAACGGCGCCAGAAAAGAGCTTGATGTCTACGCACGCGTCTATTCTTGTAGATAGTGTTGGGCCTCCAAGTGCAGAGGTTTGTAGAACAGCAGCAAGTTTCCCTTAAGTGGATCACCCAAGGTTTATCGAACTCAGGGAGGAGGAGGTCAAAGCTATCCCTCTCAAACAACCCTGCAATTACGATACAGAAAGTCTCTTGTGTCCCCAACACACCCAATACACTTGTCAGATGTATAGGTGCACTAGTTTCGGTGAAAAGATAGTGAAATACACGTAGTAGTGATGATTATAAGTAGTAAATGTAATCTGAAGTAAATATCGCTGCAAGAAAACATGTAACAAAATTGAAAGGAAACGGTGTGCAATGCTTGGAAACAAGGCCTAGGGATCATACTTTCACTAGTGGACACACTCTCAACAAATATAACATAATTGAACCAATAGATACTATCATCAATATGCAACTCAAAACAATTGTCCAATGGAAAACGAACACTAATCATGCGTAGGGCTACGAAGCACTCCTCAAAGTCCGTATGTACCCAAACTAGATTATCCCACACTATCACCATGAATGCACTAGATGGGTCCAACAAACACCAACAATTCATAGAGACATTAACCAAAAAGATACACATGATGCGCACACTAGTCACCTTCACACCATGATACAAGGTATCTCCAGAGATTACAAATATAAAGCACGGGAGTTGCATAATATCTGAATAATAACATCTACCAATTCAACTAGATACAAAGCTCACAATCACATAAAGATCACATCATGGGAGAGATAGGTGAACCACATAGCTACCGGTAGAGCCCTCAGCCCGGGGGAGAACTACTCCCTCCTCATCATAGGAGACAGCAAGGTTGATGGAGATGGCAGTGAAATCGATGGAGATGGCGGAGACGGCGATGGAGACCGATGGAGATGGCTCCGGGGGCACTTCCCCGTCCCGGCTGGGTGCCGGAACAGAGACTTTTGTCCCCCGAAATTCATCGGTGGCGCCGGCGGAGCTGCGGAACTCTTTCTGGAAATTTGCCAATTGTTTTAGGTTTTTCCGTCGGGAGGCTTCTTATAGGCGAAGGGGCGTCGTCAGACCAGGGTGGCCTCACCATGGGTGGGCGCAGCCAGGGGCTGGGCCGCGCCCCCCTGTGGTGTGGTGATAAGTCTCCAATGTATCTACAATTTTTGATGCTATATGCTTGTTTTTACACCATTTGCCTACTGTTTCGTTACACTTCCTGGCACCTTTATGCATTTTCCAGAACTAACCTATTAACGAGTCGCCACAGTGCCAGTTCCCTGTTTTCTGCTGTTTTTGTGTTTCAGAAGTGATACACAGGAAATATTCTCGGAATTGGACGAAACAAGTTCCTGAAGTCTTATTTTGTCCGGGAGCTTCCAGTTATCCGAAGAGAAGAAGGAGAGGGGCCACAGGCCGCCCTCACACAGGGCTGGCGCGGCCCAGCCCCTGGCCGCGCCGCCCTGGCGTGAGGAGGCCTGGGGCCACCTCTGACATCGCCCCTTCGCCTATAAAGACCCCCCGACGGGAAAAACCTAAGGACCCGATCAATTTTCCAGAACACATCGCGATCCGCCGCCGCCATCGACCCGAAGATCGGGAGGGTCCAGAAGCTCTTCCCGGCACCCTGCCGGAGAAGGGAATCACCACCGAAGGTCTTCTTCATCGCCATGCTTGCCTCTGGAGTGATGAGTGAGTAGTTTACCTTGGACCATGGGTCCATAGCAGTAGCTAGATGGTTCTCCACCATGTGCTTCATGTTTAGATCTCATGAGCCGCCCTACATGATTGAGATCACCGTTATGTAATTCTACATGTTTGGTTGTTGGGATCCGATGAATATTGGTGTTATAATTAAGTTGCTGTACTGAATATTATCTTTTGTTATCTCTATGTTGTTTATGATCTTGCATGCTCTCCGTTGTTAGTAGCTATCTTGACCGAGTAGTTGCTAGTGACTCCAAGAGGGGGTATTTATGCTCGATAGTGGGTTCATGCCTCTATTTAACCTGGGGGAGTGACAGAAACCTCTAAGGTTGTAGATGTGCTATTGCTACTAGGGAGAAAACAACATTCATATGCTCAAGGGCATATGCTTTGTTTACATTACACACTTTGCTTAATGCAATTATCTGTTGTTCACAACTTAATACTTGTGGAGTTCTCGGATTGATTCGCCACAAGTGGATTATTAGTCATAGATGCAGTTGGATGGCGGTCTATGTATTTTGTTGTAATGCCTAGAGTAAATCTCATAGTGATCTTCTTGACATATCACGTTTATCTTTATTCTATTAATTGCCCAACTGTAATTTGTTTACCCAGCATGTGTTATTTATCTTATGGAGAGACACCACTAGTGAACTGTGGACCCCGGTCCTATTTCCATCATATTGCTATCACCTGTTTACTTGACTCGCACCGTTTACTTTACTCGCATATTCTACTGTTTTCCACTCGATACGCTCATAACCTTTGTTTCAAGCAAACCGGTGAGATTGACAACCTCAACGCAAGTTGGGAACAAAGTACTTGGTTGTGTTGTGTGTAGGTTCCGCGTTGCTACTGACCGAAGACGAGTCAACAAGTATCGTTAAACGGCGCCCTTGTTGGAGTGTTACTAAGTCAGTCTGCATCACCTTCAGTCGTTATTGTCCCTTCTCTCCAAGATCGACATACCTTGGTTTCTTAACTGAGGAAAAACTAGCTGCTATACTCATCACACCTTCCTCTTGGGATTCCCAACGGGCTGGTTGTTCGCCACGCACAAGGACCATCAACTGCATATTCCCACGTCAACTTGGCGTTAGCAGCCTCTTTTCTGGCGCCGTTGCCGGGGAGATTGGAAGACTTCTGCGAGGGGAGTTTTCGCACGCACATCCTTTACTTTGTTATTGTTTTGCTTTACTTTATTTATTTTACCAGCATCATTTTATATCAAAAACCCAAAAAAATTAGAATCCTTGGTAGTTGTTTTATTTGTTTACTTTCGTTTTATTGAAATGGCCAATCCTGAAAACACCAAGTTGTGTTACTTTACTAGCACGAACAATAGTGATTTTATCTGCACTCCTATTGCACCACCTGCTCCTGCTGCAAACTTTTATGAGATTAAGCCTGCTTTGTTGAACCATGTTATGAAAGAGCAATTCTCTGGTGCTAGTACTGAAGATGTTGCAGCTCATCTCAACAATTTTGTTGAGCTATGTGAGATGCAGAAATATAAGGATGTAGAAAGTGATATTATTAAGCTCAAGTTGTTTCCTTTTTCTTTGAGAGGAAAAGCTAAAGATTGGTTGTTGTCTTTGACTAAGAATAGTATTGATTCATGGGCTAAGTGCAAGGATGCTTTTATTGGTAGATACTATCCTCCTACTAAGATTATATCTCTGCGTAGCAATATTATGAAATTTACTCAGTTTGATAATGAACATGTTGCTCAAGCTTGGGAAAGAATGAAATCTATGATAAAGAATTGCCCCACTCATGGACTGACTACTTGGATGATTGTCCAAACTTTTTATGCAGGACTGAATTTTTCTTCGAGAAACCTATTGGATTCAGCTGCTGGAGGCACTTTTATGTCCCTTACCTTGGGGGCCGCAACAAAGCTACTCGATAACATGATGGTAAATTATTCTGAATGGCACACCGAGAGAGCTCCACAAGGTAAGAAGGTAAATTATGTTGAGGAAACCTCTTCCTTGAATGATAAGATTGATACCATTATGGCTATGCTTGCTAATGATCGGACTCATGTTGATCCTAATAATGTTCCTTTAGCCTCTCTGGTTGCTCAAGAAGAGCATGTTGATGTGAATTTCATTAGAAATAATAATTTTAACAACAATGCTTATAGGAACAATTTTGCTAGTAACAATTATAGGCCGTATCCTACTACCAATGGTAATGGTTATGGTAACTCTTATGGTAATTCCTACAATAACACTAGGGCCGCGCCCTCCGAGCTTGAGGTAATGCTCAAGGACTTCATCGGTAAGCAAACTGCTTTTAACAAGTCTGTTGAGGAAAAGTTAGGCAAAATTGATATTCTTGCTTCTAAAGTTGATAGCCTTGCTCATGATGTTGAACTTCTGAAATTAAAAGTGTTGCATAATGATGTGAAAGAAAACAATGTTTTTGCTACTGCTAATGCTACTCAAGTTGGAATTGATGAAAATATTAGATTGTTAGCGGAATTGCATGCCAGGTGGGAAAGAGAAGATGAGATGGCTAGAGAAATGAAGGTATGTACTATTACTACCTCTGATGATGTTGCTCCAAATGCTAGCAATCCTCTTACTTTGATTGGGGTAGAGAAAACTCCCATTCCTTGTGTTAAAAAGCCTAAAACTGCCAAAACTTTTTCTCAAAAGAGTGCTGAAATTTTTCGGAGTGTGGGAGATGATAGCTCTATTTCTTTTAATGATTTTGATGTTGATGGCTGCAATATATCTGAAGTTATTTTGTTCTTGCAAAAGCTTGCTTTGACTCCCAATGCTAGTTCTTTAAATGTTGCTTTTACTAAGCATATTACCAATGCTCTCATAAAAATTAGGGACGAAAAGTTGAAGCAAAAAGCCTCTGTTCCCAAGAAGTTAGAAGATGGTTGGGAACCCATCATTGATATGCATGTTAATGGTTTTGATTGCCATGCTTTATGTGATCTAGGTGCTAGTATTTCTATCATGCCTAGAAAGATTTATGACATGCTTGATTTACCACCGCTTGAAAAATGTTATTTTGATGTTCCTATTGCTGATGTTGCTAAGAAGAAACCTTTGGGAAGGATTAATGATGTTCTTATTGTGGTTAACAATAACCTTGTTCCCGTTGATTTTCTTGTTATGGACGTTGAATGCCATGCTTCATGTCCTATTATTTTGGGAAGACCTTTTCTTCGAACTGTAGGTGCCATCATTGATATGAGAGAAGGCACTATCAAATATCAATTCCCACTCAAGAAAGGTATGGAACACTTCCCTAGGAGAAGGAAGAAATTACTTTTTGACTCTATTCTTAGAGCAAATTATGAGATTGATGCTTCATCACTTGATATTACTTGATTCGCAATTTTCTGCGCCTAGCTCAAAGGCGTTAAAGAAAAGCACTCTTGGGAGATAACCCAATGTTTCTTGTCAGTACTTTTTCTTTTATTTGAGTCTTGGAAGTCATTAATACTGTAATGACCACTCCTTATCATATTTATTTCGTTTTTGTGCCAAGAGAAGCCTCTAATTTGAGTGAGGTAAAGATTTGGGGATGTTGCTGTCCTGAAACTGTTTTCGGTGCTGCACCGTAAAAATTCGTATAAATTCTCTGTATATCTTTTGGACCTGCGATTTCTTGTGCATATGCCCCAGGTTATATCCAAACTTTCGTTAGTTGAACACTTTTTGATTTGAGCAACAGAAAACCCCTCAAAAATTCGTCCTTTGTCAGCTGTTCTGTTTTGATAGATTTCTGCCAATATTTGTGTTTGCCGCTTTATCGCTTTATTTTGAGTTCTTTTGATCATAGAACTTTTTGGGAAGTTGCTACAGTAGTATTTGCTATATATGTGGTGGTTTTGAGTTGAAACCTAAAGCAAAAATAGGTTGATTATATGTTATGCTACGCTAATGTTGCTAATAGATTTGTGTTTAGTTTTGTATGAAGGAAGTTTTCAAGTGTAGGGATTGGAGAATGATGAGATGAGTTGAATAATGGAAAAAATCTCAAGCTTGGGGATTCCCATGTATCACCCCAAGAAATATCCAAGAAGTACAAGCATCAAAGCTTGGGGATGCCCCCGAGGCACCCCTTCTTCATCGGCAAAAATCAGGTCACCTTTCAAAACACTATATTTTTATTGCTTCATGCACTATGTGTTTTTCTTGGAGCGTCAGTTGTTTTAGCTTTCTTAGTTAGTTTAGTTTTGTTCGCTGCAATAAATGGTTGGACCCCAACAAATTTCCTTTGGAGGAGATGTACTCGTTTTCATTTGCCAAGAACACTCTGTTTTCATTCTTACAATTTCACCGGGTGTTCTTCTTTTTCTGCTACTGGTTTTGGTTTTCGTTTTCGCCTTGATTTGCATTCAGATCTTCTTATATCTTTTCATCAAGGTGTATTTTTGCCTCTGATCTTTATTGGTTTTCATCAAAAGAGGTGTCTTTAAAAATTTCAAATGGTGTTGGAAAAGAGAACAAGCTTTGTGCAAAAAAGTGGTACAAGAAGGAGCTTGTGTAGACTGCGGCTTAGGCTTGTGTAGACTGCGGCTTAGGCTTTTTCATGTCATGCTTGATGTCTTTTTGATAGTATGCTTAGTGGTTTTGCTGTAGCATGACTTGTCTCAAATAACTGAGATTGCTTAATGAGCGTTTGAAAAAATCATGCGTTGTTTTTATTGTATGGAAGCATTATTTTGGTTTTCTCCTTGATGCTTTATTTGGGTTGACTTGGCGCATGCTCACACATGTTAGACTCTTACAAAGTCGCCAATAGCCTCTATGATCATTCAGTTTTTGACTTTTGATGCCATCTTATGCTTCTTTTAATGTCGCTTTGTCGCTTTGCATGATTATGGCCATTACTGCTCTCTTAGTTGGTCGCTCCCAGTCTTTTGCTAGCCCTCGCCTTGTACTGAGTATGAGCTCTACTCGTGCATCCAACTCCTAAAAGCCAAAGTTTGCCAAAGTGTCCACCATACATACCTACTAGCAATTTGCTCTTCCAAGTAAATTTGACTTGCTTTTATTTTCTCTTCAAATTAAACTCTTACCAGTGTTATGCGAAATTTGGTCAGTAAAGCTCTCACAAACCGGAAGGCACACTTTACTTTTTCCTGTTCTAAAAAAATTGACATTGTGGTCTCTTATGTTGAGTTGTTATGCTTGCAAGTTGTAAGTTGGAGACTAGCCCAGCCATGCAGTCATGGGCAAGCTTTCAACATTGCACTTCTTATTTGATTTGATATCGTGATCTTTTGTTTATGGATGCCTGCGGTGTGAAATGAATTGGGAATCTTGTGGGGATCATGGAGTTTGTATATGTGTTAGGGAAACATCGGGCCGCTAATCTAAGCCATGCATAATTCATGGTGGAAATTTGCAGCATACCCATGGTGAACATTCGACGACGCATCTCACAATAAAAAGCTAAACAAATGGCAAATAAAAGAGATGTCGAGGTGTTCATTGTCCGCTTGTCCTATCATTTTGATGTGGGCTTGTTCCATGTCATCGGGCATGGAGGTACCCCATTGGCGGTTCTCAATGATATGCATATATTTACAATGACAAGAGCCTTGCTTGGGACTCTAAGTAAAGTAGCATGAGGTTTGGGTACTCGTATTCACGGGACACGAGGTTTTCAACTTATGATTTGTCAAGCATATGCATCATAATTGTTCTCGCATTAACTTTGACCATTCAAGATGCTTATGATGGGGGCAATGAGAGCTCAAAGCCGGTAAGTACCATAATTTTTGAAGGTTATAAAACTTGCAATCACTGCTTCCCTCTGCGAAGGGCCTTTCTTCTACTTTTATGTTGATTCACCACCTTCTTTCTTTATGCACCATTAAGAGAGCATAGTTGTCATTCTTAGTGTAATATGCATTGTCCCAAAGTTCATTGATTGATTCATATTGTTGGTTTCACTTGTTCTCAAATTATTTGTATCTAGTCGCCCTCTTAAACTTGAAGGTGTCCTATGCATTTATGTTTTGCTCTCTTTGAAGGACAAGCTGAAAACCATTTGTATGTTTTTCCTTATGATTTGAACACACGTTTGACTTTCATTGTTTCATTTTCATGATCTTTTGTTTGTGTTCATTTGCATGTTTACAACATGGTTGCTAAGTTCTTATTGTCAAGATTATATCTTCATGCCCATGTTTTAAGTTCTTATGATCCCAGCTCACAAATGCTTACATATATGATCAAGATTATGTAGGAGCATGTCACCTCAAAAATTATTCTTTTGTTATCACTTACCTACTCGAGGACGAGCAGGAGTTAAGCTTGGGGATGCTTGATACGTCTCCAACGTATCTATAATTTTTGATGCTCTATGCTTGTTTTTACACCATTTGCCTACTGTTTCGTTACACTTCGTGGCACTTTTATGCATTTTCCGGAACTAACCTATTAACGAGTCGCCACAGTGCCAGTTCCCTGTTTTCTGCTGTTTTTGTGTTTCAGAAGTGATACACAGGAAATATTCTCGGAATTGGATGAAACAAGTTCCTGAAGTCTTATTTTGTCCGGGAGCTTCCAGTTATCCGAAGAGAAGAAGGAGAGGGGCCACAGGCCGCCCTCACGCAGGGCTGGCACGGCCCAGCCCCTGGCCGCGCCGCCCTGGCGTGAGGAAGCCTGGGGCCACCTCTGACATCACCCCTTCGCCTATAAAGACCCCCCGACGGGAAAAACCTAAGTACCCGATCAATTTTCCAGAACACATCGCGATCCGCCGCCGCCGTCGGCCCGAAGATCGGGAGGGTCCAGAAGCTCTTCCCGACACCCTGCCGGAGAGGGGAATCGCCACCGAAGGTCTTCTTCATCGCCATGCTTGCCTCCGGAGCGATGAGTGAGTAGTCTACCTTGGACCATGGGTCCATAGTAGTAGCTAGATGGTTGTCTTCTCCACCATGTGCTTCATGTTTAGATCTCATGAGCTGCCCTACATGATTGAGATCACCGTTATGTAATTCTACATGTTTGGTTGTTGGGATCTGATGAATATTGGTGTTATGATTAAGTTGCTATACTGAATATTATCTTTTGTTATCTCTATGTTGTTTATGATCTTGCATGCTCTCCGTTGTTAGTAGCTATCTTGGCTGAGTAGTTGCTAGTGACTTCAAGAGGGGGTATTTATGCTCGATAGTGGGTTCATGCCTCTATTTAACCTGGGGGAGTGACAGAAACCTCTAAGGTTGTAGATGTGCTGTTGCTACTAGGGAGAAAACAACATTCATATGCTCAAGGGCATATGCTTTGTTTACATTACACACTTTGCTTAATGCAATTATCTGTTGTTCGCAACTTAATACTTGTGGAGTTCTCGGATTGATTCGCCACAAGTGGATTATTAGTCATAGATGCAGTTGGATGGCGGTCTATGTATTTTGTTGTAATGCCCAGAGTAAATCTCATAGTGATCTTCTTGACATATCACGTTTATCTTTATTCTATCAATTGCCCAACTGTAATTTGTTTACCCAGCATGTGTTATTTATCTTATGGAGAGACACCACTAGTGAACTGTGGACCCCGGTCCTATTTCCATCATATTGCTATCACCTGTTTACTTTACTCGCACCGTTTACTTTACTCGCATATTCTACTGTTTTCCACTCGATATGCTCATAACCTTTGTTTCAAGCAAACCGGTGAGATTGATAACCTCATCGCAAGTTGGGAACAAAGTACTTGGTTGTGTTGTGTGCAGGTTCCGCGTTGCTACTGACCGAAGATGAGTCAACAAGTATCGTTAAACAGCGCCCTTGTTGGAGTGTTACTAAGTCAGTCTGCATCACCTTCAGTCGTTATTGTCCCTTCTCTCCAAGATCGACATACCTTGGTTTCTTAACTGAGGGAAAACTAGCTGCTATACTCATCACACCTTCCTCTTGGGGTTCCCAACGGGCTGGTTGTTCGCCACGCACAAGGACCATCAACTGCATATTCCCACGTCAACTTGGCGTTAGCATGTGGCCAGCCTCTGGCCCCTCTCCGGCTCCCGTTTGGTCCTCGTCCTCCGTCTGGGAAAAATAGGAGTTTCCGAACTTATTTCGTCCAATTCCGAGAATATTTCCTGTGTAACTTTTCTGAAACACAAAAACAGCAGAAAATAGGGAACTGGCACTGTGGCATCTTGTCAATAGGTTAGTTCTGGAAATCGCATAAAAATGCCGCGAAGTGTAACGAAACGCAAGGCCAATGGTGTAAAAATAAGCATGGAGCATCAAAAATTATAGATACGTTTGAGACGTATCAGACGCCGCCGGCAAGCCTAGTCACACCGCCGGCCAGCCTTCTTCATCTTCCCTCTCTCTACTATATAAGATGCACTCATCTAAGCATCTTCATCATCCTCTAATCTCCTCCCAAAACACCATAGCACATGACCTGCGAGCTCTCTCTCTCCCTCTCATTCCAATGGAGCCGACGACGCTACCATCTCAATCTCGGGTGCACAATATCACCGCCAAAGGGATGCATTTCACCATCATGGAAACTCTCCGTGCATCAATGGTGAAGATGTGGATCCGCGCCGTCAAACAGCGGTTCCTCGACGCCGCACTGATCAAGTGTGTGGGCTTGGACTGCGAGTTCACCAGCCCTCGCGAGGGTAGGCGCAATCAGCATGCCGCCATCCTTCAATTCTCGGTGGCGTCCGAGGTTTTGGTCATCCAGATATGTCAGGCCGATCGCGTGCCGCAACTGCTCAAGGAATTCTTGAAGGACCCCACCATTAGATTTTGCGGCGCGGCTATCGACAATGATGTGTGATGGTGCGGTGTTGATGATGTAGATGACCGACCAGTTGGGAACCCCAAGAGAAGGTGTGATGAGCACAGTAGCAAGTTTTCCCTCAGTTATGAAACCAAGGTAAATCAATCCAGTAGGAGAAAGATACAAACTTAAGAAGGTGATGCTTGCTAGCTTCGTGACACTCCGGACAAGGGCGCCAGATAAACTGCTTGTTGGCGTGTCTTCCCCCAGCAGCAACGTGAAACCTGCACACAACACAAACAAGTACTTTGCTCCCAACTTACGATGAGGTTGTCAATCTCACCGGTTTGTTGTAAATAAAGGATTGAGCATATCGAGTGGTAAAAGGATAATAGTAATGCAAGTAAAGTAAACAGTGCGAGTAAAGTAAACGGTAAAGCAATGTAAGGGAAATTGGACCGGGGTCCACAGTTCACTAGTGGTGTCTCTCTATAAGATAAATAAAAGCATGCTGGATAAACAAATTACAGTTGGGCAATTGATAGAGTAAAGATAATGTACATACATCACGAGGATCACTATGAGGCTTACTCTGGGCATTACGACAAAATACATAGACCGCCATCCAACTGCATCTATGACTAAAAATCCACTCGCGGGGAATCATCTGAGGACCCCTTGAGTATTAAGTTGCGAACAACAGATAATTGCATTAAGCAAAGTGTGTAATGTAAATAAAGCAAATGTCCTTGTACACAAGAATTTTGTTTTCTCCGTAGTGGCAACAGCACATCTACAACCTTAGAGGTTTCTGTCACTCCCCCAGATTAAATAGAGGCATGAACCCAACTATCGAGCATAAATACTCCCTCTTGGAGTTACTAGCATCTACTTGGCCAAGATAGCTACTAGCAACGGAAAGAATGCAATATCGTAAATAACATAGAGATAACATAAAATATATAATTCAGCACATCAACTTGACATAGTACCAATACTCATCGGATCCCAACAAACACAACATGTATGATTACATAAAGATGATCTTGATCTTGTAGGGCAGCTCACGAGATCTAAACATGAAGCACATGGTGGAGAAGACAACCATCTAGCTACTGCTATGGACCCATAGTCCAAGGTAGACTACTCACACATCACTCCGGAGGCGACCATGGTGGTGTAAAAGGCCTTCGGCAGTGATTCCCCTCTCTGGCAGGGTGCCAGGAAGAGCTCCTGGATCCTCCCGATCTCGCTTCGACGACAGCGGCAGCTTGCAGTATGTTTTGAGGAAAAGCGATCCGTCCCTTAGGTTTTTCTCGTCGAGGGGACTTTATAGGCGAAGGGGCAGCGTCAGGAGGTGGACCAGGGGGTCTCACCACAGGTGGGCGTGGCCAGGGGCTGGGCCGCGCCCCCTGGTGGTGAGGCTGGCCCCTGGCCCCCCTCCGTCTCATCTTCGGTCTTCGTGAAGCTTCGGTAAAAATAGGAGGTTCGGCTTTTGTTTCGTCCAATTCTGAGAATATTTCCTGTGTAACTTTTCTGAAACACAAAAACAGCAGAAAACAGGGAACTAGCACTGTGGCATCTTGTTAATAGGTTAGTTCCAGAAAATGCAAAAAAATGCCACGAATTGTAATAAAACACAAAGCAAATGGTGTAAGAACAAGCATAGAGCATCAAAAATTATAGATACGTTTGAGACGTATCAATGTGCACATGCTGAGATCATACAGAATTGAAATTCCATATGTGTACGACCTCCAAAGGATTATCCTGAACCCCACCAACAATCCAATTCCGAATCTATATGATCTATCCAATGCTACTATTGGGACAAAGCTTGAGAAGAAGAAGAGGAACATGAAGGACAAGAAGAAGGACGACGAGGAAGAAGAAGAAGAAGAACTAATATATGGTTGGGCCAAAGTTCCATTGAGCGATAATCAAGTGTTTTGTGCCTCTCTAGACGCTCGCCTGGGCTTCGAGATTGCTAGGAGGCATTGGAAGCTACAAGGCTACAATAGCCGATCATCTCAACATTATGGTGGATGATCGTAGCTAGATGTGTGTGGTGTGTGGTGTGCCAGTCTTCGAGATTTCTCGTGCCCTTATTGTTATTCTATTGGATGAGTATCATGCATATATATTTGGAAAAATGTACTCCCTCGTGTTTCGGTTAACAAGTCTATTAATTTTCAAATTCTAGATTTTTCAAGTTTTTTGGACTTTTTTGAATATTTTAATTATTAAAAATTAATAATTAAATTATGCGTAAAAATTATTTGGAATTCATTGATGCTTATTATTACTTAATCGTTGTTGCTTATTTTGTGAATTTATTTGGAATTTAAAAAAGTAATATTTTATGTTACCAAAGTGTATAGGTTAATAGAATTGGTAGCATACCATTATCAAGAAGTCGCGAGCGCAGTCTTGTAAGCTACTATGGAAGGAATGGAGAAGTTAAGTGTGCTAAGGGTGGAGCAGTGTGAGGATGGGTGACCGATCGGGAAGTGAGGATCACAAGTATATAATTTGACATGAGAATAGAGTGAGAGTCATAAGTATGTAATTTGACATCAGAATAGAGGTGATTAGATATTAGAGAAATAAAGAAAATAGAGAAATTTCAAAAAAGCAAATACAAATTTTTTTCCGAACAGACCTTTAGTTCCGATTTGTGTTACGAACCGGGACTAAAGGTCCTCCAGCAGCACATGACCCGGGCCACGTGGAGGCCCTTTAGTCCCGGTTCGTAAACAATCGGGACTAAAGGCTGGAGGCTTTAGTCCCGCTTTGTTAGTCCCGGTTGCTTCAACCGGGACCAATGGGCTTTACAAACCGGGACCAATGGCCTTTTTCCACCAGTGCAGCTTTTGGTAAGAAAGATTTGGAAACAGAGGAAGATGCGATCCTCGGAAGATCCAACAATCCATATCCTCTCGCTACTATGCTTCAAACAAAATATTAAAATAATAATTTAATATACTTAATGATGATCAAACTAAATTTACAGAGATAGAAATATTTATGGACATTACCACTGTGATGGTTATGGTGGAGTAAAGAGAGAAACTGATCCATGTCTTGACAACAAGATATTTCTTGTGCTCTGTCATTAGAGTCTTGACAACAACATATCTTGTCGTTGATGAGCTCCTTATATTTGTCCAGATCATGCTATAGAGCACCAATATAAAATATTTTCACCACTCTGACATTTGGTGGCACTACACAAAACAATCTAAGCTACAAAGGTGTCTTGTGTAGTGAGCGATGAATAATCTAGGTATTGTTAGGATTGGTGACATAGAGTATCTACCATCCGAGTCATATCTATAATGTACTTCGTCCATGTATTTACTATTTCACATGTAATTACATATGATCTAGATGTGGAACCTTGTGCTTATTCAGTTTATGCAATGTTTTTTTTTCCTGCATGTGGTCATTTTCAAGAAAATTTTACACATCTCCAAGGACATTTCTATTGTATGTTGTCTTGTTCCTTGTAACATAAATAGTTATTAATGTACGTATATATTGCATGTCTCCATGCAGGGGAACAAAATTGGCCTAAGAATACAGGGATCCTTAGGGTCTATTTGATTCAAAGGATTTGTATATGAATTTTGTAGGATTAAATCCTATAGTAAATTGTCTTATAATGAATTTTTGATTTCTAGGGTTTATTCGTGTAGGAAATTTCCCTAAGAAATCCTTTGCACCAGATCTCCTAGGAAATTTAACATCCACTCATACCTCCTTTTCACAATCCTTTGCTATTCTTCTGGTGGAAGTAAACAAACTTTGGTTCGTATGAATTCATGTAGGATTAGAGTAAGCATGTCACTGCAATCCTAGATTTTTCCCATAACGTTTAGCCCATCCTAAGAATCAAACGTGCCCTTTGTTAAGCTTTATGCACTAGCCAACGCAACCAAAAGTCCGAACTGATGGAAAGGGCTAGACAATTCACTTATACACTTCAACACCCCCACTCACGTGTGATGGGAGAAGAGAAAGTCAACACGTGGACACAAAGGGGGGCAACAGCAATTTTACAATAAATTGCGAAAACCAGGACTCAAACTTGAGATCCTGGGCTCTGATACCATGTCAAGCTTCATGCACTAGCCAACGCAACCAAAAGTCCGAACTGATGGAAAGGGCTAGGCAATTCACTTATACACATCAACACCCCCACTCACGTGTGACGAATCAAGGGAGAAGAGCAGCTGCGGCCAGGATGGGAACCGGCGAAACAGAGGTCGGGGCGAACTGGCGGCGACGGTCACGGGAAAAGTCAACACGTGGACACAAAGGGGGGCAACATTAATTTTTATAATAAATTGCGAAAACCAGGACTCGAACTCGAGACCCTGGGCTCTGATACCATGTTAAGCTTCATACACTAGCCAACGCAACCAAAAGTCCGAACTGATGGAAATGGATAGGCAATTCACTTATACACTTCAACACCCTTAACATGAGTACTTACAATTTCCATTTAATATTAGCTTTGATCTGGTATTGTCAATGTGAAGTATATTACTTCATACTTTTTCCTTAGCTTAGCTAGGCCATATACACGGATGCACGAGATGAGGCTTTTGTGCTAGCTAGCTAGCTACAACTAGCTCATGTGACCCAAACGGCCAAGTTTGCATGCGTTTTTCTGTCGTGAACTGTTCCAGTGGGTCGCTGCAGGCTGACCCCCCTTGTCGTGTGGATCTGAGCGTCCTATTTGTGATAAACTAAAAAAAAATAGTTGACCTATGTATGCACGAAGGCTGTGCATATTGTCACTTACTAGCGCAAGAGGATTCTTTTAAGAACAACTTGCTGAGAGAGAAACGAGATAGTTTGGGTTGGTCAGTTTTTTGCATTCCTGTCTACATCTCGGGTAAAGATTCTCTTAATTTGCTCGTAGAGAATGAGTCCAACTTGGACATTCTGATCCAGGAGTAGCAATTCCACAGTAATCAAATTAGCATGCATGTCGCGGTCCTCAAAGGTCGTAATGCAGGTGTTAGTTGAGAGCGTACGATTACTTTACTCGGTAGCGGTACACCATTTAGATGAGATGCGAGAGTTGCAATTATTCCCAAAGAATCCAAGTGAAGTGGTGAGCTAATTATTCGTCAAAAAGAAAGTTTTGAGCTAATTCCATCCTGGTAATGCCAAGTACGCGCCGTGTGGCCCTCTGCGGCCAATTTAAATCTCGGCATATAATAATATAGTATATGATCAGATATTCCAAATTAAGTATCAATTGTTGGACCCTCTCCCTCCCGTGTCGCCCCAGCTCGGGCGGCACCGCGGGCCAAACCCTAGCCGCCGCTGGGCGGCCCCTCCCCTCCGCCTCCGCCAGAGGACGTGGCTGGGAGAAGCTTGCGCCGCCAACGATGGAGGCGGGGTCTCTCTGGTCCTTGACGCCTCGTCATATGGGCATCGGCAGGCCCGGTCCTAAGATTTCAAGGGTCCGGGGCAAACTAAAATTTTGGGCCCCCCTCATTGAACTTTTAAATAACTAGCATGGTTGCCCTCTTAAATGCGTCCGCATGATCTAGGTGAGCATCATATAGAGTGTTTTGATTTTGTTTTGGAAATACATTTTGAAGATTCATGGAATTCGCATAATTTGATAGAAGCAAAATACACTTATAGGAGGGTTAGTATTCTCACTGAATTTTGTAATGATATCTTATATTTCTATGTTGGTGTGGAAATTAAGTTTCTCTCGATGGATGATTCGTCTATGAAGGAGCCTACTTGCCCCCTTTTAAATTTAAATTAAATTCTCCACAAACCTTCTATCTATATTTTGTCCGTTAAATAAAAGTAACTCATTTCAATCTTTGCCGGTTTTACTAAGGCGAGGGATTCAGTAATCAATCTTGTATTTAGTTTACTATGCTAGGTTACTATGTTTTTGTGACGTTGTCTCCGTGGTCGAGAGGTGTCCTATGGCTCATTTTTTTTCATTTATTTTTCTATGCAGTTTGGCGAATTTAGTAGTCTATTATTTCAGCATGCCCTTGGCCACTCCGTGTCCAAATATATTGCTACTTGTAGAAGTTAGAGTTTCACAAGATTGACATGTTAATTATTTGATTGTTTTTTTGTATTCATTGATGTTTGCATATATTAACAAATCCTTTTTTAGAGTGCCTTAAACATTTTTCTTACCACATTATGTTTGGTCTGTTTTGTGCGCGAAAAAAAGGAATTTCATTTTCTATCCAATACTTACTCGTTTTAGACGATTGACTTGTCTGGAGGATTTGATACCGACTTGATTTAGTTTTGAAGCTCCATGATCACTGATGTGTTTCGTACACACTTTGATATGAAAGTGGTGCCTTTTTTATTAGTATGTGTGTATAAAATAAAAACTACACCTATATATGCATTTTCTAGAGCCGATGCAAAAAAAAGTAAGATATTTTATTATTAATTTATATATGGTTTTTATTTTCCACGCAAAGAAAAATATTCAGTTGAACTTTACACAAGCATCACCTTTCTTCCGTTGAACAATGTTGTGTCTATGTAAGTATATTTGATGCGCACCTATAGACACTAAAAATAAAGTGCCCATTACGATACATGTGCATGGTAACTTTTTCCTTCTTTGTTTATCGGTTCAGTTATTCTATTTGTGGAATCTCTAGTTTGCACCAATACGTGTTCCATGCAAACTCTTTTTTTTTCTTTCCATATCCTGTACGTGTTTGCACGGTTCTATTAATAAGGTGGACGTGATATTCCACATAACAACTTACACCTATGCATATGTAGACCGTGCAATTTTTTTTATCCCATAGACCGTGTCAAATATTCTAAAAACGGACTACATAGACAATTACGTACACTTAACTTGTTGGTAAATCCTAGCCGTAAAACTTAGATCTAACTGTTAAAATAATTAGGATGATGTGGTTTAACGTGGTGTCTCTATTTTAGGATCCCGTATTGTGCTTTTAGTATACAATAGATATAATCAATACATTCAAGCAATAAAATTGTGTTGTATCTCTTAATAAAATATTCATATCAAATACGTGTACATATTACCTCAGAAATTTCTTCTCGCACTTCTAGATGCGAAGTCATTGATGATGGTCTCAATATCAATATTATCTAATAATTTCTCCTCGATGCATATAGTAGCCAAACCATTTGACCTCTCTTGCGACATTGTAGATCTCAGATGGTTCTTCAACAATTTCAACTTTGAAAAGCTCCTTTCAACTGATGACACAGTCAAAGGCAGAGTATATAAGATAAGCAATATAAATATTAGGATAGCAATCGGCTGCTCTAACATACTCAAAAATTTCCATACCAGTCATTGATTTTTTTGGCAAAGCATATTTCAGGACACTTAACTCGGAAATTAGATCACAACATCACATGCACCAGATGGGCACTTCTTTGATGGCATAAGGAACTTCTTGGGTGACATCACCGTGCTGGAAATAAATAGAACAATTGCTAGTTAAAATTAAATAAGCTAATTAGGGCATGGCAGAAAATTAGAGAACTCGGGAAGTCGGAATACCTTGTCTAGAGAAACTGAGTCATTTGGCTTGGGGGAGCAGCAGCTGGACCGGAGACCGTCTTAACGACAAGCAATCAGGCGAGAAGCCAGCGCGATCAAGGCAGGCGTGCGTGGTGACTTCAGGTGTGCGTGGCGACGGCGGTTGTGCGTGGATGTGTTGGAGACTTCGAATTCTAAATCCCGATCTAGGATCTTGCATTTGCGTGCAAACAGGAAAGCTAACCGGCGGCAATCGTAGTCTCGAGTGGCCGACTTTCGTCTCTGTTCGACCAGTCGGTCTCACCGTCACGCAGGCTTATACCATTACGCTCACGAGCAGAATCAACGCTTTAGCCTACCTTCGCACACCTCCGTTACTCTTTAGGAGGCATCCGCCCCAGATAAACTACCCACCTCGCAGTGTCCAGCCCCTGTGAAAGGATTGAGATACATATTGATATCTGGCTGGGCGAAAGAGCACAAAAGGGAGTGGTTTCTATATAAGTAGCAATAAAAACTACTATAACTATTGAACTATGCCCGCTTTGGATAAAGGTGAGGTAATCAACAAAGCAGATATCGCACTGGGTGCACTGGCATCTTTCCATTGAGTAGGGTGCTGTTCGCTCCTCTGTGGGGAATTCTTAAACTAACTACCCTTTTTCAGCATGATTTCCTTCAAATTGACTAAGATGAGGCAATAGGCATAGGAGGCGACAGACCTCTGACTATATGAACGAGCCTTGAGCAGAACGAGCGATGTCCTTTTCGTGTGTCTACGCCCAGGAAACCAATAGGGCCCCGATTGCAGGCCCAACTCCTAATCTACTTGGTCCATTTTTTTCTGGATGAACTAATACTAGTACAGAGAACATACCTGCGGGGGGCCCCTAAAATTTTTGGGCCCAGGGCGGCTGCCCCTCCCGCCCCCCTTGGGCCGGGCCTAGGCAGCGGCCTGGGCGGCGGCGGTGGTCCAAGGTGGCGGGGCGGAGAGCGGCGGCGCAGGAAGGGTGCGTGGTGGCCATGAGGAAAGCACAAGGTGGAGGCTGCTTCACCCTGCTGCTTGAGGTCACGCATGGCAGCTAGGCCTGATCTGAGCCTAGGCGGGCTTGTGTGGGCCGCGGATGCAGGGCGCGGTGGCGGCACGATCCAACTCTGGCGGGTTGCAGCAGCCGTGGTGGTCAACCGACATGGGGGGCGTCCTCCCCTGAGCCCATGCTAGTTGGCGGTGAGGCATGCGGGGATCAACCCCCTTTTCTTCGACGGTGAGACTGGTGTCTCTCCTCTCCTCTCTCTGGTGGTACCATGCGCTGGATCCTTCATCTCCAGTTGGGCTACATCGGAGATCAACGATCTATGGTCGTGGTGAAAACCATGCTCGGCAGCAGCCGATGCTGACCACGGCGACGCCTGTGGGCGCTGTGTCCTCCCTTGAGGCATGGCCATGGCCTAAATTGTGTCTCCCTATCTCAGTTGCCGGGGAAAACCCTAGGTCTGGTTCGCCGGTCTGGGCGACAGCGGCACCACGGCGTCGCTCTCTTCTTGAAGACGTCATCTTGGTTACTAGATTCTGGGCAAGGCAAGTTTTTTGTTGCCTGGTCGTTGTAGCGGGTGTGTTGTAAGCCGTTTGGTGTGGTGCTTAGACTGTAGCCTTATGGCGTTGTATAGGCCGTCTTGGCATTTCTTTTATGAGATCGATACGTCTCCCAGGACGTATCCTCGAAAAAAAAAAGATATTCCAAATTAGATATGTACTTGTTCCCTTTTCAGATGGAAATGGTGAAATTTTACCTTAACTAATAATTATTATTACACCTACGGTTAATGAGATATGTTCGGAAATTTCAGGACAAAACCCCAAACAAACTTTTAGCTAGTGGGCAGGGACTACAACTTCGCATGCAGTCACATACATGTTCTCTATTTCTGATTTTGTGCGTCTTCACTAGTAGAAGATATAAATGGAAGCTTATGTGCTCACTTCGATGCAGAACCCGGGACTATGTTCTCATTTTAAGAAAAAAATGTATAACGTTTTCAAAGTCTAAACATAAATATATGACGTGTTACCATGCATGCATTTTTGCTGCTATTGTTTGATAATGAGTATATATTAATATTAAGAAGATACCAATTACACCCAGCCTCTGCAATAATGTAGTGCCCTGGCAGCATTACGGATGCACATAGCCAAAAGGAAGAAGAAAAAATACAAAAAAATCCTGCTACAATGATCAATTTCTTATAGCAGCAACACGAACACCACCAAGACAACACTATAAATTCAGCTTCTCCAAAAAAAATGCCTCCAAGAAAGAAACAATGCACATCGCTCGATCGTATAACTTAGATTTTCACCTTGCAGAAATTCTTCGCTCACAAAACAATGCCTCCAACAAGGACATTGTCAGGCACAACCAATTAAGGCCAGACCTTAGATTTTCACCCTGAAAGGTAAGACTTTGAATTATCCTATGTTGTCGCCCCCACTTTCAATGCCGCTGCTCCATGTCACCAATCACCAAGCAAATTCTCATCGCCCCAAAGAATGGAAACACCATTGCTTTTCCTCAAATCTCGACTTTCATGACATTCTTCGCTAGCTGACTTCATCATGGAACGAGAAATCGTTCCACATGATGGTAACAACTAGCAGAGCTTCATAGTGCTCCCTATGAAACCAAATGGTCAAATAAAAACATGGGTGCAGTATGACCGAATTCCATCCAATCTAGCAATCTCTAGGCATGAATCTCCTAGTAGAGTTTGCAAGCGGAGAATTCCAGAACACGACAGTCCAGCCATATCAGCGGGGACGGGCATCCGGTAAATCTTCATCATCTTGACGCAAGAAGGGATCTTAGGACCACCTACTTTATTCAAATCAAGCAAGTACCTCCCATGTCACCTATCGGGAACAAAGGAGAGCGACCAGGCACCGCGGATCGCTAGTCTCCTTCGGTACTGTGAAAAGCAAGGTCAGCACTGACGCCTCCCGATCACTTCCGCGCCGCAGGAGCAGCGCACATGGAGCAACGCAGTGACACCTAGAGCGCCCCGGTACGAACACCATCACCATGCCGACATGCTCGCCTGTGATGACTTTCGGGCTGAGTGAGATTCATCTCGTGTCCGAGATCGCATACGCCAAGGTCTGTCATGCGCACCGACATCAGCATCCCAGTGGTGGATAGCACCATCAATGGCGGATCTCCATGACCGGAGCACAACCATGGCGCGAACTTCCGGATCTCGGAGAGACAGTGCCCGATGGCAGCGACTTCAGCCGAATCTCGTAGAGACAATGCCCGAAGGCGGCGACTTCGACCGGATCACGGGCGGCGGCGGCATAAAATGCTAGGATTAGTAAGGCGAAGGCTAAAAAAGGGGGGGGCACCCAACCCGGCGGCGGCAGGGTGAGCAGGAAGGTCGGGAGAGGACTTTGGAGTGACGGAGATGGTCGCCTCCGGAGTCGCCTGGCGGTGGCCCGGGAGGCTATGTACTCTCGTTTTGTCCCGGTCTTTTGTTGTTGACCATGCATTTTGCTGCTATACCTATATATACATCGCGTTGTGATGGACGTACCATTATTCTGTTTTTATAAAAATAAATAAAAAATAAGTATGAGCTTTGGACTTGGTACCATAAGATGGACCAGACAATATGTTGTCGACTGGATTTGTCTCTAGCTAGTACTAAAGGCTCGAGTGACCATTTCCCCCACCCCTTTCCCACAGTCCAAGCTATTACATTCCGGCCTGAACGTTTAGCTCAGAGCAAATGTAGCTCAGAGCTACTGGACATGCATCTAGGGCACCAACTTGTGACGGCAAAAGGGAACTTTGGACAGTATGTATGGACGCGGCATGAGACAAAGTGACAAATCATTAACACATGATTCCGGCAAAACTGAACGTTTAGCTCAGAGTTGTAATTTCGATGCATTAGTTTGTATATGGACATGCATCTAGGGCACCAACTTGTGTGTTTTATGCATTTTGTGTAACGAACTACTGGTCATCATATGTTTGTTAGTGTATTTCTTATTTGCAGATAAGATGGATAGCATAGGGAGTAGAGAAGGTCAACCGTATGATTTGTAAATCATTAACACATGATTCCGTCAGGAGTAGGTTTTTTCAGAATAATTATGTCTGTGCCCTCCTTTTGGACAGGCATGGGTACTTGAAGCGTATTGTATGTTTTTTCAAATCCAGCAAAATTCCAACGACCTAGTCGGCATGGTAGCGCTACCAAATTTTAAGCACATGCGGTGCTAATGCTACTCAACTCACGTGTATTTCTCTTTACTGCGTTAAATAGATGACAACAAATCGGTGGAAGATTCAAAATGTTGAATCAACTTACAAACAGAACCACTTACACAAACAAGAGATCAAGCCTATGGATTGTACAAAGAAAACTGTTGAATGCGGAACTAAGGGCAGGTTGGGTCAACGGCAATGCAGAACGGCAACAAACAACACTTGAGGAGACCAAGAGGTTGACACGGTTCAACCCAATCGAACCAAAAAGACAACGCCACCCTGCCATCAATTTATATCACCATAGGGACCCAATATATCCGTGGTCGACTCGAGATGCGGTCATCGGAGGCTAGATCCCACCCTATAAATCAAGTTGGCACATGAATAAATGTTTCTCCCTACCGAGATGAGCACAACATCCTTAAAGCAAACTCTGCATCCGAAAAATGGTGCTGCCACTGCCACCACACTACCACCCAAAGAGAGATGAACCACGGACTCTAAGGCGATACCTTTAAGACGGACACCAACACTGTTTTATCGCTGCTCGGTCCCAAATATTCAGGGTTCCCACCCAGAGCATGGGGAAGGAACAAAAGAAGATCCGCCAAGAAGGGAACGGTACCCATGAGCATTCTGTCAGTCAAGACATCACCAGGCAAGCATTAACCCCAACAAAAAGCGCCTGCCTTGAGATCCAAGTGTGGCCATCCACTAGTCATCACCCACCAGACATCACGCTTCCCTAATGTCCATGAACACCAGCCAACACTTCATATAAAAATTGAGAGGAGACGGTTTCCGCAGCCACTGGAAACAAACCTCAACCACGACGAATACGTGACACAACACAAAGGTTACTTTCTTATCTCTATGTAAATAGGTCAAACACAATGCAATATACCTGGTATACTTCTGCAAGATCCTCTTCAATTCTTCAGCACAAAGGGTGCATACAACGTTCAACAAGGGCTACAAGCCAGAGTCTTGGAAAGATCGTGGCAGATCTATTTGATGAAACCTACAAAGGAGATAAACTAATAACCAAGATAAACTAAATTTCTTGTTGGTGTAAATCTCTTACATGTATATCTAGCAATCGATTCTATGTCAAAATGCATGTATTTATGTGGTGTATAAAATGTACAATCAAACGGAATCGAAATTTATTGTTCTATTCTTATGAAATGTTACATGGGTTGCTGGTATAGCTGGGGATGCATGTATTGCTAGTAGGTGCAGTTCCAGCTTGTATTCCATGTATGCACATAGTTAGCAAAGTAAAAGCATGTGTGACGTCTCAGATAAAGCAGACGATTGGGTTACCAACTGTGTGAGGAAGTAGTTGAATGCACACGGCCAAACATTGCTAATCATTTTTGATCTTCTATAGGCACACACGACTCGGTTAGCAACAACTGTTTGTGAAGCCATCCTTTGACATAGAAGATTTGTCTTTCTCGTGCGATAAGAGATCCTTTAGTACACTGATTTCTTAGTTGTGTGCAATAGGTTGGCCCATCGCCCACCCCCGGGTAGAGGTGGTTCGGCTAATCATGTGGGATGTGTCATTTTCAGTCATGTGAGATGACCCGATATGTACCAGTGGTGTAGGTCTCTTGAGACGTACCTTGAGACTGTTATATTTACATGCTGACTTTGACTTGTCCTCCAATCAAATGTGTGGTGAGGGTGTGTTGAAATATATATATAGCCTGCTAAGCCTATGTGGCTTACCTAACCGTTTCCATTAGTTTGGACTTTTAATTATGTTGGCTATTACAGGAAGCTTAACAGGCTTAGCGTGTCCCATATGCAAATGAACTGTACAATGTGTTCAACCAATATACCGGTGAGAGGGGCATTTCGTATCAAATATGTTGAGAGAGGATTCATTTGTCTTTATGTGTATTTTACCTACTTGTTTGACTGTTAGGTAGTTTGGTGTTATGTCCACATTTATCTCACCAAAGGCAGGGACTTATATTCTGTTTCAAGAAAGAACGTGGAAATAAAGGTTTTCTATTGTGAAAAAAATCAACCAAAAATATTGGAAAGCCTATTATATCAAGTAGAGGATATATACCAAAGAAAGAGGTCAAGGCGAGCCACGAGGGGACTCCCTCGCCCCCCCCCCCCCCCCCAGCCCAGCTACGCCAACAAGACCCATGAACACCCAGAAGCTCGGCCCCCGATGCGCTTCCTCAGTGAGGTGTTCATCTTGGTGATGGAGAATCGACTAATTATTTTAGATATGTCCAGAGGCGACGATGGACCTAAAAGTCTTCTACTACTGCGAGAGGGTGAAATGGTCCCCTTCATCGACTTCAACGCCTCCTCAACATGGGGAGCATCATCTTCATCACCTCCACCAACAGCACCGTCACAGTTAGCATCATTGACTACCTCCCCGTCACAATTTGTGTATATCAAAACCCTGAATAGCTTTTAGGTATTATATGCATGCTAGTAATCGATACCTTGTTATTCTTTATCGGCAAAATTATATTTTCAAACCATATTTCGTATCATAGCTACTTTTTAATGTTCATTGGTAAGATAAAAATAGACGAATAGTTATAGTGCAATCGTTGGCGACTGCATAATATTGCAATACTTTCAGTTTCACAATAACCAATGCAATGCCACGTAGATAAAGCCTGCCTTGTTCCTGGAAAGAAATCCCTCTTTCCAAAGTTTATTTGTGTAGACATAATTACCTGCATGGACGCATGAGCAATGCCAACAACCATGCCCATGAGTTCATGACACGCGTGTGTAGGGATTCCAAATTCGTAGAAGACAAATATTCTAGGGCTACCACAAGTAAAATAGCACGTACACTCATGTACATGGACTACTCAGACTGGTTAAAAAAAATTCTGAACGGCCGGGTTCTGCGCTTGTTGCGGGAAGTAGATCGAGGGATGGAGGTGGCAAAATTGTGCTGTCTAGCCATCTCTATGGTACACATAAAATTAAGCAAGCTAGACATAAGGGCAAAATACTTGACAATGAATTAGCCTATACGTTTAGGAGACTTCGATTACATCATCTTTCAGTGTTCCCTTTATAGGGAAAGCAGCACTAACTGTACAGAGTAAGAGAATAATGCACGCATGCCCTGAGAAATTCAGGCGTTCATTCGATCGACCATATGCTCATATTCTTGAACATACAGAATGAGTAGTTGGCGGATTAGCATTGTGGTGGCCTTGGCAATCCTCTCTCTAATCTTGTTTAACAGTTCAATGCCTGATTTGCGCTTGGATTAATATTGATGCTCAGGAAGATATTAATTGGTGATTAATTAACAGGCACTTACAAGAAGACGACTGAACTATTATTAGTGTAAGGTTCTCGCAAGGAATCTCGTGACACTTCCATGATAAGATAACCACACATAAAATATAAGAAATGAAGTGAAATCATACTGTCGAGATGATTCATTTGATATCAGACTATATCATCGATCGGTACATTTGATATTTTACCATTGGAACATTGAACAATCTCTGTTAGGATTGAGTGTCTTTCAGCTGAATTAAAACATTTTAACTATATTTGAGGTTGTAGAGGTGGTCTCCACAATGCTACCCCGGCCCCGGCTCTACTGAAACGGAATATCTAGTGACATTTAAATATAGGATGGGACAAAATGCAGCAGGATAGAGCACGAGGGCACAGACATCCTCTCCTAAACTCTAGAGGACAAGCAATAATTAACTAGCTAGACAATACTGTTTTAGCACACACTGGACATAATAAAGTACTACGGACTCAGAGATCTAGCTCAGAGACCTTTGTCCCTACCCTGATTGTTTAGGATCTGCAGCTCAGTGCCTGCTCAGCTTTAGTAGTTTCCTTGTGGACTTCGTATGTGTTGTTGTACTTTCTCCAAATTTTAGTTTTGTTTCTAGCCTGCACATAAGCACTGTCTTAGCTGAAGACCCGCCGCGAATGCAGGCAAACATATTCCGTTAGATGCAGATCTTCTGCGCATTCAGACTGTTGCATGGATGCATGAACTATGGAGAGCTAGCTGGCTGCTGATACTGACCATATTTCATTCGTACAACTCCAATCCATGTGTAATCCGATGCTATCAGCGGCAGATGAAACAAATGGGATGCTTGGAGTCATGTGCAGCTTTTGATGTTTCCCTGGCTTGTTTCCTTTCAATGTTTCAAAATCAACTATCACCCATCTCGAAAAGTTCCATGTTGAATTTGGTGACGGTCGGTTGTATCATAGTCTGTTCAAATATTCTCTTGGATAAAAACTTATTTAAACATAAATGCCAGCTAATTTCTTCTGGGAATTAATATGTTTACGTGCCGTGTCATTTATTTGAACACTATACTATTGTAAAATTTACGGCCATGATAAACAACTACCGTCCCTTCGACATTACTTCATGGCTCACATCCATGGAGTATCCCTCTTCTAGATTTTGTTTCTTGAGAACTTATATTCTAGAAAAGAATTTTTTTGAGGGGGGTATTCTAGAAAAGATAATTCATGAGAATCGTTCGTAGGCTCCTCTCCGACCTTCTCTCAATTGCAAAGGTAGGTTAAGTGCGGGCCGAGCCGGCCTTATTTTGAGACTCTTGCTGGGCTGCAGTTAGTCTGCAAAGTGACGAGCCCTATACAAGAAATTAGCCTATGTCAAATCACACGGGCCAGCCCAGAACTGCAGAACGCTGTTTCTTTTTACTCATTTTTTTGTTTCTCTATAGCCCAGAACCGCAGAACCCTGTTTCTTTTTACTCATTTTTTTATTTCTCTATTTTTGTTTCTTCGATTCTTTTTTCTCTATTTCTTTTTTCTCATTTCTTTTTTATAAATACTTTTAACATGCGAGTATATCAAGATATTTTGTTTTCACAGACAAGAACAATTTTTAAAATATTTCTAGAAAGCTATTCTTGGAAATGTATATGAACACTTTATAGAAAAATATGCATATATAGGTTGTTATGCGTGAACATTTTTACCAATGATGCTAACAGACTGGATAAACTAGTGGAAGGGAAGATAGAGAAAACACGGATGGAATAGAATGGTTATTTTGATTAATGCATGCTTATGTAGTAAATGTCACACCACCTATGGTCCCGCAACAGTGGATACTAGATATAGGGGTGCGCCTTGGCGCACGGACCCGTAAACTTCGTTATAAAATGATGCTGTGAGAACAAAATTAAGAGAAAGCACGTGAAATTACATAAACGGTTATATACAACCATGGAGCTAGGGGAACATATTAGAGTAACTAACACAATGATTTTGTGATAAGTAGCAGAAGCATGAAAGAAAAAAAGCAAAAGCAACATCCACATATAAGCTGCCTATATTGTGAAGAATCATCAAAGGCCACCTCACTAAGAAAATATAGGTGTTACAGATATCTACAACATTGGACATAAGGGAATGATAACATGTTTTGTATAAAGCAGCACACAAACACATACATCGGCTACTTAAGGAATTACAGGTTTATTCGGCTACTTAAGGGCACCCAGCAACAACTCTGACAAAAAGGTAACCTGTACAGAAATGGGGAAACCATTAGCATGACCTAAAATGATGTATGCAAGACATAAATCCAATAGTGCGAAATAGAATTTAAGAAGAACATAATGTTAACAATTACTCAAATCAGGAAGACTACGGCAGAAGATACCTCGTGGTGGAAATTCATAGATAAATAATATTAGTCCTATAACACAAAGCCCATAGAAGAAAAGAAACCTAAAAAGAAGCGTACAATTAATAAATTTGTGAACACTTATTGCCGCCCTTGCAAGCCAAGCTAAATTTGGGACTAAGTTCCGGAAAATGTCTATAGAGGACGGGCTCCCTGGAGCCCATTTTTGAATTTTTTGAAAACCGACATTTTTAAGTTTCAAAAAATTCTGAACTAAAATTCTAGATGTTGAATATAACTTATTCTACAACCCTGCAAAATTTCAGCGCGAAAGAGTTTGTATTCCGGCCTACACAAAAATGACAAATTCTGACAAATCTGAAAATTTTCCAATTCTGTACTGTTCACAGTCTCAGATCTAGAAATTTGTCATTTTTACACAGCCCAAAATACGAAATATTTCGCGTTGATTTTTTGCACGCAGCTAGAAGTCATTATTGCCCACATCTAAGAATTTTTTTCAGATTTTTTCAAAACTTTAAAATGTCGATTTTTGTTGAATTCGAAAAACGGGCTCCATGGAGCCCGGTCACCATATCGACGCACTCGACTAAGTTCACTCTTCTTTCAACAAAAGCTATATGAAAAATAAGTCTAACTTCACAGTGTTAATTTATGAGAATAAAAGTGCCTTCCAGTTGAAATAAAAATACGAAGTAGTACTACTGTCAAACGAAATACATAAACTTGAACAAAGGTAGAAGCCCAGGAAAAGTATAATTGCTTCAGTTCATTCCTAATCTAGTGATCTCTGCATCATACTGGACTAAGCTGTACTTTTTTGAACCTACGAACAAAAGGAGAAAAATCCTCAGCATGCATGCCTAAGTAATTTTTGAAATAAAAATATTTTTCAGGGGTAAATGAGTAGTGATAATTCAAATACTACCTGAACCAGATCCATTTGAACTGAGGTAAAAAATAGTCTTCAGGTCCTGAAACAAAGTATTCACAGTATTGGAAATGGACATGTTTCGAGAAGAAATAGAGGAACCAAGCGCACCTGGAGAGGGCTCAGTATGAACAACATCAGTAACCATCATGAGGCGAACAGATTCACCAAACTGAATAATCTGGAGTTATGTAACCATCAGTCACTGTACATCTTATCAATTTTCCTGCTGATCAAAATATATGAAAATTAGATAGGAATATCATGAAGTACATCTGCCTTCTGCCTATAACCTGAGGAAGCATCTTTAGTTCTTTACCACTGCGATCTTGTATAGCTCACAGGTCATGTGAAATCTCTTGCGCCTACTTTTTTATAATATTTCTTCACGGTATGAAGTTTACATATGATTGTAAGATATTTCTCTAGTTTCCAAAATAGAGAAAGTCATTTCAATTGGCCTTTGTAATAGCTTGATTCGTTTTCTATTTTTGTTGACAGGATGGCAAAATCCCATTGAGATACCATTCTATACAGGATACTAAAATGAGAGTAGAGTTCAAAAGAAGGATAACTACCTGGTCGGATTTAACTCAATCTTTGTTGTTCGAAACAAAGATTTCCGTGGTGTACTTGGAGAAGTGTCTCTGCCATTTGTAAGTTGTATGAATACATCCTTGAGAGCACAACAGACAGTACCAAGCTGAAGATGCAGTACCAATAGTTATGTGTAACACCGGGGATCACCTTCCAAGACAAAACCTAAACTATTGTCACACTGGGCATAATCTTGGTCGGTCAGAAAACAAAAGAGGGCAAAATTGACAGAACATGAAAAAGCCAGCAAGGATTTTTTTCTTCCCTGTAAATTATAGACTATGTATTAACAGGAGGGTGGGTGGCGGTGTTGACTGAACAAACTGCGGGCTTCTCGAGTAGCCACCAGGCACCAACACCGTCGCCCAGGGTTACCACCGCCGGTGGGATCAGCTAGCATCCCCTTCAACGGCCGTCCGAGGGCGGAGCCACTTAAGGTGTAGAGCGTGGTGCCGCGGTGGTGGCGGTGGCCATGCCGAGGGACAACTACAATATGAAAGATAGTTCATAATCAAAATTTATACTGAAAAATGACATGGACGCATATCAACAAAAAGGTTGCATGCATAATACATGGCAGAAATAATTAGCCTATAAAAACATTTGAAAATAGAGGTAAAACAGGGAGAACACATACTCATATCATAATACTTCAACGCATCCAAGTAGGTTGGTCAGACACTCAATTCAAGCAGGTTGATCAGTCAAGTCACTCAATTTAACGCATTCTAACACCAGAAAGTAAAATTGTAAGATCATGTTGGAAAGAAATAAAGGTGAATAATTTGCACTGTAAATAGAGAGATACTTCATGCCCTTGCTGAAATTTATAGGCACAACGGTGGTGGTCTTTGTAGAAAAACAATTATCAGTAGCTACCACATATATAGTGCAAATAATTAAAAACACCTGGACAAAATAAAGGTTTACATGTCATGTGCAAATGGGCAATTTTGTATGAACTGCCATAAATCAGAATCTCTGCAAGCCGATGCTATCATTTTTATGCTGCCACTGCATGTCCAGGAGTTTCACGTGTAGTAACTATATCCCCAATTTATTTTCTGGCTGATAATTAAAATGCAATGAAATGGACTGGAGCAGCAAAGTAGTTTCACATGTAAATCGCTACTTCGGAGCTAGTACGACTGCAAAACCAATTAACTTTTCCTATTCTCACGGAATAACCAGATAGAAGGCAAGGATTACCAAGACTTGGTCGACAATTCTAAAAAAGTACATGTGAGCCTACATAAACCTTTAAAGTTAGAAGAATCTTAAGAAAGACCAGGCATGATACTATGACAAATTGGTGCCAGAGTAGCAGATCTCATGTTTTATGCCAAAGAGTAAAACATGTCGAGGGAAGAGACTAAATCAAATAGTATAAATGTTTCTCACATAATCAGTATGCCAATGGCAAGCTACTATGTGCTAGTACACTTTTAAGTATGGCAAAACCACACGAACATAAAATGTGTTAGCTAGATAATTCCATAAAGAGCACTGAGAAGTCATGAATCTTCCCAAAAAAATGGAACATGGGTCATCCCTGACACCATCAGATCAAATTTGCCAAAACACAAACTCATATTACACAACAGAAGAAATAAAGAGCATTCCCTATCCAGTATCTTGAAACAGAGCATGTCCGCACGCCCACGCCCTAAACCTGCTGGTAAACAATACTAAATCCTAAAAGAATCAGTCAAAGTAAAAAAGAGATAAAAGTTTCTGAGAGAGATCTCCATAAACTATCATGAATCGCACTGATTGGGCTACTTGACAGTAAATTTAGTCGTATTTACCAAAATGGAACTTCACAGATCATGCATGTGAAAATATATGCAAATATGTTCAGCTATCAACATTCTACAATGTCACCAAAAGAATTGACTTCCAAATCTGATTGTTAACAAAAGACTGCATCCATGTGAAAAGATACATTATTTTTCTGCAATATGAACACCGAGAAGGCTTAGAAGTGACTAAATGAACACCGAGAAAGCTCAGAAGTCAAAATATACTGCCATGAGCTGCAATACTTGTGGTGTAAAAAGGAACACTGATATATTTAACTTTAACTGCTGTCAAACTGAAGATACCGATAAGAAGATCAAGAAGAAGAGATAACCAGGTTACAATTTTTTCACAAAACTAAGAAATCTAGTAAACATGCAATGTGATTTCCTGAGAAGAAAATGCTCTTTTTAACCCATAATGTTTCCTTCAGTCACACGAATAGTAGGGGATACTAAATTCTGGACTGGAAACATGACTTACCATGGAAAAGGCATCAACCTAGGGTCCATATAGAGGTAGAGACCGCGGAGCCATTGCTCTGACTAAAATGTTCTCTTTTACCCAAGCACACCCTTCTTTCTCACAAATTCCACCATGGATTGACACCCTCTGAATATTATCCAATGAAGAAAACATCACCAAGCCTACATAAAGGGGTAGAATATATAAGCAAAATCAATAAAATAAATATCACCAAGCTACTCCTTAGAAAATATTAAATCTAAATGTGACCAAATCTTTAGGAGTATATCATTAGTATTGGAAGAATGCAACTGATAATTTACACCAAGCTCTATAGAGAATGCAACCGATGAACTTTCTGAACCAAAATATTAGATAATTCAGTATTGATAAATGATATATACCCATAAACTCAAGGATTTTCATAAAATAAATGATATACCCATAAACTCAAGAATCTTGACATGAGCAAGCTCTGTGGGTACACCATTTTGGGTTAAGATTTTCATCGACAGAAACTGAACCGAAGTTAGTTTAAATTCTGTTTAGCCTTCAAACACCATTACAAAAATCAAGCGCTCATATTACATATATTTTCTTACCTCAAGTTGGCTGTGCAACGATTGCACATCGCTGATGATAATCTAGCAAAGCTTTTCCTGTAAGCTACATACACAGGAAGTAAAAAAGCAAGACTATAAATCCAACCAAACAGAGAACCTGCTTAGTTAAATGATTACCTTGTCAAAGTTAGGAACCAGACTCTGTAGCATCTTAATCTTCTCACTGATCCTCTCCCTTCTCAACTACACAAATTAAATAATTATCACTATTAAGCTTATTCTTTCTTACAATGGTGAAACAAACTACGATTATTTCTGTCTGAACAATTGCCTATTTTTCATCAGTAGATTTGTTGAGGCATCAGAAGAACAAGTAAACACATATGTACCATCTCTGTAACATTGTGGTTTGTCCGTGGCATGTCCCCGCATCAGGCCGCCGCCGCTGCTGCCTCGTGCTGTCTCCCCGTGTCAAGCTCTTCTTCTCTGTAGACCTCAACATGTTCAAATGATACCTAAATCAGACAGTGTTGGAGTAAAGCACTTTTTAAAGCAGCAGCTCAGTCATGTAAAAAGGATAAGGTACTACTTTAAAATGAGTCATACTGTTGGGCAGTGTCTACAAAATAAGGATAGGCAAAAAATCGAGTAAAATGGAATTCAGTTCTCCTATTTTTCATCCAGCTTAATTTCTTCCTCTGCAGTGATACCTAAAATGAGTCATACTGTAACCATATCTCCGCCATTTAATTTCTTCCTCTGCAGTGATTCCTATTTTTCATCCAGCTTAATTAGCATTATCTGTTAGTTCACTTCTCATTAACAGACATGATAAAGTATATTTTTTGGTAAGTGACTATTTGGTAGAGACAAAAAAGCACAATATAAATTGTTCCGTGAAATTTTCGCAAAGTTCAGTTATGGGTAGCATATTAAATCTTTCTTCTGATTTTGTCACAAATCTAAAAAAGGAATAATTAGGAGAGATTGTCCTATTCTTTACCTTCATTTGGGTATTTAGCATGGATATAAAGCTCCATCGACGGAAGCACATCAAGTAAGGCCGTCAACTAAGCTGAACCGTGGACTCCAATTCTAATGGACCAATATGTAGACAGTGGACAATGAACAAGCACATTATTGAAATCATTGTCCTTCCCAGGAAGCTGGAATGTAAATGAAATGATGAGGTAACAATATAATTAAGAAAATCGCTAACTGGGTATTACTTAATAATGTACAAATCCAAATTTATTTCGGATAGCACTATACCTTACAGCAATGCAAACAGCACGGGGCAAAGCCTTTAGAAGCATCTGCAACAACTGTTTGACGAACTTAAACCATTGTCCCATAAAGCAGCTGCTTTGGTAAATCTGAGTGTACATATTTACCCTCCCTTGTAACTTGAGAAAGCCTGAAAGAAAATACCATGACATTTTTTAGGAGGGTTACATAATATTTATCAGAATATATTTGGCAAACAAAAAAGTGCCAGAAGAAAATAGGCCAATGGACAAACCTCATCAGCAATTGTTCTCTTGGGATGCACACATGGTCAAAGCACAGAACACCATCATCCATGCTGTTATATGCATTGCTGCCATTAATAAAAAATGCACTTATTGCAAAGTCATCTAGTTATATGAGTGGAAAAGGAGGTCAAAGCTAACTATTCAATCATTTTTATCAAAGGAATATTGCAAGTCATGTACAAACCAGAACTAAAAATATGTAGCTATATTATTATTTAACTATGAATGGCAATCAGCACCGGTAATTAAACCAACATTATAGACTCCATACCAGACATTAGTGACTGGTGGGCAGATTGCTTTGTGGACAACTGTGATATACATTTTAATGTTATGGTGAAGCTGCAATCATATAAACAGGTCAAAATATGTCGCTGAAGTTTCATTACCATATGAACCGCGGACCAATCAAACAAGGGCCAAAGCGAGGGCAATGACCTGGAAGTTGAGGCAGATGAGAAATCAGTCAAGCTTCATGCCACAAGCCCAGAACCAAGGTGGCTGTTGATGCACCTCCAGGTCCCTCCTCTCAACCATCCACCATTGACGAAGATGCAACCAACGGACAGAGAAACACCTGCCCCAAGAACACTGCAAGGTTACCAATCCTGATAGGTTCGTAGCATAGAAAAAAAAAATTCCTACGCAAGAACACATAAACTAGCCAAGATACTCTACGAGGTGGTAGCAACGGAGACTAACCCTCGATGACCGTAAGCGGGGATTACGTTCCCGCACAAACGTTGACGATGGAGAGTCGATGAAGACGCACGTAGTCAACGTAGTTGTTCACTTGACGTAGTCGACTTAGTGGTTCACTTGACGATCACAAGATCGTGTACACGGCGCCACAAGTGGCAGCGCCCCCGTGCTCGGTCACACGTACAGCTCGTCGTCGACTCCTCCATGCCCTCGGTCCAGCGGGGCAGCGGAAGAAGGGATCCGCCGGACACTCCTCCACACACTTCTCCAAGTGTATGAACTACGAACTACAATTCCGGCAGAGCTTCGCTAAGCTGAGACGGATATTGGGCAGCAACTATGCGAGGGAGGGGAGGATCAAGAAGTGTGTCACATGGAGGAGAGGGAGGGGTTTATATAGGGGAGGAGGGGCAGCCCCCAAGGGGTGGCCGGCCAAGGAGGCCCTCCTCCTCTTCATGGTGGTAACCCCCTCTTCATTCCCTTCATGGTGGTAACCCCCTCATCAACATGAGGTAACCCCCATTTTAATTTTGCATGACATTCATGCTAACTAAAATTCACACTTATTGATTTAATAAAACATTTTTATTTCTTTAATATTTGTTAATTCATTCAATTAACAAACATTAACAAATACACCCTTGAGTTATTTCGATATCCCGAAACAGTTTCGGTGCTTTTCTGAAACAACCCTTATGATGTCCTGTAATTCGATCGGAGTATCGTATCCACTCAAAAACGACGGCGAACCTTAAGTGTGTCACCCTACGGTTCGTGAATAACGTGGACATGATCGAGACTCCTCTTCGATCAATAATCAACAGCGGGATCTAGAAATCCATGATGACTCCCACTTACTCAACGATGAACTAGTGATCGTGTGAACCAGTAACGAACATAGTTAATTCCTTTTGTCTCGCGATATTATTACTTGTCCGAGATCCGATCATTTGGTATCAACCATACCTAGTTCGATCTCGTTCCCGACAAGTCTCTTTACTCGTTCCGTGATAATGCATTCCTGTGACCTAGTCACATGCTTGCAAGCAATTCTAATGCAATATCACCGAGAAGGGTCCAGAGAATATCTTCCCGTCATCGGGTCGGACAAATTCCACTCTTGATCCATGAGCCTCAACTAATACTTTCAGAATACCCAAATCAACCTTTATAATCACCATGTGACGGTGTGACATTTGATATCATCAAAGCACTCTTCCGGTATCAGTGATTAACATGATCTCATGGTCTGAGGATTAGAACTATTTCGTATGAGTTTGATATAGCAAAGAACTTGATGACTTGATCATATTGCTATTCGTACTATGGGTGTGAGTGTTCATCACATCATTCTTCTAATGATATGACCCCGTTATTAACAACATCCAATGTTCATGATCAGGAAACCTTGATCATCAGTTAATCAACGAGCTAGTATAAAAGAGAGGCTTTACTAGGAACCCTTTTAGTTTATTAATCACACAAGTATTAATGTTTCCGATTAATACAATTCTAGCATGAAAAATAAACATCTATTATGAACATGGAATAATATAATAACAACTTTATTATTGCCTCTCGGACATATTCCTTTCAAATCCGTTGAAGAACAATGACGACGGAATACATAGGAGGGCAGGGGAAGAACGGTGTGCTCACCAGCCATCCAAGATGTCGGATGAGACCGCGAGGATGGCTACACCGGCCGGCCTGCTGCGAAGGGTGATGCGGGAAAGGAGGTCACGGCCGGATCTCCGTGACCACGGATGCCTGGAACCTGATGGATGACGACCCCAAGATGCACGGCAGTGACGGCGGTGGTGGCCCTCCTCCGGCCATAGGATTCGTTCCTGCCCTCTAGCCACCGGCGCCGCCCCTATCCACCACCGGCACCGCCGCGCGCCGCCCGCGCGCCTAGGGCCTGCACGTGCCGCCCCTATCCACCGCCGGCACCGCCGCGCGCCGCCCCCGTGCCGCTCCTATCCACCGCCGGCACCGCCTCGCGCCGCCCGCGCCCCTTGCCTGGCCGCCCGCGTCGCCCCGCACCTGGCCGCCCGCGCTCTGCTCTGGCCGCCGGAGCCCCAGCTGGGCGCTCTTGGCCGCCGGTGCCGCCGGCGCCCCGACTGGGCGCTCCTAGCCGCCGGCGCCGCCCGCGTCGGTCTCCAGCCGCCTACGGCCCGAGAGGGAGTGGGTGGGGAGATATTTTTAGGTTTTCGGTAGGCTTCTTTTTGTCTCACAGTGTGATTGGATTGAATGGCCCAATAGTCAAATGCAAGTGGGCGAGTGGGATCTGGCCACTTGCGCAAGTGGGAGTCGCCCTCTTTCCTCTGATCGACGGGTCCCTCGAGTATATAGCCCACCCGTCAGTGACTTAAAAGTGAAAATGCCTGGTACAAAAAAAAACCACTGTAGCGCACCGAAAAAAAACAGAGACCGGATGGACGGCCGAGATGCTCCTGGGACAGCGATCCGATGGCCCAAAATCGCTAATCGCCGTGGATGCGAGTTGGATAGGCACGAATTATACCTTTAGATGACTTGATGCCTCTCAAGAGACACTGTGTGTAGAACCTGCTGAGAACACGCATGATTCCCCATGGAACAAAGTGCATAGCATCCGTAGAAGGATTAGAGAGGGAGAGAGGTATGGCGGAATATGGTGGATGTTTTATTGAGCCTCTCGAGCGAGTATATACAGACGTACAGGTAGTAGACTTGGAGTAGAAGACAAGTAATATCTCTACCTAATCTATCCTTAAACCTAACCGACATATATCTCTAACAGCATCTATCGGAAACATATATGACTGCATGCTTCTGTATGAGACGCCATGCGTAGCATCTACCAACAACATATGCATGCATGACCTGAAATCCCAAGAGATGTTGTGCGTAGCACCTTCCGGCAACATATGCATGCATGACCTAACACCTTCGCAAGAGATGACGTGTGTAGCCTTGACAAGCCGAATCGAACTCAATCTAGAGGTGGAGGGGGCATCCCATACTACCATTGGCCTCGAAGCTGCACCGTCCAAGAAGAGGCTGTCCCAAACCACAATCGACCTTGACACCACATATCGAAAGTCCGCCACCATCAACCTTGACACCACATATCGAAAGTCCATCACCATCTCAAGATCTGACCGCCACATCCTTTTGGAAGACCAGGAGCACATCTTGCTTCAAACACTGGTATCTAGTGACCCTGCTTTAGTGCTCTTCATTTTTTGCACCTAGCTTCCTTGATTCGTGGCTTTGAGGAAAAAGCCTATATCAAAGAAAGCTTGAAGACGGAGCCTTGAAGATCAATGTGGTTATTGAAGAAGTGCATTCACGTCGGCTTGACTAGGCACCAGTGGTTCGGAGGTTGTCGAACTAAAGTTTCTTAAGCTGCTTGGCTGGTCACGTCTTGCTTAGTAGTCATGGAACTACTTTATTATTTTCAGTTTTTTTGTTTGTTCGGTAATAAAAAGACACTTCGATTTATTTAATGGAAGTCGACGAGGAGCTCGTTGTGTCAAAATAAAATAAGCAGTTGGAACAATAAACAGGTAAAAGGTATAATATCTTTTGCTAAAAATGCAATTCAATTCAGTGATCCCTCGTACAACTCTTTTCAAAGAATAGCAACGAATATGCAGGGCCAATGACCCATGTAGTTACGGTGTATCCAGTAAAGACAACATATAAATACGTCATACATTACTACAGCATTGTCACGACCATCAATAATAATGCATCAACTTGAACATATAACTAATACTCCAACTGATGGTATTCAACGCGCTAACGTTGAGAGTCATGCATCAATGCACAAATAAAACGATGAGTTAGGAATTAGACGAAACCAGATTGTGATGTTGGTCAACAAAGTGATGGATTTTCCTAACGTGATGTGCTGTATAGGAAACAACAATTGCCAGCAACTAGAACACCAGATCAACATTAGATAGAGAGGCAAGAAGAAACTTTACTCATCGCTGGAGTGGCCATCGTTGCCTGCTTGATGCAGGCGAGGTGCAGGGAGTGATCTAGGTTGATCTTCCCGTCGCTGCTGTGCCTCCCTAGATCGGTAGGGTGTTTAGATGTGAGGGAGTAGCTGAAGCAGATCGAGAGCCAGAGAGATCGATCGCTGCCAGGCTCCCTCCTTTATATGGCGCAGGCGACAGGGGACCAAACCATCGAGTTGGTTTTGGTGCCCCCGATCAGGGCGCGTTAGTTACGTACGAGGAGCTCACGATCGTTGGTTCGTGGGCCTCCTCTAACGTTTATTTTGACTGGGCTTTTATTTGCCTTTTCAGTCTTTCTTTATCCCTGTTAAAACTAACAGGTCAACCAACATTCTCCCCCTTGATCGTTAGTTTTAACTTCATTTGCCCATTCTCCATAGGAATAATATGCCAAAGTGAGGTGTTACAACAATCAATGAAATATCGTTGAAACTCAACACCTATAGCATACCAGCCTATTTCAAAATGGATAACATTTTTCTTAATAGGAGTGGTTCTTTTAGTGGTCCATTTATTCCAGAATCATAAGGCTTCCAGTAATCCCATGCCGGCAACATGCTCACGAAAAATACTGGGTGGTAAGCCTTTCGTTAGCGGATCCGCAAGCATACGAGTTGTACTTATATGCTTAACATCAATTGTTTGATCCTGGACTCTATCCTTCACAACATAGTACTTAATGTCAATGTGCTTGGTAGCAGCACTAGACTTGTTGTTATTTGAATAGAAAACTGCGGGTTCATTATCGCAGTACAACAAAAGTGGTTTTGAAATGCTGTCAACCACTTTAAGTCCGGGAATAAAATTCTTTAGCCATACAGCCTGCCCAGTGGCCTCATAACATGCCATATATTCTGCGTGCATCGTAGATGTAGCAGTCGTTGTTTGTTTGGAGCTTTTCCACGATATGGCTCCTCCGGCAAGTGTGAATACATAACCTGATGTGGATTTCCTACTATCCTCACAACTGGCATAATCAGCATCTGCATAACCAACAACTTCTAGGTTATCAGACCTTCTATAAGTAAGCATGTGATCTTTCGTGCCTTGCATATAACGCAGGACTTTCTTTACGGCCTTCCAGTGGTCTAATCCTGGATTTGATTGGAATCTACCAAGCATCCCGGTAATAAAAGCTAAGTCAGGGCGTGTGCACACTTGTGCATACATAATGCTTCCGACAGCCGAAGCATAAGGAACCGACTTCATCTGATCAGTTTCAATTTGGTTCCTTGGACATTGAAATGTCCCAAACTTGTCGCCCTTGACTACAGGAGCAGGTGAGCCTGAGCACTTATGCATATTATATTTCTTTAGTACTCGCTCAAAGTATGCCTTTTGTGATAGTCCCAACACACCTTTAGACCTATCTCGATGAATCTCTATGCCAAGAACATATGAGGCTTCACCGAGATCTTTCATATCAAACTTGGAAGACAGAAAATTCTTGGTCTCATGCAGCATATTCTTATCGCTACAGGCCAATAATATGTCATCCACATACAGGACTAATATTGTGAACCTACTGCCCTTAAACTTAACATAAATGCAGTTGTCCACAACATTTTCCGTAAAACCAAAAGTTCTAATAATCTTGTCGAACTTGAGGTACCACTGCCTTGAAGCTTGCTTCAAGCCATAGATGGATTTCTTTAGACGACATGCCAAATGTTCCTTTCCTTCCACAACAAAACCTTCTGGTTGAGTCATGTAAACATCTTCTTTAAGGTCACCATTTAAAAACGCCGTCTTAACGTCCATTTGATGCAATTCTAGGTCGAAATGAGCTACTAGAGCCATAACGATCCTAAAGGAATCTTTAGATGACACAGGAGAGAAGGTCTCTTTGTAGTCAATTCCTTCTCTCTGTGTGAAGCCTTTTGCCACAAGTCTAGCTTTGAACCGTTCGACATTCCCTTTGGAATCATACTTAGTTTTGTAGACCCATTTGCAGCCTACTCTTTTAGCACCATCAGGAATTTCTACTAAGTCCCAAACTTCATTTGAGTCCATAGATTTCAACTCGTCTTCCATGGCAATGCGCCACTTGGACGAATCTGTACTTGCAATGGCCTCCTTGTATGAGGTTGGATCCTCCACCTTTCCCATATCTTCCACATCCTCACCCATGTAAATAATATAATCATCTGGGATGGCTTTCTTTCTTTCTCGTTGTGATCTTCTCACAGGAGACGGTGGTGGAGGAGCGTCATTATTTTGAGGATCTTCATTTTCTGACTGATGATCTTCTTCATTTTCATTATCATCAGCTTCAGAATTATCATTAGGTTGAGGACCTGAACTGGAAGGTTCAGAATCATCATGGGATGCTACTCTCCTTTGTATTGGGAGAACAATCTCTTGGATGGCCGGGGTTGGAGCACACACCCGCTTCTCCTCAAGATCAATCTTTCTTATTTCTGTGACTTCATTATCCTCAAAAAATACCGCTTGTCGGGTCTCCACATACTTAGTGGTGTGACCTGGACAATAGAAGCGATATCCCTTTCCTCTATGAGGGTATCCAACAAAGAAACAGCTAACTGTTTTTGGATCTAGCTTCTTAAGTCGTGGATTGAAAACTCTAGCTTCAGCAGGACAACCCCACACACGTAGATAGTTTAAGCTTGGTTTCTTTCCCGTCCACATCTCGTAAGGTGTGCATGGTGCTGATTTAGTAGGAGCAAGGTTTAGTACGTGTGCAGCTGTCTTCAAAGCCTCCATCCATAGGCTTACTGGCAAACTTGCATGACTAAGCATACTTCGCACCATATCCATGAGTGTGCAATTTCTGCGTTCAGCCACACCATTCTGCTGAGGTTCGCCAGGCATTGAATACTGGGCAACAATTCCATTTTCAGCAAGGAACTTGGCAAAAGGTCCTGGAATTTGCCCATAAGGAGCATGCCTTCCGTAATATTCTCCCCCACGATCAGATCGTACAACTTTAATTTTCTCATTTAGTTGGTTCTCAACTTCAGCTTTAAACAATTTGAATTTGTCCAAAGCTTCCGATCGATCGCGTATGGGATAAATATACCCATATCGGGAGAAGTCGTCTGTAAATGTGATGAACGAATCAAAACCATCTATAGACTTAACATTCAAGGGTCCGCATATGTCAGTATGAATAAGTTGGAGGACACCTGTGGCTCTTATGGCTCCTTTCTTAATTGTTTTCGCATATTTTTCTTTAATGCAGTCTACACAAGTGTCTGCATCTGAAAAGTCTAATGGGAGGAGTACGTCATTTTTAATAAGTCTTTCCATTCTCCCCCTCGAAATGTGGCCCAAACGACGGTGCCACAATTTCGAAGAAGTGCTAGTACCCTTCCATTTCTTTTCATCATTAGAAACATTTCTCACATGCAAAGCATAGTCATTAAAAGATAACATATATAATTTGCCTCGTCTGACACCGAGGCCAACATCCTTATTACAATATTTCAAAATAAATTGTTTGTGCCCAAACAAGCATTCATACATATCATCATCTAAGCAAGAGACTGAAATCAAATTCCTACTTAGAGTAGGTACATAAAGAACATTATTTAACTTAAGACTAAAGCCGGTGTGAAGCTCCAAGGTAAGTGACCCTATTGCTTCAACGTCGACTTCAACTCCATTTGCTACTTTAAGTCTTCTTGCTCCTCTTGCTGTGGTTTGGGTCATACTTAATCCCTGCATGGAGTTAGAGACATGAGAGGTTGCACCTGAGTCAATCCACCAAGATGTACTAGAGAAATCAGCATAAAAAGATTCATCAACAAAAGTGATTTCATCAGTACCTTTCTTTAGCATCCACTTAATGTATTCAGAACAGTCTTTCCTGTAATGGCCTGCTTTCTTGCAGTGGAAACATACATTATCAGCAGCAGTGCTGCCTGAAGACTGTCCTATCTCCTTTCCTTTAGACTTCGGCATTTCATTCTTGAAAGACTTCTTTGGAGGAGAAGTAGGCCCATCATGCTTCCTCTTTTTAGAGCTAACATGAAGAGCTTGGTCCTTATTAGCCCTCAATATCCTCTGTTCCTCCTCGACAATCCTGGGGGATATCTCAGAGAGGGACCATTTTTCCTTCATGGAATTATAATTGATCTTAAATTGATCAAATTCTTTAGGAAGTGACTCTAAGATCCTTATAACTAAGAGATTTTCACTTAGCTCGCACTTTAGGGTCTTCAATTTATTTGAAGCGTTTACCATCTTTAGAATGTGGCTCCTGACATCTCCTTCATTTTTGTACTTCCCAAGTAGCTTGTGAAAAAGCTCATGAGCATAAACCTTTTCGGAGCCCTTGAATTGCTCCTCCAAGGCTTCCATAAACTCCTTAGGAGTGTCTTTCTTGGGGAGAGCCCCAATTATGTTAGGAGAGATGGATGATCGCATCACGAGCATTGCAACATGACACGACCTCTCCCACTTCTCAATCTTAGAGTCGTAAGCCTTTTTGAGTTCATTATACCCCTCGACACCAGCAGCTGGTGCCGTGGGTTTTTCATTAATCAAGGTGTAATCGAACTCGCTAAAGGCTAAACATAATTCCATCGCATTCTTCCATTTTGGGAAGTTGCTGCCTGTCAGTTGTTCGACAGTTTCAGGGCGAAACGGAGCGGAAGCTGAAAAAACAACATGGACGTTCATTAGTAATTTGCATGAATATAATATTTTACGTTGGTAAAATAAAATAGACATGCCATAAGTAGAAAATTCTAGCTCCATGTCAAAACACCGTTGGGCAGTATTGACATAAAATTAGAACAACATAAGTGGTTGACATGCAAAATTAAAACAACGTTGGTCTGAATTAATTTTACAGTTATAACATTATCAAAATAAGCATCAAAATTAATCATAAGGAATTTTAACATTATTTGATGCTTAAAAATGATCACACAATATTAAGACACATTAAATATTCTGAACAGATCATTTTCGTTCAGAATAGTAACATATTTCCTAATCATATTTTAGGCAATTGTTTTTCAGTATATGACAGTGCAAAACATAAGACATTTAATATAATCATCATTTGAATAATGCACTGAAATATCCAGAAAAAAAATGAAAACATAAGGCGGCGGCCCAGTGAAAACCCGCCTAGCTAACTCAACCTGGGCCGAAGCCCAGCCTCAAAATAGCCCATCAAGGGACTCGGGCCCGTTTTCTCTCCCCGCAGCGATCTTGACCGTCCGATGAAAATCGACGGCCGGGATGCCACTGACCAGAGCCAGGTCAACCCTAACCCCCTTCACTCCTCTCCCTCCACCCCCCGACCATTTCGGCGCCAGTGACTGATGGAGGAGGCGACCGGCGCCAGTGACTGAGGGAAGCGACCGGCGCCGACGACGGCGACGAACGCGACGTCCTCCCCCTGTCCTTCATCCCGACGCGGTGGCCGCGGTTGCCGTAGGAGCGTGCGCAGGACCAAGTCCGGCGCGCTCCGCCGTCGACCGTGGTTGCCGCCGTCGTCTTCATTCGGGGCGTGAAGGTGGTGGTGCGCGCCGGCGAGCCGGCGGCTATCTGTTGACGGCGGCGACCTCTGGCGCGGCGGCCAGCGACGCACGCGTCCGTTCCGCGTGTTCCTCCGCCGGGAGGGAACGGCGGCGCGGGATCGTCGCCCTCACCGGAGCGTGGGTGCTCCGGCGGGCCCCGAAGGGAAAGGCAACAACCCGGCGGCATAAGGTGTGTCCCCAATTCGTGCTCTTGTGTTTCAATTGCAGAAAATTGTGCAAAAACGAAATTGGGGATTCCGGCTAGGGTTCATGCATAATTGGGGAATTTTTTTTTCTTTAACGCGAAATTGTGCTCCCCTCTTCTAATTGCATACACATGACTAACAGTAGGTCTTAGAAAACATTAACCAAAGAACATCAATTGCACATAAAACTTAATTGGCTAACTATCTGGATCCTTTACCATTAGCAGTGAGCAAAAGATTCTATTCATGCATAACAGGGGCTAATCCGAGACAAAAAACATTAATCAATCTTGCCTAGAAAACATGATCCAAACATCATGAGGGATCAAAACTGATCACAGTAGGGTTTTAGTGCTAAGCAATTCTTGGCTCTGATACCATTGATGGATTTTCCTAACGTGATGTGCTGTATAGGAAACAACAATTGCCAGCAACTAGAACACCAGATCAACATTAGATAGAGAGGCAAGAAGATACTTTACTCATCGCTGGAGTGGCCATCGTTGCCTGCTTGATGCAGGCGAGGTGCAGGGAGTGATCTAGGTTGATCTTCCCGTCGCTGTTGTGCCTCCCTAGATCGGTCGGGTGTTTAGATGTGAGGGAGTAGCTGAAGCAGATCGAGAGCCAGAGAGATCGATCGCTGCCAGGCTCCCTCCTTTATATGGCGCAGGCGACAGGGGACCAAACCATCGAGTTAGTTTTGGTGCCCCTGATCAGGGCGCGTTAGTTACATACGAGGAGCTCACGATCGTTGGTTCGTGGGCCTCCTCTAACGTTTATTTTGACTGGGCTTTTATTTGCCTTTTCAGTCTTTCTTTATCCCTGTTAAAACTAACAGGTCAACCAACACAAAGTACTTAACAAATGGAGGGCGTACATGCAACGCAGTATAATATTTTTTGGAGGTAAACTCAAATTTCTAATCAGAGTAAAAAGAAAAAAATTCCCAGGTTTCGGCAATTTCGTAAAAATAATAATTCTGCGAGGCTTGTCCAGCAATATTTTGCGGTCTCCGTACATTTGCTTATGACCTAATCGCAACGAAGAAGGATTTTCAAAAAAAAAAATTCGCAACGAAGAAGTGTTATTATCATGTGGACAAGTTCAGAATTAGTACTGATGATCTATGGAGTATACATTCTGGCTAGATGCAGGGGTGTGAACTTGAAAGGCTGCTTTCTCAAACTTTTCCTAAAACGGGTTACACAATCGTGTTGATAAAACAGTCGTACTCATGTTGAACTAGCCAAACAGCCCAAGTGGAGAAGAGACATGCGGTTCTAATATCATTTGAAGCGGCCCAAGTGGACGGGTTTAGTTAAGAAAATAAATTGGACCCTCTTGCAGAGAGTTACATCCATTGAAACAACCATATGCATGTCGACGAATTCTTAAATTGGTGCAGAGATTCAAGCTAGGTACGTGTATTAGTTGGGCTGTCAAAATCCCTCCGCTTTTGGTTTAGAGTTTAATTAGTTCTTCCGTTCATGACCTCGTCAGAGTTCATGCCAAGAAGCACACGAGGCCGCAGACACACCGGTCGCCGGAGACCTTGCGATTCGACTTATAGTATTCACACTCATGCACACCGCCGCAGCTACCTACGACGCGCGGAGGAAGAAGGCAGCGCGAACCGAACTCTATATAAGTCTGCTACCGCTCCATGATTCCCACTCATCCACTGCAACCGAGCTAGCTAATCATCTCGCTTTCTCTGCGCCTGCTTTTCGTCTAGGCTACACAGCAATCATTTCTGATAATCGTTGGTCGATAGCGATGATGAGGTCCTCCAGGAGCTCATCTTGGATTGCACTGGCTCTGCTCTTCTTCGCCGCTGTCGGGCAAACCGTCAACGGCGCCGACGAGCTCTCAATGGTGTACTACCGAAAGACATGCCCCAACGTCGAGCGCATCGTGTGGTCCGTCATGGCCAACAGGGTCGGCGGCGGGAGGATGGCGCCCGCCGTGCTCCGCCTCTTCTTCCACGACTGCTTCGTCAACGTACGAGCACTCCCTTCTACATTTTGATACTATTCCCTTCTAACTACTATGCGCTCATGCATGTCATTTTTTTGACACCAGTACTAGTTCCATTTGCTAAATACAATTCATAACCAATTATACGCGACAGGGATGTGATGCCTCCGTTCTCCTCGACGCGACGCCCACCTCCGAGAGCGAGAAGGACGCCGAGGTGAACGCGTCCCTCACCGGCTACACGGTGATCGACGAGATCAAGTCCGCGCTCGAGCGCGAATGCCCGGCCACGGTCTCCTGCGCCGACGTGATCGCGCTCGCGTCCCGCGACGCCGTCGCCCTCCTCGGAGGTCCCGCCTGGAACATGCCCCTCGGACGCAAGGACTCCCGCTTCGCCGCCGACAAGGCATTCACCACGAGACACCTCCCCAGCGCGAACGACAACCTCGGCGAGCTCATCAAAATGTTCGGGGAGCTCGGCCTCGACGCCCGCGACATGACCGCGCTCTCCGGCGCGCATACCGTCGGGATGGCCAACTGCGAGCACTACAAAGGCCGCATCTACGGTAGTGAGTACAGCAGCAACCCCTCTTTTCTGGCGGCTAGGCGACAGATGTGCCCGCGGCAAGGCTCCTCCAGTGATGCCAACAAGGCGCCGTTCGACACGCAGACGCCCAGAAAGTTTGACAACGCTTACTACCGGGACCTTATCGCGCATCAGGGTCTCCTCAACTCCGACCAGGCTCTATACAGCGGTGGAGGCGTGGACAAACTTGTGGAGAGGTATAGTGCAGATGGTGCTGCTTTCGGTACGGACTTCGCCAAGGCCATGGTGAAGATGGGGAACATAACTCCACCAAACGGAATGCCCACGGAGGTGAGGCTCCACTGCTCCAAGGCAAACTAGTGATGGCTACATGCCAAGCGGATGCTATCGGCGGCCAGTTCTATTGGATTCATTTATCAAATGTGCAGGTTGTAACAAGTAGATTGTACTCGTCTTAATTTGTTTACATCTTGATTTGTTGTGTCTACAATGTCGTTGTGTTGACATAAATGTTTCAATACATCTTGTAATAAATTGAGTTTCTCCTGTTTGTTTTGATTGAAGGGCAAGTTTAAATATTTTGCTACCATTACATACATGAAAACCTCCTCTATTCTTATTAGGTGTTCTCTGTTTTATATCATCTGTCCCGCAACCATTTTTTTGTCCCTTTGAAGGACGTGGCCAGGGACGAAAAATCCCACCACACGTGGCGGACTTAGGATTCTGGAACTCCTGCCGTCGTAACCGCTGCTATAGCTGCTATAGCTGCCTTGCGGCTTGCGCTTCCGCACGTCGTTGTCTCACGGCATAGTTGTAGCTTGACGGACGCGATGGCCGGGCGCCATCTTTCCTTCCCCGTCTCAGCGTCTCCACAAGCTGGGCCACTTGCTGCCGTCCCGTAACTCTGGTCGGTCTCTACACTATTCCCTCCGATCGAAAATAAGTGTTGGTAATTTTGTGCTAACTTAGTATAAAGTTTATACTAAGTCATCAACAGTTATTTCTGATCAAAGGAGTAGCTAGTAACAAACGAAGAGAAGAACCCATTGATCAGCTTTTTTTTTTGTTTTTGAGAAGAACCGACTGATCAGCTAGCTTTCCGAACGTTAGCAGCCCAAGCATGGACATTGGAACATAATGGGCCTAGTTTGTGCTGCTAGGGAACAATTGAAAAGGCCCAAGCTGGCCCAGTTTTTTTTATGCACGTAATTTTTAGTGTATTTTTTCAGCTGATTTTAGACTTTCCATTTATTCTAGCGTAGGCAGGCATTGTTGGTTTCAAAGTCCACCTGTTGGTGTTCATGTAATCGTTGTGAATTCAAATTAATAAAGAGGTGGGTAGCACACAAAAAAAGGCTACATTATCGCCCTGGTAGCTCGCCGGAGTGCCAGTAACGAGCGGAGTGGAGCCTGGGCACGTGCCCAGGGTGCCTAATGGTAAAATCCGTCCCGTGCCCACAAGCCATCCACACACTCCCTCTACACGCTAGTTTGCGGACAGCATGCGCAGGAGATCGATCCTTTCTTCCTCGATCCCCTTCTACACCTGTCGGCGAAAAAGAACCTCCATGACGAGTAGGTCCTAAGCAGCTCTTACTTACGTATCTCTGGCAGAAATAAAAAGGCAGGAGCAACACACCATGATGGATATCTCCACATTTTTTTCAAAATGGGGATGATATCTCCACATTGTTGAAACTTGTCTCACCTTGCTTGCTCATGCCTCTGTTCCGTTATGTTATTGGAATGATGCTTTTGCTACTGCCTGTTTCTTGCTAAATTAATCAAAGTAGCATGTTTCGAGGCAATTATCATGGAACTGCTTGGCGACAGTGGGAGCTTCCTCCAGGTCGGCTAGAAGGAACGGTTCTCCATGCACATATTGTCGTTTAATAGTCGTTTGAATTGGAAAGTATGTTTGAAACTCTTCGTTGCTCATATTTGCTAACTGAGACTGTGTGAAGTTCATATTTTTGGCACCTTGCGTGCTAGTTATTCTGTGCTAGACATTCATCAGCGGGCTCCACCGTTAGGATTTATATTGATATAGTGGACACAAGTACAAGTTGCAATGGGGTTATTCTAAATTCATAACAATAAAATTGGCCAGCTAAGATCAAATCTAGACTAGTACTCTTCTCTTAGTATTGGTCGTCGATGACTAGGGTCACGTTGTCCGGGATCCCTATATTGTCGTCTATTTTATCCTTATCGGTGCGTATTTACTACCACGGTGACAAGGGTATAGATAATAGAGCCCGTTAGTTGAGTACCCCTGAGGCCTGTTAAGCTAGGCCCAATTGTAATACTAGTCGAAATACGAGTTTTTACCGTATGTCGATATTGTAATTTGTATCGGACCCTACCCGATCCTCGAGACCTGGCCACCTATATATAGGGGCCAGGAGGGGACGGTGTAGGCCAGATTGAAAAGCAAGCTAGGTTCCACACCCACGTTTACTTTCATAGCCACCTTGTTTGACTGAGTTTAACTTCGAGTTCATCCGACACCCTATCTCCCCGATCATAAGTCCTTCATCTAGGACATTTGTCGAGTTAACCCCTCGTCAATTGGCGCCGACCGTGGGGACTCTGGGCGTTGGAATCATGAATTTGACGGCTTTTTCGCTTTTAGCCAATAGCAACCAAGAAGTCAACAAAAGTCAAGAAAAGGAGTTGACGTTCGGAAGTCTAAGCTTCTACATCGGACCTTCAGGTTCAACCCGCCTTTCGGATCCGACGAAACCAATTCCGTCGGCGGGCAAAGCAGAAAGGACAACAGCATCAGCATCATCTGTAGGTTCCTCTAGCGAGGTAAACTCGCTAGTCAGCTTAGCAGCAACAGAAAATCTGCTGGGGAAATTAAAGGAACCCGAAGAAGTCGGGCAAGAGATCATTGTGGAAGAAACAGTGGACAAATCAAGGGATACCGCCAGCAGAAGCAGCAGGGCCTCTAGGAGCGTACATCAGTTATGCGTAATCATCACTGAAGCAGCAGAAGAAGAAAACAATCACTCCGGCAACAAGGAGGTCGACATGCAAGTCGACAAAATAAGGAGCAATAGCAAAAAAGAGAAGGAGAAAGTACACGTTTCGACTGGAGAATGGAGAATGATCATGACAGCTGTCAACCACGGGACTGATGTACCCGCAGATTCAAGAAGGGAAGTTTTAATGGGGTACCAATACGCGCTGCACCAGCGTAGGAAAAAGCTCAGGTGGGAAAGAGACATGATTATGAGAAGTCCAGATTATAACAGCACACCAAGTGAAGGATATTGGAGTGAATATACCAACTCATCAGAATCCAGCATGAAGAGGCACAGAAACCCAAAGCACAGTAGGAGGACAACAGCACGTGTAGTAGAAGAAAGCTATGCAAGAAGTACAAGCCCAAACCAACCAGAAGAGGAGGAAGAATTCGTACAAGAAACACCAAAGGCAGTATTGATAGCAGCACAAGCGTACCTACTAACTACGCAGCCAAAACCTGGTGACCCACGGGAACAAATGCATCAAGCCGCGATACGGAGCCTCGGGTTAGTAGAAGAGAAGCTAAAAGGAAGTATTCCAGAGAAAAAGTCGACTCACCGGAGTGCAAGGGAAAAAGAAGAAGTCAAGCACAAACTTTCGCGAAATGAAACCAGCGAATCCTCAGAAGACGAGAAGCGTCAAAAAAGGAAGGAGGATGCAAGGAACATAATCGCACAAGCAAGGGTAAATAACTCGCGTTACGCATGGAGGGAAGAAAATTACGAGGATGACGAAAAAGAGATGGGCGCGCTATGCTTTACCCGAAGGGTTCGCAAAACACGGGTACCCAAAGGCTTCAAGTTGCCACATGACCAAGAGAAGTACGACGGATCGCAGGAGCCAACCTTATGGTTGTCAGATTACCTGCAAGCAGTACAGATACTAGGAGGAACAAGAGCAACAGCCATGAAAAGCCTGCAGTTATACCTCACCGGCGCAGCACGGTCCTGGTTAAATACCCTACCCAACGATTCCATTGGAAGTTGGGGAGAATTAGAGAGTCAATTCGCGAGAAAATTTCGCTCAACATATAAGCGCCCAGCATCGCTAGAAGAAATCAAGTCATGCGTACAGCAGAAAGGCGAAACACTATGTTCTTATATACAACGCTGGAGTGTAATCAAAAATTCAGCAGAAGACATCTCCGACAAAAGAGCGATAGATGCTTTTTTGAGTGGCCTTCGTCGTACAGATCTAGTGGAAGAGATAGGAAGAGCAAGGCCAAAAACGGTATCAGAGTTAATGGAAATAGCCAACAGATTCGCCGATGGAGAAGGCACGTACAATAACAAAAGGGGTCGATCACCGGAAGTCGACAGAGCAAGCAAGCAAAGACGAAGATACCGCAACGGCGACAACCACGGAAGGAGAAATCAAATAGCCGCAGGATATGACGAAAGGAACGAAGAAGGCTATGAAAACACTGAGTTTCCTACGAAAGACATCAGGAGAAAGGAGAAGCCAAGGTACTCGGGTCCTTCGGCACAAGATATGTTATATGGTCCTTATCGCATCCATTATGCTTACCTAGACGGGAAGAGAGTATCCAACCACCAGATGAAGGATTGCAGAACCTTCCTAAGGTTGCAAAATGCCATGGATTCAAGCCAAGGGGCACGGCAGGGAGGAAAAAGCATAAATCAAGGATATCAAATGCAACGACTCGCAAAACAGCTGGAGTCAAAAGTATATATATCAGCAATAATCCAACCAGTACCAAAGTCGAAGAAAGAAAGGAAGAGCATATCAAGACAGGTCAACCTAGCAATAACATCACCACCAGCTACAACGGAATATCTAAAGTGGTCCGATTAGCCAGTTAGGTTCAGCAGAGCAGACCATCCGAGGAAAGTCCCCAGACCAGGCCACTCGCCAATGGTGCTCAAAGCCCAGATAGGACGATATGATGTCGAAAGTGTATTCATGGACGCAGGAAGAGGTATAAGCCTAATATACGCCAGAACGTTGAGAGCAATGTGCATATCATTGGAAAATCTACAACCAACAGATTGTTCTTTCCACGGAATAGTACCAGGAGCCGCAAATTATCCTTTGGGAAAAATAGAACTCGACGTCTGTTTCGGCGACAGCAGCAATTATCGCAGAGAAAAGCTGGAGTTTGAAGTCATGGACTGGCCCTCACAATATCATGTAATCCTGGGACGCCCAGCATTTGCAAAATTCATGGCAGTACCTCATTATGCATATCTCACACTCAAGATACCAGGACCTAAAGGAACGATCACGGTACAAGGAAGTTTCGAAGTATCCAACACCTTTGACAAAGAATTTAACAGGTTGGCACAAACCTTCGGCATGACAGCAGAGTACGAAAGACTAAAAGGCAAAATCGACCACAACGTGCTACCCGACGTCGGGCAATCCCTGCCAGAGCAGGCTTTCGATGCAACTCAAGACTCGAAGAAAATACAGGTCCACCCGACGGATCCAAACAAGACCACTTCCATAGCGGTAAACTTGGACCCCGCATAGGAAAGCGCGCTCGTTGAGTTCCTCCGTGAGTGCTGGGAAATCTTCGCCTGGTGTCCCTCAGATATGCCAGGTGTTCCCAAGGAACTCGTCGAGCACGCACTAAACGTGGATCCTAAAGCAAAGCCGGTCAAGCAACCACTATGACGATTTGATGAACCCAAGAGGAAAGCAATAGCATCAGAGTTACATAGGCTGGAAAATGCAGGGTTCATCCGAGAAATCAAAACATCGACTTGGGTATCTAATCCAGTAATAGTCCCCAAGAAGAATACAGACGTACAAAGAGTATGTGTCGACTACACATCTCTCAACAAGCACTGTCCAAAGGATCCCTTCCCCCTGCCTCGCATCGACCAAATAATCGACTCAACAGCAGAATGCGAAAGGCTTTCCTTCCTGGACGCATATTCCGGCTACAACCAGATCAAGTTGAAGAAAGAAGACGAGGAAAAAACAGCTTTCATAACACCTTATGGCGTGTTCTGCTACCAAGTCATGCCTTTCGGCCTAAAAAATGCAGGAGCAACTTATCAGAGGATGATGCAAAACTGCCTTGAAAGTCAAATAGGGCGAAACATCCAAGTTTATATTGATGATGTGGTCATCACCACGAGGAAGGAAGAATCTCTTATCAGCGACCTGGCGGAAACCTTTGACAACCTGAACAAGTATAAGCTCAAGCTCAACCCGACAAAATGCTCCTTCGGCATGTCAGCAGTGCAACTTTTGGGGTTCCTAGTATCAGCAAGAGGAATAGAGGCAAACCCAGAAAAGATACAAGCAATATTAACAATGGGAAAACCAACAAAGCTACACGACGTACAGAAGCTCACAGGGCGCGTTGCAGCGCTAAGTTAATTTGTGGCTCGACTAGGAGAGAAAGCACTATCTTTCTACGCGCTCATGAAAAAATCAGATGATAAATTCGAGTGGACGGAAGAAGCGGACGTGGCCTTCACGCAGTTGAAAAAAGTGCTCTCCACGCCTCCGGTGTTGGTCGCACCAAAGGAAAAAGAACCACTACTATTATACATCGCAGCAACACATCAAGTGATAAGTACAGTACTAGTAGTCGAACGAAGTGAAGAAGGAAAAGCACACGGCATTCATAGGCCAGTATATTTCATCAGTGAAGTACTCTCTCCAACAAAACAAAGGTACCCGCACTACCAAAAGCTCGCATACAGTGTTTTCATAACAGCCCAGAAATTACGATAATACTTCGCGGTGCATCCAATCATAGTGGTCAATGAAGCACCACTCTCCAATATATTGAACAATCCTTCGGCAACAAGACGTGTCTCTTTATGGGGAATTGAATTATCACCCCTGGACATCACGTACGAAAAGCGAAAGGCAATCAAGTCGCAAATTTTGCCAGATTTTACAGCAGAGTGGCTGGAGTTACAAAGCACAGGTCCTCCAGATTTATCGAGTGTGTAGACGATGTATTTCGACGGCTCCAAAAGAATCCAAGGCGCAGGAGCAGGCGTAGTCCTAATTTCACCACAAGGCGACAAACTGAAATATGTGTTGCGGATGAGTTTTCCCCAAGCTTCCAACAATGAAGCTGAATACGAGGCATTGCTCCACGGAATGAAAATGGCAAAAGCTTGCGGAGCAACTTGACTTAAAATATTCGGAGACTCGAACCTCATCGTTCAACAAGTAATGAACAAATGCGACGCCATCAGCGACAATATGACAGCATACAGAAACTTATACTATTATCTCGAAGGAACATTCGATGGATGCGAAGTTTCGCATGTCAGCAGAGCCAGCAACAAGGAAGCCGATAATTTAGCAAACATCGGGTCCCAATGCTTACCCGTACCACAAGGAGTCTTCTGGGAGGAAATCATGGAACGATCAATAAAGAGCAGCAAAACCTTGACTATGGAGGGACAACCGACAGGCTCGGGGGCTGGAAAAGCAAGTGTAGCAGAACCAGAAGAAGTCATGATGATAGAAGAAACTTGGATGCAGCCATATCTGGCATATATGATAAACAAAACATTACCAGAAGACACGGTAGAAGCCAAAAGGATAATACGACGATCCAAGGCTTTCGTCGTGTTACAGGGAAAATTATATAAGAAAAGTATATCAGGCGTCCTACAACGATGCGTCACTCCTCAAGAAGGACAAGAAATCTTAAAGGATATTCATGCAGGAGTATGCGGACATCACGCGAGTAGCAGAGCTATCGCAGCCAAGGCCTTTCGAGTAGGATTCTATTGGTTAACAGCCATCGAAGACGCAAAAGATATAGTTCGAAAGTGTGAAGCATGCCAATGGTTCGCATCTCGGCCACATGCGCCCGTAGCAGAATTACAACCAATACCATTATCATGGCCCTTTGCGCAGTGGGGTCTTGACATGGTAGGAAAATTGCACAAGTCTTGGCCAGGAGGGCACATTTATATGCTCGTGGCAGTCGACAAATTCACCAAGTGGATAGAAGCAGCCCCAGTAACAACCCAAGATTCTAAAGCCGCAATAAATTTCATCAAATCCATAGTTTTTCGTTTTGGGGTACCACACAGCATAATCACAGACAATGGTACAAACTTCACGTCGAAAGAGTTCAAGGACTATTGCGAAGGACTGGGAATCAAATTGAAGTTTGCATCTGTAGCACATCCGAAGACAAACGGATAAGTTGAAAAAGCCAATGGCTTAATATGCAATGGGATAAAGAAGCGGTTGTTAGCACCCCTCGAAAAGGCCAAGCACGCTTGGGTAGATGAGCTACCCTCCGTACTCTGGAGTCTATGAACTACACCCAACGCAGCTACTCAAGAAACACCCTTTTTCCTGGTCCATGGCGCAGAAGCTGTGCTTCTAGCTGAAATAACTCATGAAGCTCCAAGGATCGCAACATACGATGAAGCAACCTCCACAGAAGCACTGCAGGATGATGTCGATGCACTCGATGAGGCAAGAGACGTAGCGCTCGCCAGAGCTACTCAGTATCAGCAAAACTTGTGAAATTACCACAACAGTCGAGTTCGTCCACGATCTTTCGTGGTAGGAGATCTAGTTCTACGACTCAAGCAAGATAGCCATAGAAAACTCGAGTCCCCATGGGTGGGACCTTACATCGTGACAGAAGTGATACCAGGAGGAGCTTATCGGCTACAAGACAAGAAAACGGGGCAACACGAGAGTAACCCGTGGAATGCAGAGCAACTACGACGATTCTACGCATAGGCGAAATAAGGAGACTAAGAAGTTCTTCGAGTTATGACCCTCTGGATCCAGAACATGAGGCCATAGGTCGGGTTCATTGGGTCAAATCGACTTCATGTGTAAATATCTTACTTTACACTCGGGGGCTGGGACCCTCGAGTCGTACGAAATAATATTAACAAGTTCTTGCAATTATCTACGATATACTCTTCGGTTGATCACAACTCGATATTTTTGACAGCACAATGAATGGTCCAAAAGGAACCCGATAAAATATTAAAAACATACCTCGGAACCATGATTTGTTCCCATGGTAAAAGGCATAATTCAGACACGATTGTTCGTTACAAATAAGCACAATAGCTGGGTTACATAGCAAAGAAATCTAGTAAAACTACGCTTCGGCTTCAAATTCCTTCTGGCACTGAGTGCAGTCATAGATTCTCACGTCGAACTTCGACGTGCCAACATGATAATCAAAGGTCATAAAGAACCCCTGATGGAGGTCATGGTCCTCCGTAAATCGCGACCAGCCGCCCTTGAAGAACTGTTCGCCGGCGCCGTCGTACCACACCTCCACTTCATAGGGAGCTCCTCCACCAGAGTGTTCTTGGAGAACTGCTTCGCGCAGTTCCCGCCCATCCATGAAATTCGTGAATTTTGATGGCAGGCGTTGAATCTCACGGCATTGCGGGCCGGTGATGCAGAAGAACGAGAAGAGTCTGGGCGGAGGAGGAGACGCGCTAGCAGACGGAGTACTTGGACCAGGTGCAGCTAAGGGCACCTTGGGTTTGTTTTTGCTCCCAGTCGGACGGCCGGGGCGCCGCTTCACCAGAGCGGACGACGAAGCCGCCAAAGCATCAATAGAAGCCTTGTTCTTGCTGCCGCAAGGGCGGCCGTGGCCCCGCTTCTCCACCGGGGCGCCAAGGTTCAAGCGGGACCCACTTGCATCAGCCATGGAGGCAGGAATTGGGGAAAGAAACCCTAGATGAGTTTGAGAGGAGAAAGATGGAGCGGCGGAAAAGCTAAATACTGGATTAGGGTTTTTACATATCGCCAGACGTGCTTTATTTATAAGCACGTATAATGGGCCTCTACAAGGGCCAAAATATAATCACAGGCTCTTATATGCTGCCCAGAGCAGACGATAACAGACAGGTCAACATATTGAGGACAAGAAGGCATAAAAAAAAGGAGAAGAGGAAGAGGAAAAAGAATATGAAGAAAGAGAGGAAAATAAAGAAGCATAAGTTTACCCCGTTTACGACTCGGGGGCTTATGAGATTCGAAGAAAAGGAATACATTGTGTAAGTGAAAGAAGTCGACAATTGACGCACGAAAAAGTACAAAAAATATACTCAATAATTTTCTTAAGCCTATCGATGATATTTATTCATGAGTACTGAAGCACAATAAGTGATCAGCAAGTTCTGTTACTCCCATCGGGAGCGATTTTTTTTATCAAATTGAATAACTTGAATATTTTATATTCTGAAACAGTCAAACAAGGCTGCGATATATGATTCTCGAGTTGCGTCATCGCGACTAAAACTCGAATGCCGTGGTTTATCACGAAGGTAAGACCCCGGGATCCGTCATGTGTGGCCCGGTATACGCATATGGATGTGCTCTGCTGGTATGTATCCGTGTCTACGACGCGAAGAAAATCCTGGTGGACGCACTGGGTACCTTGAGAACTACTGGGATTCATTCTTTGTAAGTCCTAAATGCGGCAAAAGATTGGATTTGACCGGTTTCCCGAATTCAAATCCAAGGGGATTGAATTTGAAGTAGGTGACAAGTTTCTGTTCCGGCAGTTAACTGGCATCTTGATCCGTCAGAGTTGTCAGGCTTGCTCATCAAAACCCCTTGCGAGGTATTAAAACGAAAATAAGTCGCAAAGACCAAGTCGAAGATCTGAAGAGATGAAGAAGTCGAAGAATTGATCAATTCAAAGATTCAAAAATTAGAGATTCAACCCGAATCTGCAATTCTGGTAGAATCTCGGGGGCTACTGACAAGGGTATAGATAATAGAGCCCGTTAGTTGAGTACCCCTGAGGCCCATTAAGCTAGGCCCAATTGTAATACTATTCGAAATACGAGTTCTTACCGTATGTCGATATTGTAATCTGTATCGGACCCTACCCGATCCTCGAGACCTGGCCACCTATATATAGGGGCCAGGAGGGGACGGTGTAGGCCACATTGAAAAGCAAGCCAGGTTCCACACCCACGTTTACTTTCATAGCCACCTTGTTTGACTGAGTTTACCTTTGAGTTTATCCGACGCCCTATCTCCCCGATCCTAAGTCCTTCATCTAGGACATTTGTCGAGTTAACCCCTCGTCACACGGGGTATACCTACCCATCCCAACATCTGTCAAAAAGACTGTCAACAGGTACTGGTACCCCACCTCGACCGATAGCCATCTAGCGTACCGCCCACCTCGTATGGTGCTATCCACGAGGCCTTTCTCCGCATGAGCAAGCCCTTCTGTTCGTCGCCCGGCTCCCCTCCCGACGAGCCCCGCATGTAGCCCCGTACGCTCTCCCAAGCTAGCACACAGCCAGTCCCCTGCAGCCTGCAGGGCGCCACCGTGTTCGATTTGGATGGCAGCGGGTTCGATTTGGGCGGCCAAAGGAAAATCGTGTTGACCTACAGGTGCTTCCGGTGGCACAAAATCAACCCTACGGTGCTGCCCATCACGGCCTCCCGAGCGACGACGTCGAGCTACCGACCTCCCGGCGCCCCACTTCTCTATCCATCGGGAAAAAAATTAGCAGGATGATGCGTGGCAACGGATGTTGTAAAAAGGGGTCACGTTAGTGAGCATGGGAAGGAGGTGGTGGCGGGCGACCTATCGGATCTGGAGCCTGTCGTGGAGGTCCTGGTGACAGAAGAGGAAGATGTGGTCACCGCCAGAGAGACTAGCACCGAGAGCTCGGGCGCGACAGGGACTGTGAGTCTCCTACATTGCCGTCTCGTCCTTGGTGAACGACAGGTCAGTGTAGGTGGGCCATGTGGGGATTTCTTTGCTGTGGTCACTCTCCTGGGCGGCGAACCGGGTGGTGGTCCCAGCGATCAGAGATGGAGTGGGGCAGAGGGGGTCCGCGGCCGGAGATGGCGCAACACAAGGGCACCGACGACCAGGAGCTCCTACCCTGGGCCACTCCCAAGGTTCGGCGCAGTGGAGGTTTGCCGACCGCGGACCTACTCCCTGCCGACCTGGGCCACGTCCACGGCTCTTCCGATGCAGGTGTGCTAGGGAGCTTGGGTGGTAGGAGCTGCGGGTCCAGTAGAGTTGGGCGTTGTGGATCGGGAAGAGGCGCAGTCGGCGGCATCGCGTGGCAGGGCGCCGAGGCACAGTGTGACCAGGGCACCTGAGATGCAAGAGGGGATCCCGCGAGCCGACTAGCCGTAGCCTTCCGCCGCGCGGGGGAGGCTCACGACGGTGAACGGGAGTTATTGATGGGGCAGAGCACCGCCCCGAGCTGCTAGGCGGGGCCGGAGCGGGGCAAGGTGGGGGATCAGGTGCTCTTATGCGCGGTGGAACTGACGAGAAAAAAGAAGGGGTGCGGGTTGGAGTGGGAGGTGCCGAGGTGGGCCGATGGGCAGGGACGGGCGCATGATTTTGACAATGGGTATTCAAAATTAATTCAAAATATGAGGGGGTTTATGAATTGTTACTCTCTAAGGATCATATTAGATGTCTTTGGTTTAGTATATCTTAAAATTTTGAGAGTGGGTACTCAAAAGGATGATAAAATTAGTATATATATAATAAATGTTATAAAAGGTGTTGTTCGTGTGAACAATATTTGTATGTAGTCTTCATATTTGTTTGAGAAACCCACACAATGAAGGATAATTGTTCTTGGGAAGATTATTAATATACCAAAATAAGTGTATTAAATAAGTATGTTCATATAATTTTTCAACAATGAAGAAAGAACAAGAAACACTATGTGACCGTTTTAATAACAAATGAAAAATATCATGAAAAATGAGAAATAATAAAAGTGAAAAATCCCATCCAATCCAAGCCAATCAAGCTACGAACTCCTTCATATCATTGGTTGGAAGTTCAATGAACATATTTATTATATATAACATATAGAGCACTCAAATACCAAAACTTTGCCAAAATATTTGGGCATTCAACTGAATACCCAACTGCCGGTGGGTTGGGCCAGGGAAGAAACAGCGTTAGTTTGCTCTGTTTAGATGTGAGATGGAAAATGTCCTATAGTGTGATCCAATGGTTGGTTAGGGGTGCATAGGTAGCCACCATGGTATCCCACTATTTTGCTTATCTTTATACAGACTTCATCTTGGTGTCCTCATATGGTTTAGGTAAGTCTCTGCTGCCTTTGATCTTCTCTTTATTGTTGGTTGCATCTTGCCCTACTTTGCGAGTTGATCTAGGTCTACTTAAGTCTGTGTTGGCCTCCACTTGTAGGTTGGGAGGCTTCTTTATTTGGCTCTCGCTCTTTGTCCCTAGTGGACTGGATAGGGGCCTACTACAAGTCAATACGACACACGGCCTTCCCATATATCACCGATATAATGCACACGTGCTCACTCATTATATCACCCCGCATCCTATCCCTACCTCACCTCCACGCGGCGGCACCGCGCCATACATGCCGGGGCCGTAGCCAGCTGCCCCTCTCCTCGACCCTCCTCTCCACCCACCCTCTCTCGCCGCCGCCACCAGGGGCATCACCGGGCAAAGCCAGGGCGGCGCGATGGCGGCGGCGGATTCACTCGGCCGCCGATCTGGCAGGGACGGTGGCACCCCGTCTCCTCCATCCCGAGTGGTGTGCTGCGATAAGATGGCGTCCAGGGCTGCTGCGGAGGCTGCCGGAGCGGTGGCGGCTTCGGCCATGCGTTCGGGCTTGGGTTGATGCAACCCCCATTGACGGCGGCGGCACCTTGGGATATTCCCGCATCACGAGGAAGCCTGGAGCATGTCTCCTCTTTCGCCGGAGGTGGCCGACCAGGTTGCAACGATGTGGGAAGGAGAGGTTGCCGGTGAAAACCGAGCTTTGACTTTGGTCGTCACGGGCGTTGGCGGCGTGATGCGTCGCTCCCTTGATGAAGGCAACGTTGTCGCAGCTATCACCGACCCACTCGTGCTGCTCCGGGGGAAACCCTAGATTTGGATTCTCCATATCGCATGATGGCGGCACATTTGGTGCCGCTCTCTCCCTCTTGGGGGCATCATTTTTGGAGCAGTAGCTGGTTAGTGGAGGCATGTGGTGGTGTGGGGTGCATGTTCTACGACGACAATGTCGGGTCTCGGCGGCGTGGCGCAGTGGAGGCTTGGCGACAGTCGTGGCTTGTTAGACTCGCGCAGGGTGGAGGCGCTGTCTGGCGTCATGGTGACATCGACGGCAGGAACGACAAAGATCATGCTGATTTTTATCCTGAAGATTGCTCGGCGGTGACGGCTTCTGTAGCATGTGCATGAGGTGCTCGCTAAGATCCTACTAGTCCGGATGTGCGCTCTCGTTTCGCCTAGAGGGTGTCTCGGGATATGCGATGTTCCCGGCTCCTAGTTGATGGGGGGCTTTCGCGTGATCAGGGAATAAAATCTTGTTTGTGTGATCTCCTTTCGTTGTCTGGTCTGTAAATGTTGCATGGTTGCTTCGGATGTTCTGATGTATGATCTTTGTAAGTCCTTTATTAAATAAAATAATAAAGAAGGTCGTATGCATCAATCGATGCAGGGCTATGCTCCTATTTCGAAAAAAATGTTGATTCCCTTGCTTTAAATGTCACGTGCTTCTCTTACAGTCACGTGCTTCTCTTACATAGGATTGGAGCTCAATCCGGCCAAACTTCCTGATTTACGTGGAACTCCAAATCTATTACCTAGGAGGAGGAGAGACCCTAATTTTGTAGGGTATAAAGACGTTCTCATAGCTAGTTATAATATGTATGTCCAGCAAAGACAATAATCACATTGCTTTAACATTGTCACATCCGTCAACATGTGATTGTCCAACTGCTGGCGTTCAACGCGCTAACGTTGGTCATGAATGTATCAGAATAAAACGCTGCGGTCAGCAAAGTGCTCAACAAATTTATGACATAAGTATATATTTACGGAACTTAGTATAAATTTTGTACGTACTAAGCTAGTACAAAATTGCCGACACTTATTTCCGATCGAAGGGAGTACTATTTTTCCGGAGGTAACTCAAATTTTGCATCAGAACAATGAAATAGTAACCTGAATAATCGGTTTCTTTGTCATACGAATGGCTATGTACGGAATGCCGTTGTCATCCTCGTGCATTTCTTATGCTCCAATCCAACCAAGAACGTGTCATCACCTGGAAACGCACGGAATTAGTCATGATATATATACTGTATGGAGACACACAAGGCTGTTTTCTAAACCGGCTGCTAAACCGCACTCATGTATTTAACTAGCCAAACCGTCCAAGTGGAAAAGAGACATGTGATTCTAATAGCATTTCAAGCTGCCTGATTGCACGGCCGGGTTTGCTAGCAAGAAAACAAACAATAAATCCTCTACTAATGCAAGCAAAGTTGGTGCAAATTCAAGCATTAGTTGGGCTGTCAAATCCTTCCCCTTTTGGTTTAGAGTTTCTTCCGATCCTGACCTCGTCAGAGTTCCGGCCAAGAAGAATGCACGAGGCTGCAGACAGACCGGCCGGAGACCTTGTCACTCGAACAAAAATATTCAGAGCATTTGCACATGCACACGCGCGTAAGAGAATGCAGCTGCCTGGTACGTAGGCGCTGGGGAAGAAGGCGTGACCTATATAAGCTTGCTTCCGTTTCATGCTTCCAACTCATCCAGTGCAACACCGAGCTAGCTAATCATCTGCTTTTCGTCCACACTATACAACGATCGTTCCTCATAATCTCATCATCGGTCGATAGCCATGACCATGGTGGCGTCCTCTAGGAGCTCATCTTGGGTTGGACTGGCTCTTCTCCTTCTCGTCGCTCTCGTGCACACCGCCAACGCCGACCATCTCTCCGCAGGGTACTACGCAAAGACTTGCCCTAACGTCGAGCGCGTCGTGTGGTCCGTCATGGCGAACAGGGTCGGCGGCGGCAGGATGGCGCCCGCCGTGCTCCGCCTCTTCTTCCACGACTGCTTCGTCAACGTATGCCACACCACATCTCTTCTACATTTATAAATTACCTACTCCTTATTAGGCGCTCATACATGTCACTAGTTCCATTCGCTAAAAATACAATTCATCACCAATCATACGTGACAGGGATGTGATGCCTCCGTTCTCCTTGACGCGACGCCCTCCTCCGAGAGCGAGAAGGATGCCAAGCCGAACTTGTCCCTCACCGGCTTCACGGTGATCGACGAGATCAAGTCCGCGCTCGAGCACGACTGCCCGGCCACCGTCTCCTGCGCCGACGTGATTGCGCTCGCCTCTCGTGATGCCGTCGCCCTGCTCGGAGGTCCCACCTGGAACGTGCCCCTCGGCCGCAAGGACTCGCGCTTCGCTGCCGACAAGGAATTCACCAAGGCACACCTCCCCAGCCCCAATGACAACCTCGGGGAGCTCATCAAAATGTTTGGGGACCTCGGCCTTGATGCTCGTGACATGACCGCACTCTCTGGCGCGCACACCGTCGGGATGGCCAACTGCGAGCACTACAGAGGCCGCGTCTACGGCACCAGCGACACTAAATACAACATTGACCCCTCCTTTGCGGAGGCCAGGCGGCAGATGTGTCCGCCACAAGGCCCCTCTGGGGACGCCGGCAAGGCACCATTTGACATGCAGACGCCTAGGAAGTTCGACAACGCTTACTACCGGGATCTTATTGCGCATCAGGGTCTCCTCAACTCCGACCAGGCTCTGTACGGTGGTGGAGGTGTGGACAACCTTGTGGAGAGGTATGGTGTAGACGGTTCTGCTTTCGGAGTGGACTTCGCCAAGGCCATGGTAAAAATGGGTAACATACCTCCACCAAACGGAATGCCCACGGAGGTGAGGCTCCACTGCTCGAAGGCCAACTATTGACACATCCATGCCAAGTGGATGCTGCAAAAATTATATTGGATTCAGTTATCAGAAGTACAGAATGTAACAAGTAAATTGTTCTCTTATTGATTTATTTGCATTTTTTATTTGATTGTCTACAATGTAGTCATATCGATCATATTGTTTTAATACTTATGTGTAATAAATGGTGTTTCTCCAGTTTACTTTGAAGTGGATTCCATATTTTTTTTAAACCCTTGGAAACCACTGTATCCTTCTTACTCTGACAAGCATCTCGTCGATCACCGTGAAGCCGTTACATCTATCCGACAAACATTTTTTTCCGTCTCTTTGGGAAGTTAAGCTGTTCAATCTTACAGATGAGCAAAGCGACACTAATACACCTAGGTTTGTATTTCTATAATTGAAAGTGTGTCTTTAAAAGTCTTGGAAAACTTGAAGGAGAATTTGTTTTGCGATTTCAAATTTGTTTTTTATGCATTTTTCGTGGGAGCCAACAACACCACATCCTTAAATATAACACTTCATATCGAACAATCAGACTGAATAAATACCAACACTAAAAATCTATGATAAAACATAAAGTTACGTCAAGGTTTGAGGTACTTTTCACCACGATCGCATGAGACAACGACATGTTACTCAACGTGCACAAGCTTTCACTGACCTTGAATATCGAGCCTGAACTCCAATAATTATGGAGAATGCGCCCCCCTTAATGTGTTCGGGTTTGGGTTAAATTTAAGAAAGGGGGGAGCGCACTGAAGCAAAGACCATAATTATGAAGTTGGTATGTTTAAACTCGCACAAAGAGACACCTTTCACATGACATCATCTTATTGTCGATGCCAAGACTAGAATTCACAGAACAACTGAAGTTGGAGAATCTCTGCTCTGACCAAAATTCTCCTCTGCTCTAACCAAAATTCTCCGAGTTGACTGAATACGAAAGTCTTGTCCTGTAACTAGGGCAAGGACCGAGCCAACAAATCAGGCGGATTATTCGCTCTTAGGCTATCTCCAGTGGGCCTACCCATTTTCGTGTCTGAACCGATCCGAATTGGTCTGTATGGGTCGGATCGTGGACACGAAAACGCATGCGGATAGCTAGTGTCTGTGTGGGTAGGGGAGTGCGCCCAGTGGGGCGACCTATTTTTTAGCCCGCGTCCGAACTGTGGCCATTTTTCTCTATTTTTTGTCTATAGTTTAGAAAAAAAAGGAGCTCACAACAAAATTCTAAATTAGTGCAAGGTACATTACAAATAGTTTGCAACCAAATAATTAAAAATAGTTTACAACATCATAAAATAAAATATAAATTAGTTCAAACGGGGTAGTTTCCAGGGTTGTTTCCCACATGAATCTAAATATGATTTACCAAATCTTCATGGAGAACCTGGTGGGTTGCCCGATCTTGAATCTTATGATGTGTATAGAGAAAATTCCGAAAGGATGTCAGTCTAGGATTTGGAGCAACCAACTCACCTTGAAAATCCCACTCCTGATTATAGACAGTATCATCATGCTCCTCATCAACGATCATGTTGTGCATGATCACACAAGCAGTCATGACCTGCCACATCTGCTGAACGGTCCATTGCTTAGCCGGGTGACGAACAATGGCCCAGCGAGACTGAAGAACACCAAATGTTCGCTCCACATCTTTCTGACAAGCCACTTGTTCTTTCGCAAACCGACTGTATTTCTCCTCCATGGGATTACGATGTGTCTATACAAAAACATGCCACTCCGGATAGAAACCATCAGCTAAGTAATAACCCTTGGTATATGTATGACCCATAATCTCATAGCTTGAACATTGCCATCCGCAAGCCTAGCAAATACTGATGGCCCATAATCTCCACTCGAGAGTGGATTCAGTACTCACGTGGGTACGTACACACCCCCTTTCAAATTTTTGTTTAAGACATATTAACCCATTTTTAGTTTGTTTTCCTAGTAGAGCACGGGATTCTGGTGTACAAAAGTGGTTTCAAAATTTTGATTTCAATTTTTTTCATCAAAGTCAACTCATAAGTAGATTTTTCGTTGACTTTTTGTTTTTGGGGTTGACTTTGACCCAAAAAAATTCATATAAAAAATTTGAAACCACTTTTACACAGCAGTATTTCGTGTTCTACTAGAAAACCAAGCTAAAATAGGTTAATACATTTTGAATCAAAAGTTGAAGGGGGGTGTGTAGGTACCCACGTGCACACCGTTTTGTTTTCGATCTCCATAATCTCATCGCTGGAGGACATTGATATCATTATGAGACACTGTCATACCGAAAAAAGAATGCCAAATCCATAAATCTTGGCTAGCAATGGCCTTAAGTATGAAGGCATATCAATACCACAAATGGCCTTCCCATATATCACCAACATAATGCACTCGTGCTAGCGCATTATGTCGATTCCTTGGCTTTAAATGTCTCGTGTTTTCTCATACATAGGATTGGAGTTCAATCCGGCCGGACTTCCTTTTTGTGGAACTCCAAGGATATTGCCTAGGAGGAGAGAAACCCTCATTTTGTAGGTAAAGACGTTCTCATAGCTAGAGCAAAGACAATAATCACATCTACTATATACTAAAAGCACAATACGGAGTTTTAAAATAGAGATACCACGTTAATCCACATCATTAGAATTATTTTAACTGTTAGATCTGTAATTTACGGCTCAGATTTATAAAGATTGCGTAACTTAAATATAGATATATAGGTGTGTAACACGTAACGTTTGGATATATAGGTGTGTTACACGTAACGTTTGGCCTAATCAAATTTTTTTTTGCTTAGCCGGACACTCATATCCGGGTCGTACACTTTTGAAAAAAATAAATCCCAAAAACTCTACTTTGTTCTTGTCTCCACTGTGATTTCAGCCCATCAACCTCCTCCCAGTGTACATTAGCGTGATCGAACAGGTTTAAGTTTTTCTTTTACTTTCGTTATGCACGTACTTCCTCCGTTTAGAAATATAAGATGTTTTAGCTTTATGAAGTTAATGTATCTAGGAGCGAACCTATACACTAAAACATGTCTAGATACATTCATTTCACAAATCTAAAACATCTTATATTTGTGAACAGAGGGAGTACAAGTTTAGCACGCAGGAGGACCTACAAGATTTGTGCCGATCTACTCCCAGTTGAGCACACAATCAATTTTTCCTAGAGATCATGCACATGGCATCTTAACTTGAGACTTGCTTGCCACATGCACGCACCGGTGCAGCAGTAGTGCGCTTGGCAGCCTATTGAAGACTTGCATTATACAAAGATCCTAGAGCTTTGTACGTATTCTCACGTTCATGTATGCCTGAATTATTCTAGAATATTTCTGGCATTAGCAGTTAATCTATCTTATATTTGTGTATGTCAAAAAGAAACATATGCCACATATAATTTTGTGATACCGGTGACAATTATTCTAGCAGATAAATGTGAAGTGTTCTCAGCTATTTTTAAATCAAACCAAAAAAGTTCTAAGCCAAAGTCCTGCTAGCATGCTAGCAAAGAGGAATAAAGAATCAGTATACTCAAAATTCACAGGAAACTACTTTTTTGTAGACAAACTTAGTTGATTCTCTATGAAACTTATATATAGCATTTGTCATTGGCTAGAGTTAGATGTGGCATCCTTCAAAATTCATACAAAAACATTGCAAACTATACAATATATATATGTATTTTTATATGTACATTGTGATTTTAGTTATGTGCATATCGTCCCCGTAGATGTTAAATAATGATCCGGGTGTATCATGTACTCCCTCCGTTTCAAAATATAAGATGTTTTAGGTTTGTGAAGCAAATGTATCTAGATATATTTTAGTGTGTAGAATATATAAATAATTAATAATATATCCTTTATTTCTTCTATAACATTACATATTTGCGCTGAGTACTAGGGTTGACACTAGAAATATCTATTAATCAGTACTTATTTTTAAAATATCCTCTCTAGATTTATGTAAACAGTGCCATTGCAAGTTTGTAGATATACAGTTCACTCTTTTTGGAGATCTCACAATCACATATGTTGTATCATTACATGGCAGGTGTGGGTGACATTTTAGCCTAAAATACCATCGAACGCTTCATATATGAATGTGTTTGGTGCATGTTAAGATGACTAAATATTGGTCCATGTTCCCTAGATATTTTATTTCCTCTTATGAGTTGTGAGGAGACGTCGTACTTAGGATCAAGATGTTATCCAAGTTTGTATGATGTACATGCATTTCCAAAATTTGTAGGTTTACTTGCACCCATGATTTCAAAAATCAATATAAATGTTCACTTGGTAAGCTAATTGCTGCCCTAGAATGCATGAGCTAGCACCAAAATGTACACATATACAAATATAGATGGAAATATTGGATTCAACTAAGCTCATATTCCATATAGTTCACATCCACTAAATGGTGCATGAATTTATTTGTCCTTTTCCATCCTACTTTAAGGATCATCCCAATATAATTTTCTCTTATTCTTCTACTCACAGACATTACAGAAAATATGCCTCCCACTTATCTATCTATCTACTATATACTAAAAGCACATTACGGGGTTCTAAAATAGAGCCACCACGTTAATCCACATCATCATAATTAATATTAAAGGTTAGATCTAAATTTTGTGGTGAGGATTTAATTAAATATTAGTAGTCAGGTAACGTGTTTGTACCACATCGTGCCAAAGTTGGAATGTGATAGCTGCATACGGGTCTGTTTAAAAAACAGCTGAGACTCTACTTTGGCTAAAACATGGTTCAAGAAAAAAAAGGAAAAAAGAAAGCTGGCTGAAACGTGACGTACTCTCGGAAGGAAAATAAAATCCAACATGATGGCGTGCCTGCTAGGATACATTCAAAATATTTGCTCCATAGCGTGAAGAGTCCGCAAATGGAGCTTAGCTCAGATGGTTGGGTTCCCTGTGGTGGAACCAGCCCACCCTAGACTTGGCATGGTCGTTTGCATTTGTCCTTCACAGGTGCTCAAAGGGGTAGGGTGTGCGTGTGTGCGTTCATAGGGGTGAGTGTGTGCGTGTTTGTGAGCATCTGTATTATATTGTGTTCTAAAAAAAAGCGTGAAGAGTCCACATCGGACTCTTAATCTGTCCATTAAAAAGATACGTACATAGAAAAATTAATTAGGTGAAGAGTTATTTATTCTTATAGGACTCTAGCTACTTCCATTAGAACAAAATATCTCGATCTGAATTTTGTGGACATCGGTCAAGGTAGACTTATATTTTAATTTGAAAAATGATATTTTAAAATTTAGAAGGAATAAAAATAATAATATAAAACATTGATACTTACTCATGCAATTTCTGAGCAAAAATTTGACTATATATGGCCTATGCAAAATAGAGAAAAGAGAAGTCATATTTCTTTGAATTGTTAATCCCAATTGTTACAATGCTATTTGACATTTTGTCATTTTTGTGTAGGCAACGTAACATTAAATTTAGCCTTACAAAATTTGATGAATAAATATCAAGATTATATGCATATGCTTTAAATTTTATTTGGAACTTTGAGTTAAACGGTGCATATCCAACATAAAAAATATACGGCTGAAATCTTTTAAAATATTAGTAGTTGTACGTAACATGTTTGACACAATATATGTTCTGCCTATGTCATCGAGATGCCACGTTTTGAAGTGATTGTTGGGTTTGGCTTCATTCCTCTAAAAAAACCAGTTGCTATCTCTATTGTTTTAAAAACAACAGCTGAATCAGATAAATGCGTCAGTTAAGAAAAAAAAAACAGATGAAGCATCCCTTAAAAAAACAGCTGAATGCGACACTAACGTGACAAGCTGCAAGGAAATGAAAATCCTAGATGGAATGTGATGGCCATACGAGTACTTTAGAAAAAAAGATAAAGTGTTTATCCGTTATTTCTCTGTTTTTATTTACCATGCGTTTCAAGGTTAGTCAAATTCAAATTTTAGAAAGTTTAAATAAAGATGTAGCAATAAATACAAACATATATAACACAAATTTCATATAATATAGAAATATATTTTATAATGATTTTAATAATAACAAATTTTTTTATGTTGATCATTTTTCCTATATAGTTGGTCAAACTTTTTAAAAGTTTATTTTGACTAAACCCGAGGCACAGGGTAATTGTCAACATATGAATTATGTTCTTTATGTGACTGAGTACACATAAATGATAAATTAATTCGAACGCAATCAGACCAATATATTTACAAAACAACCACAAAAGTTTAGAGTCATAGAATAGTCACGATATTATTCGACATTGTTTCTATGATTGAGTACATATAAATGATAATTTATTCAACAACCATCAGATTAACAATGTCACAAAAGCCATGCGGAAGTTCCTAGTTGTGGTATTTAAAGATTTGAAGTCACGATATATTTTGATTGATTGACGGGAACGTCCCTCACAAAAATAATTACCATTTAAAGACACATATAGGACTCCAACAAGGTTGAAACTAATCATTCGTCCTCAAATTTAAAAGATGTTTCAAATGCTTATGGCATGTTTTTGCATAATATTTATGTTTTATTTATATTTATTTAATTTTCTTAACATAAATATAAGTAATCCATAGTCTTATTTATCAGTCATTTTTTTAGAAAACCCAAAGATGCTGCCCTTGCATTTTCGAGGGCCACCTTGCTAATTGCTTTAACATTGTCACATCGTCAAAATGTGTTTGTCCAACTGTTGGCGTTCAACGCACTAACGTTGCTCATGAATGTATCAGAATAAAACGCTGTGGTCAGCAAAGTGCTCAACAAATTATTTTTCTGGAGGTAACTCAAACTTTGCATCGGAACAATGAAATAGTAACCTGAAGAATCGGTTTCTTTGAAATACAAATGGCTTGTACGGAATGCCGTTGTCATCCTCGTGCATTTCTTATGCTCCAATCCAAGCAAGAACGTGTCATCACTGGAAACGCACGGAATTAGTCCTGATACTGTATGGAGGCCTACTAGGCTGTTTTCTAAACCGGCCGCTAAACCGTACTCATATACTCCCTCCGTTTTAAAATATAAGATGTTTTAGTTTTGTGAAGCAAATGTATTTGGACATCTTTTAGTGTGTAGGTTCACTCGAATATACACACTAAAATGTGCCTAGATACATTTGCTTCATAAACCTAAAACATCTTATATTTTAAAACGGAGGGAGTATTCAACTGGACAAACAGTCCAAGTGGAAAAGAGACATGTGATTCTAATAGGATTTTATGCTGCCTGATTGCAGGGCCGGGTTTGCTAGCAAGAAAACAAACAATAAAACCTCAACTAATGCAAGCAACCATGTCGACGAATCCTTAAATTGGTGCAAATTCAAGCATTGGGCTGTCAAATCCCTCCCCTTTTGGTTAGAGTTTCTTCCGATCCTGACCTCGTCAGATCGTTCCGGCCAAGAAGAATGCACGAGGCTGCAGACAGACCGGAGACCTTGTCACTCGAACAAAAATATTCAGAGCATTTGCACATGCACACGCGTGTAAAACAATGCAGCTGCCTGGTACGTACGCGCTGAGGAAGAAGCAAATGCATGACCTTACTATATAAGCTTGCGCCCGTTTCATGCTTCCAGCTCATCCACTGCAACACCGAGCTAGCTAATCATCTCACTTTTCTCCGGGTCTGCTTTTCGTCCACACTATACAGCGATCGTTCCTCATAATAATCTCATCATCGGTCGATAGCCATGACCATGGTGGCGTCCTCTAGGAGCTCATCTTGGGTTGGACTGGCTCTTCTCCTTCTCGTCGCTCTCGTGCACACCGCCAACGCCGACCATCTCTCCGCAGGGTACTACGCAAAGACTTGCCCTAACGTCGAGCGCGTCGTGTGGTCCGTCATGGCGAACAGGGTCGGCGGCGGCAGGATGGCGCCCGCCGTGCTCCGCCTCTTCTTCCACGACTGCTTCGTCAACGTATGTCACATCTCTTCTACATTTATAAATTACCTACTTATTAGGCGCTCATACATGCCACTAGTTCCATTCGCTAAATACAATTCATCACCAATCATACGTGACAGGGATGTGATGCCTCCGTTCTCCTCGATGCGACGCCCTCCTCCGAGAGCGAGAAGGATGCCAAGCCGAACTTGTCCCTCACCGGCTTCACGGTGATCGATGAGATCAAGTCCGCACTCGAGAACGACTGCCCGGCCACCGTCTCCTGCGCCGACGTGATTGTGCTCGCCTCTCGTGATGCCGTCGCCCTGCTCGGAGGTCCCACCTGGAACGTGCCCCTCGGCCGCAAGGACTCGCGCTTCGCTGCTGACGAGGGTTAACTCGACAAATGTCCTAGATGAAGGACTTAGGATCGGGGAGATAGGGCGTCGGATAAACTCGAAGGTAAAGTTAGTCAAAATAGGTGTGTGTCGAAAGAAAACTTGGGTGTTCAACCTGACTTGCTTTTCAATCTTCCCTACACCGTCCCCTCCTGGCCCCTATATATAGGTGGCCAGGTCTCGAGGACCGGGTAGGGTACGATACAGATTACAATATCGACATACGGTAAGAACTCGTATTCGACTATCATTACAATTGGGTCTAGCTTATCGGGCCTCAGGGGTACTCAACTAGCGGGCTCTATTAACTATACCCTTGTCAGTAGCCCTTGAGTTCTACCAGAATCGTAGATTCAGGTTGAATCTCTAATCTTTAAATCTTCGACTTGATCAATTCTTCGACTTCTTCTCATCTTTAAATCATCGACTTAGTCTTTTCGACTTATTTTCATGATATTCTTTCGCAAGGGGTTTTGATGAGCAAGCCTGACAATCCTGACGGATCAAGAAGTCAGTTAACTACCGGAACAGATACTTGTCACCTACTTCAAATTCAATCCCCTTGGACTTGAATTCGGGATACCGGTCAAATTCACTCTTTTGCCGCATTTAGGACTTACAAGAATGAATCCCAGTGGTTCTCAGGGTACCCAGTGCGTCTACCAGGATTTTCTTCGCGTCGTACACACGGATACATACCAGCAGAGCGCATCCATGTGCGTATACCAGGCCACACAGGACGGATCCCGGGGTCTTACCTTCGTGACAAGTCACGGCATTCGAGTCGCGTTGCGATAACGCAACTCGAGAATCTTATATCGCAGTCAAATTTTGACTGAAAATATTCGGGTTTCTTTCAACCATAAAACTCGCTCCCGATGGGAGTAACACTCCTGCACTTCTCCAGTTTCACTGCTTTACCAAGAAATATCGTCGGGTGCGCGCTCAGCGCTCCCGATGGGAGTAGCCCCCGAGGCTATACTCGAAAGAGATTTTTTCGAGTATAGGCTCGAAATAGAGTGCAATCCATCATACTTCAACTCGAAATACTTCAACTTCAAGATACTTCATCTTCGAGATACTCTAAGAACGCCTTGTCATCGAATATGCTTCCACAACTTCATTAACGATTTCCAGTCACCATCTTTTAAGAGTAGTAGCCCCCAAGGCTATAATCGAAAAATCCTTCACACATAATCTTCTCTAAGAATTTTGCATTTGTCGGCGCCATTTTCTGTTCGATAATATATCCTTTATGACATCAATGAATACGTCACTCTGTATCATTGCGAACCGTTGCATGGGCAGTACTGTAAATTTCTCAATTTTTGATCGTTAGTGGGCTGCCGTTTCCGCTCTTTGCGCCACGTCTCGGCCCACGATCCTTCTCCCAGAAGATATATAAGGGGCGTAGTGGGGGATTTTTACTGTTTACTAGCTCGTTCCCTCCGCCGCCTCCATTGCTGATCTCCTCTGCCTCCTTCTCTCGTGCATAGCCTCCAAGCGCATTTCGTATTGGATGCGCGTGAAACACCTGGCCACTAAGAGCACCATGGCCAAGACTTCTGCCACCAACTGGGTTCGCTCCACCATCACAAAGAAGGAGGTGGAGAAGGCCACGGCGGACGGCCTCATCGCCGCCGAAGATTCCATCAAATTCCCCAGTACTGAACGGATCCCGAAGCCCCCGAGCGGTTATCGGGTAATGTTCCTTGCTTTCCTCCTCCGCGGTTTCTCTCTTCCTGCCCACGAGTTTCTCCGTGGGCTTCTGTTTGTTTACGGTGTGCAGCTCCACCAGCTCACACCGAATTCTCTTCTGCACATCGCCTGTTTCGTGACTCTCTGCGAGTCCTTCTTGGGCATTGAGCCCCACTTCCTTCTGTGGAGGTCAATCTTTCGACTTCGCCCCAATGTTTCTTTGGCTAGGAAACCCGAACTGGGCGGAGCCGTCGTTTCTGTGCGCCCTGAGGCGCAATACTTTGAATTTTCTATGGCCGCATCTGTCCAAGGATGGAGGACAAAGTGGTTCTATATCAAGGACCGCAAATCCTCTCCTGAAGATGAATTCGGCCTGCCTCCTTTTGATGCTTCCCAGGAGGTAAAGAAATTGGCATCATGGGATACACTCCCCTCAGATGCAGAAGCACAAGAAATTCTTCCTCTTCTTTCCCGCATCAAGTCTTTAAAAGGAGGTCAAGGGGGTGCTCTGTCGGGTATGCAACTCATGGCATTTTTTATTCAACGTCGAGTTCAACCCCTACAACACCGCCTTACCAAACTTTGGAATTACTCCGGCTTGGAGGATCCTACTCGCATATCTGAAGATCTGATATCGAAAGAAGATGTCGACAAGCGAGTCCGGAATCTCACCAAGCTCACGAAGGAACATGCAGTTGCGGATTTAACCGCTGATTACTTCGACTCTGTGCACCCTCTTCCTGAGGTATGTATCCTTGCGTCCACTTTTTGTCAAACTTTGCTTGTTTCGACTTGCATTATTATTTGACTTTGCACTCTGCTTACTTATTTATATGCAGGGTCACCAATTCCTTGTTTCTCGTCCCCCTCTTCCAGAGGCAGGGCCCCTACCGGCTGATCTGGCCTCTCCTGCATCTGAAGCCCCCGAGGCTGACGAAAGTCAGGACGGAGATGATGCCGAAGATTCAGAAGAAGAAACTAGCTCGTCGACATCTTCCCCTCCCGCTCTTGCTGAAGATGTCGATGTCGACAAGAAAAGGAAGCGTGTCGACGAAATCGCTTCATCGAGTTCTGCAGCAGCTGGTAAAGCCCCCGCTTATGCAGAAGATATGGAGTACTTCGACATGCTAGCATCGTAAGTATTGTATTCGAGCTCCTCAATTGCATTTTTCTTGCCTTGTTTCCATAACTTATATTCTTCGCGCAGTGATGACGAAGAGCCGCCAACAGCTGCTCCACCAACTTCTCCTGCGGCCATTGATGAGCCTATCGAACCAGATGTTGCACCGAGGGCTACCAGGTCCAGTGTGAAGAAGGTTCCTCAAGCCCGATACCCTAAACGCTCAAAGAAGGCCAAAGAAACCGACGTTTCTCTGGAAGCCCATGCATCTACGGTTTCTCCTGATGATGTGAGCAATTCTTCTTTACTTGCTTTCCATTCATGCACTTCTACTCTTACACACTTCTTTTCTCAGGCTTTAGTGAAGAGATTTATCGCCCTGGGCACGGAGTGTGCGGGGTACCTAAAGGTTGCGAAAGCTTCCGAAGGTACAATTTTGATGTCCAGTCATTACTTTTCTTCTGTGCTTTCTCTTTTGCCACTTATCTGACTCCCTTTTGTCTTCTTTTGTAGCTGCCTTAGCAACAGCCAATGCTCGAATTGCGTCACTGGAAGCAGAACTTAATGCTTTGCGAAAAGCTTATGATGTGGCGGCCGCTGCTAAAGCGAATGCTGAGAAGTCGCAGAAAGCTGCGCTTAGCAAGGCGAAGAAAGCTGAAAAAGCTTTAGCTGAAGCCAACAAGGAGCATGCTCAACAAGAACAAGCTGTGGCGGAGCGTCTTCACACGATGTCGACTGCCGCTGAAAGTAAGTGCTTTGCCTTGTCTTCTATTGTCGACTTATGTTGCACTATTGTACTTGTTGACACTTGTTTCTTCTTTTCTTTTCTATTGCTCAGAATTTACCGGGGTATCTCCGTCGTCCTTGCAAACGGACGATGATCCTCTTATGAATGCGGTTAACCTACTCGAAGAAAACTGGATATCTATCCAGGAGACTTTCGAGTTAGTTAGCCGCGTTCTATCACGGCTGTTTGCCGGCTTGTGGCCGAAGAAAAGGGCGACAGTTCCGAAGGATAACTTGACTGAACTTGCCAAGTCCTTCGATACCACTGAAGACCCCACTCTCCAGCTGAAAGGCCTTTCCATTAAGCGCGGCGCCGAGGGTGCTATTGCGCTTTCTCTCGCTCATGGGATGAACTTTGACTGGGAGAGGGTTAGCTCCCCTCATGGCCACTCCCGTGACGAGATGAAGGTTTTCTTCGAGAGGGCTAAGAAGTTGGCACCTGCATTGCTGACAACTATTTCTCCTTCGGCAGCCTCTGCGGTGCCTGCTGCACTAGCTTCAGCGGCGGAAAATCCAGTACCACCATCGACTTCGGGCGAGGAAGCTGTCGTGCCCTCCTCTGCCACGGAACACAATGCTGAGGTGGCGTAGACTCGGCTTTCTTTGTAGTTTTTTAGTTTTTCTCCTTTTGGATGCAAGAAACTCTAGTTGCGTGCAACCCGAGAACCTTAGTCATAGGGTCTTGCACTTATGTAAATATGTTTCCAGCGTATGAAGTATTATGCTGTCTCTCTGAAATGTTTTTCTCCTTCCTTTTCCTTTTTGGCTTGCAGTCGATGCGCGTCAATGATCCTTTGACTCACGTTCCTGCTCCTTCCTCTGACCGTGGATTCGATCCTCAGATTTCGTCGACTCCTAGTCGATGCAGTCAATGCGCAAAGTATTCTTCCAGGATATCTGACCTTGAGGCTCGCCTAACTTTGGCCAAATGTCAAGCACAGATGGCTATTAAAAAGGCTAGCCAAACAAGTAGCTATATGAAGAAAATCTCTTCCCTTGAGGAAAAGGTCTCCAGTTTGATGGCTAAGGTTGTTCATAACGAAGAATGCGAATCTTTCATTCTTGGCATTGTCGAGTCTGCCTGCGAGATGTTGCGATGTGAGTCTTCTTTCGACTTCTCCTTTCCCTGTTTGTGCACTGCTGTTTTTGTGACATCTTTTACCATCGTAGGTACTTGTTTGGATTTTGCTGCTGAGGAACGTCGAGTTGCTGAGCGAAATGCGACTCTAGAGAAAATGTCGACTGGCTGTGAGACTTTGTGGTCTGATCCTCGACGCCGGAGCGCCATTGTATTGCTTCAAGACCGTGCCCAGCATATTGGCGAGTCAGTTGATGGTTGCCGACGAGCTCTCACAACTATGCACTCCGTTATGCTTCCTCGTAATCCTTTGCCTGCAACTTTCCCACTCCTTCTTGATACTTTCAGATCCAGCCATCGTATTCAAGGTTGATAGAGCTGAACTTAGTGGCTGGTGCCAATTTTGCTCTCGGGTGGATACGCAAGTGGCACCCCAGGCTGAATTATAGCACGATGTCCCTGAGTTTGGCTCCAGGTGGAGCTAGCCTTCGGGTACATATGGAGAACACGCTGCAACCTGCTCGAAGACTCGTAGCTAAGCTTCTGGAGGCAGATGCTGCGTTCTTCTGTGAGTACCATTATTTAGATCCTTTAGGCGTAGATGATTCTGACAACCCTATGTTGTAAGGTGTACGTGGAACGCGAGAGTTTATTTATTTCGCGACTATATGTCTGAAACTTATTCTCAAGGCGTACTTGTATGATTCGTGCGTTTGCCGCACCTTCTCGTTGAAAGACTCGTAAGCTCGAATATGAGGAACGCTTTATCTTTATTTATACTTGTTATGTAAGATACATGGGGTGACCCAAGAGATCCGGCCTATGACCTGTGTTCTGGATCTAGAGGGCATTGCCCCTGGTATAACTCGTGGCTTTTACAGCCGTTACTTTTCTACTCTACTCTTTTGGTGCTTATGCTATCATGGTTTGTTCTTCTTTTCCTGCGTCTTTGTCTTCCCCTGATGCTTCTACTCGTGGTTTCTTCACCTCAGGCTCCGTAGCGCGTCCCTCGAGTAGCTTGATGCCTTCTGCAGTCGTGTTCTTCACCTTTTCTGTATAGTTGGCTATCATGCCAAAGTTTTGCGCCATCTTGTGGAACTCCCTGTCACAAAGATCTGAGACTTCAAAACTCCCTTTGACTATAATTATTCCCCTTGGACCTGGCATTTTGAGTACCAGATATGTGTAGTGAGGTACTGCCATGAATCGCGAAAATGCGGGCCGTCCGAGGATTGCATGATATTGAGATGGCCAGTCCATGACTTCGAAGTCGAGCTTTTCTCTCCTGTAGTTTTGTCGGTTGCCGAAGCAAACATTGAGTGCTATCCGACCCAGTGGGTAATTGGCACTTCCTGGCACGATCCCGTGGAAGGAACAATCTGTTGGCTTCAGGAACTCCAGCGATATGTGCATTGCCCTGAGTGTTTTTGCGTATATAAGGTTAATTCCACTTCCTGCATCCATGAATATTCTGTCGACATCATACGCGCCGATTTGAGCTTTGAGTACCAGAGGCGCATTTCCTGGCCGAGGTACCGTTATAGGGTGGTCTTCTCTGTTGAACTCAATTGGCTGTTCTGACCAATGCAGATACTCTGTTGCGGCTGGAGGCGAAATGACTGCTAGATTGACTTGTCGAGTTATACTATTTTCTTCTTTGTTCGACTTAGGCACAGGTTGTATCATTGCTGTGATGTGTCCTTTTGATGGGACATACCCTTCGTCGTCGTCGTGTCTCTTGTCTTGCTGATCTTGTCCTTGAGGAGCTCCGTTGTTTCCTTGCTGGTTTGTCGGAGGATTGTTGCTTCCTTCGAATCCTTGTCGCCTTGCTTCGGTTTGTTTGTTTATTGCCGCTTCTTATAGTTTTAAGAATGTTGTGCAGTCTTTCATTGCGTGCCTTGATACTCACTTCCCGTCGACGAACGCTGAGTGTATATGACAAGGCCCGTTGAGCATATCTTCTGGTGATGGGTTGTACTCTCTGGATTCTCTTGTAGGGAACTTCTTATAGTCCTCCTTTCCGTAGCTTCGATATCCCGTGCTTCTGCGATCATTTCCTTGATAGCTGTTGTCTTTATATCCTGCGGCGACTTGGCTATGCGAGCCGTAGGTGTCGTAGTTTCGGGATCATCTCCTTTGACTTCCATATCTGTTTCTTCTGTCGTCCTCTGGAGATCGCGTCCGCTTGTTGTTGCACGCATCTTCTCCATCTGCAAATCTGTTTGCTGTGTCCATGAGGTCTGACACTGTTTTCGTCTTGATTCTACCCATCTCTTCGACTAGGTCTCTTCGCCTTAATCCGATGATGAACGCGTCTATTGCTCTTTCGTCTGAAACTTCGACTGCTGAATTTTTGATGAGGCTCCATCTTTGGATGTATGCCCGTAGTGTTTCGTCGCATTGTTGTACGCACGCTTTGACTTCTTCTATTGATGCTGGCCGTTTGTATGTCGACCTGAAGTTGCTTGTAAATTGCTTTGTGAGGTCTTCCCAGCTTCCAATGGATTCTTTCTCTAGTTTGCTCAACCATGACCTTGCTGCGCCGGTGAGGCGTAGTTGCAAACTTTGCATTGCTGTTTCTTTGGTTCCTCCTAATATTTGAACTGCTTGTAAGTAATCTGCGAGCCTCGATTGTGGTTCCTGTGATCCATCGTACTTTTGCTGATCATGAGGTAGCTTGAATCCCTTGGGAACTGGAGTAGTGCGAACCCTGCGGGTAAAGCACGATGCCCCCATCTCTTTCTCGTCGTCTTCATAGTCACGTTTTCCATTCGGGGATCGCGATCTTCGAGTTCCGCCGTGTTGTTTTGGTGATGGTGATTGAGATCGATGCTTGCTGCTTCTGTGCCTAGGACTATTCTGACAGCGAGGTGACCTTGCTTTATGTACTTCCTTGTGCTGATATGCTTCTTCTCCTTTTGCTGATAGTTTGTGGCCTACCATGTTGAGTCCATTCAATGCTGCTCTATGCATGTGTTCCCTAGGATCTCCTGGACTTGGTCGAGTTGTGAGCAGATATGCTTGCGCTTCTACTAATGCTGCTTCAGGGGTTTTCGATAGGATGTTCCCCTGCTCGTCGACCGATAAGAAGGACGAGTCGAGGTTTTTTGAGATACTTTGCCTGTCGGAGTACTCGAGGTTGTCATACCTTGAGCCGTGTCGACGATTTTTCCTTGCGTTGATGTATGATGCGTCGCTTCGTGCTTTGCGAGCAGCTTCGCTAGCTGCAATGGCTGAATCTTTTATTCTTTGTATCTCTATCTTCTCCTTTGCTAATTGCTTTGCTTGCTGCCTTAGGGCGTAATGATACCCAAAAAGCATGTCCTTGCTGGAATTTGATGGTATTGGCGTGCCGTGTTCTACGGCTTCTCTTATTATTTTCCACTCGTCGACTGATAGTCGAATTTTTTCCCTGGCTGTGAGGGATTCTACTGTTTGTCCTTCTGCTAGGTGATTTGCTCCTCTGTCGATATTTGCTGGGTTTATCACTGGGTTGTTATTTTCATCGAATTCTTCTGAGTTGTCTCCCACAATGGCGAGCACCTGGCATTGTTTGCCGATGTTACTATTGAAGCTTGAGAAGATTGAGTCACCATCTTCAGAAAGCTCTAACCCTGTTTTCCATGTGTCTGTTGATTTGTCTGAGGTATTGTCGAGGCAGATCACGAGATCATTGAGTTGGACTCCTTCGTCGAATTTCTCCTTCGCTTTGTTTTCTTCTGCGATTTCTTTGAGTTCTTCGCCTAGGCTGACCGGCGAGTTTACCTCGCTAGATGAACCGTCGGAATATTCCATCATTGCTACTGTTTCGGGCTCACTTGCCGACGGATCTTGTTTCGTCGGATCTGAAAGGCGAGATGAGCCCGATGGCCCAATGAGGATGCTCAAACTTCCAATTGTCAACTTCATCTCTTGATTTTCGTCGACTTCTGCACTGCTGTTGGCTAAAAGTGAAAAAGCCGTCGAATTCATGATTCCAACGCCCAAGGTCCCCACGGTCGGCGCCAATTGACGAGGGTTAACTCGACAAATGTCCTAGATGAAGGACTTAGGATCGGGGAGATAGGGCGTCGGATGAACTCGAAGGTAAAGTTAGTCGAAATAGGTGTGTGTCGAAAGAAAACTTGGGTGTTCAACCTGACTTGCTTTTCAATCTTCCCTACACCGTCCCCTCCTGGCCCCTATATATAGGTGGCCAGGTCTCGAGGATCGGGTAGGGTATGATGCAGATTACAATATCGACATACGGTAAGAACTCGTATTCGACTATCATTACAATTGGGACTAGCTTATCGGGCCTCAGGGGTACTCAACTAGCGGGCTCTATTAACTATACCCTTGTCAGCTGCCGACAAGGAATTCACCAAGGCACACCTCCCCAGCCCCAATGACAACCTCGGGGAGCTCATCAAAATGTTTGGGGACCTGATACGTCTCAAACGTATCTATAATTTTTGATGCTCCATGCTTGTTTTTACACCATTTGCCTATTGTTTCGTTACACTTAGTGGCACTTTTATGCATTTTCCGGAACTAACCTATTAACAAGCGCCACAGTGCCAGTTTCCTGTTTTCTGCTGTTTTTGTGTTTCAGAAGTGATACACAGGAAATATTCTCGGAATTGGACGAAACAAGTTCCTGAAGTCTTATTTTTCCCGGAAGCTTCCAGACATCCGAAGGAGAGACGGAGAGGGGCCACCAGGGCCCCACACAAGGGGGCGGCGCGGCCTGGCCCCTGGCTGCGCCACCCCTGTGTGAGGGAGCCTGGCTCCACCTCTGACATCGCCCCTTCGCCTATAAGTACCCCCCGACGAGAAAAACCTAAGGGCCCGATCAGATTTCCAGAACACATCGCGATACGCCGCCGCCGTCGACCCGAAGATCGGGAGGGTCCAGAAGCTCTTCCCGGCACCCTGCCGAAGAGGGGAATCGCCACCGGAGGTCTTCTTCATCGCCATGCTTGCCTCCGGAGCGATGAGTGAGTAGTCTACCTTGGACTATGGGTCCATAGCAGTAGCTAGATGGTTGTCTTCTCCACTATGTGCTTCATGTTTAGATCTCATGAGCTGCCATACATGATTGAGATCACCGTTATGTAATTCTATGATGTTGGTTTGTTGGGATCCGATGAATATTGGTGTTTATGATTAAGTTGCTGTACTGAATTATATCTTTTGTTATCTCTATGTTGTTTATGATCTTGCATGCTCTCCGTTGTTAGTAGCTATCTTGGCCGAGTAGTTGCTAGTGACTCCAAGAGGGGGTATTTATGCTCGATAGTGGGTTCATGTCTCTATTTCACCTGGGGGAGTGACAGAAACCTCTAAGGTGGTAGATGTGCTGTTGCTACTAGGGAGAAAACAACATTCATATGCTCAAGGGCATATGCTTTGTTTACATTACACACTTTGCTTAATGCAATTATCTGTTGTTCGCAACTTAATACTTCTAGGGTGTTCGGATTGATATCCCCGGGAGTGGATTATTAGTTATAGATGCAGTTGGATGGCGGTCTATGTATTTTGTTGTAATGCCCAGAGTAAATCTCATAGTGATCTTCTTGACATATCACGTTATCTTTATTCTATCAATTGCCCAACTGTAATTTGTTTATCCAGCATGTTATTTTATCTATGGAGAGACACCACTAGTGAACTGTGGACCCCGGTCCTATTTTAATCATATTGCAATCACATGTTTACTTTTCTCGTACTGTTTACTTTACTCGCATACTCTACTGTTTTCCACTCGATACGCTCATAACCTTTGTTTCAAGCAAACCGGTGAGATTGACAACCTCATCGCAAGTTGGGAACAAAGTATTTGTTTGTGTGTGTGCAGGTTCCGCGTTGCTGCTGGCCGAAGACGAGTCAACAAGTATCGTTAACGGCGCCCTTGTTGGAGTGTTATTAAGCCAGTCTGCATCACCTTCAGTTGTCACCGTCTCTCCTCTTCAAGATCGACATTAAACCTTGGTTTCTTAACTGAGGAAAAACTTGCTGCTACACTCATCATACCTTCCTCTTGGGGTTCCCAACGGGCTGGTCATCACCACGCACAAGGACTTACTGCTCCCACGTCAACTAAACGCCACAGCTCTTTTCTGGCATCATCACCGAGTAGCAGCCTCTTTTCTGGCGCCGTTGCCGGGGAGGAAGAGAAGACTTCTGCGAGGGGAGTTTTTCGCACACACATCCTTTACTTTGTTATTGTTTTGCTTTACTTTATTTATTTTACATGCATTGCTTTTTATCAAAAACACAAAAAAATTAGTTTCCTATTAGTTGTTATTTTTACTGTCTTGCTTTATCATGGTTTCTATCAATGGTTGGTTTCTTTGAAACTAAATCTTTTTGGCAAGGTGGGTTCACGGAAGAGCAGCAAAATTATTATGAGGAACACCGCTTGTCACAAAAAGGGAAACACTTATGGGAACAAATCAATAGATTGTATATCATTGCTAGAAATGTGTGCTCTACTTATAATGTTACTTATTGCTTTGATAGATCTTGTTGCTGTAGGAGGTATAAACACCTCCCTTTTCAATGTGAGTATAATGATGATGTTACCATATATTCTTATATTAATGGAAATCATGACTTTTATGATGTGGAACAAATTGAAGAATTTATTGCTTGGAAGGGTGCATTCGAACTTGCTTATTTGCTTGAAAATATTGATGATGCACCTTATAAATATGAGGTTTATGATATACTCACATTTTGCTTTGATAATTACAAGGAAGGAAATGGCTATATTCTTAAATATCTTAATAGATGCTCTCCAACGAAAGAGACTAATGCCATGAAGGAGCCTATGGAAGAAGAAATTGCTGGAAATGGAAGCTCATTGGATGAAAAAGAGGAGGAGAGTGATGACCAAGAGGAGGAAGAATGGAGCTACCCATGTCTACCTCCCAATAAGAGTAACTCTTTAACTAATGCCTTATTTGATAGCCCTCTATGCTTAACAAAGGAGGGCAAGTGTGATATTTATATTGTTAAGTTTGTTCATGATGCTACTGAAAATTATTATGAGAGAGGAAAATATGGTTGTTGGAATTCTCATGTTACTAAAACACCTCTCTTTATATTGAAAGTTCTGAAGTTGCTCTTGTTTTATCTACCCATACTTGTGACTATGTGCTTCTTTGATTTATTTTCTTACAAGATTCCTATGCATAGGAAGTGGGTTAGACTTAAATGTGTTTTATATTTGCTCCTTGATGCTCTCTTTTACTTAAATTCATATTTCTTATGTGAGCATCTTCTCAAATTACCGAGCCTAGCTCAAAGGCGTTAAAGAAAAGCACTCTTGGGAGATAACCCAATGTTTTCTTTTCAGTACTTTTTATTTTATTTGAGTCTTGGAAGTCATTACTACTGTAATGACTGCTCCTTATCTTGTTTATTTCGTTTTTGTGCCAAGAGAAGCCTCTAATTTGAGTGAGGTAAAGATTTGGGGATGTTGCTGTCCTGAAACTGTTTTCGGTGCTGCACCGTAAACATTCGTGAAAATTCTCTGTTTATCTTTTGGACCTGCGATTTCTTGTGCATATGCCCCAGGTTATATCCAAACTTTTCTTAGTTGAACACTTTTTGATTTGAGCAACAGAAAATCCCTCAAAAATTCGACCTTTGTCAGCTGTTCAGTTTTGACAGATTTCTGCCAATATTTGTGTTTGCCACTTTATCGCTTTCTTTTGAGTTCTTTTGATCATGGAACTTTTTGGGGAGGTTGCTACAGTAGTATTTGCTATATATGTGGTGGTTTTGAGTTGAAACCTGAAGCAAATAGAGGGTTGAATATATTTTATGCTTACACTAATGTTGCTAATAGAATTGTGTTTAGTTTTGTATGAAGGAAGTTTTCAAGTGTAGGGATTGGAGAATGATGAGATAAGTTGAAGAATGGACAAAAGCTCAAGCTTGGGGATGCCCATGCATCACCCCAAGAAATATCCAAGAAGTACAAGCGTCAAAGCTTGGGGATGCCCCCGAGGCACCCCTTCTTCATCGGCAAAAATCAGGTCACCTTTCAAAACACTATATTTTTATTGCTTCATGCACTATGTGTTTTTCTTGGAGCGTCAGTTGTTTTAGATTTCTTAGTTGGTTTAGTTTGTTTGTTTGCTGCAATAAATGGTTGGACCCCAACAAATTTCCTTTGGAGGAGATGTACTCGTTTTCATTTGCAAAGAACGCTCTAGTTTTCACTCTTATTAAAAATCGAGCGTTCTACTTTTTTCTGCTACTGCTTTTGGTTTTCGTTTTCGCCTTGATTTGCGTTCAGATCTTGTCATATATTTTCATCAAGGTGTATTTTTGCCTCTGATCTTCATTGGTTTTCATCAAAAGAGGTGTCTTTAAAAAATTTCAAATGGTGTTGGAAAAGAGAAAAAGCTTTGTGCAAAATAGTGGTACAAGAAGGAGCTTGTGTAGACTGCGGCTTAGGCTTTTTCATGTCATGCTTGATGTCTTTTTGATAGTATGCTTAGTGGTTTTGTTGTAGCATGACTTGTCTCAAATAACTGAGATTGCTTAATGAGCCTTTGAAAAAAATCATGCGTTGTTTTTATTGTATGGAAGCATTATTTTGGTTTTCTCCTTGATGCTTTATTTGGGTTGACTTGGCGCATGCTCACACATGTTAGACTCTTACAAAGTCGCCAATAGCCTTCATGATTATTTAGTTTTTGACTTTTGATGCCATCTTATGCTTCTTTTAATGTCGCTTTGTCGCTTTGCATGATTATGGCCATTATTGCTCTCTTAGTTGGTCGCTCCCAGTCTTTTGCTAGCCCTCGCCTTGTACTGAGTATGAGCTCTACTCGTGCATCCAACTCCTAAAAGCCAAAGTTTTTCCATTGTGTCCACTATAAACTCCTATGCATGGTATTTGTAAGCCATTCCAAAGTAAAATTTCCATGTGCTACCTTTCAAAACCTTCAAAATACTTCTTGTTTTGTGACACTGTTTTCAGCTCATGGGGACGTAGTGGTCGGATTTGCTATCTTCCATATTGTTTATTCCAAAAAGAAAAAAAGGGGAAAAAAGAGAAAAAAGGCACTCCTCCAAAGAATGTGAATGTTGGTGGGCACCCGATGGAATCGGTTAGCCATGGTATGTGAAAGGAAAAAGGTGGGGAGGAGTGCCAAGTTTTATAAAAAGAGCACAAAAGTGCCAATCTCTCTCTCAAAAACTTGCTTCATTTTTGTATGGAAGATAGTAAGAACCCCATTGCCAGTCGTTGACAAAGACAACCACCTCTCAAAATCAATTTTTATCTCTCTGTTTTGCGAATGAAAAGCTCTAGCACATGAGCAATCACTGCTTCCCTCTGCGAAGGGCCTTTCTTTTACTTTTATGTTGAGTCACCACCTTCTTTCTTTATGCACCATTAAGAGAGCATAGTTGTCATTCTTAGTGTGATATGCATTGTCCCAAAGTTCATTGATTGATTCATGATGATTGGTTTCACTTGTTCTTAAATTATTTGTATCTAGTCGCCCTCTTAAACTTGAAGGTGTCCTATGCATTTATGTTTTGCTCTCTTTGAAGGACAAGCTGAAAACCTTTTGTATGTTTTTCCTTATGATTTGAACACACGTTTGACTTTCATTGTTTCATTATCATGATCTTTTGTTTGTGTTCATTTGCATGTTTACAACATGGTTGCTAAGTTCTTATTGTCATGATTGTATCTTCATGCCCATGTTTTAAGTTCTATTGATCCCAGCTCACCAATGCTTACATATATGATCAAGATTGTGTAGGTGCATGTCACCTCAAAAATTATTCTTTTGTTATCACTTACCTACTCGAGGACGAGCAGGAGTTAAGCTTGGGGATGCTTGATACGTCTCAAACGTATCTATAATTTTTGATGCTCCATGCTTGTTTTTACACCATTTGCCTATTGTTTCGTTACACTTAGTGGCACTTTTATGCATTTTCCGGAACTAACCTATTAACAAGCGCCACAGTGCCAGTTTCCTGTTTTCTGCTGTTTTTGTGTTTCAGAAGTGATACACAGGAAATATTATCGGAATTGGACGAAACAAGTTCCTGAAGTCTTATTTTTACCGGAAGCTTCCAGACATCCGAAGGAGAGACGGAGAGGGGCCACCAGGGCCCCACACAAGGGGGCGGCGCGGCCTGGCCCCTGGCCGCGCCACCCCTGTGTGAGGGAGCCTGGCTCCACCTCTGACATCGCCCCTTCGCCTATAAGTACCCCCCGACGAGAAAAACCTAAGGGCCCGATCAGATTTCCAGAACACATCGCGATACGCCGCCGCCGTCGACCCGAAGATCGGGAGGGTCCAGAAGCTCTTCCCGGCACCCTGCCGGAGAGGGGAATCGCCACCGGAGGTCTTCTTCATCGCCATGCTTGCCTCCGGAGCGATGAGTGAGTAGTCTACCTTGGACTATGGGTCCATAGCAGTAGCTAGATGGTTGTCTTCTCCACTATGTGCTTCATGTTTAGATCTCATGAGCTGCCATACATGATTGAGATCACCGTTATGTAATTCTATGATGTTGGTTTGTTGGGATCCGATGAATATTGGTGTTTATGATTAAGTTGCTGTACTGAATTATATCTTTTGTTATCTCTATGTTGTTTATGATCTTGCATGCTCTCCGTTGTTAGTAGCTATCTTGGCCGAGTAGTTGCTAGTGACTCCAAGAGGGGGTATTTATGCTCGATAGTGGGTTCATGTCTCTATTTCACCTGGGGGAGTGACAGAAACCTCTAAGGTGGTAGATGTGCTGTTGCTACTAGGGAGAAAACAACATTCATATGCTCAAGGGCATATGCTTTGTTTACATTACACACTTTGCTTAATGCAATTATCTGTTGTTCGCAACTTAATACTTCTAGGGTGTTCGGATTGATATCCCCGGGAGTGGATTATTAGTCATAGATGCAGTTGGATGGCGGTCTATGTATTTTGTTGTAATGCCCAGAGTAAATCTCATAGTGATCTTCTTGACATATCACGTTATCTTTATTCTATCAATTGCCCAACTGTAATTTGTTTACCCAACATGTTATTTTATCTATGGAGAGACACCACTAGTGAACTGTGGACCCCGGTCCTATTTTAATCATATTGCAATCACCTGTTTACTTTTCTCGTACTGTTTACTTTACTCGCATACTCTACTGTTTTCCACTCGATACGCTCATAACCTTTGTTTCAAGCAAACCGGTGAGATTGACAACCTCATCGCAAGTTGGGAACAAAGTATTTGTTTGTGTGTGTGCAGGTTCCGCGTTGCTACTGGCCGAAGACGAGTCAACAAGTATCGTTAACGGCGCCCTTGTTGGAGTGTTATTAAGCCAGTCTGCATCACCTTCAGTCGTCACCGTCTCTCCTCTTCAAGATCGACATTAAACCTTGGTTTCTTAACTGAGGGAAAACTAGCTGCTACACTCATCATACCTTCCTCTTGGGGTTCCCAACGGGCTGGTCATCACCACGCACAAGGACTTACTGCTCCCACGTCAACTAAACGCCACAGCTCTTTTCTGGCGTCATCACCGAGTAGCAGGACCTCGGCCTTGATGCTCGTGACATGACCGCACTCTCTGGCGCGCACACCGTCGGGATGGCCAACTGCGAGCACTACAGAGGCCGCGTCTACGGCACCAGCGACACTAAATACAACATTGAAACATCCTTTGCGGAGGCCAGGCGGCAGATGTGCCCGCCACAAGGCCCCTCCGGGGACGCCGACAAGGCACCGTTTGACATGCAGACGCCCAGAAAGTTCGACAACGCTTACTACCAGGACCTTATCGCGCAACAGGGTCTCCTCAACTCTGACCAGGCTCTGTACAGCGGTGGGGGCTTGGACAAACTTGTGGAGAGGTATGGTGTAGACGGTTCTGCTTTCGGAGTGGACTTCGCCAAGGCCATGGTAAAAATGGGTAACATACCTCCACCAAACGGAATGCCTGAAAGGACACGGATGTCGCCTAGAGGGGGGGGGGGTGAATAGGCGATTTAAAACTTTTACAAGCGGCTTGACAAATGCGGAATAAAACTAACGTTTAATTTGCCAAGCATACAAAACCTAAATAAACTAGGTTCACCTATGTGCACCAACAAATTATGCTAAACAAGATGAGCAACTATGTGATAGCAAGATATATATAACTTCAAGCACGAAGGCTATCACAAAGTAAATTGCATAAGTAAAGGAGCTCAGGTATAGAAATAACCGAGGCACGCGGAGACAACGATGTATCCCGAAGTTCACACCCTTGCGGGTGCTAATCTCCGTTGGAGCGGTGTGGAGGCACAAGGCTCCCCAAACGCCACGGAGGCTCACCGTAATCTCCTCGAGCCCTCCCACCAAGATGGAAGACCCGATCCACTATGGGACCCTTGAGGGCGGTCACCGATCCCGCACAAAGCTTGGGGCTACTCCACAACTTAATTGGAGGCTCCCAAATCCACAAAGCCACTAAGATTGGGGCACACTCCACAACTCAATTGGAGGCTCCCAATAATCGCCACGGAGGCACCACAAAGCTTGGGAAGATCTCCACAACTTAATTGGAGGTCCCCAAGAAATCCACTAAGCCGTCTAGGGTTCCAAGAACCCAAGAGGAAATAAGCTTCTTGCTTTCACCACCGAATCTCCGAGGAGAACTCAAACCGATGCACCAAATGCAATGGCAAGAACACACGAAGTGCTCAAATCCTTCTCTCCCAAATCCTACCAAAGCAACAAATGCTATAGAGGATATGAGAGGAAGAACAAAGAGGAAATCCACAAAGAACTCCAAGATCTAGATCCAATAGGTTCCCCTCACTTAGAGGAGAAAGTGATTGGTGGAAATGTAGATCTAGATCTCCTCTCTCTTTTCCCTTAGAAAGATGCAAGAAACATGGAGGGAAGTGAGGAGGGAGGGCAAGCTTTGAAGGTCAACAATGGAGGAGAGAGAAGCCCAAAAACATGGTTGGTTCAAGGAAGAAGAAGGGTATTTATAGGTGGGGAAAATCTGGCCGTTGGAAGCAAATCCCGCCAAAGTTCGGCGGAAAGTCCGGCGCCGCCGGACTTTTCGCTGGACGGTCCAGCGGACAGTCCGGCGGTCGCCAGAAAGCCCTTCAGTAGTGCGGTTCGGCGGGACCGCCGGAAATTTCCGGTCCGCCGCCGGACGGTCCGGCGGCTCCGCCGGACGGTCCGGCGGCTCGCCCAAAAACCAAATAACTTTTGTAAGGAAACTCCGAATGAGATAAAACCAATTTTGTTGGAAAGCTAACAACAAGGAGAACCTCACAAAAGGTGGAAATAATAAGAACCAGCAAGGGAGAATTTACTATGAATTTAGAGGTAATAAGAGTCTCTATATGAGGAACCGGTAAATTCTCCAAACACCAAAAACGCAATAAGAGTTCCATATGAAATCCATTTTGATGAGCTAGAGCTTGTCATAGAAACAACCACAAGCTCTAGAACCTCACATGGATAAAATCCAAATAAGAACCAAGAAAGATAATGCCAAGTATGCAAAGGTTTGAGCTCTCTCCGAACGATACGAATAAGCTACTCACTCGAGAGCCCCTCTTGATAGTACGGCTATCGATCCTAAACCCGGTCTCCCACACTATGAGACCGGTAAGAAAGAAACCCTATCAAGAACATACCTTTGCCTTGAGCATTCCACTTGAACTAGATGGAGACGATCTTGATCTTCTCAAGTTGGACTACCTTTCTTGATTGCGCTTGCTCGGTGAAGTCTTGCGGATTGCTCCCCCATACTTCACTATGGGAGAGACACTAGAGAAATATCTTCACATGTCCATTCCCACCAAATGGACACCGAGTTTCAAGCAAATGATATCTTCTAGAAGCCTATCTTGATCTTGCGCTTCGACTTGATCAACATTGCACTTCATCTTCTTCTTTCATAAAGACGATGTCTTGAGAATGCACATGAGAGTTCACTCCATCTTATTCCTCAAGACACACTCTATAGGCTCAACTCCCTTATGACCAATCTTCGGATCACTCCTTGAATAACACCTTGGTCATCACATAATCTTCTTTATATTCAACTTTTTACAACCTTGAACCTAACATATGGATCAAGCATCGTCTACGGACAAGTCCTGCAAATATGACTCAATGCAAACATTAGTCCATAGGGATTGTCATTAATTACCAAAACCACACATGGGGGCAAATGCTCTTTCAATCTCCCCCATTTTGGTAATTGATGACAATCTCTTTGAGAGGGTTTATATAATGAATTTAAAGGACTAAGATGGTTACACTAACATCAAATACTACAAAAGTATGTGATGTTAGTAGAACCATCATATATAGAGCAAACTCCCCCACAATCTATGCACGTGTGAATGAACTTGAATTTCATTGCATATATTGCCAACCAATGTTGTTGGTGGAGTTTCCACTATATATACTCAACCATGCAAAGCATGCAAGGCAAATGCTTAAGAACAAAACAAAAGCATGAAACCCAATTCCCTTCAAACCCTCGAAACTTCTCCCCCATTGGCATCCATTGCCAAAATGGGCGGAAAGGCTTAGAAGGCCAATATAGTGAGAGTTCCTCCTCAAGGTGTGCATGGCATAAAAAAATGAAAACACATGCACAAATTCAAGGACAAAAATTTGGAGGAAATCAAACTATATTGAGGATCAAAGAGTGCAAACAAAATAGGATGACATGATGGTTAAACTTCCAACAAATGAAGATAGCAATCAAAAGATCTAAATAGCGAATCAAATAAAGATATTATGAGAAGACCAAAACAATGCTCTAAATAATATGAAGAAGCTCCCCAAGGTTTGTGCACAACATATTCCATTTGAATTAAAGTATAAGGTGCACAAACATGGAATCATCACTCCCTCAATATTATTCAAAACATCATGATACCAAGTGACATCAAATACTATGATAACCACAAAATGGTGCTTTAAAATGGAATGAGGAAGCTCCCCAAGGTACATGCACAAGATAGAATGTTTGCATTTGAATACAACTTGCACAACATGGAATCCTCACTCCCTCAAAACCATTTAAAAGGAACCATTAGCAAGAGACCATAGAGAAGAAATCAAGCTTAACACTTGCATCACGGAAATGGTTGAGCAACAAATAAGGAACCGACATATTAAACGGCTCAACCAAAGGAATGTGTGATAGGAATGACAAAGCATATTATAAGACTAGTACAAAGATGTACATAGAGCATCCACATAGTCCTCAATGAATGATATTGCTTAGCATTTCATCCCAACACACAAGGTTTGAAAAGATATAAAATAAGGAGATATCATCTCTCATGTGTATAAGTTTCTAAGTAGACAACATCACAAAGATAATTCTCACAAAGAAACATGTACACATAAAATAGATAAAAAGAATAGAATATGATATCCAAACAAGTTCATGCAATATACCAATGAGATTTTTACCTTTTAAAGTATGGCCAAAGGCTCAATTTATCTTATTGCATATTGAAGAACTTCAACCACAAACAAGTCAAAGACATCACAAATATCAACAAGGGAAAGAAGATAGTTGGGATGTTTTGAGAAAAGCAACAAGTATCACAAATAAGTATACCAAAAGAAAGAGCTAAATTTGCACTTTCATCAATATTGCACATGTGAGGAACTTGAGGAATTGATATGCAATAAAATTTCTAGATAGACATATTTGGGAAAGGTGAATCATGAGCATGATTTTATATATTCCCCAAAAATATGCACTCATCTCAAATTACACACATTTACAATAGAGAGGTTCCATTAAGATCCTTGCAAATAACGATTTTCATGCCATGAAATGACCCACACAAGGTTAGATGCTATAAAAGTATGCATGAATAAGATACTTGTTACCGAGATATCATTGGAAGGATGTAGTAGATAGGAGTTCTTCAATAATCCTAGCTTGCCACAAAATATCAACTAGTCACCGCTTCATCCTTATTATTGAGACAAGCACCAACATATCTCCCATGTACCTAAACATATTCAAGTACAATATGGTCTCCAAACTCATTGGGTCCGAAGTAGTTAGAGACACTACAATATATAGGACAAGCTCCACAAAAATATGTGCATATAGATATGAACTTGAATTTCATGCACATCTTAGCCAAATTAGGATTTATTGGAGTTTACCCTATATATTGGATCAAAGAAAGCAAAGCATGCCATAGAGTATACATTTAGTAAATATGCATGCACAAGACTTTCAAGAGCCAAAAGAGATACAATTTGGACAAAACACCAAGAAGACCAAGAATTCACACAAAGGTGTGAAGAACTAAAGGTTGTCCAAATTATATCAAAGAATCAACTCAACATAAGATTGACTCCAAGGTCCACCAAGTGAACAAAGCAAACGCCAATGAGCATAAAGGATCACTAAAACACACAAGCCCAAAGACTTATCTCATTTTAAGAATATAAAGCAATATCAAGAAAAGAGATAGCCATTCTCCCAAAGAGAGCAAGGTTCCAACAAATAAACCAAACTCTCCACTCTTTTATGATGGCACACTAAGTACCAAAAACAAAAAGATTTGTCTTCCAACAATAATCAATACCAATTGAAATAAGCGGCAAGAGTACGATATAGAAAATATAGGAGAGCTCCCCCAAGATTAGTGCATTATTTATGATTTTGCATTTGAATACAAACTACACACAAATGGGATCATCATCTCTACCTACATTAAAAATAACACAAAACAAGTTTAACAAAATCAAATGGACTCACAAGAGTCAAGGAAGACAATGGGAAATAAAACAAATACATTTCTTGGCAAGAGATAAGGTAATTAAAAGCAATAGCCAATGTAAAGATGATCAATATAAATACCACATGATAAAGTACCAATTGTCCAAGGACAAGAGGTATTTTGAGTTATTAATTTCCCGATGGTATTTTACACATAAATCCAATATCATCTTCACAACAAAAAACATATAAAAAGGATAAGAATTAAATACCATGCTAAAGAAGATATTCTTGATAGACTCAAATAGTTAAACAATCACGCAAAGCAATGATTAGGATAACTTGAATCAAATGGTTTTCCAACTTTGATGTAGAATTCCACATTTTAGGAAAACCCTACCAAGAATGAATCTCACAAACAAGACCCAAAACAAGAGCAATAAAACAATTTGGCAAATCGAAACTTGTTTGAGCAAACATGTCACATAGAAGAAAGATAATTTGCAATATCAACACAATGTGACACAACCTCAAATATACACATTTTATTGGTTTGTAGTATTCACAAAGCATATTACTCCCCCATAATGTGATAAAGCATTTATTTTCACAAGAGGCAAATGAAATCCAATATGACAAGATTAATGGACATTATAGAATTTGAATTTCTCATGAACATGACATACCACATAGAGACTAGATAAATTCAAATATCGACACTAAGTGGTATTCCTCATGTGCACATATATTTAGGATTGTGAAGTGCCAAAGCATATCACTCCCCCAAAATGGGATAGTCCATTAGTCTCTCAAAAGAGCCAAATAATATAAAAGAAGATGCAATAGGCTCAAACACAAACACACATACATGGTGTGCAAACCCACAAGTACATACTTGATTAATCAAAATAAAACAAGTAGGTAGCACAACATATACCAACAAATGTAATGGAACACAACCAACACATGCAAAAGGGGCGAGTAACTTTCAATATAGATAAGTTGAGAACATGTTACCGCAAAGAGGAACATTAGATATATGATATAAACAAGATAATCCAATTGACTTGACTTGAGACAATATATTGATGAAGATCCCTTAATTCTTCATGATATAGCCAAGTCTCCAATGCCCTCCAATAAACACCTATTGATCAAGTTTTGGCTTGTTGGTCCCCAACCAAGTTGGGTCCTAAGAGGTTAGTCACAATAGGCTTGGCAACCCAAATGGTTCTTTTCTTGACACCACTTTGAGTGCCAACATATTTGGCAAACACATGGCCAACCTTATCCTTGCAAAGTGAATAAGCATCATCAATTATGATAGGGTTGGATGAGTTACCCATAGTGCATGAAGAAGATAGATGACCCTTTTCACGGCATATGTAGCATGTTCTTTTCTTCACCTTCTTCTCACTTGATTTCTCCACAATGGGAGAATTAGCTTGATTTTTCTTGGGAAGTGACCTTTATTCAACACGAGGTTGAGCATGGCCTTGAACTTGAGGCCGCTTCCCTTGTTGCTTCTCAACTAGTGCCTTCATCTTCAAAGGGCAAGATCTAACATGGTGCCCTTCACTTTTGCACTTGAAGCAAACAATCTTGGCCGAATCTTTGATTTGACCTTGGCCCTTCTTATTCTTGTTAACCTTGGACTTCTTCTTGTTGTTGGAGATGAACCCAAGTCCACTCTTGTCATTGGGGGATTTTTGCACACTCAACATATTGTCGAGTTTGGATTTCCCTTCATGACTCTTTACCAAGTCTTTCTTCAAAGAAGAGACTTGGGCCTTGAGCTCTTCGATTTCCTCTACATGGTTAGTAACAACACAAGTACTAGAGGAAGTAGAAGCTTCATTGTTAGAGCAACAAGGAAAGGAAAGTAATTCATCACAAGATGTAGCAATGTTATGAGTGGATGAATTACTAGGACTAGCACAAGGCAATATGGCATTTTGAGAAGTAGTGCAAATATCCACATGGGGCTCACTAGATGTTACCTTTGACATAATAGCCTCATGGGCTAAATTTAGCCTATCATGGGAAGCTAGAAGATCCTCATGGGAGCTAGAGAGCTTTCCATGTTTTTCTTCCAATTTCCCATAATTGCTAGTTAGCAAATCAAGTTGAGCCCTTAGCTCAACATTCTCCTTCAAGATGGATGCTTCACAAGAAGTAGAGTTAGTAGCACAAGTATCATCACTATTGGAAAGCGGAGAAGGCAATTTAGTAAGCTCATTTGAATTTGAAGCTTTAAGTTGCTCATGCGACTCGGTGAGAATGATGGGCTCACACGAAATGACCCTAGAGTCATTTTTAAGAAGCACAACATTCTCAAGGAGTTTAGCATAAGTAACTACAAGCTCTTCATATTTAGTTTCAAAATCATTTGCCACCACAAGAGTCTTATCATAGGATTTCTTTATTTTAGATAACTCTAAAGTAAAGGTCTCCTCAAGAGATTCCTTGGTGGTTTGTTCTTCTTCTAGAGCTTCTTTTAGATCCGCAATCTCATCCGCGTAATCACGGGTATGACCTTGTATTTTAGAAATGGTATTCTCATGCTCCTCAATAATTTTATTGCTCTTGGTGGCAATAGCCAAAATCTTATAGAAGTAAGAGCAAGCAATTTTATTCTTACGAATAGCATGAAAAAACATTTCACTCTTCTCAATTAAAGAGGCAAAGTCATCATCCTCTTCTTCATTATCCTCATCATCACTAGATATATTGGGTTCCAAAGAAGGAGTTACCTTTGAAGACCTAGCCATAAGGCACATGTGGGAAGCAATAGATGATGATGAATAAATATTTGAAGCTCCAAGAGAGACCATGTCTTGGCCAATAGAATTTCTGGTTTCCTCTACATTGTTAGACACACAACAACTAGAGGAACTAGAGGCATTTATATCATGGCAACAAGACGAAGTAAGCATATCATCATGAGATGTGTTCAAGGAGCATACACATGATATGCAAGGACTATCAACGCAAGCATGTAAAGTATTTATGGTGCTAGAAGTGTTTAAGTCCAAAGATGAAGCATGGCAATGAGATAGAGATGAATGATCATCACAAATAAGCTCACTATCAACATTGCAATTTCCATCACCACTCACCATAGAGCTACCTTGTATCTTGCTACACTTTGGTGAAGTGGATGAGAGTTCATCACGGCCGGAAGTGGAGGGAATACAATCATCCTCAATAGTGTTGGACACATCATATTTTTCTTGAATCTTTGTCCAAAACTCATGAGCGTTACGGAAAGGTATGATTGCAAGAATAACTGCATTGCTTACAAAATCAACAAGCACATTAGAAGCTCAAGAATTAAGATAAGAGTTTCTCTTCTCCTCTAAAGATAGACTTTGGGAATCCTTAGGAGGAGAGAAACCCATATCTAAAATTCTCTCTATATTTGGGTCCATATCATGAAAATGATTAAGCATGCAAATTTTCCATATATCATAATTAGTGCCATCAAATATAAAGGTGTCATTGTGCACTAATCCCCTAGCCGACATCTTTGCACTCAAGGCGGTGAAGCCTAAAAATGAGAGACCTTGCTCTGATACCAATTGAAAGGACACGGATGTCGCCTAGAGGGGGGGGGGGGTGAATAGGCGATTTAAAACTTTTACGAGCGGCTTGACAAATGCGGAATAAAACTAACGTTTAATTTGCCAAGCATACAAAACCTAAATAAACTAGGTTCACCTATGTGCACCAACAACTTATGCTAAACAAGATGAGCAACTATGTGATAGCAAGATACATATAACTTCAAGCACGAAGGCTATCACAAAGTAAATTGCATAAGTAAAGGAGCTCGGGTATAGAAATAACCGAGGCACGCGGAGACAACGATGTATCCCGAAGTTCACACCCTTGCGGGTGCTAATCTCCGTTGGAGCGGTGTGGAGGCACAAGGCTCCCCAAACGCCATAGAGGCTCACCGTAATCTCCTCGAGCCCTCCCACCAAGATGGAAGACCCGATCCACTATGGGACCCTTGAGGGCGGTCACCGATCCCGCACAAAGCTTGGGGCTACTCCACAAATTAATTGGAGGCTCCCAAATCCACAAAGCCACTAAGATTGGGGCACACTCCACAACTCAATTGGAGGCTCCCAATAATCGCCACGGAGCCACCACAAAGCTTGGGAAGATCTCCACAACTTAATTGGAGGTCCCCAAGAAATCCACTAAGCCGTCTAGGGTTCCAAGAACCCAAGAGGAAATAAGCTTCTTGCTTTCACCACCGAATCTCCGAGGAGAACTCAAACCGATGCACCAAATGCAATGGCAAGAACACACGAAGTGCTCAAATCCTTCTCTCCCAAATCCTACCAAAGCAACAAATGCTATAGAGGATATGAGAGGAAGAACAAAGAGGAAATCCACAAAGAACTCCAAGATCTAGATCCAATAGGTTCCCCTCACTTAGAGGAGAAAGTGATTGGTGGAAATGTAGATCTAGATCTCCTCTCTCTTTTCCCTTAGAAAGATGCAAGAAACATGGAGGGAAGTGAGGAGGGAGGGCAAGCTTTGAAGGTCAACAATGGAGGAGAGAGAAGCCCAAAAACGTGGTTGGTTCAAGGAAGAAGAAGGGTATTTATAGGTGGGGAAAATCTGGCCGTTGGAAGCAAATCCCGCCAAAGTTCGGCGGAAAGTCCGGCGCCGCCGGACTTTTCGCCGGACGGTCCGGCGGACAGTCCGGCGGTCGCCAGAAAGCCCTTCAGTAGTGCGGTTCGGCGGGACCGCCGAAAATTTCCGGTCCGCCGCCGGACGGTCCGGCGGCTCCGCCGGACGGTCCGGCGGCTCGCCCAAAAACCAAATAACTTTTGCAAGGAAACTCCGAATGAGATGAAACCAATTTTGTTGGAAAGCTAACAACAAGGAGAACCTCACAAAAGGTGGAAATAATAAGAACCAGCAAGGGAGAATTTACTATGAATTTAGAGGTAATAAGAGTCTCTATATGAGGAACCGGTAAATTCTCCAAACACAAAAAATGCAATAAGAGTTCCATATGAAATCCATTTTGATGAGCTGGAGCTTGTCATAGAAACAACCACAAGCTCTAGAACCTCACATGGATAAAATCCAAATAAGAACCAAGAAAGATAATGCCAAGTATGCAAAGGTTTGAGCTCTCTCCGAACGATACGAATAAGCTACTCACTCGAGAGCCCCTCTTGATAGTACAACTATCGATCCTAAACCCGGTCTCCCACACTATGAGACCGGTAAGAAAGAAACCCTATCAAGAACATACCTTTGCCTTGAGCATTCCACTTGAACTAGATGGAGACGATCTTGATCTTCTCAAGTTGGACTACCTTTCTTGATTGCGCTTGCTCGGTGAAGTCTTGCGGATTGCTCCCCCATACTTCACTATGGGAGAGACACTAGAGAAATATCTTCACATGTCCATTCCCACCAAATGGACACCGAGTTTCAAGCAAATGATATCTTCTATAAGCCTATCTTGATCTTGCGCTTCGACTTGATCAACATTGCACTTCATCTTCTTCTTTTATAAAGATGATGTCTTGAGAATGCACATGAGAGTTCACTCCATCTTATTCCTCAAGACACACTCTATAGGCTCAACTTCCTTATGACCAATCTTCAGATCACTCCTTGAATAACACCTTGGTCATCACATAATCTTCTTTATATTCAACTTTTTACAACCTTGAACCCAACATATGGATCAAGCATTGTCTACGGACAAGTCCTACAAATATGACTCAATGCAAACATTAATCCATAGGGATTGTCATTAATTACCAAAACCACACATGGGGGCAAATGCTCTTTCAATGCCCACGGAGGTGAGGCTCCACTGCTCGAAGGCTAACTATTGACACATCCATGCCAAGTGGATGCTGCAAAAATTATATTGGATTCAGTTATCAAAAGTATAGAATGTAACAAGTAAATTGTTCTATTATTGATTTATTTGCATTTTTTATTTGATTGTCTACAATGTAGTCATATCGATCATATTGTTTTAATACTTATGTGTAATAAATGGTGTTTCTCCAGTTTACTTTGAAGTGGATTCCATATTTTTCAACCCTTACATGCATGGAAACCGCTGTATCCTTCTTACTCTAACAATCATCTCGTCTATCACCGAGAAGCCGTTACATCTCTTTGAGAAACATTTCTTCCGTCTCTTTGAGAAGTTAAGCTTTTTAGTCTTACAGGAGAGCAAAATGACACTAATGCACCTAGGTTTGTACTTCTTTAATTGAAAGGGTGTCTTTAAAAGTGTTAGAAAACCTTGTTGGAGTATTTTTTTTGTCATTTTAAAATTGTTTTTTATGCGGTTCTCGTGAAACCAAAACACCACATCCTTAAATAACAGTTCTTATCGAACAATCAGACTGAATAAAGACAAGCACTAAAAATGTAGGATAAAACATAAAGTTAGGTTTGTTCAAAAAAAAAAACATAAAGTTAGGTCAAGGTTTGAGGTATTTTTCACCACGATGTTGTATTTTTCACCACGGTCGGATGAGACAACAACGACAGATTACTCAACGTGCACAAGCTTGACTGACCTTGAATATCGAGCCATGAACTCCAATAATTGGGAAGTTGGTATGTTTGAACTCGCACAAAGAGGCATCTTTCACATGACATCGTTGTATTGTCGATGCAGAAGACCATAATAATCGCACAAAAACTGAAGTTGGAGAATCCCTGACCAAATTTCTCTCGCCATATTCGTGTCGTAATTGGGCTTATTGGGCCTTAATGCCATCCGTGGTCCAGCTCATCTAAGCAAAAAATAGCGACCTTTCCTTACACCAAGCCCACCCTCGTATCTCCCTCTTCTCTCCCCCTCCTAAACCTGCCGCCGCCGCCCGGCTGCCCTGCGCGACGAGACAAGAACCCTTTTTGGGCGCGCCGCCGGAGCCGACAGAGCACTTTCCCAGCCACCGCCGACGCCATGGCCGGACCGAAGCCCAAGCCGAAGGAGAGAAGCAAAGCCCTGGGACCCAGGGCATCGCGCGGCGGCGGGAGAGGCAGGGGCAGGGGCAGAGGTGGACCGGGGAAGTCCGGCGAGAGGCGCAGCCACGGGCCGCATCTCCCCAACAAGCTGCGCCGGGAGCTCGAGTCGCTGGCGCCTGCCCGCGGCCGAGGCTCCGGCTCCGACTCCGACGATGACGAGGACGACGTGGTGGGCGAGGACGTGTACGAGTACGAGGAGGGGGTGCCCGAGGAGGAGGCCCGCAAGAACGACCGCTACGACGCCGTCGCCAAGTACGAGTACGAGTTCGACGTCGACGGCTCCGATGCGGTACGTGGCCATTCTCTCTCTCTGTGGTGCGCGTGATCTTTAGCTTCTGATTCTGATTTAGTGATTAAAGACGCAACTTTGCGGATTTAGAAGAAAATGGTGATGTGTTTGCTAGTAGTAGTTAAGATATCCTTTCAGTTCCTTTTTGACATGGTGTTAAATTACGTGCATATTTGGAAGCAAGCTATAGTAAAATTCTGTGCCTATATTTTAGGACGAGGATGTTCCCTCGGATGAAGGCGAGGATATGGAAGAAGATGGTGACGGGGATGGCGATGAGGAGAAGCAGATACGGATACTCCAGGAGACGACAGGAATGCCTAGAGAAGCATTTGATGGTAATATATTTTTGGCATATTGGATAGTTAAGTAGGAGATTGCTATATACCTAATATCGAACAAAGTATAGTTGCTTAGTGCTGAATTGCTTCTTAGAATTGGCCCTTTGTTTCGTATAATTGGTGCTAGTTCCTACACAGTGTTGTAGTTTCTAAATGATGTTAAAGCTAAAAATATGTGGCGCTTGAATGCTTGGTCTTTGTCAGCACATTATAAAGACCATGATCAAAATTCAAACCGAGTTGTGTCATTCTTAAATAGGGGGTAAGAAGAAGAAGAAGAAGCAGACAGAAGAGCTGCCTTTGCAGCCTGGAGGTGGTCCGGTAACAATTCATGATCTCGTGGATGATATCCAGGATAAGCCTGGGTATAGCAAGATACGCAAGAGGATCCAGCAGCAGGAGAAAAAGGCAATGGTCGTGCAGCCACCACTTCCAAAAGTCCAGAGGGACAAGCTGGACCGTAGGGCGGCGTACGAAATAGGCAGGCGTGAAATCAGCAAGTGGGAGGGGTTAGTGAAGAGCAACCGGGAAGCTGGCACAATCTACTTCGAAACTGATTTGGACTTGGGCCAGAGTACTGTTGGGGCAATTGCTAGCAAATTTGAACCAAGGTCAATGTTTGAGAAAAAGATGGCTGAGGTTCTACGTAGCGAAGCAATTACGGAAGCACACAAGAACGATGGTGCCAAAATCTTGGAACTTAACAAGGTATATTGCCTTATCTAACTTTGCTAGTTTAGTTAGCTACCGTGTGAGCGTTAGTGCTTATTGCTTTGCTGACTGGGCATATTTGGTGATAATATGTAATTTTTAAGCTTCTGAGTTCAGAGGTTGCTAATTGCTATGCTAAATAAGTTCATGTATTTGTGTAGATGGATGTGGAAGATGTAAGGGAGCGCCAAAACCGTCTTGCTAAAATGCGTAGCCTTCTGTTTCGTCATGAGATGAAAGCAAAACGTGTGAAGAAAATTAAGTCTAGGACATATCATCGGTTGTTGAAGAAGGACAAACGGAAAGCATCCTCAGCAGACTTGGAGGCAGATCCTGAAGCAGCAGAAGAGTCTGCTATGAAACAAGAATTTAAGCGTGCAGAGGTAATTCATAGTTTATTTGGAGAATTCTCTTGTATATCCCTGATAACTTTACTAATCTATCTCGAAACTGTTGTCAGGAAAGGATGACATTGAAGCACAAGAATAATTCAAAATGGGCGAAGCGAATTTTGAAGCGAGGCTTGTCTGTTCAAGACGAAGGCACACGAGATGCTATTACAGCACAACTCCAACAACATGCTCTTCTTACTAGAAAAATGGATTCCCTTAAAAACGATTCTAGCAGTAGTGATGAAAGTTCTGATGATGATGACGACGACGATGATGATGGAAGCAACTTAGAAGCAAAGCTTCTGAACAGAGGGAAGGAAAAGATTCGTAAAGTGCTTGAAGAAGATAATGCGATGCCAAAGTCTGGAGTTTTTTCATTGCCTTTCATGGTGCGTTCTGAGTTTTACATTGTGTTTCTGTTTGTGCATTTGGTTATTAAATGTAATTTTTCCTGCATTCACAGTCATCACCATATTTCTTCTCTTATATACAGGAGCGTGCTATGAAAAAGCGCGCGGATGCAACTTACGAGGAAACAAGACTAGATTATGAAGAATTGGAGGAATCCTTGAGGAAATTGGAGGATGACAACACTGAGGAGAATGTAGATTCAATCAAGGTGACAGGTAAAAGAACTTTTGGTCCTGTCAAAAGGGCACATGAAGAGGCAAATAAGAGGCCGAAATTAGGGGATGCTGACAAGAACAGTGACAGTGGGGATGACTCGGACCGTGGTCAACATTTCGACAGCAGTGAAGAGAATAAGGCAGACTATGCAAATAACAAGGCAGATGATGTCCAACTCGGGACTGCACTGCTCGATGATGAGCAACAGAATGATCTACTCATAGTAAGATCTTCTAACCTTTGCACTGTTGCCATATCATGTGTTTTCAATTGTAAAAATCTTATCTATAATCTCTATATTATGTAGAGCTTTGATGACGCTAGAAAAAGCCCAGGCACAAAGAAAGAGATTGAAGTTGGAATCTTAGCGGATAATTCGTGGAAGAAGGTACTTATACTGACACTTGTTTTTAAAGCTCTTTGATTCCTTGCCATATTTCTTCACCGCATCTTTAACTTTTGTTCTTGACCAGGTAAAAAATACCATAGCAAATGGTGATCACAATATGAAAGAGAGTAGACATAAATCCAAAGTGCAGATCCCTTCAGCTGTGGATTTAAACCCTAAGGTTTGCCTTCAGCATGAGCTTTGGTTTTTAATCAAGTTGATTACTGTTGCTCATTGTTTTTTCTTTTAGCAGCTTAACAATTCTGATTCAGATTCTGAGGAAGAGATGGTTGACGGTTTTTTGACCATCCCTGATGAAAAGGAAAATTACAAACTTCCATCGCAAGCTGATCTTATTCGTCAAGCCTTTGCTGGTGATGATGTTGAAGCCGAGTTTCAGAATGACAAACTCGACGCTTTAAATGAAGAAAATCCTGAGCCTGAAGAACCTGCACTTGTTCCTGGTTGGGGACAGTGGACTGACATCCAACAGAAAAAAGGACTTCCTTCTTGGATGGTGAAAGAGCATGAAGATGCCAAAAGGAAGAGGGAAGAAGCCTTAAAGTGGAGGAAGGACGCAAAGCTAAAAAACGTTATCATTTCTGAACATGTTGACAAGAAGGTAAAATACGTTCCTTGTTATATAGCATATCTGTTACTAAGGTGTTACTTGACCTTAAACTGTTTCTATTAAGCAATGATTTTGATTACTCTGCTGTTTGCAGGCTGAAAAGCTTTTAGCAACGCATCTTCCTTTCCCGTACACCTCAAATGATGTGTATGAAAATAGCATACGTATGCCTCTTGGACCTGATTTCAACCCAGCAATATCAGTTTCTGCTCTCAACCGACCTGCGGTAAGTACATCTAAAACTCTAAATCTAGCTGATGCATGAAGCTGTTACGAATTTAATATTGTTATAATGGATGTATGGAGCTTTGTAGCTTATATTAATTAGGTGATCATAAACTGCATTCTGTAAGCTACTGACCTTTCCTTTTCATCATACTACAAGTAGAGTGGAAGTTTATTTCTTGTGCACTAGTTTTAAAATATTGACCGATCATGTGCAACGCAAGTCTTAAACTGTTAAACATTGACCAATTAAAATAATTGTTCTAGAAAACAGTATCGACACAATCCATTCGGATGCAATGGGCTAAACTGAGCCACCACCGGCAGCCACCAACAGCCGTCCAGGAATACAATGCCAGCGAGTAAGCATAGAACTCGCTCGATCTAGCCAACATATAAGCCATCTCATAGCAGTGCGGCTTACGCGAACAAAAGTCATGGAATTATAAATAAATGCCAATGATTTTATACCAGCTACTTCCTCTAGAGCGTAATATACTCCGTGGAGTCTTACTACAAACAATTACATCCTACATTGGTTGTAATAACATCTTACGAGGAAGTACAATGGAACCTGCTGTAGTTCTATCTCTGGCAACAGCTTCCACCTTCAGCACCAAGGTCAGGCAATAAGATTGAAAGACCACTGGTTGGAAATCTTTCCCAAGAGCGAGAGCAACATCACAATACAAAGCAGGAGCCTGCCACTGGTTTTGCTAATGCCAGAAAAAGCACGCTCGGCAAGCCAGCATACATACCAAAGCATCAACATATTTTTCTGGCATTAACATGTTGCGGCACTGGCACTAACTTTTTACACCATAGATAAGTGAACCGTCTCAATGCATGACATTTATATAACAAACAATTTTTTTAAGAGTCTTGAACTCTTGATTGGTAAAGAAGAGACATGCATGTAAATAACACAAATAGCAAACACGTAGTATTACATACGTCCAGTTTGCTAGTAAGAAAAGTACATCCTGTTGAGACTGTTTATGATAAGAATAAGCCAAGTAGTGGAGCCATGATGTCAATTCCTCTACAAAGAACAAGGGGGCAATTAAGTTCACCCTTTCTTTTTGTCTTCATTAGTAGGATTAGTGTAAGTTTCAAATTGGAAGACACGGTCATAAATCAAAGCTAAATTTTTCCAAGGAAATGTAAACCCATTGATGGAAAAGCTATTAGTGGTTCTACTTATGAATGGAGCAGCACTATCCATTTGTTCTATTTCAATAGATAAACATAAAGATATTTGACTGACCCTGGTTTCCTGCCACAATTAATAAAAAACATATAGGCCTGTCAATGTCTAGTTTTACTCTCCTGTATTTTTGTAGATGATCATCTTTGTAGCTAAAGACCATTTGGACATGGGGAGATGCCATCTCTGAAATAGCAGGCAATCTTCTTAAGGGAAGCATGTGACCTGCCTGAGTAGTGAGCAGACAATATTTAACAGTATACAGAGACAGCTGGTTAATTCAATAGAGGTTTTGTTAGCCAAATCTGAAAAATTCAGTTACAAATAGATATCATAAGAACATGATCAATAGCCCAACAATTATAAATGAGAGGTAAATACATTAGAAACTAAACCAATATATTAGTCTACCACACCTTTCTGCATAGCAATTATATGCTGATAGATAAAATGGAACTTGATGCTGACTTTCTTCATGGATATTTATCCAGTTACAAAAAAAAGTATAATCTACTTGCATGAACAGCCAAATAAAGACAAACTGCCCTTTTAAGGTTTGGCAGACTGAACCTGTAACTGAAACCGGGTGCATTTTCCTGCAGACAGTTAGCTCATTATTTTACAGAAAAATATGGTGGGATTGTATAAAAAAGGGAGATTTATATTCTAAAATTTACATACTATTCTCTCTGGATAGAGAATATAATTAATTATTTGAGGGCTCAAGTTTCCTTTGTATCCCAAATACGGGATAATCATACCCAAAAGAAGACCTTTGTCAGGGTTTAAGTCCATCCCATATATCATGCACTAAGTGCTTGGACCCGGTTGACAGCAATAAATAGGGTTGATTAAGTCAAGCCACAATTGTAAGCAAATATTTGGTTAGCACTTCAGCTACAGCACAAGATGCACAAGGGGGTGTTTGTTTAGGCTTTTCTTGGCTTTCCATTAGAAAAAGTCAGCAAACTGAAACAAACGGGGTGCTTCGGTAGCTGGCTTTTGCCAAAGCCAAAGCAGCGCTAGGCAGAGATGGAGAAGCACGTTTTGAGGTGCTTCCTGCAGCTTCCCCTTAATGGTCGAACCGGTATTCGAACTTGCCCATTTCCTTTTCAATATTTACAGAAGATTGCCACCGGTTAGACCGAAACATTATTCCCGTTCTCTCTCGTGGCAACAGCCGAACGATAGAAAAAACAAAATGTTATCTTCCCACTTCCTAGTCTGATGCTCTGAGCGACAGGAAAAGGGCGACCTCTAGGGTTCCTCCAAAATCGCCTGCGTCGCCGCCCACCGCCGACCAAATCCCGCCAGCCGCGCTCGATCCCCGGCGTCCTCACCTGATTCCCGCTGTCCGCGAAACCTATCTAGAGCTCCTCCTCAGGCGTACTACTGCTCGTGTGTGGCTTGCTACTCCCGACCCGGAGCTCATCTTGAGGCGCCACCGCGCCGGCCTGCTCGACCACGCCCGTGACCGGGAGCTCGATCTCAGCTGATGCGTGTGCTGCGGCCCGCGGTGATGCTACGTGTCGTGTCTGTTCTAATCGAAATGTTCAGACTTGAATTTTAATGTTGTGTCGTGGTGTCCAAATCGTGCTTTTTACAAGTTTGTATCTGGATTTGTGAGCAACGCGTGCAGCCAATTTTTCAAGGCTAGACAAGTTACCTATATTTCATATGGATATGCATTTTTGGACGAAACTATTTTTTATGAATTATTTAGTCTGTATATTCATGAAAATATATACTTTAATCAGTAATTATACATCAACATACAGCTAGCCAGCCAGCCAAGTAGCCAAACAGTAAAACTCAGAACAGAAGCTTTTCCTGGACAGCAGCTTTCCTGCACAGCCAGCCACAGACAGCCCAAACAAACATGCCCTAAATCTTAGATTGAAATGCAATATGTATAAAATACTTTTGAGCACACCTAATATGTAATCTTCAGTTAGTAAGTAAAAGGGTACAAGATATTTACAAACTGAAATTACATACTTACAAAAGAAAAAAGAGACCAAGAACTAAGAGATAGATGCAAGCCAATCCACCGGGGGACAGATGGTAGCACAACAATCTAGAGAAACCAATTGGAAAAACTTACACTCCAACCATATGGGTAGAAATTTGAAAATGGCAAGCCAATTCCAGTGTCTAGCTTGATGGTCTCCCATCAAAGAAGTTGTGTATAGCAGTCCACCATTGGCATGTGGATCCTAAATAAGAGTATATCAAGTTGACATAGTTCACGCTTGGACAAAAGAACTGATAATAGCCTTCAAGGAAAAGCTCTTAATTACTTACAGGAGAGTAAAGAATCGTAAATGATCTTCTCACGATGGATGTGTACAAGGGGTATCAAAATCTCACTTTTGTTTATCCAGCACATATTTAATCGCTTCCAGTAATCCAGCCTTTTAAGATAAACTAATGCACCTGCTCTGATAACAATACTAAAGCAGGTTCCTGCAGAAACTATTGAAACCAGAATTGAGCGAATCCAGATCCGAATTATTTAACATCACATCTCAAACAGTTTATAAAAGCTCACAAAGAAGTAGGATGCCAGTCTGATGGATAACCATATTATAGAAACTTCAATTTCAGTAAAAAATCGTTGCAATGTGAAATTTGATGATACCCAATTCATATGAAATTTGTGCGCTTCACTTTGGTTCAGCTACTTGCAATCATCATACAGAGCATTACCAATCCCAAGTTGGTTAAAATATTCACTCATTATCCATTTACAAAAACACAAAACCGGCACAGCAAGCAGAATCTAGCACTGTATAATTTGTATAATCCAATATTCTCACCAAGATGCCAAACTTAGGAGACAACCAAGATAACACCAGTACCGTGAGAGGCGAGGAGAGTGACTGGCCCTCGAAACAGCGACTGAGCTCGAGACGTTTACTGCAGCCCTAAAGCTCTGTCCCCTCCACCCGTGTCCCAATCTCAAGGGAAGTGTCGGTCGGACTGAGGCTGGCCTTGGCAATCTCAAAGACGGGGTCTAAAAGGTCAGTCGTGGTTGATGCGTCCGGGAGGAGGTCGCAGCGGAGGAGGGCGGCGATCTCCTCCTTGGTTCCTTCATGTGGCTGGAGAAAAGGCCAGCAGAAGTAGAGTGCAGTGGCAGGACCAGGACTGTGACTGGCTTGGCGCAGCGTATCTAGTGTGTGGAGGAGAAGTGGCACTGGCGGTGTTTGGCGTCTGGCATGGTGCGGCATGAGGGCAGAGGAGGCGAGACAGACCTGTGAGCATGGTTTTAAAGGCGTCGCCTTAGCGTCCAGGCGCTGGACCTCTGCCTTGAAAAAATGGCCGCCTTGGGCGCCTAAGGCGTCCGCCTAGGCGTCAGAGCGCCCCCTGGACGCCTTGATGCCTTAACGCCTTTAAAACCATGCCTGTGAGATCTGATAACTGCGCTGCGCGAGGAAGGAAGGAGAAGAACGATTAGTGGGGCGTTTAATTAGGGCAGACCTTGTTTCAAGGGGACACGGGCGGAGTGAATTTTGGCAGACCATGTGGCTGACAGAATAAATCTCGGTCGTTAATCTGAGAATAATGTGATCAAATAAATATGGGTTGTCCGATTTCATCAAGTGGGCATGATCCAAGGGCGCTGAATGATCTGTGTGCACTTTGTTTGGTGGACATAGAAAAGATTTAGTTTGCTCTTTTATTAGTAGTGGAGATATGCAACCTAGGCGTTTGTTTATACTACTTCAGGCTTTTCATTTTGCTTATAAAATTTGACATTGTAGACAGAGAATGATAAGTACATATATTTGTTGATTAATGCTCTATCTCGACGATAAGATATATCTTTTAGACTTCCACCAGGATAGTAAACATATTTGATGATAATGTCTTTTCTTGATTATGAATATATCTCTTACCATAATTTTCTACTCCCTCTATTTCACTTTAATTGTTGGCAACTCATCCAGTGCACAGACCAAAAATGCATTATAATTCTGCGATTCGTCCCCCTATTAAATGACCTACTGGCTTGCATCAACTTATCCTCTCCAGAAGCATTTACTAGGTGTATAGAGCTGTCATGAACTAAGGTTCATGAGGGTAAATACTACCAGTAGGATGACCTGCGGGGGTTAGATTCACATTCTTCTTGCTTGATGAAAATGCTCCAAGACTATTGTTCTAACTTTACAGATCTCATCTCTATGGAGATATTTTATCTCAAATTTTCTTAAGCCCGAGTGAATGGGTATGTAATGTCTAATTGACTACTTCCTAATTTAAAAGAAATTATGTTCCTTAACTGGAGCCAGCTAGGGCAGGCTGGACCTAGCACATTACCATGTGGGTTATCACCCACATGACACTACTGGATAATAATAGCTATACACTTGATTCCCTCGATACACAGCTATTTTGAAACAAGGGTTCTGGACAATTATAGGGAATTGAATACATGAGCAACCTTTTGTTATTTCCTTAATGCGGTAGCAGTTGATTATGACATGCTTATGTGGTTCTGATTACTGTTTCATATCCCATCTTTCAGATTGTGAAGAAGCCCGGTGTTGTTATTAAGCCAATACAATACGAGGAGATTAATCCGCATGAGAAGCCTGCTGAACCCAAAAGGGTCATTCAGAGAGCAAAGCCGAACCCAAGCCTAAAGAAAACCTCTGCGAAACAAGCTAAGAGGACAACTTCACAACGGAGGAATTGATGAGACAATTGTCAATATATGCTCAGTTTATGTGGTGAGAGATGCGCATAACTGAATGCCGCGTTGGGGTTTCTTGCCACAGCTGTTTCCAAATACTGGGGAAGTATATAAAGATTCTTCTCATGGTGCAAGTGAAATAACAGCATCGCTTTGGCTATTGGAAGCGGAATTTTGAGATATTGTACCTGGGCAGAACATTTTTGTGCACGCAAAGTCCTAAGTTAGTATTATGTTTTGTAGCTCGGTGAAGTGTAGTATGGATACTCAAAATTCAACAACATTTGGTTTTTTCCTTTTCCTTTCTGCTCCTAATATCTACAGATCTTTCATACACGATATTTCAAATTTCAATGTTTGAATGCCAGTATGTTATAGTTTAACATATTAAATCTAAATTAGAAATAAATTGAGATTTATGAACATAAGGACTTCAAATTAGAAAAGTCTATAATTTATAACATAAAACTATGAACTTTCTGAAAATGTAGATACCGAAGGAGGTGGTGTTTTTGCTCATGGGACTAGATTCTTCCACACACTAAAAATTGTTTAAACAAGTTTTAAGTTTTTTCTTCAGAATGTATGTGCACGTGCCTCTTACATTTCCTGAAACATTTTGTGAACAAAAAACATTATTAGTGTCATAGGAAAATAGACAAAAAAAATTGCATTGTGAAAAGTGATTTTGTAGTGCCAAAAAATGTTGTTTTTGTACAAGTGGCATTTGTTTCATGAACTTTATATGCGTACCTCGAATATGTATATGCACACGAGACCATTTTTAAGGATAATGCACACGAGACTTCTTTTGTATTCGTTTTGACATTTTTAAATATGTTTATTCACTTGGTAATAAGCATCTAATCCTATGAGCCAAATTATATTCCAAAATATAAAAAGAGAATATTATGTATTATGAAGTTCCCAAAGTGATTATTGCGTTACCATTAACTCAAGATGTAACATATAGTTTGGGTTATTAATGTAATCTTTCTCTCCGAGAAGGTGTTCATGTTAAATTGTTAATGGTAAATATGTTTGTCATGACTTTGTCAATCTTCAAATATCTCTGGTCTTTGGCATGCCCACATGGGAGCGCCTGATTGTGTTGTATTTAGTGTTTAAATAATAACCGAGATTAGGAAGCTTCATAACTTCCCATTTGGATTATGCTTGAGTAATTCTTCAAACTCATGTTTGAGTATTGTTGCATAGCCATGTTTTCGTATTCAAAATGTCGAATGATGTACATTGAAACGATCATCAAAATTATGATTGGGTTTAACAATTTTGTTAAATCGTGATGAGCTATTAAAAAAATGATTAGGTTTTACCATTGTGTTAAATCATGATGAGCTATTCAAAATTAGATTTCTCACAGCCTTTGTAACTATTTTCGCATTGATGTATTGTCATAACAATATTGCTACTTTTGAAAATCGTGCTGCCTAAATTTTCTTGTACTGCCTTTTTGGTGCCTTCTTAGGCACGTCTTATTTTTGTACCGCTGCACTGCGTTTTGTGTCTTGTAGTGCGCATTTTGACAAATCTGACCTTGGACAAAACTAATGCTCCATCTTTTCTCCTTTCCGGTGAAATTATTTCAAAATCTGACCCCCTAGGTTTGGTGCGAACAAGGATGGAGCTGAAGTTGTGCAGATTGGCTCCAAAGATTTTCAGCATAAAAATGGCTTTAGGGGTTGGGTGCCACACCCATTGGCGCCGACCTAGCTTCGACACCACACCCCACATGCACCGACCTTGCTATGGTGCTGGAAATCCTTGGCTGACCCGCATAAGTTCATTTTCATCCTTTTTTTTTACTTGCATCTTCATCCTCATTGTCGTTGAACTCAGAGTTAGATTCTGAAATAGTTTCACCAAGAAAGAGATGAGGCATTAGTTTCATCAAAGGGTAAAAAATAAATTGTAGTGCTACATGTCTTGTACTCCCTCTATGCCGGATTATAGGGCAATTACGTATTTCGAGACAAACTTTGATCTTTAATTTTAGTCAAGAAAATATAAAATATATTATATAAAAATTATACCATTGGATTCATATTCAAAAGAACTTTCCAATGATATAATTTTTATGTCAAATATCTTATATTTTCTTAAGTAAAATTAATAGTTAAAGTTTATCTTAAAATACAAATTTGCCTAATAATCCGGTATGGAGGGAGTAAGTGTTTCTCACTGCATTGTACAGTCTTAAATGTCTTTACAGCTCACTGCTCCACCGGTACTCCCCATACCAAGACCAATTTCTTGAAAAAAAAGGCTCCCACTCCACTAAGGGTGTGTTCGGTTCGGGAACGAAGTGGAATGGAATGTAATGGTTCCATTCCACTAGAATGGGTTGGTTCCATTCTCGTGTTCAGTTGAGCCAAAAAAAGCGGAATGGAACGGTTCCGTCCGGTGTTCAGTTGAGACAAAATATATGGAATGGAATGCCTAGATTTTATGGTTCTGACAGTCAATTTACGCTAATCACTTTCATATATACAACACCATATATTGTCAAAATGTAGTGTTTATACAGCTATATTGCAAGAAATAAATATTTTCAGTCTAAGACTAATTTTTTCCTTTTTTTTTCTCCCACTGCCAATGTTCTCTTCTTCACTGCATTTGACGCCATGCTTTCCCATCCGCTGTCGCTCGATTCCCGTTGCCGTCGTCCGATTCCCGTCACCATCAACCAATTCATGCCATCATCGATCGATTCCGGTCCATCTTTCACCGATTCACAGCCGTCTGTGGCCCGCCGTCTTGGTAGCCGTTGCCTGCCCGCTTCCTGCGTCCCTCTTCGTAGCACGCTTGCCCGGTCGCCGCCGGCGGAAAGCTTGCTCGCCCGCTGCCGCTTCCCCGGTCGCTGCCGCCCGTCTGCTTGCTCGGACGGCGCCACCCGCCCGCCGCTGCTTGCCAGGCCGCCGTCGTTGCCCATCTGCTGGCCCGACAACCGCGCCGCCCACTCGCTTGCCCGACCGCCGCCACCTGCTCGCTTGACCGACCGCCGCCGCCGGAGGAGGGAGTGAGACGAGCGAGACCACGGGACTGATTGGATAGGGTTGGAGCGGGTTGCTTTTTCTTTCTTTCTTTTTCACAGGGAGGGAGAGATTAGTGGAGATGGAACGACGACGTTCCACCGATTCGGTGGAACCGCCTGGTTCCGAATCTAGGCAGAATATTCGGTTCTGGGAACGGTTCCATTCCTCTTCTTTTGGCTAACCGAACACACGAATGCCTTCTAGGTGTGGAATGGTTCCATTACATTCCACCTCATGCCACCAACCGAACACACCCTAAAGTGTCATCATGCAGATTCACCCTTCACTTTGCTCACCTATGCCAAACTGGGCACGATCGTGGATTGATGATCACGTATATGAGGTTCTGAGGACAGAACAAAGCTAAACAAGTATCGTCGCTTGTAAATTCGTTGCCAAAGATCATTCTTTTTTTTGACCATTAAAAAAAAAATCGTTGGCAAACAACCAGATCTAGAAATGCATATTATGCATATCGAAAGCTAAAGCATTCCCTGTGATGTTGCTACAGCCAAGATCGCATAATTATCTCCAACTTCATCCGACCCTTGGATATACAGACTGATAACGCCGGTATCTCATGTTTGGCTAGGCGACTAGTTCCAGATGCCTCCAATTCCCTATCACAATTCTATAGTGCTGTGTGTTCTTTGTGTTTGCTTTCACGCTTTGCTCTCGTTGTTTCTGCAATATTGCGCGCCGTAGAACCCGTTTAACAAGCCAGGTGAAGTATGGACGCTGTGCTGTTTTATATTGGATTATCTTACATTGTTGTTCAACCACCTCTGTCGTGCGCAATCTTCCCTTATTGATTCTTGAGATATCTGAGATTGCAATACACTGGAGAACGTGTATCTTGCAGGGTGGTCCTTTGAGTGCAAAAATTATTTTGAAATGCCGTGGTGAACGTTCTGTGTGGGATGCGCCTCTTTTCGGAAGTTTTGCTTCTTCCATATGCGATGAATGTCTGATGCAGCGTGGTCTTGCACATTAGTGCTACGGTGAGATGAGTTTAGTACCCAAAATACTTTTCCTGCATCACTTGTTGTATAACGGGTATTCATGATGGGTAGGTGACTTCAGTTCGGGGGGGGGGGGGGGGGGGGGGGGGCGCTGAATTCCGTATGGGAGGCGGCGGTTTCCCAGCCGCGTCCCCATCTCTAATTTGAAAACTGACAAAATTCATAAAAATAAGGCGAATTTTACAAAGATAATTGAAATTTAACTAAAAAACATAAACCTAAACTAATTCATGCCGAGGCGGCGGTAGAAGACGTCGTAGTCTTCATCACCGTCGTCGTCCAACGGCGGCTCGTCCTTGGCCGCCCAGGTGCTGCAGCCTGGCCATCGCCGCCGCGGCGCCACTGGCTCGGACCAACGTCATCATCGTCGTCCTCCAGGTTGACACAGAGACCGAGGCGGCGCGCACGCTCTGCCTCGGCCCTCTTTGCGAGGGCAAACTCCAAGGTCCCCGGCTGGACCTCGTTGAAGGAGGCGCGCTCTGCCGCCCTCTGGTCAGGGAACTCCTCCGGGTCGTCCGGGGTCTGGTAGTCGACCTGGCGGGCGGCCTCGTCGGCGAGGCGGCGGGCCTTCTTCGAATAAGGCGGTGCGGGCGCGTCGTTCTCCTTCTTGGCGCGGGTGAAGGAGCCGGGCTCCTTCTTCACCCGAGCGCTGGACGCGCCGGGTCTTGGTTCCTTCTTCGGGCGGAGGAGACGGGTGGGCGCCGATGGTGACGACCCGATGACGCCGCCGCGTGGGGTCCTTAGCGTTGACGAAGACGGCCACGAGGACGACGACAGCGGGCCGTCCATCCTGCACGGCAGGCAGTGCTGCCGCTGCGGCATTGTCAGCCGCGGGTGGTTACCCGCGGCTATGTGGTCGAGGACGGCGGGGAGGGTACGGCCCTCGATGCCCCACCACACCTTCCTCGCGGCGGCGTTCTTGTTCGGCGGCGGAGGGTCGTTGCCCTCGTAGTGCGCCAGCTCCGCGAGACCGCTTAGTGAAGAACGCCGTCCAGTGGTCGACGTTGTCGGGGTCCCAGAGCAGGTCGTTGCGCTCCTCCGTCATGAGGACCTCGTAGTAGTGCCGGTGGATGGCGGCTTGGCACGCCGCGCCGTGGGGCACCGACGGGATTGGGATTCCGCCGGCGCTCAACTTCTAGGTGCCGGGGCACCGGAAGTCCGGCGGTGCCATGTACCTGGCCTCATACAGGAGGCGCGCCTCCCACTCGTGGAGGTACCGGCGGCCGAAGCCGTTCGCCTCGTGGCCAGGTTGCATCTCGGCAGCGTGGGGGAGCTACGGCATGGAGGAGACGAGAAGGAGAGGAGGAGAATGCGGGCTCTGTGCGGCGAGGATGCCCAGCAATGGTGTTGGGACAGGATTTTATAGGCGCGGCGAGCTGCGGGCGTGCACGCATGGCGCGCATTTACGCCAGCCCGTGTTCCGACGCGACGGCTCGCTGCGCTGCTGGGCAAAGCTGCCGCCGGTGCAGTTATTCAGCACGAGAGGCGAGGAGACGGGCGAGTGGAGACGACGAAGCGTCGGTCGTGCCGCTGACAGTGGACCACGCGATGAGTCACGCGCCCAGCCGCCCCCGCTCGCCCCCCGTGGACAGGGTTTGGATCGGATGCGCCGGATGAAAACATGTGTCGCGCCGGATAGAAAAAAAATGCTTGGGGGGCACGACTGGACGAGATTTTCTGTGCCGGCGCCCCCAAATGGCGTTTGGGGAGCCTTTAGAAGGGCGAGTGGAGATGCTCTAAGTCATAACTTTAGTGGACCGAACTAAATAGAACTCTATGCCCTCCAATTCCCTCTCGAATAACTATTTAATTAGATATAGTGATATAATTGGGAGCAAATTTGGTGCTCCTGTGCACTAGTGATCTTCGTTTTTCAAACATTCAGAAAATATATTTTTGTGTATCAAAAAAATTAAAATTTATTCTATGAATACATACACATGTCCTGAATAATCGTGAGATGTTTCGATAGAAATTGTGTTGTATTTGAGCTACAAAATATTAACATGTTTTTGTATATGGATAGATTTATGTCAGAAATTTGTCTTTTTTGTATAGCTCAAAATACAAAATATTTTCCTCATCTTGTAAATATTCACAAATATATCAAAAAAAGAAGTTGGAAACTCCAAAATTTAAAGAATGGTATCATAGTATTATAGAGTGTGAAGAGAATGGACTAATATAGACCAAGTTACATGTAGCTCTTTAATTTCAAAAATACAAAATTTGTATTTCAAATTTTTTAAAAATTTCGAAACAATATTCTTGATGTAGCAAATGTTAAATGCTACATACCGGTCAAAATCTCAATATAAAATACTTCATATTGTAGGCTACACAAAAATAACAAAATCTGACAAAATTATATAATGTTGAAATGTATACTATTCACTATACAAAATATCAGATTTTGTCATTTTTGTGTAGACTAGAATATAAAGTACTTTCTCCGTTTTAGAATATAAGATATTTTAGGTTTGTGAAGTAAAATATATCTAGACATATTTTAGTGTATGTATTTAAATGAATCTACACACTAAAAAATATATAGATATATTTAATTCACAAAGCTAGAACATCTTATATTTAAAAACGGAGGAAGTATTTCGTATTAAGATTTTAACCGGTTTGTAGCATTCAATATTAGCTATCTCAAAAAAATTATTTCGATTTTTTTTGAAACTTTGAAATACAAATTTTATATGTTAAAAAATAAAGGGCTACATATAACTCGGTCTACGATTTAAGTTTCCAAGAGGTGAATCACTATATATGATCTTGCTCGCACGAGACGCAAGTACTCCCTCTATACTGGATTATAGGGCAATTGTGCACTTTGAGGCAAACTTTGACCTTTAATTTTAGTCAAAAAAATATAAAATATAATATATAAAAGTTATACCATTGAATTCATATTCAAAAGAACTTTCCAATGGTATAATTTTTTTGTAAAATATATCATATTTTCTTGATTAAATTAATGGTTAAAATTTGTCTTAAAATACACATTTGCCCAATAATCCGGTAATGGAGGTATTAATATCGTTGCATATTCTGTTCGAAAATAAGTCGGGACCATTTTATCGCTTGACCTCTCCACTCCTCCGTCAACAAAGTGGCGGCGCGCCGAGCTATACTTTTCCCCTCACCTCCACTCCGCCACCACCTTCTCCCTATATACTCGCAAGCTCGTCCATGGAAGGACCTCCTGCCGGCGTAGATCCTTGCATTCCCCCAAAGGAAGCGCCATCCAGAGCCCTAGAGGAATCGATCGAGGCGGCGGCGCAGCGGCTCCAGCGGGTCCGCGCTAACCTCCGCCTCCCCGACCGGCCCTTCGCGCCCCCTTCGGAAGCCCACGACGACGGCCTCCGCTCCCTCGGCCTCCTCGACTTCGTCTGCCTCGAGCTCTCCTCCTCCGGTCGCCCTCGTCCCGACCTAGTCGCCGAGCTCATCGCCAACTACAGGCGTACACCTGGCTGCAATGGAGGATGGAGCTCCGTCCATGGCAAAGAAATCGAGGTCTCCCCCAATGCACTCGCCGAGGCGCTCTGCCTACCGGAGAGACCTGCTTTGTGTCCGCCGGCCGGCGTGGACAGTGCCGTCGTGGCCTCCGCCGCCCAAGAGTTCGGAGAGGTTTACTTCCAGCCGAAGAAGCACTACGGCCTGGTGGATGAGGCGTTGAGGGCTGTGGAAGATGGTAGGGCGCATGACATTGACTGGAAGGTGCTAATCTGGGTCCAATTGAGGCATGAGATGGTACACCTTTTTGAGAAGAAGAGCACCGACAGGGTGACCTACTACACTGCATATCTGCAGAGGCTCATCTGTGTGCAGAGGCCCGAACTCTTCCAAGTGCCACCGGAGGAGCCGGCATTACCCATCCAGAAGAGGCTCATCTTTGTCCAGAGGACGGAACTGTTCCAGCTGCCACCGGACGACCCGGACCAGCCATTGTCCATCAAGAAGAAACGAGGAAGAGATCGAGCATCAGTTGTTGGCAACAAAAAACATTGCCCTGAGTCCGATATGTCGCCGGCTGAAGCGAGATCCAAGAAGATTCATTCGGCCTTTGAAAAGTTTGACGTAGCATCTAAGAAGATAGATGCCACATCGAAGAAATTTGACATGCAGAAGACTGAGGAGAGGTCCAAGAAGATTGATTTAGCATCCAAGAAAATTGATGCCACATCGAACAAGTTTGACTCGGCATTCGAAAATTTCGCCGCTGCATCCAAGAAGATTGATGCAACATCGAAGAAGTTTGACTTGGTGTCCAAGATGATCGAGGCCACATACAAGAAGTTTGACTCGGTATCCAAGATGATGGACGACACATCCAAGAAGTTCGACTCTGCATCCAAGACTATCAAAGCTGCATCTAAGATGATCAAAGCCACATCCAAACAACTAGACGAGAGATCGAAACAGCTTGACGAGAAAGATAGCGACATGCAAGCAATGGATGCACTCAACCAGGCATTGCTTACCAAAGAAAGAGAAAGCAACGACGAGTTGCAAGCTGCTCGGAAGATGCTCGTAGAGGTAACAGAGCAACCAATGACGCCTTGCCTTTGTGGATGCATAAATTCGATACTTCCATAACATATCCCATGGTATATTATCATTAATTTTTCTTCTATTGATCTGTTGCATTTTGGGCAGGCTTTGCAGAAGTTTACAAATGTCCGATCAGATATAGCTGTCAAAAGGATGGGCGAGCTTGACCCTGAAGCATTTGTGAATGCTTGTACAGCAAATGTACAACACGAGGATGCACAATTTAACTCTGCTGTTCTTTGCTCAAAATGGCAAGCAGAAATTGCAAACTCAAAGTGGCATCCTTTTAGGATAGTCACGGTGGATGGTCAACCGACAGTATGTTGACTCTAGGACCTCTCTATTATTGTTCCTACTTCCTTTATTAGAACCTTGAATAATCAATTTCTCGAAAACAACTAGCATTATCAGAAATATAAATACCGAGCAGTTGCCTTTGTTCCTATTTCCTTTATAAAATGAGTTTAGCAAGGAAGGAACCGGCTTGTAGCTCAGTGGTCGGACATGCAGTGGCACTCCCGGCTGACCCAAGTTCGAATCTTGTCTAGAGAGAATTTGGGTTATCTCACCTTCCTTCTTAATAAAATTTCAGCGGGGCTCCTTCCTTGCTGAACTCAGTTTTAGAGAACTGGGCTGTAGCCTAGTGGTTAGGCATGCAGTGACAAACCTAGCCAACCTGAGTTCGAATCCTCTCTTGGATGAATTATGGGTTATCTCACCTTTCTTCTTAATGAAATGCCTCGGGTCCCTCCCTGTTGGTCTTGTTTTAAGTGAAGTCACCCAGGGCTTACTGGCTAGACCACGGATGGTGGACTAGGCAACCTGGGTTCGACCCTCAGCTTCTTCTTAATTAAAACTAGTGTCTGGTTCCTCCTAGACACTCATTCATATGTAGAACCCTTCCATTTCTATTTGCAAGCATTTTACATTTCCTTTTTTTAGATTAACTCCGTTTCCTTCATTCCACTAGAAGTTGACATCTTTCCCAATGTCTAGGAAATTCTCTTGGAGGACGACGATAAGCTCCACAAGTTGAAAGAAGAGAACGGCGAGAAGATCTACGCCTTGGTGACAAGGGCTCTGCGTGAAATCAACGAGTACAATCCCAGCGGACGGTACCCCGCGGCAGAGCTGTGGAACTATAAGGAAGACCGGAAAGCTACGCTAGATGAGGTCATCCAGTTCGTCTTGAAACAATGGCAGTCAGACAAGAGAAGGCACTGATCTGCATGGCAGTCAGACAAGAGGAAGCGCTGATCTTCAGGCTGGGGCGTTTCATACTTTGCTTTCCTGGAGCATTTATGTTGCGCCTTGAACTCGACCTAATGTAGTCGATAGTACCAGTTGACTTGTTTGAGGTATGTGTAGAAGTTCATTGGGACCTTAATGATCATGGAACTACTAGATTAATTAGCCGTGATCTCCTTTTGATGGCTAATCTACTAGAGTTTAGCTGCATGCTCCTACTGTATATAGCCTTGGGCCTTGGCATGGGATGCTGTTACTAATCTTAGAAATGTATTAAGCTTTCGTCTTTAGTCTTTGTACTTCAGTATATACAGTATCATTAATATGCCATGCTTGCCGGGAGCTGTCCTTCACCTTGACGATGGACCTCCGAGACAATGGTGTACACAGTACATCGGGGTCTAGTACTGTGGACCGAGGCGAGGACTGCACCTGTATACCGATGTGGCCTTATCTTGGGAGATCTCGTTCTTGTTGGCTCGATTCCCCTTTCGTTCCATCTAGATTCGTCGAAACTGGCGTTGAGTGATGGCGGGGAGAGATTCGGAAGATCAATGGAGAATCTCATGATGTAGGCAGCCAACACTAGGCCACGGTTAAGCTTTAAGGGCATTTTGTTAGGAGCATTTATCAAAGTGCTCTAAAAAAACTCTAATTTAGGGCATTTTGAGGTAAAATGCCCTTGATTGATATAAATTTAGGGCATTTTGTCAAAGTACCCTTAAAGCTTAGAGCTTTCGGGGCATTTTTTCAAAGTGTCCTAAAATGTACATATATATTAGGGCATTTTTTGAAAATACCCTAAAAGCTATATATCTTTTAGAGCACTTTATAAAAATACCTTAAAAACTAAGTAGATTTTAGGGCACTTTAACAAAATGCCCTAAAAGCTACTCCCTCCGGCCCGCGGTGGACGTTTTGCAGAAACAACCCACACATAATACCGACAAGCCCCACCGTCCGGCTCCCCCTCCCGACCAAACCCCACTCCCCATTCTTCCTCGATTCCCCACTCTCTGCGACGCTCGATCCGCCCGAGCTTCACGCCGCCTCGCTCCGCCGCCTCATCGCTCCGCCCCACGCTGCCGCACGTTGCTTCTCCCACGGCGGTCTGCCGCTGCCTCGTCTCCCTCCTAGTTCTGCTTCGCTTAGATCAGACCGACGTTCAAGATCGGGATTTTTTGCTCGATCTGCTCTGCGGCGGCGCTCCGGGCCGTCGACCGTGACCGCAGCGGCAGCATCGACGAGTGGGAGCTGCAGGACGCGCTCTCCGTTCCTGGTGGACAAGCAGGCGGCGGTCCCCTGGCTGGGCATCCCGGAGTACGAGTGGTGGTCGGGGGCGCTCCACGGGGTCTCCTACCTGGGGCCGGGGACCAAGTTCTCGCCGCACGTGCCCGGCGCCACCAGCTTCCCGCAGCCCATCCTCACCGCCACCTCCTTCAACGCATCCCTCTTCCGCGCCATCGGCCAGGTCAGTGTCAGTCAGTCCTGCCATGTTCTGTTCGGTTTCCACTGCCAAGGAAAATATGCGATCTTTCTTCGTCTCCTCCACCGCGCCGCATTGCGATTCCTTTCCTTGGTATTTCCGTAGCAGCGCCAGCGCCGTATCAGCTTGGAATCTTGCATTTACTTACGATCTAGCTCGGCGTACAATATACTAGGAGTATGCATGCGTTTTTGCTTCTTCGTGGCAACGGAGTAGTACTGCTCTAATATTAGGTTGAAAATTATGCAAGATTATGTTGCCCATGAGTTTTGTATGTGCGCATGACAAATTGATGCATGAGTTCTGTATGTGCGCATAGCTATGTTCCTGATCTGAGTGCTCATGATATGTTGCCTAAAATTATGCTTTTGCAGATATATTTATAAACTGCATTCAGTTGATGTTGATTACTAAATCTGTTGGGATGCATATTCTACCCTTTGTCATTAGTTAACTGTCATATCCCAATAACATTTAGTAGCTGCTCACTTTTTGCTAGTTGAGCTGATAAATTTTAGTTGTCACTCTGTTGTTCTTTTTCATGGGGTAAAAACGGGAGGACTATGTGGTGTTAAAGCTAATTAACTGTTCAGTTAAGCTAGTTAACTGCAGTAGGATGATTGTACAATAGAACCTCAAGGCAAAACAAACTGCAAGCTCATGGTAGCCACCACTGACCACCTTTGCGCTTGTCTCTTTTTTAAAGGGTCTATCCTTGTGTTACAAATGAATGGAGCTATAACATATGGATCATTTAACTAACAGAGCATGAGCATTTACACAGAACACAACAATATCTCCTCTTGCCTCTTGTTCTTTTGCACTTTTCCATATCTTTTTCACGGTTCTGACAGTTGTACTTAGAAATTTAGCCACAAGCTCTTTATCTTTCTTCACAATTTCTCTATCAGTGCTTAGTATTTTCAGTGCAAGATATGCCCCAAATTTTTGCGTCTCTGGCAGATCAGCATGGCTAGGGCGATCAAAACCTGCAACGAGAGTAGTTTCATTAATATATGCATGCTCATAATAATTAACAACAAAATAACTTATGCATGCTGCAGATCATGGTATTGCATCTAACTTAGATCTAGAACCCACTCTGTACTAACTGCAAAGTTTTAATGATCTGTTTTTGTTGCAACACTGCTGACTGGTTTGTCTTCTGGCTTGGTTGTAGAACACATAGACAATGGTTTGTCTTAGATTGTTGCTTTTGCTGATGCTTAGGTAAAGTAAACCATGTGGAGTACTAGCTAGAGTTAATGCATCAGTATGGCTCTTGACAAATTTGGAGAAATTCTGCAAATGTCAGTGATTTTCTACTTGTGGCTTGTTTCAGTTAAAGTGTGTCAGTTTGAGACGGATGCTTATAGTTTGAGCTGCATTATTCAGTCAAATTAGCCAACGACAAGCATTTGGTAGTTTGAGCAGCAGGAGCATCCAGAGGAGAAGATGGTGAGCTCTGATGCCTGTGCTTAAGGACTATTCAATTTATCATGTCATAAGAAAACTCACTAGTCTGCCATTCAGTTCAGGCGTGTAACAATATTGGCCTGTCATTTTGTCGATCATTTAAATTCAGTCATGTACTAGGAGATGTTCCTGCTGATTGAGCTCAATCCCTTTAAACATGCACAGAAATTTGCATCACCTTCACAGAACAAATGGTTCAAGAAATACTGTATTGTTGTATTGTTTGTTAGAGATTGTTGTATGAGTATATCACTGAAAATTATCTGCATGTTGTTTCTGATTGTCCTATTCTTGAATTTTTTAACTGCATTTGTGCTAAAACAGTAGTGATCTGTTCAATTGGTTGCAGTAGATGTGGTGCTTTCTTGTTGTTCACTTGTCTTGTATTTTTTTCATACATTGGTGAATTGCCATGTATTCTGTTCTGTTCAATTCTGCTAGCTCTACCTGTAGCAGATAATTTTGTTTCTGGTAGTCCTAGAAGGCCTGAACCAGATAGACTTCTTACTGTGGCGTCTTTGTTTACTCTTGTAGTTTGAAGTAGCATGGGCACTCACAAACATTGCGTCGGGCACATCAGATAATACAAAGGTTGTGATTGATCATGGGGCAGTTCCAATATTTGTGAAGCTGCTTGCGTCCGGTAGTGATGATGTTCGTGAGCAGGTATTTGATTACTTTCTTGACTAATATTATTATATTTTCTGTCTTAAGTGTATGCTTGGAGTCTCTAATTTTGTTACTTGGAAATTTACAAGGCTGTCTGGGCATTGGGCAATGTTGCTGGTGACTCCCCGAAGTGCCGTGACCTTTTTTTCCAAATGGCGCAATGATGCCTCTGCTCGGCCAGTTGAATGAGCATGCACTGATGCCTCTGCTCGGCCAGTCGAATGAGCATGCTAAACTCTCCATGCTAAGGAATGCCACCTGGACTTTCTCAAATTTCTGCAGAGGAAAGCCACAACCAGCATTTGAACAGGTTTGTGTACGCAGTTTCAGTTCCATTCAACTATATTTTTGGTAGGTAATAGAAGTTCCTTGACATGCTTTTATTTTGTATCATGCAGAGCTTCAAAGTGGAGTATGTGAGGGAGAACTTCTCATGGCAGCACTACTACTGGTACGTCACCAGTGATGGTATCGAGTTCCTGCGAACCTTCCTCAACCTGCCATCTAAGATTGTGCCCAACACCCTAAAGAAGTCTGCGGCATTTTGTAGCCAGGTATTAAAATCTCAACTTTGCACTAAGTGTGTTTCATTTGAATTTGCACTTAGTTAGCAGTATTACACAAGTTTTTAGACAGCAAATAACAGTACAAAATTATTCTACTCCCTCCGACCACTATTACCTATCGCTCATGTAGATGTATCTAGACACAATTTGTTTGCAAGCCTTGGTGTATTGAGTCCCTAATGAAGAGAAAACTGAAGCATCATGTTTCCCCTTGGAGCACTCCGGCTACATAAGTTAATAAGTAGAATATCTCATGATAATTTATCTGATTGCTCATCAATTGAATATGCTTCCTGATATTGTGCAGTGTACCTGGTAGGAGGGCGAGCTGAAATTTGCACTACGCCTAGCAGGAGGATGATGAGCTCACCCATTACTAGAGGTTTGTGATGCATGTTCATGACGTCATAGTTGAATTATTGTCCACTTGTACCTATATTTTGTTCCACAATCAACTCATGATTTGTTCCGTGGACTCTAAATGTTTGGTCCTTCTTTGTAGTCGTATTTTGTTCCGTACACTAAATTTTTGTTCCTCCTATAGTCTTGAATTATTTTGTGGGCTAAATTTGTGTTTCCCTATTTTTGTTCCCTCTTATTTCACGGACGCTAAATTATATATTCCTTCTTTGTTGTCGTGATTAATCTCGTGAACTAATTTTTTGTTCCCCGTATAGTCTTGATTTATTCCATGGCCTAAATTTTTGTTCCTATTGCAGTCATCATTTTTTCCATGGATGCTAATTTTTTGTGTTCCTTATTTTCAATCATTATCTATTTAAGGATGAAATTTATGATCTCTGTGTAGTCTTGATTTGTTATGTGGCCTAAATATCTGTTCCCTCTGTAGTTGTGATTTGTTTCGCGGGCGCTAATTTTTATTACTTTTTTGTAGTCATAATTCGTTCCATGGACTAATTTTTATTCCCTCTGTAGTTGTGATTTGGTCTTGTGGACGCTAAAATTTTGTTCATTTTTAGTCATGATTTGTTTCGTGGACTAAAATTTTTGTTTTTTTTGCGTAGTCTTTATTTGTTTCACGATGATTTTTTGTTCTTTGTAGTAGTGATTTGTTCTACACTAATTTTTGTTCCTTTTTAATACTCTCGATTGGTTCTACGCACTAATTTTTTTTCCCCATGTATCCTTAATTTATTTCAAGACTAAAATTTTTGTTTCCTTTGTAGTCGTGATTTACTTCAACGATTGTTATTTATTTCGTAGACTAAATTTTTGCTTATCATGTAAACTTTATTTGTTCTACTGCCACTAAACTTGTGTTTCCTTAGCTAAACTTTTGATTTATTTGTTTTCTAAATTCTATCAGCCTTGCTTTACGATCGACATGTACAGTTAGTGGAGACTGTAGAAGGAAATGTTTAGTATTGAAGAGTGCGACACCTTTTTTTAATGGCATAAATGCATCCATTGCGTTGCAACTCCTTTTATTTTTGAATCCCATCGTTATGCAATCGGACGGGTCGAGTGAAAACAACAGCGAGTCTCACTGCGCCTCGTTAGCAATGCTTCAGTAATAAAATAAAAGAAAATATGACCAAACCACGTTAGCAAAGTACGGTACGCTGAGCCATTGCGGGAGCAGCACTTCGAGCGCATGCGCCAATTTAGTCCCACCTCGACGATCGACTGAAATTTGGACCACCATATATACCCCGGTACGCAACTGTCGTACAACCGATTGAAGCGTTGCTCGCTCCATCCCGATAGTCGACGGCCATATTAAGCGCTAACATACTAATGGGCCTTTGTCCACTCGTGGACCAATTAAGCGAAACCGAGCGATACGATCGCGCGAGCGCCAAGGAGAAGCGCCCCGCGCGTGCCTTAGGGAGCTGGGCCCGCGGCCCAGCACGCACGAAGCACAAATAAATAGGGGCGCAGATCTGCCTCAGCGAAGGAGGCACTTTAAACAAATGCCCTAAAGACTTTTTGAGACACTTTAAATAAATGCCCTAAAAACTTTTTGGGGCACTAGGATCAAAGTGACCTAAAGACTTTTAGAGACACGAGTAAATTCGGCACTTTGTTAAAGTGCCCTAAAAACTTTTGAGGGCACTTTTTTGATATTTAAGGGCACTTTGGAGTGCCCCTAAATCCCTACCCTGACGAATGGACTGGGTGGCGAAGAGAGAAGCCAGGCCAAGAATTTTAGACATGGCGTTGCCGCGCGGATTTCGTGACCCCTTCCTCAGATCAAGTGTATTTCCTCTAGGGAAAGTGGTAATGCTAGCGATGAGACATGCTTTGCTGCCCAGAAAGTGAATGACTGTTTTGCTTGGATTCCTGATGACTTCCATTCGCACTCTGCCTGCATCACACTAATGTCTGTCGTGCTATTATTTCTGGAAGACGCTATGTGCTTGATGGAAGACGCTATCTCGTGCTATTAGTTCCCATTTTTGCCCGTGAGGAAGAGTGAGTGCTGTATGTCAAATAGTACATTATGTATGAGAATGTTGTCTTATATAGAACCTTGCTGCACTTAATGTTTGGCTCTTTTATTGGTAGTTTTGTTGAATTGTTAGAAGGAAAGAGTGAGTGCCGGTGAGTGCACTTAATTGTGGTTATCGTTTTTTGACATATTTTTTGTTGTACTTTTCCTTTCTTCTGTAAACTGAAGTAAAATTGCATGACAGATGAACTTAATTGTGATTTTCGTTCATATCCTAATCGGCGAGTTGGGCTACCTTTTCAGTTGACACTTCAGAACTTCAACATGTTCTTATCTGATAAAATAGATTTTATCTGAATTACTTAGTGATTTATCTGATAAATGAAACAGATTACCCATTCTGTGTATGGCTGTCAATAAATTCTTCATTATCAATCTTCCACATTTCTGTAAAAAATCATAGAAATGTGGATATTTGGAATTGTAGGTTTACTTACATGGATTGTTTGATATATAGGATTAAAATGAGAGACAGTATAAACACTTCAGAAACAAGACAAAAAAACCTTGAACATAATGGAAGGTAGGACCCATTTTCCCATTCTCCTTTTCTCCCCTCTCTCTCTATCTGCTCACTTCTCGCAGTCGTCGTCTCCTCCGGTCCTCCCCCATTCAGGTCAAGCCGCTGATGATTGACGGAGCGATGCAATGGCGCCGGAACGTAGATCCACGTGGTGGGACTTGATTTGGGATGGCGAATAGAAGAGGACTGGCTTCTGCCCTCAGGTCCTCTAGTTGGAGGCACATGTGTTGAATCCATGGTTCGATTTGCCTTTGTTATTTGCTTCCATACCTTTCAGTTTGAACTCACTTTCTTTACCTCAATCATACTATTTCGTAAATGGAGTTCAAGACATATGCATAGGAGTAGTACTTTAAGTGGAGATGAGCAGTTAACTTTATGCAATCTATACATCTACCAAGTTTACCGTTTGTCCTGCTCGTGCAATGCTTAGAAGTGGCACATATTCTGGAAAATGCACGCATGCACTCGGGTGCTTCCCACCCCCATATTTCTCACCGAGCAATCGTTCTAAGATTCGCGCTGCTACTAGTACGTTGTGTGGGTATTCATTTTTTTCCGAACCATGCAGGAGCACTACATGTATTATTATATTAAGAAGAAGTGAAAAAAAGGCCCAGGACATGGACCAGTTTACAGATACTAGACAATGCCAACAAGAGATAAGGGTCATGAACCAAGATAGAGAGAAGAGTGAACAGAAGCATAACAAACAAACGACCTAAGTCAACCTAAACTGAAAACAAAGCCTATCCTTCTTCAAGAACAAGACGATCTGAACTGGCTGCTGCCCATTGCTTTGCTTCTCCCTTTTATCTGTTCTTGGAGAATGTTCATGGGCTTGGATACCTTATAAAAAATTCTACTGTTTCTTTCCCTCCAAATCGACCAGGTGATCAGAATGACAAGTGAGTTCAATTTCTTCCTCTTCTTCTTCCCTGCGATTACTCCTCTGGCTTGTTGCCACCATCCCTGAAGGGTATCATCAATGGTTGGGGTGATTTGTTGCAAATTCACCCATCGCAGCATCTCACTTCAAATTATATATTAGCGACCGCACATCCTATAAAAAGGTGTGGGTATTCATATTGTATACTCCGTATCTGTTTACAAGAGCTAATATTCACCGGAGGCGGCGAGGTTGAGTACTCTGTCGACAAATCGTTCGCCAGCTGCTACCGTCTCTCCGTGTGCAATGGTTGGGAGGAGAGATAGTGTGGGATAAGTAGGAGGATAGATAGGAGAGAGATAGCAAGCTCTTGAGACCATTCACACTATTGAAACCTATGATGGCTGCTCAAGCTAGTGTTTTATTCCTGGTATCTCATATTCCGTAATTTATCTTGAAAAAAACTATCTTTTGTATTTGAACAATTCTATTGTGCTTCGCCATGGTATTGGAACAATCTCATAGTAGCTCTATATATAGCACGAATATGCTAACCAGTGATGCTAAAATATGTATATATCTGGTACAAAAGGTTAGCTGCAGATGTTGGATCTGTACCTGTATATGTTAGCTGTTGGGGATACTTATCCTGCAATAAATTCATTCAAATGTCCCTATCATGTATTCAAGTATTCTAACATTTCTATTTCCCTTTTTCAGAAAAATTGTACGTTTGTGCATATATTTCACGATTGCACAATTAGTGATTCCATTTTTTTTTGGCGAAAACACGATCTCAGATAACTCGATCTCAACTATTTTCTTCGGTCCACCGATTCCTCAACGAAAACGTTTTTGTGTAAACTGGTTCCTAACAAACTAATTCCTGAAACTGGTTCTCCTAAAATTTCAGCCCAAAGCCTGTTTTATGAAAACTAATATCTAATCTCCAATATCCAAATACTACTTGGCCGACCGCATTTTTTGTTTGGCCGCAATGCGAGCTCCACAACTTTCCTCAATCAACCTCTCATTATGCCTTGGCCACCGACACCAGCTTGTTTGATCGAGAGCTGGACGTGTGTGTCTTCTTCGATTAGACCACCCATAGTCTCCAGTCCCCCGTTGTCTCCGATTTGGCTCCAAAGCATAATCCATTTTGTGAATTGGGGTTCTAAGTGAGTGACAGTAAATGGTTCAACATTGTTGTACGGGATACACTGAAATTCAGATGTTTCATTAGACCTCCTGCAAATAATATTGAGATGCGTGTTCCTGGAAATGATGGGAGAGGAGAAAATTTGATAGCTTCTTTAGGAAAAATAAAAATAAATGCCATCTGAGTTTTCAACTTTTCATGCATCAAACGTTTTTTCAGAACTTACTTCCAGCACGTACTTGCGTCCCACTAACTAACGCATTAACCGCCATTCCCAATTCAACTAGTCATGGCAACCTCCCAGTCCCAGGCTCATGTTAAAGCTTCACGTCCTCGCAGAGGACTTTTCGATCGAATCAGGGTTCCAACAAGTTACAAGTGTGAATATTTCGCAGATGAATGTCGTTGTCCACGAAAGTGATTTATGAGGAGAGATTGTCCGCTTTCGTTGTGAGCATCGCTTAACTTTTTTGGCTACACGCCCTAGCAGTGATCGGGCACTCCGATAGCGTTTGGCACTGTCTGGCCACCGATGTGTTCTCAAAGGCTAACTCCGTACAGAAAATGTGATGAAATACTGGCAGTAGGTTACACAACAGACAAGCCCGTGAGTGCACAGTAGGTGGGAACCGGCTCCTCTAACATTGAGGAGCAAAGTTAGAGAAAAGAAAGGAGGAAAGTCAGGGTATTATAGCTTAAGTACCCTGTTATGTGTTGCCATTATTTACTGTAGATGATTACTGTAGACATAAAAAGTTTAAACTAATTTTTATTACACTGTAATATTGTCTATATGAAGTTAATCTAAATGTATATCATCCATTTACATTATGCAAAATAATTTAACTTGTTTTAGCCTTAACCATACGATTTAGAAGGAGAGAAGTCAGGGTACTGTAGCGTACCTGACTTGGTTCTTCAACGTCAGAGGATCCCGTCCCCAGTAGGTGGCATAAACGCGCTACAATTATGCCTGACTTCATTAAGCAGGGCCAGTTGTAGAGTTGGAAGTACGGAATGTTGATAGATGAGACAGAAAGCAATCGGGGCACATGAGAAGGTATAGTAGTATAAATACAGTAGCTCCCTTTTGATTTTGAAAGTGGTGCCTGGTTCCTCCCAGACACCCATTCATTTTTTTTCTTTTGATTTTGATGTCTCCAGGATCGACCGGCTTGCTCAAAGGAGGTAGCGACAATCCATAGTTCTTTAGTTTTATGCATATCAGCAAGCCAGCAAATATGACGTAGTCAAGTATTTTGCGACCAACGATTCTTAAGAATCAAGAAAAAAATTCTCATGAGAATTGAAGGCATCAGAGAACAATCTACCATTGGCTATCCTCTAGGTTACCTATCAACCATTTAGAGTCACGGACAAGATATGGTACTCCCTCCGACCTATATTACTCTTCTCTAATATAGATGTATCTAGACATATTTTAGTGGTAGATACATCCGTATTAGCGAAAAGTATTATGGGTCGGAGGGAGTAGTAGAGACTAGAGAGCTCAAGGCGGCTGCGAACTTCAATTTTTGGGACACCGAGAACTACTCGTTTCACACGCTGGTCTTTCATAGGTCGAGCAAGTCTTGTATCCACTCATAACGATTTTAGTGCCATTTGTGAGTGTGTACTAGTAGTAGCACAATAGCCAGCAAGTTAATTCGTGCTAACATATATGGTAGTAGAGCAACAAAATGGCGATGCTCCCGCGCACGCGAGCTCAATTCAGCAAGGTCGTCGAGAACTCCGTCCAGGTTAGGAATCCATGATAGGGCCTCCAATGGAGGTACAAGTTCATGAGTGCACAGTAGGAAGATGGATGCCGGACGGAGGCTGACTGCAGGAAAACGATTATGTGCCGACGGCAAAAACCGTCGGCGTAGATCAAAATACCGTCGGCGCAAACCTATGCCGACGGTGCCCGTGCTGTCTGGGTTGGATCTCTCTCTAGTTTTCAGTTCGAGTGTGTTTTCTGCAGAGAAAGTCATAAAGGCATTACGCGAGACCCGTCTAGTATCGCTTCTAGTTCGTCAGCTACTGTTCTGGCATTCCTCCTTCTCGTGGTCACCGTCTTGCACACTCCCGTGGCAATATCACACGCCTTGAAACCCGATACACATATGTTGTATTCTTTACCAAATCTGATTCTTTGGACAAACTGACACCACATTTGACCTCTCGCTGAAACAGTTTCGGAATCTGATACCTCAGTTTGGCGCCAACAAGGTTAGAGCCTAAGTTGTGAAGGTTGGGGCCAACAAATCGCGCCGGAAAAAGCATCAATGGGTTCGGCGCCAAACTCATTGGCGCCAACCTTGCAATGGCGCTAGCTGCTTTGGTGCCGACACAGTTGCGGCACCGACCATCTTTGGTGCCGACATGCACTATTTCGGCTCTACTTTTGCCGGCACCAAACCTAGAGGTTAGGTTTCGAAATAGTTTTGCCAATTGATCAGATGAGAAATTAGTCTAACCAAAGGGCTAGATTTGTTAAAAAAAATACCCATATGTCTTTCCATAAGTACACTTTCTTCCCATCTCCAACTCGTATGCTTGTGACACTCTGGAAGATATCCATGGTTGCTCTATCTTTGATCATAGGCAGTCCTTTCCATGGCCTCCCTTCATCTATCATGTAAGCCATTCCCATCATGATCTGAGCGCCAGTCCCTGCAGTTTCAGGTTGTTCACCTCCAGCCCCCTCAAATTCGTAGGGTCTGCTGATTTCTGATGTCAACAGGATCCATTCCTTTCCGTTCTTTCCCATTTTCTTTCACATACTACAAACTATCTCTAATTTTATATCCAGCCCTTCTATCAACGCTAACAAATTTAACACTTCTATGTCAGATTTCCACTGATTTTTTTTTTCAAATTATCTTCACCAGAAAATTTAGGCTGATGTCCCAAATGTCATCATCAAGACTATAGAAAATAAAAATGCATATGTGTTACTAAATAATTACTAGGCCATCTCTGAATCTTAACGGAATATAAATGACATAAATCTAGCAAGCTAAATCAATACTGCCTACCTCATAAGCTAATAAGCTAAATAATTACTAGCTAGCTCAATTAATTACTAGCAGAAAATAATCTACTAATCTGACGGTAAGAAATCGGAAATGAATCAAAAAAGAAGCCTACTCGACTGGGCTGGGGGGGGGGGGGGGAAGCCCACCGGTGGCTTCTCTTTGATGGTGGTGAGAATCTTTGCCGGCGCTAGAGGTCCCACGCATCTAGCCGCCGCTGTTGCCCACGGACAAATCTGTGTCGTCCATGACCACAGAGTCTAGGCCTAGGTCACCTCCGACATCCTTATCGCCGCCGTCACTGACATCCTCGTCGCTGCCATTGCCGGAGAGAGTGGAGTCGAGCAAGAGGACAGGAGAAGGACATGCACATGCACACGGGAGGGAACTTTCTCAAACCAATACATTCCCTCTCTCTTCAAACATTTGCGACCTAACCATGGGGCCCACATGCCGTTAACGGGTGTGTTGGCGACCGTCTATGCCGTGCCACATCAGCCCTGAAGATGAGACCGGGTGGTAAGAATCACTGTCAATTCACGAGCGAGTTTAGTGTTTTATGAGAAAACCTTAAAAAAATGTGGTAGATTTTAGACCCTAAGACCAAATTTTGCACCAAAATACAAATTTTGCTATAAAAGTGGTGGTTTTATGCTAACAGGTCATTACATTACCAAAGTGATTCCGATTATGTGTTTCAGCCCGACTCTCGATGCATTAAAAAATGTTACTAGTACTAATATTACTGAGTTTACGATATGCATTGATGATTTAGATCTTTTTAAGAACATAAAGGCGATAAATATTTTCTGGATAGCACCACCACTGCGATGATTTTTATGGATGATATTACTAACTAGGTAGTTCTAGATAGTGATTCACACGGAGTTGATAAATACTCTAGTTCTATAATTCTCACGATTATAGAAGAGGGCATACACTTCACATGATTTTTTTTAAATGGAGACAAAAGCTTTGCCCATGTCAATTAAGGAGAAGTTTTACAAGATTCAAAAGTAAATTAAAAAAATTACACAACTGATTACTCTCACGGTATTAAATCACCTAAATTATTTGCTCCGGTGGCCACAATAACTTTGCCTCCTTAATTTTTTGAAGATCACCGTGATCAGAGCATGCTTGTTATTGAAAACTCTCGCGTTCCTTTCATTCGAAATTTCCTAAGTGATAGGTAAAGTTAGCGAGGCCATGGCTTTATGAGTGGGGGATAGAGAACTGGTCATGTGAAGTCACCATATGTTGAGAGATTGCATTCGCCACTCTTGTGGGTTAAGTAGAGTAATTTCAAGCCAATCGTTAAGGACGACCCAAATTCTTGAGATAAAGCGACAATGCACAAATAAATGTGCCGATGTTTCCATGGTTCTCTTGCATAATGGAAAAATACCACAATTTGGCTACCCTCTCTTCTCTAATCAATCCGCCGTCGACAATCTATTTTTCAGAGTAAGCCAAGAAAGGGATTTTGTTTTTGGAGGTTCTTAATCCTTCCAAGCCATCTTATTCATGTTGGTAGATATTGCAGCAAAAAAATGCGCCTTATAAGCCGAAGCAACGTGGTATTGGTCATTAGCCGCTAGAACAAGTGATATCATCTTCAATGTCTTCGGCAAGGTGGATGCTTTGAAGTTGGGTCCATAGCTTGTAAAATTGCACCACATGCTCATAGGTGTATTCCACAAACACATCAATTTTTTATACCCACTTGTTATCAAGCTAGGCGGACTTCACATTCCAATTCTTTCTCTTGGAGCTCATGAAGATCAAGGGGAAATATCCTTGGGCTTCTCTCCATTACGCCAAGCACAAAAATACTTCTTTGCCCCATTTTCACCGTGATTTTTGTGGCTGCATAGAATAGGTTCATATCTGTAGACGTGCCAGGGTTTCCCATGCCCATCCAGATTTTCTTTGGGTCTTTCCATTGAAGCCACAACCATCTTAAACGAAGAGCCTTTGCAAACTTCTCTACACAAAGAATTCCGAGGCCACCCAAACTTTAAGGTCGACACACCGTTTCCCCCACTCACTTCACATTGTGCACCTGTGACTTTGTCTTTCGCTGCCCAAAGAAAAGCTCTTTAATTTTTATCCATGTTGTCGGCTACCCTGGGAAACGAGTAGCGGCGTCAAATGATAGATGGCTTGAGAAGCAAGCACTGATTTCACTAGAGCGGTGCGGCCGACAATGTTAATATATTTGGCATTCCATGTAGAAACTTTTTTCGTTGTCCTATATTCAGTATGTTGGAAGTCAACACACTGTAAACACCGAATAAAGAGCGCCGGCGGGGGGGGGGGGGGGGGGGCGCTAGTACAACAAAGGAAAGGTGGTCTGCTCCGCATCAATTATACCACTTTTTTTTCCTTTGGTGTACATAAATAAAGATTGGATAGGCCCATCCATTGCAAGAACACCAGATAAACACACATTGATTTTTTTTTGGTAAACTAGAAACCTTGCAAATCATTCACATCAATTATACCACATTTTTTGTGTACGTTCCTACCAACAATAAATAGGAGCATACAGTGTCTCATTTTTAAGCCACAAATTTCATTGGCACCCTAGCCATAACAAGCAGCATACAAAGAGAGAGAGTTGTCATGAGGAAAGCGATGCGAATGGAAGGCATCATGGAAGAAACTGCAGCTCGTTTCCTGGCTCGGTGGATGACTAAGATAATTGCATCAGGCAATTTTCTCAATGTTCTCCAGGTTTTTGTTTACTCAATTAGTTCCACGGCCCAATCTAGCCTCTCAGCTGGGAAGGTTGCCCAGCGCAGTATCATGTTTCGGCCTGCACGTGGCCTTGCAGCTTGAAGACTTGTACAGCTTAGCGGTCCTGTCTATACCATGAGTTCCTAGTGTTTTGGGCGGCTTCCTGATTCTCTAGGACGTGTATGACTTGTACAGCAGCTTTTGTTTGGGCTTTTGGTAGCTTTCCACTAAAATAAGCAGATGAAACAAACGGGTAGCTTCACTTCGGGCTTTTCCAAAGCCGATCAACGAATTGCACTCGCGCGAGAAAGCACCTCAGGAGGTGCTTCCCGGGGCTTCCCGCAGCTTCCACACAGAAAACCGAATCGGTAATTGCATGTGCCCTTCTTATATCGCTTATTTACTGCGGATTGCCATCAAGGCAAGCTTCGCTCGTATCGTAAAAAAAACTGCTTCGCTCGTTATAGCTGCACGGACAGCTGCCGCGTGCTAGAGCGATGTAGTTGCGTGCCTGGTGGATGTACGAACGGAGATAAAAAGTGAATCATCAGCACAACACATGCATGGCAGTGAAAAACTAATGCGCGTACGTGGTACTGGAAAGATGTGCAAACACGCATTCTAATTATTTGACTTATTATTTGCAAAACAACCAATTAACTTACCATCCACTTTCGCTAGTGCAAATAAATTGCTCTCAAATAATTACAAACTATATTTTTATTTTGAATAAATTTATATTTGGTGAATTATATTATGAAACTACAAAGCTAATATATTGAGTTTGAACGAAGCTATATTTGTTGATCCATATTTTGTGTGTATTCATGGTATTTTGCAGTCACAGATACGACAATACACTTCAGTCAAGAATTATACATGTTCTTATTATTATGAGGGTATTTCAGACAATTTCTCAACATACAGCTAGCCAGCCAGCCAAATAGCCAAACAGTTCAACTCAGAACAGCAGCTTTCCCTGCACAGCAGCTTTCCCTGCACAGCCAGCCAGCCACAGCCCAAACAAACATGCCCTTAGTTCTTCTTGATAATAGATGGTCACAAAACACTTGATATAACACACATGGTTAAATGTTGATATGTGACCTTTTGCCTTAACTTAAGAGAACATGCATGATTAAATTGCAGTTTCGAGATGGAATGGTGTCCATCAAGCAATTATTAAGATTACACGGAATGTGATGATAGTGTTACAGAAAAACACATACTCCAGTATGTTACTAAAGCATTAAGAAATATATATGGTGAAGATTCAACACTGTACACTTATGGTATAATGAGCGTTCAGATTCAACAGCTGGCCAAGGAAATGGAACAGCTAATTTTTCTTAGGTAATCCAGATATTGCACACCATATTGTTACTACGTACTGACATATGTTTGAGAGTAGCACTCTGCATCGGTACCACTAATACAAAACGTTGAAGTCCGTTCAAAAAAAAACGTTGAAGGAAGCGGTATTGCCAATCGTCGCCATATCGAAAAGGACCAAATAAAAAAAGATTGGAAAAACAAGAAACATGAAAGACGGTCCATTTTGAGATCCTAGCAATCAAATAAGGCCTACATGGGTCCTCGCCTCCTCGGCCAGATTCAAAGGGGTCGCCTAGCGAAATTCGAAAGAAACATCACTCCACGAGCAACCGACAGTTCCACGATTCAAAGGGAAGTGGCACGAGGGAAAACAACGCATCCTCGTTGCTGCAAAAGTCAGCTGGCCGGTACTGCAGCTGAAGACATCACAAGACATCAGTTCAGAACGAAAACCCGCTGAAAATCAAGCAGTTGGCGTACAGCAAATTCTAAGGGCGTGTTTGGTAGCCCGGCTACACTCAGAAAATCTCCACTCAGCCAACTTTTCGTCGTTTGTTATCCCGGCCCGATGAGTCGGGTAGTGCCCGATTGAGCCGAAAAAACCTCCTCAGCCTGGCTGAGGAGAGAAGCTCAAATCGAGGTTCTCTCCTCAGCCCGGCCGGATTCGCCCCCGCAGCCGCTCGGGCCCGCCACCCCCAGACCCCCGCCCCCCCTGATTTCCTCCCTCATTTCTTCTCTCTTTCTTCTCTCTCTTCCTTCCCGGAGTACTCCCGACCAAAACCTGCCAAATCTCGACCACATCGGCCGCGCCCCGACGCCCTAGATGCCGCATCCCGCCGCCGCCGAGGCCAGCGCTGAACGGAGCTCCAGAGGCCGGCGCTGCGCGTCCATGGGCCGACCGCCACCTTCCACATGAGAAATCCGCGTCGGGGCAGGGGACGCCGCCCGCCGCGCCCTCCTCAGCAGAGGACCTCGCCGACCTGACGGAGGCGGCGGCGACGGCCCATCTCGCCGGCGGCGGCGCCGGAGACCGAGGAGATTATGCTAGGGACCCGATTGCTTTTCCGTGTTTTACGTAGGGACTCGATTGCTTTCTGTTTTATATTTAGGGACTTGATTGCTTTCTATTTTTATAGGGCTCGGCTCAACTCATACGGTATACCAAACAAGATTTTAACTCAGCTCGGCTCAGCTCATACGACCTACCAAACACAACATAGAAAAGCATATTTGTATCTAGTCAACCTAGCTCAACTCAGCTTGTATGACTTAAGATAGTGCAACCGGGCTACCAAACACACCCTAATTCTCTGCTCGAAACCGGATGGCAAAACCCTTTGGAGTCGCCGTTCCGTTTCTTCCCGTGCCCCAGTATAGCGGGCATGGGCGCCGGACAGTTCCTTCCCGGCGATCTTCCAGCGCGGTCAACGGGACACCGTTCCGGGGAACGATAAATAAACGAATTTGACAAGATCTCAACATACAAAGGTGGTCTCCTCTGGCAACTTGATTAGTCCTGGCCGCTGATGAGTTCTTTTCCTGCAGCCGCCGCCGCTTTGACCTAGCAGCCGCCTCCAAGCTTCGCCTCCTCCATAGATCGGTTCCCCCTCCTCCGGCCAGCTTTGCCGGTGTCGGGAGGGGTGGGGAACCCGATCTATGGGTGGAGATTTCAATAAAAGTAGTATTTTTCAAAGAATAGGTTAGTGTTTTGGTAGCCATCTTCGTTTTCTTCTACGTCAATGGAGATGTCATCGTTTATAATAAGTGACCTTCAGCTCTTCGTTCGGCGACGAGATCTTCTTCCCGACGTCAATGGTGGTGCTGTAAGATTATAGTTTTTTAGGTACGGTCTTCAAGATCTTGCTTCGCCAGATCGGTTTTGGATTGTTTCTCCTGGTTGCCGCGAGGAGGGTTATCCTCGCAATATTTGTCCCGACTGCTACGTCTTCGACAATGGTGATTCGTACGCTCGGCTTTCCAGCGACGTTGATAAGGCTGTTCGGTTTCTCTTCCCTGGAATACTGGTGTTGGTACTCTTGCCGATGTGGTATGATTGCTTTAATGGTTGCGTGCGTGCACGTAGCCTTGGCACTGCGGCTCAAATTAAAAAAAAAAAGAACCACTATTAGTATTTACAGGTTTATGGTTTGGTATCTGTGCCATTATCTTTTGGCTGGCTTCAGGAAAATACAAGATTGTGTCATGGAAGAAGAAGAGTTTGAAGGCCTCGAAGATTAGCTCGTTTTTTCTTAGACTTTATTTTGTAATCGCTGGAGACAGCTTATATATCTCTACTATGTACCGTTCGTTGCTATAATATATCATGGTATTGTTTCAAAAAAAAGGTGGTCTCCTCTGGCACCACGTGCTTAACTTTAGTACCGTTTCATTAGTGTCCCTACGATCCTATAAATCTTGGATATGAACGTAGAGTCCTGCTGGTCCAATCTGTGACCGTAGCCCGGCCATAGGCATCACCTAGCTTGATGAGCCTCCACGCATGGCCGCTACTCTGTAACTCAAGTATTTCGTCGGACGGAGATTCACGAAATCACAGCTGCAAAAATAGCTTTGGGGGTCTTTTGTTGCAAAACCAAGCTTTGATTCACTGAAACTCAAAACCCCCAAAAGAGATGGTTATGCGACAACTACATACTCCCTCCGTTTTTTACTAGCTTTTGTCAAAGTTAAACTTTGTCTAGTTTAACAAAATATATAAGAAAAAATATCAAGATTCATAGTACCAAAAGCATATAATATAAAAACAATAACAATTCTAATACACTAAATTTTATATTGTAGATGTTGCTTTTTCCCTAGATATCCGGTCTGGAGGGAGTAGTTTACCATCGATTTTAGGTGTGTGTTCTTGGTGACAACATCTAGAGGGTTGTAAATAACTTCTATTCATTCTTGTTGAACCCCTTCTTAACGACTCCCTCCGTTCTAAATTGTAAGAGCAACTTTTTTTGTTGCGGAAACACAACTCTTCTGGATCACCAGCATGTCTGCTTACACGCGGATCCTCGCACGTCGTCAACATGCTATCTTCTGTCTCTCTCTGCGCTTGGAAATCCAAGATATATAGCACGGATGGCACTCGAGCCAACTCCACCTTCTTCTCCCCCGCTTCGATTGCCGCTTGGTCTCCCCAGCTTTCCCGCATGCATCCATCCGCTTCGCGACGGCGCATCTTCCACAGATCGAGGTGGGACGCTGCTAGGGTGGCGGCCGCCATTGCCTCGGTTCCACATGGCCCCTCTACACCTTGGTGATATCGCCAGCTGAGTAGCTGACGCTATGGTTGGACCGATCACCGATGGAGATCGTGGCAAGAAGTGGCCAAGAAGAGGAGAGACCGATGCATCCCCTATCGCCATAATAGTTCATCTTATTTTTACGGCAGGAGTGATATCTCGCCAGGCCCAGAGACGTGCACGCAAATGTCCTACTCTGTTCTTGCAGCCAGCGGCTGGCGTAGGGCACAGTGCTGGTCTGGTCTGAAAGAGTACCGCCGCCCACGACACGCAACAGGATTCAATGCATAAAGACCTAGTACTGTAATAAATGGAGTGCATCCGATCGATGTACTACGGGGTATTTCCGCGTAAAAACGCTTTGAATTGATCCTTTTCTAAAACTTCAATATAAAATGAATTGGATCATTAAAAAATTCACGGTCTGATCCTTTTGCACGGCGCCCTACCACGGAGTGCCATGGTTACATTACATAGCGCTGCACGGCGCCGTGATTTTGGTGCAGTTTTTAGCGTCATGCAGAACCATGGCACCGTACCCTATGGTGCCATGCAATGTAACCACGACGCCGTACCCCATGGCGCCATGAAAAAAGGATCAGACTGTGAAATTTTTACAGATTCGGTTTATTTTGTGTTGAAGTTTTGGAGAAGGGTCAATTATAGCCGTTTTTACTATTTTCACGTGCCCTGTATAAAGGCATCTCCAGCTGGACGACGCATCCCGCCGACGCAAACGGTCCGTCCTAGTTCGTTTTGCATCGTTCCATGGACAGAAAATGGGCCGCGGTCCGATAGGTCTGGGCAGTGCGCCCTACGGGTCGACGCATATCGTCCGCGCCCGCGTACTGTCAGACCTTGATGGTCTATGATGCTCTGCTAATGGCGATGGGACGTCGGCAATGACCACCAGCGGCTTTCCGCGCGGTGAAAAATCTCCCGCCAACGATAACTCATGTTTCCCGCGCGCGCGGCCGGAGAATGTTTCCCGCCCCCGCCTTTGGCCGGAAATTATCCCGCCCTTGGCACCATTTCCCGCCGTGCACCGCCTACATAAGCAGGCGCTGCCGGCAGCGATGAACACCCACCAAAACCATAGCCAAGGAGAAAACACCACCCAAGATCCACCCCTGGCCATGCCTCGCCGCTAGATCGCCAACTGGACGACAATTCGCAACATGTGCCGCCGCCGCTTCGCCGTCCAAACGGCGGAGGAGTTGGAGATGCAGGTCGTGGAGCTAGCCCGGCAGCACGCCTTCGAGCACGAAGGCGAGGTGGCCCAGGCGACCATGGTCAGGGTGCTGGAGGACGCGTCCGCGGTGGCCGCCAAAGTCGCCGTGGGCAAGATGCACGTCACCGCGGCCAGGAAGGCGGTCGAGGCGGTGGTGATGGAGGCTGCCATGGCGGCCCTGTGCGCGATGCACAATGACCCGTCCATGGTCTCGCTGGGGACGGTGGCCATGGAGGCCGCCAAGGTCGCCGTGCGTGAGCTGCGCGATGGCGTCATCGCGCGCCAGGCCTCGGTCGAGGCGCAGATGTACGACAATGACGCCGAGGACAAGGAGTCGCGCATCGCCGTGATGGCCATGGTGGCTGCTGGGACAACGGCGTGGCTACTCATCGACGGTGACAAGACGGAGGTGGAGAACGATGAGGAGGCGGAGGCGGCGGCGGAGGCACATCGCGATGCCAAGCTGCGTGTTGCGGAGGTGCGCGTCAAGGCGGCGGCGGAGGTGGAACGCACCGCCTCGGCGGAGGTGGAGAGAGCCGCTACGACGGAGGCGGTGGAGTAGGCCGCGCACTGGGCGGCCGAGAAGGACAAGGCCCTCGCCCACGGGAGGGATGTCGATCGGAACATCGCCGCTCGGCGGGATGCCGCCTGTCGTGACGAGACTGAGCGGGAGGCCGGCCGCCGCGCCGACACTGAGCACGCATTTAGCGGGGCATGACTGTGCACCGCCAGGAATCCGCTATTCGTGCCGCGATGGCGGATATCGAGGCCACCGGCGTCAGCGGCAACGGCGACGGAGGCGCCCTGCAGTAGGGAGATGGCGGCGGTGCCGGCCACGTAGCCATGGCTTCCCGCGCTGAGACGACAGCGTCGACGCCCGAGACTGACCACTTGCCTATAGGATATGCCTTTTTTGTTTGTTTTGTGGGCCCTTTTTACGATGGGCATATCAACTTGTAATGAACTAATATTAATATTACGCCCTACTAATATGTCAATGCCATGCGGGCCTGCGGTGAATTAGGGAGGACGCGCGCACCGTCCGCCTGCGTCCGCGTCGACACAAACCTGGCCCAAATTTGGGCCAGAGATGGGTCGGGCCAGACGCGTCAGTCCGGATGCGTCGCACCGCTGGGAGGGCGCTGGCGACGCGCTGGTCCGGTCGCACCAGTTCGGACGCATGCGGACGCGATGCATCGGCCAGCGGGCCCACACATCGCTCCAACGCAAACCGTCCGTCCTGGTCCGTTTGTGTTGAGCCCCGGACAGAAAATGAGTCGCGGTCCGGCCCACCTAGCCAGCACGCGCAGCGGGCCGACACATCCTGTCCGCGCTGGCTTATTTTTAATTTTTTCAAATTCAAACCGAATGAAAAAATGCACGAATTAAACTAAACTTGCATTGATTTTAAATGAAATTTACAATGGAAATTTAAAAAACCCTAAAAACAACGCCGTCAGCTACTCGTCATCGTCGGAGACGAGGTCGACGAAGACCTCCGGTTGGGGCTACGGTGGCAGGTTGAATGCCGGGCGACGGCGGCACCTCCTGCCCCTCGTAATCCGACACCAGCGCGCGTGCGGCGGGAGTGATTGGTGAGGTGGCAGCGACGCCAGGTGCTCTTCCACCATGCCCGTGAGGTCAATAGCGTCGCTGTAGCCGAGGTACGCCTGATCCTCGTTGGCCTCGGACTCCTCTAAGGCCGATTGGAGGAGGGCCTCCTCGTCGTTGCCGTCGGCTACCAGTGCCTGGTACTCAGAGGGTAGTTCCTCGGCGCCCGGTGGCGGGGCAGTGTCCTTCATGGCCATGTTGCCCTCCTCCTTGACGATGTGGTAGTCCTCGTCGTCCTCATCTTCCTCATTGGGGGGAACTCGGCGACTTCGTAGGACTCCCATGGCTGGTAGTCGTGGTGGTGTGGCGGCAGGCGGTGTGCTCCGAGGCGAGGAAATCATACATAACTGGCGGTTCTGGTACGTGCGGTTGAGCCGCAGCGCCTCGGGAAGATTCCAGATGCGGCGACATATTTCCGCATCCAACTTTGGCCCCATCGGCAGCGGCGGCGAAACCGGCACCCTGGCATAGTTGAGGTGCCAGCCGTGGGTGAGGCAGACGTCGTGGTGGTCGACATTCTAGTTGGCCGCCGAGAGTGCCTCGCATTCCTCGAGCGGCATGTAGCGCCGGTCGCGTTGCCACGGTGGAGAGGGAGACGCGTTGACGGATGCCCCTGTCCCACGTAATCCTCCAGTCGGGGCGCAGGAGGCAGTTGGCGTAGGAATGCCAGAGGTTGGCGTGGCGCTGGCCGTGGGTGAGCCACCCTGCGGTGGTGGGGATGGAGGCTTGCGGTTGCGGCGCATGCTGTGGCTAGACGACTCCTCGTGGTCGTTCTGCGCCTTCTTCAGCCAGGACGGTATCTTCATGGAGTTGGCTCTGTGGGAGGAGGTTGCGGTGGTGTGTGCCGGAGTGGCGCGCGCGCAAGCCAACCTATAAAGCGTTGGTCGACCACCGCCCGCGCAGGGCCTAGAGCCTTCGCCATCAATGCCGGCGCAGAAGCTCAGGAGCTGCCCACTGACCGACACGATGACGCCTGAGCTTCTGCGCCGGCATTGATGCCGTTGCGTGTTTTAGATTCGCACCCAGTGCAGGCACGAGCCCACCAGCAGCGTCAAATCATATCTGGGTCACTGCCATGTGGACCCACACCGTACACGGGAGGACACGCGCGCCGTCCGTCCGCGTCCGCGCCGATTGATACGTCTCCAACGTATCTATAATTTTGGATGCTCCATGCTTGTTTTTATACCATTTGCCTACTGTTTCGTTACACTTCGTGGCACTTTTATGCTTTTTTCGGAACTAACCTACTAACAAGTCGCCACAGTGTCAGTTCCCTGTTTTCTGCTGTTTTTGTGTTTCAGAAGTGCTACACAGGAAATATTCTCGGAATTGGACGAAACAAGTTCCTGAAGTCTTATTTTTCTCGGAAGCTTCCAGTGATCCGAAGAGGAGTTGGAGGGGGGCCACAAGGGCCCCACACACTAGGGCGGTGTGGCCAGGCCCCTGGCCGTGCCCCCTATGTGTGAGAGCCCCTCGGTCCACCTCTGACAATGCCCCTTCGCCTATAAAGACCCCCCGACGGAAAAAACCTAAGTACCCGATCACTTTTCCAGAACACATCGCAATCCGCTGCCGCCGTCGACCCGAAGATCGGGAGGGTCGAGAAGCTCTTCCCGGCACCCTGCCGGAGAGGGGAATCACCACCGGAGGTCTTCTTCATCGCCATGCTTGCCTCCGGAGCGATGAGTGAGTAGTCTACCTTGGACTACGGGTCTATAGCAGTAGCTAGATGGTTATCTCCTCCACCATGTGCTTCATGTTTAGATCTCATGAGCTGCCCTACATGATTGAGATCACCGTTATGTAATTCTACATGTTTGGTTTGTTGGGATCCGATGAATATTGGTGTTATGATTGAGTTGCTATACTGAAATATATCTTATGTTATCTCTATGTTGTTTTATGATCTTGCATGCTCTCCGTTGTTAGTAGCTATCTTGGCCGAGTAGTTGCTAGTGACTCCAAGAGGGGGTATTTATGCTCGATAGTGGGTTCATGCCTCTATTTAACCTGGGGGAGTGACAGAAACCTCTAAGGTTGTAGATGTGCTGTTGCTACTAGGGAGAAAACAACATTCATATGCTCGAGGGCATATGCTTTGTTTACATTACACACATTGCTTAATGCAATTATCTGTTATTCGCAACTTAATACTCATGGGGTGTTCGGATGATATCCCCAGGAGTGGATTATTAGTCATAGATGCAGTTGGATGGCGGTCTATGTATTTTGTTGTAATGCCCAGAGTAAATCGCATAGTGATCTTCTTGACATATCACGTTTATCTTTATTCTATCAATTGCCCAACTGTAATTTGTTTACCCAGCATGTGTTATTTATCTTATGGAGAGACACCACTAGTGAACTGTGGACCCCGGTCCTATTTCCATCATATTGCTATCACCTTATTATTTTACTCGCACTATTTACTTTACTCGCATACTTTCACTGCTTTCCACTCGATATGCTCATACCCTTTGTTTCAAGCAAACCGGTGAGATTGACAACCTCATCGCAAGTTGGGAACAAAGTATTTGGTTGTGTTGTGTGAAGGTTCCGCGTTGCTACTGGCCGAAGACGAGTCAACAAGTATCGTTAAACGGCGCCCTTGTTGGAGTGCTATTAAGCCAGTCTGCATCACCTTCAGTCCTTTGTCTCTCCTCTCCAAGAACGATAAACCTTGGTTTCTTAACTGAGGGAAAACCTTGCTGCTGTATTCATCACACCTTCCTCTTGGGGTTCCCAACGGGATGGACATTCAACTAGGCACCAACTCTTTTCTGGCACCATCAACCAACAATCAAGCTCTTTTCTGGCGCCGTTTCCGGGGAGGAAGTAGAAGAATTCTGCGAGGGGAGTTTTTCGCACACATATCCTTTACTTTGTTATTGTTTTGTTTTACTTTATTTTATTTTACCTGCATCATTTTTTATCAAAAACCTAAAAAAATTAGAATCCTTGGTAGCTGTTTTTACTTGTCTGCTTTTAATTTTACTGAAATGGCTAATCCTAAAAACACCAAGCTGTGTGACTTTACGAGCACGAATAATAGTGATTTTATCTGCACTCCTATTGCGCCACCTGCTCCTGCTGCAAACTTTTATGAGATTAAGCCTGCTTTATTGAACCTTATTATGAAAGAGCAATTCTCTGGTGCTAGTACTGAAGATGCTGCAGCTCATCTCAACAATTTTGTTGAGCTATGTGAGATGCAGAAATATAAGGATGTAGAAAGTGATATTATTAAGCTCAAGTTGTTTCCTTTTTCTTTGAGAGGAAAAGCTAAAGATTGGTTGTTGTCTTTGACTAAGAATAGTATTGATTCATGGGCTAAGTGTAAGGATGCTTTTATTGGTAGATACTATCCTCCTGCTAAGATTATATCTCTGCGTAGCAATATTATGAAGTTTAGTCAGTTTGATAATGAATATGTTGCTCAAGCGTGGGAAAGAATTAAATCTATGATAAAGAATTGCCCCACTCATGGACTGACTACTTGGATGATTGTCCAAACTTTTTATGCAGGACTGAATTTTTCTTCGAGGAACCTATTGGATTTAGCTGCTGGAGGCACTTTTATATCCCTTACCTTGGGCGCCGCAACAAAGCTACTTGACAATATGATGGTAAATTACTCCGAATGGCACACCGAGAGAGCTCCACAAGGTAAGAAGGTAAATTCTGTTGAGGAAACATCTTCCTTAAGTGATAAGATTGATACCATTATGGCTATGCTTGCTAATGATAGGGCTCATATTGATCCTAATAATGTTCCTTTAGCCTCTTTGGTTGCTCAAGAAGAGCATGTTGATGTGAACTTTATTAGAAATAATAATTTTAACAACAATGCTTATAGGAACAAATTTGCTAGTAACAATTATAGGTTGTATCCTTCTACCAATGGTAATGGTTATGGTAATTCTTATGGTAATTCCTCCAACAACACTAGGGCCGCGCCCTCCGAGCTTGAGGTAATGCTCAAGGACTTCATCGGTAAGCAAACTGCTTTTAACAAGTCTGTTGAGGAAAAGTTAGGCAAAATTGATATTCTTACTTCTAAAGTTGATAGCCTTGCTCATGATGTTGAACTTCTGAAATTAAAAGTGTTGCCTAATGATGTGAAAGAGAATAATATTTTTGCTACTGCTAATGCTATTCAAGTTGGAATAGATGAAAATCTTAGATTGTTAGCAGAATTGCATGCTAGATGGGAAAGAGAGAATGAGATTGCTAGGAATATGAAAGTTTATACTATTACTACCTCTGATGATGTTGTTCCTAATGCTAGCAATCCTCTCACTTTGATTGGTATAGAGAAAACTCCCACTCCTTGTGTTAAAAAGCCTAAAACTGCCAAAACTTTTTCTCAAAAGAGTGCTGAAATTTTTCGGAGTGTAGGAGATGATAGCTCTATTTCCTTTAATGACTTTGATGTTGATGGCTACAATATATCTGAAGTTATTTTGTTCTTGCAAAAGCTTGCTTTGACTCCCAATGCTAGTTCGTTAAATATTGCTTTTACTAAGCATATTACCAATGCTCTCATAAAAATTAGGGATGAAAAGTTGCAGCAAAAAGCTTCTGTTCCCAAGAAGTTAGAAGATGGTTGGGAACTCATCATTGATATGCATGTTAATGATTTTGATTGCCATGCTTTATGTGATCTAGGTGCTAGTATTTTTATCATGCCTAGAAAAATTTATGACATACTTGATTTACCACCACTTGAAAAATGTTATTATGATGTTCCTATTGCTGATGTTGCTAAGAAGAAACCTTTGGGAAGAATTAATGATGTTCTTATTGTGGTTAACAATAACCTTGTTCCCATTGATTTTCTTGTGATGGACGTTGAATGCCATGCTTCATGACCTATTATTTTGGGAAGACCTTTTCTTCGAACTGTAGGTGCCATCATTAATATGAGAGAAGGCACCATCAGATATCAATTTTCCCTCAAGAAAGGTATGGAACACTTCCCTAGGAAAAGGAAGAAATTACTTTTTGACTCTATTCTTAGAGCAAATTATGAGCTTGATGCTTCATCACTTGATGTTACTTGATTCACAATTTTCTGCGCCTAGCTCAAAGGCGTTAAAGAAAAGCACTCTTGGGAGATAACCCAATGTTTTATTTTCAGTACGTTTTCTTTTATTTGAGTCTTGGAAGTCATTACTACTGTAATGACCGCTCCTTATCTTGTTTGTTTCATTGTTGTGCCAAGAGAAGCCTCTAATTTGAGTGAGGTAAGATTTGGGGATGTTGCTGTCCTGAAACTGTTTTCGGTGCTGCACCGTAAAAATTCGTATAAATTCTCTGTATATCTTTTGGACCTGCGATTTCTTGTGCATATGCCCCAGGTTATATCCAAACTTTTATTAGTTGAACACTTTTTGATTTGAGCAACAGAAAACCCCTCAAAAATTCGGCCTTTGTCAGCTGTTCTGTTTTGACAGATTTCTGCCAATATTTGTATTTGCCGCTTTATCGCTTTCTTTTGAGTTCTTTTGATCACGGAACTTTTGGGGAAGTTGCTACAGTAGTATATGCTATATATGTGGTGGTTTTAGATTGAAACCTGAAGCAAAAAGAGGTTGATTATATGATATGCTTACACTAATGTTGCTAATAGATTTGTGTTTAGTTTTGTATGAAGGAAGTTTTCAAGTGTAGGGATTGGAGAATGATGAGATGAGTTGAAGAATGGACAAAAGCTCAAGCTTGGGGATGCCCATGCATCACCCAGGAAATATCCAAGAATTACAAGCGTCAAAGCTTGGGGATGCCCCCGAGGCACCCCTTCTTCATCGGCAAAAATCAGGTCACCTTTCAAGACACTATATTTTTATTGCTTTATGCACTATGTGTTTTTCTTGGAGCGTCAGTTGTTTTAGTTTTCTTAGTTAGTTTAGTTTTGTTTGCTGCAATAAATGGTTGGACCCCAACAAATTTCCTTTGGAGAAGTTACCTTGCTTTTCGTTTACCAAAAACGCTCTAGTTTTCACTCTTATCAAAAATCGAGTGTTCTTCTTTTTCTGCTACTGCTTTTGGTTTTTGTTTTCACCTTGATTTGTGTTCAGACCTTGTCATATCTCTTCATCAAGGTGTATTTTTACCTCTGATCTTTATTGGTTTTCATCAAAAGAGGTGTCTTAAAAAAATTCAAATGGTGTTGGAAAAGAGAAAAAGCTTTATGCAAAAAAGTGGTACAAGAAGGAGCTTGTGTAGACTGCAGCTTAGTCTTTTTCATGTCATGCTTGATGTCTTTTTGATAATATGCTTAGTGATTTTTGCTGTAGCATGACTTGTCTCAAATAACTGAGATTGCTTAATGAGCCTTTGAAAAAAATCATGCGTTGTTTTTAATTATATGGAAGCATTATTTTGGTTTTCTCCTTGATTCTTTATTTGGGTTGACTTGGCGCATGTTCACACATGTTAGACTCTTACAAAGTCGCCAATAGTCTCTATGATCATTTAGTTTTTGACTTTTGATGCCATCTTATGCTTCTTTCAAATGTCGCTTTGTCGCTTTGCATGATTATGGCCATTATTGCTCTCTTAGTTGGTCGCTCCCAGTCTTTTGCTAGCCCTCGCCTTGCACTGAGTATGATCTCTACTCGTGCATCCAACTCCTAAAAACCAAGTTTGCCAAAGTGTCCACCATACATACCTACTAGCAATTTGCTATTCCAAAGTACATTTGACTTGCTTTTATTTTCTCTTCAAATTAAACTCTTACCAGTGTTATGCGAAAATTGGTCAGTAAAGCTCTCACGAACCAGAAGGCACACTTTACTTTTTCTTGTTCTTAAATATTTGACATTGTGGTCTCTTATGTTGAGTTGTTATGCTTGCAAGTTGTAAGTTGGATACTAGCCCATCCATGCTGTCATGGGGCAAGCTTTCAACATTGCACTTCTTATTTGAGTTGATATCATGATCTTTTGTTTATGGATGCCCGCGGTGTGAAATAAATTGGGAATCTTGCGGGGATCATGGAGTTTGTATATGTGTTAGGGAAATGCCTGGGCCGCCAATCTAAGCCATGCATAATTCATGGTGGAAATTTGCAGCATGCCCATAGTGGACATTCGACGACGCATCTCAAAATAAAAAGCTATTCAAATGGTAAATAAAAGAGATATCGAGGTGTTTATTGTCTGCTTGTCCTGTCATTTTGATGTGGGCTTGTTCCATGTCATCGGGCACGGAGGTATCCCATTGGCGGTTTTCGATGATACATATATACTTACAATGACAAGAGCCTTGCTTGGGACTCTAAGTTGAGTAGCATGAGGTTTGGGTACTTGTATTCACTGGACACGAGGTTTTCAACTTATGATTTGTCAAGCATATGCATCATAATTGTTCTCGCATTAACTCTAACCATTCAAGATGCTTATGATGGGGGCAATGAGAGCTCAAAGCCGGTAAGTACCATAAATTTTGAAGGTTATAAAACTTGCAATCACTGCTTCCCTCCGCGAAGGGCCTTTCTTCTACTTTTATGTTGAGTCACCACCTTCTATCTTTATGCACCATTAAGAGAGCATAGTTGTCATTCTTAGTATAATGTGCATTGTCCCAAAGTTTTCATTGATTGATTAATATTGTTGGTTTCATTTGTTCTTAAATTATTTGTATCTAGTCGCCCTCTTAAACTTGAAGGTATCCTATATATTTATGTTTTGCTCTCTATGAAGGACAAGCTGAAAACCATTTGTATGTTTTTTCTTATGATTTGAACACATGTTTGACTTTTATTGTTTCATTTTCATGATCTTTTGTTTGTGTTCATTTGCATGTTTACAACATGGTTGCTAAGTTCTTTATTACAAGATTATATCTTTCATGCCCATGTTTAAGTTCTTATGATCCCAGCTCACAAATGCTTACATATATGATCAAGATTGTGTAGGTGCATATCACCTCAAAAATTATTTCTTTGTTATCACTTACTTACTCGAGGACGGGCAGGAGTTAAGTTTGGGGATGCTTGATACGTCTCCAACGTATCTATAATTTTTGATGCTCCATGCTTATTTTTACACCATTTGCCTACTGTTTCGTTACACTTCGTGGCACTTTTATGCATTTTCCGGAAATAACCTACTAACAAGTTGCCACAGTGCCAGTTCCCAGTTTTCTGCTATTTTTGTGTTTCAGAAGTGCTACACAGAAAATATTCTCGGAATTGGACGAAACAAGTTCCCGAAGTCTTATTTTTCCCAGAAGCTTCTAGTGATCCGAAGAGGAGTTGGAGGGGGCCACGAGGGCCCCACACACCAGGGCGGCACGGCCAAGCCCCTGGCCACGCCCCCTATGTGTGAGAGCCCCTCGGTCCACCTCTCATGATGCCCCTTCGCCTATAAAGACCCCCCAACGAAAAAAACCTAAGTACCCGATCACTTTTTCAGAACACATCGCGATCCGCCGCCGCTGTCGACCCGAAGATCGGGAGGGTCCAGAAGCTCTTCCCGACACCCTGTCGGAGAGGGGAATCGCCACCGGAGGTCTTCTTCATCGCCATGCTTGCCTCCGGAGCGATGAGTGAGTAGTCTACCTTGGACTACGGGTCCATAGTAGTAGCTAGATGATTGTCTCCTTCACCATGTGCTTCATGTTTAGATCTCATGAGCTGCCCTACATGATTGAGATCACCGTTATATAATTCTACATGTTTGGTTTGTTGGGATCCGATGAATATTGGTGTTATGATTGAGTTGCTATACTGAAATATATCTTATGTTATCTCTATGTTGTTTATGATCTTGCATGCTCTCCGTTGTTAGTAGCTATCTTGGCCGAGTAGTGACTCCAAGAGGGGGTATTTATGCTCGATAGTGGGTTCATGCCTCTATTTAACCTGGGGGAGTGACAGAAACCTCTAAGGTTGTAGATGTGTTGTTGCTACTAGAGAGAAAATAACATTCATATGCTCGAGGGCATATGCTTTGTTTACATTACACACATTGCTTAATGCAATTATCTGTTATTCGCAATTTAATACTCATAGGGTGTTCGGATGATATCCCTGGGAGTGGATTATTAGTCATAGATGCAGTTGGATGGCGGTCTATGTATTTTGTTGTAATGCCCAGAGTAAATCGCATAGTGATCTTCTTGACATATCATGTTTATCTTTATTCTATCAATTGCCCAACTGTAATTTGTTTACCCAGCATGTGTTATTTATCTTATGGAGAGACACCACTAGTGAACTGTGGACCCTGGTCCTATTTCCATCATATTGCTATCACCTATTTATTTTACTCGTACTGTTTAATTTACTTGCATAGTTTCACTGCTTTCCACTCGATACGCTCATACCCTTTGTTTCAAGCAAACTGGTGAGATTGACAACCTCATCGCAAGTTGGGAACAAAGTATTTGGTTGTGTTGTGTGCAGGTTCCGCGTTGCTACTGGCCGAAGACGAGTCAACAAGTATCGTTAAACGGCGCCCTTGTTGGAGTGCTATTAAACCAGTTCGCATCACCTTCAGTCGTTTGTCTCTCCTCTCTAAGAATGATAAACCTTGGTTTCTTAATTAAGGGAAAACATTGGTGCTGTATTCATCACACCTTCCTCTTGGGGTTCCCAACGGGCTGGACATTCAACTAGGCACCAACTCTTTTCTGGTGCTATCAACCAGCAATCATCGATGCAAACCTAGCGCAAATTTGGGCCAGGGATGGGTCGAGCAGGACGCGTAGATCCGGATACGCGCACCATTGGGAGGACGCTGATGACGTGCCGGTCCAATCGGACCAATTCGGACGCACGCGAACACAATGTGTCTGCCCCGCTAGAGATGCCTAAAAGACCTAATGCGCGGTTACGTACGTACGGAATCTTCGAACGGTGTCCGCCATGGAATTTCACGGCCAATGCTTTCAATCGTTCTAAGCGGGTTTTGTGGTAAGCCGTGAACTACTGTGATATGTGTATTTGTTTCCCAATCTGATTATTGGGCAAAACTTATAGCTCGTCTGTCCCTGATGGCTGATGAACCTATTTTAAAATCTGACCACTAAGTTCGGCATTGACTAAAATGGAGCTGGAATTGTGTAGTTCGGCGCCATGGAAACACATTCTATCTATAAAAGGCGCGAGCCAACCCGGCCAGCCACGCCATTCCCAGGGGCAAATCGATCTGGTTCGTTGAATTCTATCTATAAAAGGCGCGAGCCAACCCGGCCAGCCACGCCATTCCCAGGGGCAAATCGATCTGGTTCGTTGAATTCTATCTATAAAAGGCGCGAGCCAACCCGGCCAGCCACGCCATTCCCAGGGGCAAATCGATCTGGTTCGTTGAATTGTGGTAATAGTGCCAGGTTTCACCCCCGCAGAGAATTACCGCCGTCCATTTTACCTTCTCCTCGTTCACCCTCGCGTTGTGCTGAAACGCCCATGACATTTGGGCCCTCCTGGAAGTGGGGTCGCGTGGCTGAGACCAGAGGGCTCCTGCTCCGCGTCGGTGATTCCTTCCGGGCACGGTGAAAACCTAAACGCTCACGATTGGCAGCCCGAGCCCCAGACCACTCCTCCCCTCCTTCCCAAATCCGCCGCCTCCTCTCTCTCATTCTTGGAGCCGCGCAGCTGCAACGCGGAGAAGGGCCGACACACTACGGCAAAGGTCGGCCCTCCACCTGCCCTTCCGCATCGTCTCTGAATGTCAAGCTAAGTTGCAGCCGCCGGGACTGCAACGTGCGGCGCCGCGGCGACCCGGGCACTCAGGAGGAGCCCTCGATCTGTGGTGACTGTGGTGACTGGAGAAGACAGAGACGTCGGAAGGGATCAGCCCTCTCCCTCGTTCATATCCTCGTCACCGGCTCCGATGAGGTAGGTGGTTGCCTACTCTCCTCTCGTCCGTCTCTCTTCTTCCCACATGAATAGCAGACGAGGAAGGCTGATCTGTGCCATCCATGGCCATGGCGCCATGGCCCCTAACTAGCTTCATTTGCCAGATCACAGCATGACCGTCTTCCTCCTCCCGCTTGAGATCCAGGCTGATCTGGTAAGATTCTTCTGTACACTGAAACCCTAGCTGCAATATATAAGTGGCAAATATTGGAAGACAAATGGGTAGTTCTATTTTTAAAGCTGGACTCAGCTGGGGATTCAGTTTGTTGGTTTATTAGGGCCTGATGACTTCAGTCCGTGTCCAACTATAATGTTCAGCACCACTATATATATATGTTGTGCTGGCACTGTATGGTACTGTCTATCAAAGTTTCGAAATTAGTGTATTTTATAGAGGATTTTTGTGACTTCTCGTCATTGTTTCACAATTTGGGCAAATGATTTTTTTTTGTAGGGTAAAGAGTTTACATTGTTTCAATTTTTTGGTTAAACATCACTGCTGAATGTTGATAGAACGTTGCTTTCTGTGCTTATGTTTTATTCACTTTCTCCTAATATCTGCAGCAATTAACTACAGCGGTTTGAAATATTTTTGGCAGGTTCTATGAATGTGTTGAATGAAAGATCTCAGCATGGCAACAACAGAGTAGCTTCTTCCGCTGTCGATTTTATATGGTGTGTTTGCAGCGGCGGCTCCCCTGGTAGTATAGTGTCCTTGGCTGGAATGGGGTGACCCGCCAGCAACCTCGCCATCGCTGACCTGTACGTATAGCAGCTTCCTCCCTTCTCTATGAAAGAATCTGTACTTTCCATAATGAATTAGGTGTTTCCATTCGCATAGATTTCTTGTGACATGAACCCACACTTTCTATATGAATAAGGTGACACGACGCCTTTCTTGCTGGTTGGTTAATGGGAAAAAATATTATGTAATTAGAATCTGTGGTGATATTTCCTTCCTATAAGAATATGTCCAATCATGTGTACTATGTCTTATCTCTGTTTGGATGCCTTGAAAGAGTAGTAGAAAAATGTGTCAATTTAAAACACCTTACCACCTTTAAAACCATGGCATAGACACCATCTTACTTTCATGTCAAGTGCTTTCCTGATTGTCGCAGTTCATCTATATCTGGTATCATGCAGTATGTTACTAAAGAATGTTAGTTTCCTCTAGAAAATCATAATGAATAATTTTATAATCAGTTTTTGTGGTTTAGGATGTTCAGGTCAAGTAGGTCATATTTTCATTCTATATTCTGATTCAAAACGGAGCACAATTGTGCTTCTCTGTTTGGAATCTTTCCTTCCCATTTGAGCTGTGGTTTGTAGGTTTTTTAAGAGTTTAATCAATCTTTGCTTTGTAGAATGTTTCTCAGCGTTTTCTTGAAGAAATCATTTCATTGTCTGCTGTTACTTCTATACAATATGATATATATTTTATTTGTGCCTAGGGTTGACAGGAGATCTAATATCAGAAATCATGAATCAGGGGTCTATGTAATTCTGGAACGAATGTTAAGTTCAGGCCTGACAATGGAGATTCACATCTCAAGGTGATATTGCGGGCACCACCATGGCTAAATCGAATGTCCTAAGCTCTAGGTGAGTTCTTTTTTATTTCTTGGTCTCCAGGGAATGAATAATCTCCTACCTTGATTTATTAATAGTAACATATATTCTTTTGACATTCATTGGCATATTAGTAACTGATTGTGCTATGCCTTTCCATACTCACGACTATTTTTTGTTGTTCATTATGCCATGCTTTACGTATTACTTGTTACCTATTTTTGTATAACTTCGATGTTATAGCATGTTGTTGCTACCTGGTACTCAAACCTGACTTGAGTGCTGCTGGTAGTGCAGCAAGTGGTAGTGCTGGTTCTGGTACGTCAACAACTAGCAACAGATCATGTTTGCTTTCATCACTAGATACCTGCCTCATCACTGCTGTTTGATTGTTGCTCCAAACCAGTGAATAGGATATGATTGCATTGGATCATCAGTGACCAAGTTACTACCATATCAAAATCACTGTTTATAACATTTCCTGCAAGGCCTCTCCGAGATCAATCGGGCTTCTTCTCAACACATTTTCATTTGAAATGTTAGTGGTTCTTTTACGGCAAATCTCATTAACTTAATTTCATTTAGTTACTAACCACAAAGTTGTTGCAGAGAAGTGTCTTTGTTCCTTCATAGTTTCCATACACTTGGGTTATAATTCTGCGTTTTGATACAACAGAAGAGGTAGCACTTTATGCCCTCAATGTAGTTAACTAAGTCATCAGAATTTCCTAGAAACTAGGGCTCACATTTCTATTGTTAAATTTCATATGCTGCATGTCTCAATGGAAGGATAGGAATATAATCTATGTGTTGGAACCTCTAAACTAAGAATGGTGATAGCGTTTATATGTGTCTGTCACTGATTACGACCTATATGTTTTATGGGTTGCATTTTGCTTACCTTATTTACACAAATGGAGATGGAAATTACACTCCAGATGTGCACCATTAGACTTGGACAATTTATTGTATTTTTAGTATAATCATGGACTATATTATCACCGATTTAATTTGGAGGACAATTTTATAAGCGTCGACGAGGTAGATGCAATAGTATGAGGTGACGGTCAGTCATGGTGTTACTTTAGTACGAATGTTCCTATTTATGTTGCGTATGAAAATAGTGTTGTGCCGCTGGCTTATCTTTGAGAACCAATATATTTATCTTTGTAAATAGGTGCAAGAAACACCTATTGTTAACAGTGTTTACAAATAATCGCATGATTTTCTAATTAAGAATACATGGAGTGGTCACTGGGCACACTGCATACAATTGTTTATTTTTTCCCTTCAAATAATTAATGGACCAGTTATCTTATTATTGTTGTTATACTTACCTTCTTGCAGATAAGGAGAAGATAACAAATTTGTGGTTGCGGAGGGCTAGCTTTCTTCTCATGTTGCATCATCTAATCTGTTAAGAACGTTGTAGTGTGTCACCGTGGGAACAATATGCATTCATATGTAAGCCTTGTTGGCCTGTTTTTATTTATAGAAGTTATTTTGCTTCAACATTTTCACTAAATTGATTTATCATGTGCGATTGTTTGTTTAAGAATATGTTCTTTGAATAAAGACTGTTTACCCATTGATTTATCCATGTGAAAGGCCTTTTTTCCTATTAACTGTCACACGGAGTGTCCTTTAGGGGAAATCGCAGTAGCACTTATTTGGATCGCTTGAAGAATATATATGTACATAACATGTTTGTGACTTGGCTGCTCGCGGTTAACTGACCAGAAGCCAATCAATCTCAATTGCATATATTGACATGCATGAAAAGCAAATTAAAAAACATGGACATCTAAGCAAGATGACATGGACATCAAACAAGATAATGTTTATGGTTTGAATTTTTTCCTGATTTCGCCGGTTGCGCCAGTGGCGCAACGGGTCATCTAGTTGCTGAAAGCAGGACGGCGCCGAGGACACGACACCGCAGTGAGATTTACGCCATTGCACTTCGTGCCGAACTACCAAGTTTGTTCTCTTGCTCCTTATTATTGGCGTTCACCTTTTATAACTTTGGTTATAATCTCTTTCGCGCCGAACCAAGTGGTTAGATTTCAAAATAGTTTGCAGCTATTAGTTCTATTAAAGGGTAAGATTTATCAAAAAAATGTTATCTATCAAATAATATGCCGTTTACCAAGGCCACTACACCCCTGGTTGGCCCATAGCCCACGCAAAGGGCAACCGCCCAGGCCAAATACTAAATTGTACATTGGTCATTATAGTATTATTCATCACATTTATATAATATACTAAGGTTTAATCTATACTTTAAAAAAAATTAAGTATGATTACGATAATCATACAGTAGAAACTACTACCAAGATATTTTTAGACCATGTGCTTTAGAGATCTCCACCATGATATGTATACAAAAATGTTTGCGCAATTGAAAATATGAAGAAAATAATACAATATGAGTCTAAGTTTGATATAATGCAAAATATATATTAAACATATTAAAACTATTAAAACTATATAAAAATAAGACTTTAAGTAATAATATAATTAACTTTATATGTGGTTATTATGCAAAATAAGTATTAAATATTTATATATGTCGAGAGAGCAACATGCTAAAACGAGTTCTAAATAAGTATGAAAGATTAGTACAAATACTTTTTTACCTTAGTTTATGTGCGAAGAAATAAACAAAAGAGGGGCGAGCTAGGCGGGGGCTGGCCATCAACATCTATGGTTCCTCATGCACCACTGGAAAACATCATGAATACTGAACCTAAATAGCATATGCAACAGGATAATGTGGAAATTTCAAATGCATGTATGGTAACGCTACAAGGTTATAATACGTCGAAGAGCAAAACAAATGCATGCATTCACATAGTTTTGTTGTGCTAAAAACATTACACGGGAAATGCTATGGTTTGTCAATATTTATTTAGCTAACTTATCCATTCTTGTTCTAGACTTGTGGTTTGTTATTTTTAAATCTCCATTCCTAATCAGCTAAATTACTCATGTCAGTAATGTTACCCACGCCTTACCATTGAAATGACCAATAATTATTTAGCTAAGTTATCCATTCTTGTTCTAGGCTTGTGGTTTGTCATTTTTAAATCTTACAGACTGCCATACATGACAGTAACGCTACAAGGACCACTAAACTGACCAATATTTATTTAGCTAAGTTATGCAGGTATGGTAACGCTACAAGGACCACTGAACTGACCAATATTTATTTAGCTAAGTTATCCATTCTTGTTCTAGGCTTGTGGTTTGTCATTTTTTAATCTCCATTCCTGATCAGCTAAATTACTCATGTCAGTAAAGTTACCCACGCCTTACCATTAAAATGACCAATAATTATTTGGGATTTGTATTTTCGTACCTTAGGGTCGTTAGTTGTACTCAGTTTTTCCTAGCCGCTTAACTTTTCCTCAGTTTTCCCATCGCTCTAGTTTGAAACCCCTCGCAGACGCTCGGGCGGGAGGGTTGCCGTTTAGTTGACCGTTCCGTGCTGACGTGTGGGGCCGCATCGTGTGGGACCGCGTCACGTGGGGCTGGTAGAACGGGACTGCGTGGGATAGGACGAGACCGCGTTTGGTTGTACGTGAGAGCTCGGTTATGTCTCTCTCGGTCTAAATTGGCATTTTTCAGAGCGTCTTTTTCCCCTCTCTCTCTGTAACAGTTCTTTTTTTTTACCAAATTAGTATCAAATCTAGAGAAGCTTCTATTTCTGTCTTTCTTTAATGATTGTTGCCTTTTGGCCCTCGTTTTTTGTCCAATATGTTAACAAATCTAGTAGCAAATCTAGAAGCTAGTAGAGGATAAATTCACAGCAGCATAATAAATCAAGAAAATATAGGATAAGCTGCATACAGCAGCCAACATAGCATATATATATTCAGGACAGATCCAACAGTACTACCGATCCCTAGATCCAACATAAGCTACATTTTACATGGGATTAAGCTTGGAGGCTGCGCAAGTGAATCCCAAGTGCTTTGTGTTTGGTCATGAACACATGCACGTTCACGGTCGTTCCAACTCTAGCGCCGCCAGGGGCTCTGCCAATGGATTCGGCATGGTTCACCAGGCAGTTGAAGTCGGTGGCGCGGAGCCTCCTGTTGTAGAAGGGGCACCTGTAAACGCCTCGAGCAAAGTGGCGATCGTAATGGCCGGACTGCAGCCTCCTGAGGACGTGACGAGTCTTGGTGTGGAAGGACTCGTCGTCGCTGTCGACGTCGCTGCTCTGCACCTATCACGTAGCACCAAAGATCGAAAAACACGGAGTCAATTGCAGTGATAATGGAACAGAGAGTGAACAAAAGATCATGCATGATAATATGGGCACGAAAAAAAGAAAGCTCAGTTACATTGGACACACTTATATCCAGAATTTGGGTCAGTGAACCAAAGATCATGCACAACAAATTTGTACACACTAATTATTTACAGACCAAACCCTGAATCAATTTGTGCCCAAATATTCATCATCATCGGCACAAATTAACCGGATGGGATTGATTACTCATATAAGTTAACCGAATCTTAAACAAAAGCAAATCATAAATACTAATAACGCTAGATCTATCATAATAATGGTAGATCTATCATAAAAGGATGGAACTAGGAACAGACTAACCCTAATAATGCTAGATCTATCATAAAAGGATTGAACTAGGAACAGACGAACCCTAATAACGCTAAATCTAACACAAAAGGATTGAAATGGGATAAGAACAAGGGAACAAAGGGTTACCTCCGGGTAGTCGTCGACGATGCTGGTGTCGTAGGGGTTCGCCGGCGCGACGTACGGCACTGGTTCGTACGGGTCTTCATACATGTCCCAATCGACGGGGGCCTGGACGAGTGCCTGGACGGGGGCGACGGCCAATGTGCCGGTGGAGGATGCACCGGCAGACGATGCGCCGGCGGCCGATGCGCCGGCGGCTATGTCGGCAATGGGCATCTCATTCTTCTCCATCGTCGGGGTTTTTTCTTTGGGGTTTTTTCGATGCGAAGTGGAGAAGATGATGGGACAGGAGAGGCGGTTGCAGTGAGAATGAGAGAGTGGGCGAGCGTCGAGAGAGAGAAAGAGGGACTCTATAAAGACAAAGGTGGCATTTGGTGTACCGCAACATGCATCCGCTATGCACGGCTGCAGCGTGCACCGCGACACGAGGCTAACCCTTCGACGTTTGGTGTACTCAGTTCTACCCTCGGGCCTTATACAGAAATTTTATATGTACTCAGTTTTCCCCTCGAGTACTTAGACTGGCAAGTGCAATATACTCAGTTCTACCCTCAAGTAGCTGGTCAACAGAGAGTCAACAAATAATATTAACATAGCTAATTGAGTCATTTCATGCGCAAAAAAAATCCAAAAAAATAAAAACATAGTGGCACCTACTCATGGAGTCTTCCTATGCAACCTTCCTGATGCGTGGTGAATGACCAGCCCGTTGGGAACCCCAAGAGGAAGGTGTGATGAGTATAGCAGCTAGTTTTCCCTCAGTTTAGAAACCAAGGTTTATCGTTCTTGGAGAGGAGAGACAGGTGACTGAAGGTGATGCTTGCGGACAATTTATATATGGCGCCTCGTCCAAGCTTTGCTTGCTAGCTGCAACGTGGAACCTGCACACACACAAACTAGTACTTTGCTCCCAACTTACGATGAGGTTGTCAATCTCACCAGTTTGCTTGAAACAAAGGTTATGAGTGTACCAAGTGGAAAACAGTAAAAGTATGCGAGTAAAGTAAACAGTGCGAGAAAGTAAATAGGTGATAGCAATATGATGAAAATAGGACCGGGGTCCACAGTTCACTAGTGGTGTCTCTCCATAGATAAAATAACACATGCTGGGTAAACAAATTACAGTTGGGCAATTGATAGAATAAAGATAAACGTGATATGTCAAGAAGATCACTATGAGATTTACTCTGGGCATTACAACAAAATACATAGACCGCCATCCAACTGCATCTATGACTAATAATCCACTCCCGGGGATATCAATCCGAACACCCCAAAAGTATTAAGTTTCAAACAACAGATAATTGCATTAAGCAAAGTGTGTAATGTAAACAAAGCATATGCCCTTGAGCATATGAATATTGTTTTCTCCCTAGTAGCAACAGCACATCTACCACCTTAGAGGTTTCTGTCACTCCCCCAGGTGAAATAGAGGCATGAACCCACTATCGAGCATAAATACCCCCTCTTGGAGTCACTAGCAACTACTCGGCCAAGATAGCTACTAACAACAGAGAGCATGCAAGATCATAAACAAAATAGAGATAACAAAAGATAATATTCAGTATAGCAACTCAATCATAAACACCAATATTCATCGGATCCCAACAAACCAAACATGCAGAATTACATAACGGTGATCTCAATCATGTAGGGCAGCTCATGAGATCTAAACATGAAGCACATGGTGGAGAAGACAACCATCTAGCTACTGCTATGGACCCATAGTCCAAGATAGACTACTCACTCATCGCTCTAGAGGCAAGCATGGCGATGAAGAAGACCTCCGATGGTGATTCCCCTCTCCGGCAGGGTGCCGGGAAGAACTTCTGGACCCTCCCGATCTTTGGGTCGACGGCGGCGGTGGATCGCGATGTGTTCTGGAAAATTGATTGGGTTCTTAGGTTTTTTTCCGTCGGGGGGTCTTTATAGGCGAAGGGGCGAAGTCAGAGGTGGGGCCAGGCTCCCTCACACAGGGCTCGCGCGGCCAGGGGTCTGGCCGCGCCACCCCTATGTGTGGGGCCCTGGTGGGCCCCCTCCTACTCTCCTTCGGATCTCTGGAAGTTTCCGGGTAAAATAAGACTTCAGAAACTTGTTTCGTCCAATTCCGAGAATATTTCCTGTGTATCACTTCTGAAACACAAAAATAGCAGAAAATAGGAAACTGGCACTGTGGCAACTCGTTAATAGGTTAGTTCCAGAAAATGCATAAAAGTGCCACGAAGTGTAACGAAACAATAGGCAAATGGTAGTAAAAACAAGCATGGAGCATCAAAAATTATAGATACGTTGGAGACGTATCAAGCATCCCCAAGCTTAACTCCTGCTCGTCCTCGGGTAGGTAAGTGATAACAAAAGAATAATTTTTGAGGTGACATGCACCTACACAATCTTGATCATCTATGTAAGCATTTGTGAGCTGGGATCATAAGAACTTAAAACATGGGCATGAAGATATAATCATGACAATAAGAACTTAGCAACCATATTGCAAAAATGCAAATGAACACAAACAAAAGATCATGAAAATGAAACAATGAAAGTCAAATGTGTGTTCAAATCATAAGGAAAAACATACAAATGGTTTTCAGCTTGTCCTTCGAAGAGAGCAAAACATAAATGCATAGGACACCTTCAAGTTTAAAAGGGCGACTAGATACAAATAATTTAAGAACAAGTGAAACCAATCATCATGAATCAATCAATGAACTTTGGGACAATGCATATCACACTAAGAATGACAACTAAGCTCTCTTAATGGTGCATAAAGAAAGAAGGTGGTGACTCAACATAAAAGTAGAAGAAAGGCCCTTCGCAGAGGGAAGCAGTGATTGCAAGTTTTATAACCTTCAAAAATTATGGTACTTACCGGCTTTGAGCTCTCATTGCCCCCATCATAAGCATCTTGAATGGTTAAAGTTAATGCAAGAACAATTATGATGCATATGCTTGACAAATCATAAGTTGAAATCCTCGTGCCCCGTGAATACGAGTACCCAAACCTCATGCTACTTTACTTAGAGTCCCAAGCAAGGCTCTTGTCATTGTAAGTATATGCATATCATTGAGAACCACCAATGGGGTACCTCCGTGCCCGATGACATGGAACAAGCCCACACCAAAATGATAGGACAAGCAGACAATGAACACCTCGACATCTCTTTTATTTGCCATTTTGTTTAGCTTTTTTGTATTATGAGATGCGTCATCGAATGTTCACCATGGGTATGCTGCAAATTTCCACTATGAATTATGCATGGCTTAGATTGGCGGCCCGGCGTTTCCCTAACACATATACAAACTCCATGATCCCGACAAGATTCCCAATTCATTTCACACCGCGGGCATCCATAAACAAAAGATCACGATATCAACTCAAATAAGAAGTGCAATGTTGAAAGCTTGCCCCATGACAGCATGGATGGGCTAGAATCCAACTTACAACTTGCAAGTATAACAACTCAACATAAGAGACCACAATGTCAAATTTTTAAGAACGGGAAAAAGTAAAGTGTGCCTTCCGGTTCGTGAGAGCTTTACTGACCAAATTTCGCATAACACTGGTAAGAGTTTAATTTGAAGAGATAATAAAAGCAAGTCAAATTTACTTGGAATAGCAAATTGCTAGTAGGTATGTATGGTGGACACTTTGGAAAACTTTGGCTTTTAGGAGTTGGATGCACGAGTAGAGCTCATACTCAGTACAAGACGAGGGCTAGCAAAAGACTGGGAGCGACCAACTAAGAGAGCAATAATGGCCATAATCATGCAAAGCGACAAAGTGACATTAAAAGAAGCATAAGATGGCATCAAAAGTCAAAAACTAAATGATCATGAAGGCTATTGGAGACTTTGTAAGAGTCTAATATGTGTGAGCATGCGCCAAGTCAACCCAAATAAAGCATCAAGGAGAAAACCAAAATAATGCTTCCATACAATAAAAACAACGCATGATTTTTTCAAAGGCTCATTAAGCAATCTCAGTTATTTGAGACAAGTCATGCTAAAGCAAAACCACTAAGCATACTATCAAAAAGACATCAAGCATGACATGAAAAAGCCGAAGCCGCAGTCTACACAAGCTCCTTCTTGTACCACTATTTTGCACAAAGCTTTTTCTCTTTTCCAACACCATTTAATTTTTTTTTAAACACCTCTTTTGATGAAAACCAATAAAGATCAGAGGCAAAAATGCACCTTGATGAAAAGATATGATAAGGTCTGAATGCAAATCAAGGTGAAAACGAAAACCAAAAGCAGTAGCAGAAAAAGAAGAACACCCGGTGAAATTGTAATAATGAAAAACGGAGTGTTCTTTGCAAATAAAAACGAGTACATCTTCCCCAAAGGAAATTTGTTGGGGTCCAACTATTTATTGCAGAAAACAAACAAACTAAACCAACTAAGAAATCTAAAACAACTGACGCTCCAAGAAAAACACATAGTGCATGAAGCAATAAAAATATAGTGTTTTGAGAGGTGACCTGATTTTTGCCGATGAAGAAGGGGTGCCTCGGGGGCATCCCCAAGCTTTGACGCTTGTAGTTCTTGGATATTTCTTGGGGTGATGCATGGGCATCCCCAAGCTTGAGCTTTTATCCATTCTTCAACTCATCTCATCATTCTCCAATCCCTACACTTGAAAACTTCCTTCATACAAAACTAAACACAGTTCTATTAGCAACATTAGTGTAAGCATAAAATATAATCAACCTCGTTTTGCTTCAGGTTTCAACTCAAAACGACCACATATATAGCAAATACTACTGTAGCAACCTCCCCAAAAGTTCCGTGATCAAAAGAACTCAAAAGAAAGCGATAAAGTGGCAAACACAAATATTGGCAGAAATCTGTCAAAACTGAACAGCTGACAAAGGTCGAATTTTTGAGGGATTTTCTGTTACTCAAATTAAAAAGTGTTCAACTAACAAAAGTTTGGATATAACCTGGGGCATATGCACAAGAAATCGCAGGTCCAAAAGATAAACAGAGAATTTATACGAATTTTTACGGTGAAGCACCGAAAACAGTTTCAGGACAGCAACATCCCCAAATCTTTACCTCACTCAAATTAGAGGCTTCTCTTGGCACAAAAACGAAATAAACAAGATAAGGAGCGGTCATTACAGTAGTAATGACTTCCAAGACTCAAATAAAAGAAAAAGTACTGAAAAGAAAACATTGGGTTATCTCCCAAGAGTGCTTTTCTTTAACGCCTTTGAGCTAGGCGCAGAAAATTGCGAATCAAGTATTTTTAGAAGAAGCATTAAGATCAACAGCAGAGGTCTTGTCAATAAGGCATTGTATTTCATCCACATAAGTTTTTGAAGACCCTTTGTGATTATGCTTTGGTACACTATTTTTATCAAAAAGATTTTCAGGACAGATCCAGTCAAAATTATTTTCGAAAGCTTCACACAACCCCAAAAGCTTGCAAGGTATAGGTATCTCGGCCCCTTCATCATTTGTACTAATAACTGTTATAGGTGAACCAAGTTTATTAAAATGTTTAAGAACTTTCCTAGCTTCAATAACGACATCCTTAAATTCTAGGCGCAAAGCTTCCAAGATAAAAGCTTTCTTTTCGGGATCCTCAATTTCATGAAGCTTAAGGAACATGTATTGCATAGAAGGATTAAGACTAGCAAACCTAGTTTCCAACATGTCAATTAAATAAACAGAAGCAACTTCAATACTAGGAGCAAGCTCAACCCAAGACTTTTCCTCAACTTTCTCATGCATACTAATGTGATTAAAGAACTCCTCAATGTTACTTTTGCCAATAATCAAACCACTACCTAGTGAGAGGTCTTCCAGAACGTACTTAGGGATCAACATGATAAACTAAAGTAAAGAAATAACAACTACCAAGGATTCTAATTTTTTTGGGTTTTTGATATAAAACGATGCAAGTAAAATAAATAAAGTAAAGCAAAGCAATAACAAAGTAAAGAATGTGCGTGCGAAAACTCCCCTCGCAGAAGTCTTCTACTTCCTCCCCGGCAACGGCGCCAGAAAATTAGCTTGATGCGTGGTGAATGACTAGCCCGTTGGGAACCCCAAGAGGAAGGTGTGATGAGTATAGCAGCTAGTTTTTCCTCAGTTTAGAAACCAAGGTTTATCGTTCTTGGAGAGGAGAGACAGGCGACTGAAGGTGATGCTTGCTAGTTTGCGACAGCAGCGGACAATTTATATATGACGCCTCGTCCAAGCTTTGCTTGCTAGCTGCAACGTGGAACCTGCACACACACAAACTAGTACTTTGCTCCCAACTTACGATGAGGTTGTCAATCTCACCGGTTTGCTTGAAACAAAGGTTATGAGTGTATCGAGTGAAAAATAATAAAAGTATGCGAGTAAAGTAAACAGTGCGAGAAAGTAAACAGGTGATAGCAATATGATGGAAATAGGACCGGGGTCCACAGTTCACTAGTGGTGTCTCTCCATAGATAAAATAACACATGCTGGGTAAACAAATTACAGTTGGGCAATTGATAGAATAAAGATAAACGTGATATGTCAAGAAGATCACTATGAGATTTACACTGGGCATTACAACAAAATACATAGACCGCCATCTGATGCTCCAGGTGAATGTGGCAACAGACAGTCCTTGTGCGTGGTGAATGACCAGCCCGTTGGGAACCCCAAGAGGAAGGTATCATGAGTGCAGCAGCAAGTTTTCCCTCAGTTAAGAAACCAAGGTTTATCGAACAGGAGAAGGGAGACGATGACGACTAAAGGTGTTGTGGAACCTGCACACACACAAACAAATACTTTGTTTCCAACTTGCGATGAGGTTGTCAATCTCACCGGTTTGCTTGAAACAAAGGTTATGAGTGTATCGAGTGGAAAACAGTAAAGTATGCGAGTAAAGTAAACAGTGCGGGAAAAGTAAACAGGTGATTGCAATATGATTAAAATAGGACCGGGGTCCATAGTTCACTAGTGGTGTCTCTCCATAGATAAAATAACATGCTGGGTAAACAAATTACAGTTGGGCAATTGATAGAATAAAGATAACGTGATATGTCAAGAAGATCACTATGAGATTTACTCTGGGCATTACAACAAAATACATAGACCGCCATCCAACTGCATCTATGACTAATAATCCACCCTCGGGGATATCAATCCGAACACCCCAAAAGTATTAAGTTGCGAACAACAGATAATTGCATTAAGCAAAGTGTGTAATGTAAACAAAGCATATGCCCTTGAGCATATGAATGTTGTTTTCTCCCTAGTAGCAACGGCACATCTACCACCTTAGAGGTTTCTGTCACCCCCCCCAGGTGAAATAGAGACATGAACCCACTATCGAGCATAAATACCCCCTCTTGGAGTCACTAGCAACTACTCGGCCAAGATAGCTACTAACAACGGAGAGCATGCAAGATCATAAACAACATAGAGATAACAAAAGATATAATTCAGTACAGCAACTTAATCATAAACACCAATATTCATCGGATCCCAACAAACCAACATCATAGAATTACATAACGGTGATCTCAATCATGTAGGGCAGCTCATGAGATCTAAATATGAAGCACATGGTGGAGAAGACAACCATCTAGCTACTGCTATGGACCCATAGTCCAAGGTATACTACTCACTCATCGCTCCGGAGGCAAGCATGGCGATGAAGAAGACCTCCGGTGGCGATTCCCCTCTCCGGCAGGGTGCCGGGAAGAGCTTCTGGACCCTCCTGATCTTCGGGTCGACGGCGGCGGCGGATCGCGATGTATTCTGGAAAACTGATCGGGCCCTTAGGTTTTTCTCGTCGGGGGGTACTTATAGGCGAAAGGGCGATGTCAGAGGGGATCCCACGCACCCTCACACGTGGCTGGCGCGGCCAGGGGCCTGGCCGCACCGCCTGTGTGTGTGGGGCCCACGTGGCCCTACTCCTTCTCTCCTTCGGATGTCTGGAAGCTTCCGGGTAAAATATGACTTCAGGAACTTGTTTCGTCCAATTCCGAGAATATTTCCTGTGTATCACTTCTGAAACACAAAAACAGCAGAAAACAGGAAACTAGCACTGTGGCACTTCGTTAATAGGTTAGTTTCGGAAAATGCATGAAAATGCCACTAAGTGTAACAAAACAATAGGCAAATGGTGTAAAACAAGCATGGAGCATCAAAAATTATAGATACGTTTGAGACGTATCAAGCATCCCCAAGCTTAACTCCTGCTCGTCCTCGAGTAGGTAAGTGATAACAAAAGAATAATTTTTGAGGTGACATGCACCTACACAATCTTGATCATATATGTAAGCATTGGTGAGCTGGGATCAATAGAACTTAAAACATGGGCATGAAAGATATAATCATGACAATAAGAACTTAGCAACCATGTTGTAAACATGTAAATGAACACAAACAAAAGATCATGATAATGAAACAATGAAAGTCAAACGTGTGTTCAAATCATAAGGAAAAACATACAAAAGGTTTTCAGCTTGTCCTTCAAAGAGAGCAAAACATAAATGCATAGGACACCTCAAAGTTTAAGAGGGCGACTTGATACAAATAACTTAAGAACAAGTGAAACCAACAATATGAGTCAATCAATGAACTTTGGGACAATGCATATCACACTAAGAATGACAACTATGCTCTCTTAATGGTGCATAAAGAAAGAAGGTGGTGACTCAACATAAAAGTAAAAGAAAGGCCCTTCGCAGAGGGAAGCAGTGATTGCAAGTTTTATAACCTTCAAAAATTATGGTACTTACCGGCTTTGAGCTCTCATTGCCCCCATCATAAGCATCTTGAATGGTTAAAGTTAATGCGAGAACAATTATGATGCATATGCTTGACAAATCATAAGTTGAAAACCTCGTGTCCCGTGAATACGAGTACCCAAACCATGCTAATTTACTTCCCAAGCAAGGCTCTTGTCATTGTAAGTATATGCATATCATTGAGAACCGCCAATGGGGTACCTCCGTGCCCGATGACATGGAACAAGCCCACATCAAAATGACAGGACAAGCAGACAATGAACACCTCGACATCTCTTTTATTTGCTATATTGTTTAGCTTTTTATTATGAGATGCGTCGTCGAATGTTCACCATGGGTATGCTGCAAATTTCCACCATGAATTATGCATGGCTTAGATTGGCGGCCCGGCGTTTCCCTAACACATATAAAAACTCCATGATCCTCACAAGATTCTCAATTCATTTCACACAGCGGGCATCCATAAACAAAAGATCACGATATCAACTCAAATAAGAAGTGCAATGTTGAAAGCTTGCCCCATGACAGCATGGCTGGGCTAGAATCCAACTTACAACTTGCAAGCATAACAACTCAACATAAAAGACCACAATGTCAAATTTTTAAGACCAGGAAAAAGTAAAGTGTGCCTTCCGGTTCGTGAGAGCTTTACTGACCGAATTTCGCATAATACTGGTAAGAGTTTAATTTGAAGAGAATATAAAAGCAAGTCAAATTTACTTGGAATAGCAAATTGCTAGTAGGTATGTATGGTGGACACAATGGAAAACTTGGCTTTTAGGAGTTGGATGCACGAGTAGAGCTCATACTCAGTACAAGGCGAGGGCTAGCAAAAGACTGGGAGCGACCAACTAAGAGAGCAATAATGGTCATAATCATGCATAGCGACAAAGCGACATTAAAAGAAGCATACGATGGCATCAAAAGTCAAAAACTAAATGATCATGAAGGCTAATGGCGACTTTGTAAGAGTCTAACATGTGTGAGCATGCGCCAAGTCAACCCAAATAAAGCATCAAGGAGAAAACCAAAATAATGCTTCCATACAATAAAAACAACGCATGATTTTTTTCAAAGGCTCATTAAGCAATCTCGGTTATTTGAGACAAGTCATGCTACAGCAAAACCACTAAGCATACTATCAAAAAGACATCAAGCATGACATGAAAAAGCCTAAGCCGCAGTCTACACAAGCTCCTTCTTGTACCACTATTTTGCACAAAGCTTTTTCTTTTTTCCAACACCATTTGAAATTTTTATAAACACCTCTTTTGATGAAAACCAATAAAGATCAGAGGCAAAAATACACCTTGAAGAAAAGATATGCAAAGATCTGAACGCAAATCAAGGCGAAAACGAAAACCAAAAGCAGTAGCAGAAAAAGAAGAGCGCTCGATTTTTAATAAGAGTGAAAACTAGAGCGTTCTTTGCAAATGAAAACGAGTACATCTCCTCCAAAGGAAATTTGTTGGGGTCCAACCATTTATTGCAGCAAACAAACAAACTAAACCAACTAAGAAAACTAAAACAACTGACGCTCCAAGAAAAACACATAGTGCATGAAGCAATAAAAATATAGTGTCTTGAAAGGTGACCTGATTTTTGCCGATGAAGAAGGGGTGCCTCGGGGGCATCCCCAAGCTTTGACGCTTGTACTTCTTGGATATTTCCTGGGGTGATGCATGGGCATCCCCAAGCTTGAGCTTTTGTCCATTCTTCAACTCATCTCATCATTCTCCAATCCCTACACTTGAAAACTTCCTTCATACAAAACTAAACACAATTCTATTAGCAACATTAGTGTAAGCATAAAATATATTCAACCTCTTTTAGCTTCAGGTTTCAACCCAAAACCACCACATATAAAGTATATACTACTGTAGCAACTTCCACAAGAGTTCCATGATCAAAAAGAACTCAAAAGAAAGCGATAAAGTGGCAAAAACAAATATTGGCAGAAATCTGTCAAAACTGAACAGCTGATAATGGACGAATTTTTGAGGGATTTTCCGTTGCTCAAATAAAAAAGTGTTCAACTAAGAAAAGGTTGGATATAACCTGGGGCATATGCACAAGAAATCGCAGGTCCAAAAGATAAACAGAGAATTTTCACGAATTTTTACGGTGCAGCACCGAAAACAGTTTCAGGACAGCAGCATCCCCAAATCTTTACCTCACTCAAATTAGAGGCTTCTCTTGGCACAAAAACGAAATAAACAAGATAAGGAGTGGTCATTACAGTAGTAATGACTTCCAAGACTCAAATAAAAGAAAAAGTACTGAAAAGTAAACAATGGGTTATCTCCCAAGAGTGCTTTTCTTTAACGCCTTTGAGCTAGGCGCAGAAAATTGCGAATCAAGTACCTTCAGAAGAAGCATTAAGATCAACAGAAGAGGTCTTGTCAATAAGGCATTGTATTTCATCCACATAAGTTTTTGAAGACCCTTGGTGATCATGCTTTGGTACACTATTCTCATCAAAAAGATTTTCAGGACAAATCCAGGCAAAATTGTTTTCGAAAGCATCATTCAATCCCAAAAGCTTGCAAGGTATAGGTATCTCGGTCCCCTCTTCACTAGTATAGGTGAACTGAGTTTATTAAAACGTTTAAGAACTTTCCTAGCTTCAATAACGACATCCTTAAATTCTAAACGCAAAGTTTCCAAGATAAAAGCTTTCTTTTCGGGGTCCTCAATTTCATGAAGCTTAAGGAACATGTATTGCATAAAAGGATTAAGACTAGCAAACCTAGTTTCCAATATGTCAATTAAATAAATAGAAGCAACTTCAATACTAGGAGCAAGCTCAACCCAAGACTTTTCCTCATCTTTATCGTGCATACTAATGTGATTAAAGAACTCCTCAATGTTACTTTTGCCAATAATCGAACCACTACCTACTGAGAGGTCCTCCAGAACGAACTCAGGGAACAACATGATAAACTAAAGTAAAGAAATAACAACTACCAAGGATTCTAATTTTTTTTGGGTTTTTGATATAAAAAGCAATGCAGGTAAAATAAAATAAAGTAAAGCAAAACAAATAACAAAGTAAAGAATGTGTGTGCGAAGAACTCCCCTCACAGAAGTCTTCTCTTCCTTCCCCGGCAACGGCGCCAGAAAAATAGCTGATGCTCCAGGTGAATGTGGCAACAGACAGTCCTTGTGCGTGGTGAATGACCAGCCCGTTGGGAACCCCAAGAGGAAGGTATGATGAGTGCAGCAGCAAGTTTTCCCTCAGTTAAGAAACCAAGGTTTATCGAACAGGAGAAGGGAGACGATGACGACTGAAGGTGTTGTGGAACCTGCACACACACAAACAAATACTTTGTTCCCAACTTGCGATGAGGTTGTCAATCTCACCGGTTTGCTTGAAACAAAGGTTATGAGTGTATCGAGTGGAAAACAGTAAAGTATGCGAGTAAAGTAAACAGTGCGGGAAAAGTAAACAGGTGATTGCAATATGATTAAAATAGGACCGGGGTCCACAGTTCACTAGTGGTGTCTCTCCATAGATAAAATAACATGCTGGGTAAACAAATTACAGTTGGGCAATTGATAGAATAAAGATAACGTGATATGTCAAGAAGATCACTATGAGATTTACTCTGGGAATTACAACAAAATACATAGACCGCCATCCAACTGCATCTATGACTAATAATCCACCCTCGGGGATATCAATCCGAACACCCCAAAAGTATTAAGTTGCGAACAACAGATAATTGCATTAAGCAAAGTGTGTAATGTAAACAAAGCATATGCCCTTGAGCATATGAATGTTGTTTTCTCCCTAGTAGCAACGGCACATCTACCACCTTAGAGGTTTCTGTCACTCCCCCAGGTGAAATAGAGACATGAACCCACTATCGAGCATAAATACCCCCTCTTGGAGTCACTAGCAACTACTCGGCCAAGATAGCTACTAACAACGGAGAGCATGCAAGATCATAAACAACATAGAGATAACAAAAGATATAATTCAGTACAGCAACTTAATCATAAACACCAATATTCATCAGATCCCAACAAACCAACATCATAGAATTACATAACGGTGATCTCAATCATGTAGGGCAGCTCATGAGATCTAAACATGAAGCACATGGTGGAGAAGACAACCATCTAGCTACTGCTATGGACCCATAGTCCAAGGTAGACTACTCACTCATCGCTCCGGAGGCAAGCATGGCGATGAAGAAGACCTCCGGTGGCGATTCCCCTCTCCGGCAGGGTGCCGGGAAGAGCTTCTGGACCCTCCCGATCTTTGGGTCGACGGCGGCGGTGGATCGCGATGTATTCTGGAAAACTGATCGGGCCCTTAGGTTTTTCTCGTCGGGGGGTACTTATAGGCGAAAGAGCGATGTCAGAGGGGGTCCCACGCACCCTCACACATGGCTGGCGCGGCCAGGGGCCTGGCCGCGCCGCCTGTGTGTGTGGGGCCCACATGGCCCTACTCCTTCTCTCCTTCGGATGTCTGGAAGCTTCCGGGTAAAATATGACTTCAGGAACTTGTTTCGTCCAATTCCGAGAATATTTCCTGTGTATCACTTCTGAAACACAAAAATAGCAGAAAACAGGAAACTGGCACTGTGGCACTTCGTTAATAGGTTAGTTCCGGAAAATGCATGAAAATGCCACTAAGTGTAACGAAACAATAGGCAAATGGTGTAAAACAAGCATGGAGCATCAAAAATTATAGATACGTTTGAGATGTATCACCATCCAACTGCATCTATGACTAATAATCCACTCCCGGGGATATCAATCCGAACACCCCAAAAGTATTAAGTTGCGAACAACAGATAATTGCATTAAGCAAAGTGTGTAATGTAAACAAAGCATATGCCCTTGAGCATATGAATGTTATTTTCTCCCTAGTAGCAACATCACATCTACCACCTTAGAGGTTTCTGTCACTCCCCCAGGTGAAATAGAGGCATGAACCCACTATCGAGCATAAATACCCCCTCTTGGAGTCACTAGCAACTACTCGGCCAAGATAGCTACTAACAACGGAGAGCATGCAAGATCATAAACAGCATAGAGATAACAAAAGATAATATTCAGTACAACAACTCAATCATAAACACCAATATTCATCGGATCCCAACAAACCAAACATGCAGAATTACATAACGGTGATCTCAATCATGTAGGGCAGCTCATGAGATCTAAACATGAAGCACATGGTGGAGAAGACAACCATCTAGCTACTGCTATGGACCCATAGTCCAAGGTAGACTACTCACTCATCGCTCCGGAGGCAAGCATGGCAATGAAGAAGACCTCCGGTGGCGATTCCCCTCTCCGGCAGGGTGCCGGGAAGAGCTTCTGGACCCTCCCGATCTTCGGGTCGACGGCGGCGGTGGATCGCGATGTGTTCTAGAAAACTGATCGGGTTCTTAGGTTTTTTCCGTCGGGAGGTTTTTATAGGCGAAGGGGCGAAGTCAGAGGTGGAGCCAGGCTCCCTCACACGGGGCTCGCGCGGCCAGGGGCCTGGTTGTGCCACCCCTGTGTGTGGGGCCCTGGTGGCCCCCCTCCTACTCTCCTTCAGATCTCTGGAAGCTTCCGGGTAAAATAAGACTTCAGGAACTTGTTTCGTCCAATTCCAAGAATATTTCCTGTGTATCACTTCTGAAACACAAAAATAGCAGAAAACAAGAAACTGGCACTGTGGCAACTCGTTAATAGGTTAGTTCCGGAAAATGCATAAAAGTGCCACGAAGTGTAACGAAACAATAGGCAAATGGTGTAAAAACAAGCATGGAACATCAAAAATTATAGATACGTTGGAGACGTATCACTTCCACCTTAACAAACATAGATAAATCAATTTGTACCACAAATTGCCACTTCTCAGAATCACTAGTAGCTATGAAGATGCATGGTTTTTCACTCAAACCCCTTTGCAAAACATCTTCCCCAAAACATAGTTTGTCTAAATGAGGCTATAATTGTCACACTCATGTATATTTGAATTGCAAATAATTTGATGTAGCCCAATATGAATTATATTGTACAAAACATGCATTTTTCATTTTATAATTCTTTTGTTTGAATCCCTTAGTCTATTTACTATTTACGTGCCCTTAGTTTTTAGCACTACTCAGTTTTGCCCTCAAGTACTGTCACAAATGCTCACAGAAGCCCAAACTTATCCTGATTGGTTGAGCCGTTGTCACACGGATCGACTCCACCAACCGTTGATCCACTGATCTAACGGACAGTATACCCCTCTCCGTCTCTTCGTGGCCACCCCTCTCTCTCTCTTCGTGGCCACCCCTCTCTCTCTGTCGGTGGAATATAGTTTTGGTAATTTGAAACGGCCCAAAAGTGGTATAATTTTGGTATAAACATGAGGCATACATATTTGAGGGATTTCGGTGAATGGATTATTTATCACCCCTCTAACAATTATTAACTATCTTTAGCATTCCATTTATTTTAGGGAATATAGTTTTGGTAATTTGAAACAGCCCAAAAGTGGTATAATTTTGGTAGAAACATGAGACATACATATTTGGCATATTTGGGGGATTTCGGTGAATGGATTATTTATCACCCCTCTAACAATTATCAACTTTCTTTAGTATTCCTTTTCTTTTAGGGAATATAGTTTGGGATATAGTTTTAGTTATTTGAATCCCAAAAGTGGTATAATTTTGGTAGAAATATGAGACATACATATTTGGCATATTTGGGGGATTTCGGTGAATGGATTATTTATCACCCCTCTAACAATTATCAACTTTCTTTAGCATTCCTTTTCTTTTAGGGAATATAGTTTGGGATATAGTTTTGGTTATTTGAAACGTCCCAAAAGTGGTATAATTTTGGTAGAAACATGAGACATACATATTTGGCATATTTGTGGGATTTTGGTGAATGCATTATTTGTCACCCCTCTAACAATTATCAACTATCTTTAGCATTCCTATATTCGCTAACACTAATTTTTTTTGGTAATTTCAGTGAATGCACACACTAACTTTGAAAACAACTACAATTACATGTAACTGAATAATTGATTTGCAACAAGGGATCCATTGTAACAACTTCTAGCGCCTGATGAGCAATGATAAGAATCCGATCGCAATTATACAACAAATAAAACAATCAGCCATCAGATTAGCTTGCTTCTTCAACTCGATTAGCTACCTTAACTGCTTGTTCATTTTCTTCAGTTCTCCCTTCACTTCCACCAGTTCTGTATTGGGAGCATTAGGCACAATCGGAACGGCTCCTCTCTCCGTCCCCCCACCCAAATTGCGCTCCCCAATAGCGCCAATTGATTCCTGCAATTGAAGCCTCTGAACGTACACAACGATCCACTTGAAATACCTGCATTTCTTCAGGATCTGAAAACAACAATGTGAACCCTAAATCCAAAATTTGAGGGAATAACAAGAAAATCGAGAGAAAACAGAGCAATTGGACCGAGATCTAACCTTATCCCCCTCTCTATATGGCAAGCTCTCGCATGCAAGGAACTCACGTCCACAGTTGCCGTTGTCGTTCGTCTTACAGATCAACCGCTTGAGAGGCTCCTGGCGTGGGCAGTCAGGGCATCTTGTCAAAGGCACGGGTCCATACTGCGGCCATGAAGAACGGGAGGTCGAAGAGAAATAAGACATCACCCGCCTACCGGAGAAGGGCTGCCGCTAGCGGAGAAGAAGAACAATGGGCCACGGGAAAAGAAAGGGGAAGCAAAGGCACGGGCGCGGGGCTGGCTCGGGCTCCCATTTTGCAACGGGCACCTGGGTAAACTGTGGGTCCGGCGCGCTAACATGGATAAGTTGTGGGTCCCACGATGGTCTGGATAAGTGGAGGCGTGTCCACTGCGGGGCACCAACAACGGCCCCACTTACCCGCACCAACCAACGGTCAACTAAACGGAAATCCTCCCGTCCGAGCTCCTTGTGAGGGTTTCAGACAAGGGCTTGGGCAAAACTGAAGAAAAACTAAGCGGTTGGGGAAAACTGAGCACAACTAAGGACCCGAGGGCACAAAATAGAAATCCCTAATTATTTAGCTAAATTATCCATTCTTATTCTAGGCTTGTGGTTTGTCATTTTTTAATCTTGCAGACTGCCATACATGACAGTAACAATAAAAATCTTGTAGACTGGCATACATGACACGATAACAGTAATACTGGTGAATCAATTTGAGCTTACAATTTCGCTATCCTCATATGATCCTCTGCCCTCTTTTTAGACCTCGTCACCGGTATGTTTGGCTGAATTGGCTGAACTCCTATATTTGTTGTGCCTGCATTTTTGTGTGTTAAGGGAAGTAGGGTACCATTATACGGTTTGTATTAGGTGTTTTTTTTACAGCAGATACTCTGTTTATGATTTACTCCCTTCGTTTCAAAATATAAGATGTTTTAATTTTGTGAAGCAAATATATCTAGATATCTTTTAGTGTGTAGGTTCACTCAAATATACACACTAAACGGTGTCTAGATGCATTTGCTTCACAAATCTAAAACATCTTATATTTTGAAACGGAGGGAGTAGATGATAGATGATTTATCTTATATAAATGTTATGGTTCATGGTATTGTTACATGTACATTGATAATTTATCTCACTGTGAGGATGCGTTCAACTGTGTTTTACTTCCTTGTTTATTGAAAATGGGTGAATTTTTTATTGTGGTGCAGTAGCTACAATGGTGAAGAAACAGAAGGTTGACGATGTTGCTGCAGAATCACGTGTACGGAACAGGGCATCGGCTGTGAAGAAACGGAAGGTTGACGATGTTGATGCAGAATCACGTGTACGGAACAGTGCATCGGCTGTGAAGAAACGGAAGGTTGACGATGTTGATGCAGAATCACGTAAACGAAAAAGGGCATCGCCTTCTCGTGTTGTCCAATTAAGTGACTTCATGTTAAAAGATCAGAAGGACGCAGTGAAAGAGATGAATTTCGGTAGTATGCTTGACATTAAGTGTCACCATCTGCATTATCCTTTGATCAAATGGCTTGCGGGGAAATATGAAAAGTATTCTCTTGAGTTTGTTATTCCGGGAAGAGGAAGGATCCCCCTGAATGAATTGGCAGTGTACCTCTCTCTCGGTTTACCTCGTGGCACTGAGCCAGTTGTCTATGCTTTTGACCGCAAGGTCCAGGCTGTGCTTGGTCATGTCCTATTCTCTGACTATGGCAGTACCCAAAACTACTCGGGTGCATGAGATTTTGAAGGGAATGAAATCTGCTGAAGAGGATTTCAAGCAGATTTATGTGATGTACCTTGTTTCAAAGATTTTGAACCCTTCTACGAGTACCTGTGTTAGCAACAGGTGCTATCCAGTGATGGTGAGTTTTCAGATACTGGTGCATTTTTGTGTTTTTATACCTTTCATGATTTCTAATATGGGTAAATTACATAATTCTTTTTTATAGGATAACATTGCCAATGTGCACAATATGAATTGGTGCAAATTTGTGGATGACGAACTACATGAGAAGCTTTCCCAGGGGAATTTTTCACAGGCCTGCCTATTCCACATGTAGGTATACATTTTCCTTGCTCTAAATCTTTTTAATGAATATATGTTTTGTTTTATTACATCCTTTTAAAAAAAATTCCTTTTAGCTGAGTTATGTTGATTCGCTTGACGCAAGCGGGTTAGGCCTTGTGCTTCATTCTGGAGCATTTGCTGTAAACAGATGGTCTAAAAAACTTATTGACACCGCTTTGTCTGCTGATATGCAAAACGATGGGAAATAGTTTGGAAAGCTTACGGTATTTTACTAGATTATTTATTCATATAACTGAATTTGTGTAACATATCTTCTCATATGAACTTTCCTCTTTTTTGGGAAGCTTAAACCTGAGTTTGTCCCCCACTATACTCTGTTTGGTGGTGCTGAAGGTTTCGATAAGTGGATGGATACATGGAAGAATCCAAATTGGACATATGAGGTAATTTCACTTCAAATTTTATATATTATTGCTATTTATTTTCATATTTTTCTTGTGTTTTTCATTATGTTTTCATTTCTCTCTTTTTATTTCATGAAAAAGCACAAGCTATTAATGCGGCGACTGATATTACATCTGGTATGATTTCCTTGATGGGGCCTTTTTTGCACCGGTGGCCAACTGGTGGAGCTGTATTGGCAAACCAGTTCCATAATGTTGTGCGTGATTTGCACATCTGTGGACCTAGCACAACTGTTTCTCCTGCTAGGTTTACTCGTTCAGCCGCTGCTGCAATGAAGGGTGGAGATATCACTTGTACAGGGTTGCATCCAAATGCTGGAGCTGATTTGGCGAACCAGTTCGGTAATGTTGCGCACGGTTTGCACGCAAGTGGACCTAGCACAAGTGTTTCTCCTGCTAGGTTTATTCATCCAGACCCGGATAAACGAGCTGCAAAGAAGTTGACTCCTAAGAGGTACATCACCTTTTTACCATTTCCATTTTTTTGTATTATTTCTCTCATTTATTGTGTCATTTGTTTTTTATATTTGTGAAGTGTTTATATCAACTATATTACTGTAGCCTTGTTCTTCAACTTGCTGTTGGTATGTTTTTTAGTTTTGCATGGATAAGTTATGTATAGCTGACTTTCATGTGGGTAACTTATTATTGTAGTTCCTGTTTTTGATATATCATGCATTTTCTATGTGCCACTTAATATGTACGAGCTTTATTTGATTTAGGTTATACAATGCATGTATTTCTTAATATATTTTTATGACTTTGCATCACATACATTTTTTCGCATGTTTGTACTGATTTTTTGATACTTTTTATCAGGAAGAATATTCCCAAGGGTTGAAATTGCTGTGGTGGAGGCCACCGACCACCACTGTGTCTACGAATTCCATCATCATCATGTTCACCGTGCCCGAAAACATTGGCAGCTAGTTGCTGCGGCCAAGCAAAATAGGATTTTCAGTCCCGTGCCCGCCATCTGTCAGAACCTCCACTGAACATCCACACAATCGAAACTGGATGAAATGGCTACATTTTTTCTTATTGAATTCAGATACAGTAAACATAATATCCACCTTTCTATTTAGTTTTCTTTTTTTTTCTCCAAAACATATCTTCATGCTCTAATGTCCACACCAGATATGGACCGAACTATCTCATAACGTTCTAAACCTCCCAAGTACCGCATGAATGGGCTAACAACCTCCATGTGATGAAGAGCCAACATCTAGCCGTACCAGGCAGGCACTTATGCCGCCGACTCCTGCCATGTTGCTACCTGTCCATTTGGGGGTATATAGGGTGCCAAGGACTCAAGTCTAAGGCAGATTATTGAGTATAGACGATAAATCGAGCAAAACCGTGCAAATACCACATCTTGAAATCCTAACCGCACAGATGTTGCGCGTGGAACAAAATCAACATTTTGGCAAGACACGTAGAAACCAAATTTGATGGAGTAGCATTTTGCTAACCAATGCACGTTGTTTGTCTCACAAGAACATGATAATATCTTTTGCTCCTGAGTTCAAGTGATTCCATTTAAAAAAATATATATTCACAAGTCTTTAAAAGATCCGAATAAATTGTTTAATGTGCGCAATAACGTAATACTATCTTACAATCATGCAAAATCTAAGCGCAATTTTCTAAGATTTGGGGATACACAAAGTGACCTTTTTTTTAGTTTCTCAAAATATGGATCGCTCACCTTATCATTCTATGTATCTCACAAAGCAACGTATTTTAAATGAATATTTTAAATGTTTATACAATACATTATTGAATACACTCAATGTGTTATGCAACTTTACGAAAATTCTCAAAATGGTTTTCGACTTTAAAAAATAAAAGAATCGGTGGATCCTGAGAGCATAGATCCCTACTCCGCAAACAGTCTAGTTAATATCGATGTAGTTTGCTCCAACTACTTCATGTCTTCTGACCGTAACTTCGTATCAGTTTTCAGTTGCATCATGCTTCAACCATATTTTTTCTTCAAGTGTATTTTCCCTACTCCATCGCATGTTTCGGTTGTATTTTTCCTACAACATTTTGTATTTAACCCGCATTGTGCATTTTGATTGCATAGTTCTATATGTATTGAGTGTTTATATATACTGCACTAGTTCAATGCCCATGCGTTGCTACGGGATTTTTACCTATAAAAAATACAGTGCAATGTATATAGCGCATATGAATAAAGATAGCACATGGTATATACAGAAAATTAAGTTCCACTTTGTTTAAAGTGTAGGTATCATTTTACATCATAAATAAAATATGGACCTAACTAATTATGTTTATTACTAATATCTACGCCTTGATACACGTTTGATATTTTTGTACAATGTAATGGATGTTTTTTTTTTGCTTCATTTGCTTGGCACTTGAGAAGTATGTCATCCTACATGAGAATTAATTATCATTATCATGAGTATATTAGATGTGAATGAAAAGAATATGCACAAATCAATTGAAAAGATACATGAGCAAGAACATAATTATTTCGTACATAGGTCGCCAATAGGTACGTTCCAATGACCATCTTCCTCACCATGTCCTTCTTCTTTCATTGTACCACCCTAGTGGGATTATCATCACTCCCTCCTCCTCCGACATTGATGACCAACAATCTGTCGGAAATATGACATGCCCTTAAGAACTCGGCAGCGACCATATAGGCCTATATGGATAGAGGCTCTACCGAACATATTGCACCTATCACAGAAGTCAAAGTAACCTCAGGTGCGTCCTACGAGACCCAGGCACAAAGGGATCGCAGTTCCACTTCCCCGTTGTTGCTGTTACCACTAGCTTGCCATCGAATGCAATGGTGCAAAGGCCTCCATGAGCGCCAGCATATAAAGAGGAGGTGCCACGGTCGTGGCCGCATGCATCCTTCGATGATGAGACGAGGTTGTTGGCCTCTTGCTCCTGCATGGTCTGCTTCGTGCATGATGCTCCTTCCATATTGTCGCCCTTCTCTTATGTCTGCAATTCTATTGCGCAATGCCCACGCCACGAAAACCCTAGCTAGGGTCGACGACACCTCATGCGCGGCTAGCAAGGCCCATGGCTATCCGAGCAGCGGAGGCACCGAAGGTAGTATAAACTACAACCGGTAGACTTTAATTCGTGCATGAAGATTAGAGCAGCCATAACAAGGCAGTAAAACATGATCGTTGACATTAGAATCTTGTTGTATTAACAGTCGCCGCTGTTAATCTCAAATCGAGGGTAAGATTAGATTAAGAAGTTTAATTAGGGCCTCATAAGAGGCCGAACGTTCTAGGATGAGCCATTCCCTTCTTATATATTATTTATTGTTTTTAGTTTTGTTTTTTCTAAAAAAATGAAATTTTTGTTACTTAAGCAATATGCGTGATTGCACTGTGGCTGCTCAATTAACCTGGTAGTTTGTTTTCTCGCTCAATCGATCAACTGCTAATTTAAAAGTTTGCACAAAAAATGCTGATTTAATAGGAAGATCGATTGGGAGAATTAATTTTGGAGCAAGATTATAGGGATCCACGCTTCTGCCCAATCAACTGCCATGTTTATAGGAAAGCAATCACGGATTGCAATCACGGAGCAACAATTTTTGGTGATTGCTTTCTATGTATAACGGTGATTGCTTTCTATGTATAACGGTGTATATACTTCCTTAACTGGATTTTGTGTCATTACTCATTAAGTATTTCCATTTCTGCTTTCGTTGTTCTCTGATTGAACGGTTTGGATTTTATTTTTTGCTGGCGATTGTGTGGTCTAGATGGCTCCAATGTTAGATGTCAAATATTTTTGAAGCGACGTACCATCACAAACTCCAATTTAATAGTAAAGATTGGTGTTCTCGTCCGATCATATGGGAGAGCAATTTCACTCCCTGTCGCGTATCCAAAACACTAACTCGCTTGTAACCCCTCTATTTAGGTTTATAAATTCATTGAGACTTTCGAGCCAAACAATGCCCATAATTCTAGCTAACGAAATAAGAGGTTTAGGAGTCTTAACTTTTATTGACTACCCCTTTGTTCCTAATTATAAGATGTTATAGACTTTTTTAGAATGACATGTATATGGACTCATTTTAATGTATCTATTCAGTCACTTTAGTCTGTATCTAGTTTATATTAAAACAACTAAAACATCATATATTTAGAAACAGAGGGAGTAACAAGTATCATCTACTCCCTCAGTTTGGCTTTATAATTCCTACTAGAATTTTAATCCAAACTTTGACCATGATTTAATTGATAAAATAGAAGTTATATGACAAAAATGCTATTGTTGGATTCGTGCATTTGTGGCATGAGCAGAAAAAAGATGAAGTGGCTAACGCCAAAAACTTAAATAGTCTAGATGTCAGTAGAAGTCTAGCCGCTTTCATCAGTTTAGACTTTTCAATGAGTTGACTAGGGATGAAAACAGAGCGGATACGGACGGATAGTAGTGACACCGTATTCGTTACTATATTATTTTCCGAATCGGAATCGGAGCGGATAGTGTGCGGATACGAATACGGAATCAGAATCTATCGGTAATGAATACAGACCGAATACGGTTCGGTTGCGGATAAACATTTTATCGGATCTATCGTTGATAATAAAGTATCAATTATACTCGCTTCGTCCCGAATTACCCCGCATTTTGGGTTTTGGTAAAGACCAACTTTGTAAACTTTGACTAAACGTACAAGAAAAAATATAAATATTTACAATATAAAATAGATAGTGTTAGAATCAACAAAAAAAATTCTATTATATATGTTTATATTGTAGAATTTGATATTTTTACCAATATATGCTTGATCAAACTTTATCTAGTTTGATTTTGATCGAACCTAGAAATAACTATCAGAGGGAGAATAATGAGGACATTCTCCCCTAAATCCTGTGTTTTTTCTGTCTATATTTTGATAGTCCTGCAAATCGGATCGAAGAGCCTCTAGTCCTCGAACAAACCATGCATCATCGCAAGCCCGTTCGAGATTTCCATATCGGCCCCTGCGCTGTACTGCCGCGCAGCATCTCTCTTGGCAGTGACGACTCTCTCTCTTCAGCGTGAGAATCTTTTTTCTATTCCCCTATAGGGGGTGAAAAGAGGAAACGAATAGGTTGTGCACTGCAGCGGCGCATGCGTGCAGCCTACTGTAGTAGGGGCATGCCTGCTTTCTTTTGTTTATCTAACCTAGTAAAGTATATATACTGCTCATGATTTCGTGCTGGAACGGGCGGATTCTCGTCACGTCTGAAGCGACGGGTCGCGTACAGCATCTGCGGTCTTTACCTCACATCTGCCTGCTGCCGCCACTGATTAGATGGATCGATCAGACGTTTCGTACCGTACGTGTGCCTTTGGGAGAGGCTATCGCGCCGAGTCGTGCAGTACCACCACCGCGCTCCCGTGCATAGTGGATCGTCTTGTCGACGGTCGTCCTCGGATGCGCTCGCCGTGGACAGCGCCGGCGATCGATTTGACGCCGGAGCCGTGCGCAGAAGCAAAGCAATGGCATTGGCCAGTAGTGAAAATCGACAAAATGGAATTTTCTTAAAAGTTCAGCATAAATAAAATAGAATAAATCGGGTTTGTATATTCTTTTCAAAAGTAGCCTCTTTCGTGCTAGGGATGGGCACCATGCTAGATAAATAAGAGCGTCCACAATGCGTAGCCAAACGAGGTTTTAAATAAAGTTTTTGGCTTCTGAAACTAATTTCCTATATTGTGAGATAGTTTCAAAAGAACGAAAACAGAAAAGAAGCTTAGCAAAGAAAATTCATTGTTTAAGTTGTAATTTGGATCCACGGCCACGGTGCAGATATTTAGCTATGGTCATATTGTAGAGCACTAGTCATATTTCACTCTCCTGCTAAACCAAGCGTTATGTCAGATTCGGCCATCTACACGTTTGTGGCTGCCTTAACATGATGGCCTTGCCGCCTAGGACGTAACTAGCGGCCTGACCCAAATAAACCACGCCGGTTTGATTTCCTTCGTGCGGATAAGAGGACCAAAAAATGAAGGCTTACCGGTCTGATCTAAAATGAACAAGGGGAGGATAGACCCATTCTTGGCTCAGATTTACTCCAAAAAATGTGGGCATGCCCACTCGTGACCTCTCTGGGTCTGCCTGCCAGCGACCCTGCGTGTGTGGTCGTTCTCAACACGCCAGGCAATAGCCCTACTTTTCCTAGGGTTTATCTATATTTTTTATGTTTTTATTTTTCCCACACTATGTAAAATATTTCTCATATTTAATAAAAATGGGTCAAGAAAACATTTACGCGTCACTTTATATCCACTGGCCGACCTAAACCAAATCGATGTTCGAAATGGATTACCCCGCTGGATATGCCCTAAGGCAAGGACGCTACTACCTCCGTTCTAACATATGTTTTCTAGAAAGCTAGCTTTTAAAAAAACTTATATTTCATGAGATAATAATATCTACCATGGCGTTGCCTCGGACATGGAAAGAGACCTTTTTTAGAAATAAACTAAGCCTGATTATTTTGTGCTCGAGTTTTTGAAAGTTAGTCATTTTTGTCGGGTTTCACTGGCCAGTAAACTATAGTAAAAAAAAGGTATGTCTTCCAAGGTCTGACTACCGCCGTTCTCTAGCCCCAAGCTGCCAGTAAACCGCTTTCGCTTCACACTGCAGCATTAAAAATCACCACCCCTCCCTCTCTACAGTGACCACACGTACATACCCTCCACTCTCTCTCAACCTGGATGCTACTGCAAACACTGTACATAGCGAGACAGCACGAGGGGAGGAAGCTGATGATGCAGGGCATGATGCCACCATAGTCAGAGAATCCCAGGAGGAAGAAGAAGAAAAAGCAAGCTACCAGCAGGGGACGGGGGAGCAGAGCACGTCGCGCCCCAAGACAGCCAATCACCCAACCATACCATGGAAGAAGCGGAGCCAGCGGCAGAATGCGGCATCGCCGGCGGGGAGCAGCCAGGCCACGGGACGCCCAAAGCCGCGGGCACCCCGAATCGGCCGCGGGACCCGGAGGAGGACCCTGCCGCCCCGGCGCCGCTGCGGCGGGGGCTGGCGGCCGCGCGGGCGCGGCGGAGGGCGGGCGTCGCCACGCCCTCGCCGTCCTGGAAGCTGGACCCGTCCCCGCCGCGGGCGCCGGAGGAGTCGCCCGTTGAAGTCGCGGCGGGAAGGAGGAGCTCGTCGGGCGCGTCGGCGCGCCAGCTGGGCGCCACCCTCTGGGAGATCCAGGACGTCGTCAGGGCCGCCGGCGCCGGCCGCCGGATCCGCAGGCGCGAGCGGAGGGCGGTCGCCGCGTCCCCCTCCCGCCGCGACGACGACGACGGCGTGGATCGGGTGAGAAAATCCGCTTTTTTCTTCGGTCAACGTGGTGACGGTGGTAGTCAGTTGCTGTCTGTTATTTCCTTTCCATCTTTTTCTGAACGTCGTTGTCTCTGAATTTTCGGTGGATCAGCGCCCTCATAAGTTGGAGTTTGCCCTTAATTTAGTCTACTTGCCAGTGCTGCAGATAGAAAATTAAGGTTACTAACTTGTGCGCGACAGCAACCTGAAGAACAGCGATGTCCTTTTTTTAGATGAAGAACAGTGATGTTCTTAGCAGCATAGGCTTTCTTGGCTTCTGCATATTTTAGCAACCTGTGGGTTAGAAGTTCCTAAGCGAAATCTGCCCCTTTGGGATTTCTACCCACTCCCTCAACTTGTGTATGCTCTGTCAATCATTGTTTGTTCTTCACTTCTGTTTTGTTGAGATATCAAAAAAGTCTACAAGACAAGAAGTAATGTGCAATAAAGCCACATTCTAGTGCTGAGTATATACTTGTACCTTCCTTTCAATTGAGAGTTAGCTCGTACATCCTTATGCCCATGCTAGGAATTCATAAATACTACTACTAGAAGGAAATTTTCTTCAGAATCTTAGCTCTTATTTGGATTTAAGAATTTCATTGGTTGATATTGAAAGCTAAGTGACATCGAAGGTTAAAAGGAAAAACCTCCAGTTGATTAATCACAAATCATTAGCAGATAAATATATCTAGCAGCCCTATGTAGACTTAGTTCTGTAAAATGGAATTCATTCGGAATTTATACCTGGCACCTGTGACGAGGGTTAAACTCGACAAATGTCCTAGATGAAGGACTTAGGATCGGGGAGATAGGGCGTCGGATGAACTCGAAGGTAAACTTGCTTGGTTTATGATCGTTAGTCTTTCTTTTTTGGGTGTGGCTAATTTGCAGCCTAACTCTCATTCAAGTGATGTCATCTCCACAATTTTGCACTACGTGAACAACTTTTTACCGTGTGAATATTTTTTGTACTGCGTGTACTTTTTTTCAGTTGCAACCTTACATGCAAATGAAAATCATAGTTGCAACCCGACTTGCAACTCATAGGGCTGAAAAAATCGCAGTTCAACCCTGCTTGCAACTCATAGGATGCACGAATCACAATGCAATCTGACGGTCATGTAGTTGAATGAGCTCTAACTTAATACTCATTCGACTCAGATTTTTGCGAAACCGGTTTCTTACGTACGCCCAGCGGAAGTTCCAATTCTGAAGGTATAGAAATATCTTCTATCCTTTGGGAGCTTTGCCATAAGATGTTGGCAATTTTACTTCGAGCTCGAGATTATGGTTTCTCCTTCCATTTATAATTTAATGTTTCCACACTATGTAATGATCCGAGAATATGTGGGAAAACATACCTGTGCATGTCTTCTAAATTTTATTTCCCTGACAAAAGGGAAAACTCGCAGCTTCTATTAGATTATCCAAAATATTACAAGGTAAGCATATGAAGAAAATGTCACAGTAATAAGATGGGTAACATAACTCTGTGGGGACAACGATAATATACAGTATGAAAATGGTAGAGGCGTAGAGAAGTGCGAGCTTGCAGTCTAAGACTGGTACAGTCAAAAAGGCTTACGGTCTACATTATCTAGCTTGTATACTCATGTTTCTTTCGAAGTCTAAGTGCCATAAAGTTACATTTCTCTAATACACACCAAAAGGCTTCTACCCTCCAGGATCTAACCTTTCACGATTCATTTTGGAAGCATTATTTGTTTCTGCTTTCCTGGTTACCTGAACAATGCCGCTACACATGCCAGGCAATAAGGTTTTCAGTTTATCTGGTACTTACGGAGCACATTACATGTATTTATTTGGTGCGATCTTGTAGGATCATGCTCTGTTTTTAGATAGTTTTCTGATGCAGATAAATTTGCTAGCAGCGCCAACATTCAATGATTTCAGGTTTACTAAGCTCGTGCACACTGTCTTGGATATGATCCCAACAAGAATATCATGAAATTTACATTTGACTTATGCCTCCTGAACTTGGTTTAGTTAAAGGGCGTAATGCATTCTGGTGGGGTGCCAAAGCTTAAGTTCCTTCTTCTTTTGTTCCAAAATCCGTGCATTTTAAACTTTCTTAATGCGATTCTAATGGAGAGAGTCATGCTTTCTGCTGGAAGTCTTACAGCTAAGTGTTTTGTTCTTTTACAAAGCCATGAATTCTGAATTCCACCTTTTCTCTCGCATTTCAGCCACATATTTCAGGTTGCTGTGGTGGTGATCTTTCAACACCGTTGATGGAACATGAAAAGTTACATGAAGATAGATGTCATTCAAGGCAGTCTCTTTCTCCTGCAAGTTACACTAGCTCAATTGGGGTATGCACACACATTTCCTCTCTTATACCCGCCCCTTGTTAATTTTGATGTTTTACTTGTGTCATTGTGGAATAAATTGAGCATTTGAATCTGTAGAAGAGTGACTGGCATGCTATTATGTTTTGTTATCTATAGACTGGGATGCTATTTCTGTAGTCTCTTTCAGCCTAATCTGTGTGAGAGAGTGCATGATACTTGTAATGCCATTTTCTAGGAATCTATTTACAATCACATTCTTGCTTTTTATGCCGTTAATGAGGCCAAGCATCGTTACTGGTTTAGTATTTTGCAGCTATAAATATGATTTGGAGGAAACATGTTTTTCACAATTGTATTTCTTGTTTCTTCATTATACAGGCTGCTACCATAAACCTTGTCAGTCCTACTCGGTCATTGAATTTCAGGGATAGATATCGGGACGCAGGGTGCAATCTTAAAACATCAACAGAGCTATTGAAAGTTCTGAATCGCATTTGGAGCTTGGAAGAACAGCACGCAGTTGATGTGTCAGCGGTTAAGGGATTAAAACTGGAGTTGCAGAATACACAAGCACGTGTTCAGGAGCTTACGCAAGAGAGGCAGCGATATCGCTATGAGGTCGATTCTCTGGCCAGGCAAGTCGCGGAAGACAAAATGGCTCGGAAAAATAATGAACAAGAAAAGCTTAGAGCAACCGTTTGTTCACTGCAAGAGGAACTTGAAGCTGAGAGACATCTGAGGAAACATTCTGAGAGTCTCCACAGGAAGCTAGGCAAAGAGTTGTCTGCGATGAAACCGGCATTTCTCAAGGCTGTAAAGGACTTGGAGAAAGAGCAGAAAGCAACTCGCCTGTTGGAAGATCTTTGCGATGAGTTTGCCCTAGGAATCAGAAACTACGAAGAGGAAGTCCGGGTGTTAAAGCAAAGGCATGCAAAGGAGTATGAACATAAGACTGATAAGTTGGTGGTTCATATTTCAGAAGCATGGCTTGATGAGCGGATACAGATGCAGAACGCTGATGCCAGGGGAGATTCAGAAGGGAAAACCTCAATTACGGAGAGATTGAGCAGCGAAATACAGAGTTTTCTTCATGGTAGAAGATTAAGCAACTTGCATGGTGCTAACAAACATACTGGTAATGAAAAGGGAGATGCAAGCTTGTGTCGGCAGTCCCTTGAATCTCTGCATTTAAATGGAGCCACTAGTGCTCCTAGGTTAGCTGAAGATGATGATGATGATTCTGTTGCTAGCGACTTGCATTGCTTTGAACTGAACATGCATGGAAGTGCCATGCGGAATGCTGACCTTGCAGAAACTCGACGAACAGTCACAGGCTGCATGTACTCACCAATGAGAAGATTAGACTTCTCCGATGGTGCATCTGTTGAGGGCTCAAGGATCTCAACTGCAAGACGTTCAGAAAAGGACAAAGTAAAGTCATGCAGCAGAAAAGCACAGCTGAATGCTTCGACACCAGAAATCAGCTCCCGCAATGGTGACAAAATTGATCCTATAGATGAGCAGAATGAAACAGTTACGACCCAGGTTTCTCGACGATTGCATGATGACTTGTTGAAGATCAAATCAGGGGCTCCTCAACATGCATTTTTAGAGCGAAAATCCTATGACCATCATCCCCGGATAAATCAGTTTCGTGAATACGGCGATCTACACAATCTGCAGAGTCCATCCCGGCAGCTGAGGAATGAACGCACATTGTTAGATTATCAGTTATCTGAATGTGCTATTACAGGCGATCTACGCAATCTGCGCAGTCCAGCCCGGCAGCTGAAGAATCATCGCATGTCGGTAGATTGTCAAATATCTGAATGTGCTACTATAGTTCACCAGCACAATCCGCGCACTCCATCTCAGCAACTGAAGAATCAACGCTCATCTTTAGATCATGAAATATCTGAATCCTCACCAGCGCAGTCTCTAGGCACAAAGGACAATACCCTGAAGGCAAAATTACTGCAAGCTAGGTTAGAGGGGCAGCATGCCCGGATCAGGGCATCAGTGTGTCCCTTGGTCAGCACAAGAAGGAAATGAGAACATTAACTGGTACCCTTGAGCTAGCTACAGCGGTGTAGTTTCCTACAACGTGGAGTTGCATTGTAAGATATCTGACGTGATAGCTATGGTGTGTTTCACTCCGTATGTTTGATTCTCATGCACATCTCAGGTAGCAGGATATGCGAATTCCAGCAGCATGGGAAGAATTTTCTTAAGTAGATTTGCATCATTCAGACTGAATTATTGAATGTAGAGATGGACTTTTAGTAATCACCTGTTGTAATTCTGTATAGTAATGCTCTTACTACTTGGTTTTGCCGAGGTCAGTCCCCGACCTCTTTGATTCACAGATATTTCAGGGTGAACAATTCAATCGCCGCAAGAAAAACGAAAAAAAAAAATCTGAATCAAGCAGGTCAGTTGTATTTATCTTTCACTGGTAGATACTGTTTTCAGCTCTTAATATCTATGTTCATACCCAAGGTTCTTGAGCAGTTGAGCCAACATTCTTAGATAAAATGAAACAGGGGGCATATTGGATGAACTGGACACGTAAGGTACTAATGCACTAGGACAGCATAATAGTTCGTGAATACTATGTAAGACATGAAAATGTGCAGTATGCTTCTGTTTTCCTTCCACTCTTCCAGATGATACAGTTAATCTAAGAAACAGAACATCTCGAGTTATGTATTGAAGATATCAACATGCTTGTTTTCCTTTCTTTATATTTCTTCAGATTCAACAAAGTGGGTTAAGATATGTGTCGTAATTACATGTGGCGAACGGTAAAGCTTAATCAAACTTTGAAACCCACTTTTGCTCAAAATCTCTGCCGGTCATAGAAAGTATGGCGTCACAACAGTTGGCAAGATTTGCAACAAAAAAAACTAACAAGGATAATATTTGGTGAAGGAAATCAGTGAAAACCCGGAAATTCATTTTGGCTTCCATGTGCATATACTTCCTTTATTGGAAAAATATATTTCCAAATGTTAAATTTTTTTGATGAAAAATTATGTGCATACATATCCACATTGTATGTATGTACGCTAAAGTTTCACAAAAAAACGATACCTTTTGTGTGCCATATAAAAAAGACAAAAAAAAGTATTGTGAAAAGCCCTATTTTAGCATCAAAACTTGTCTTTTTTTGGCTAGGGCACATAAAGTATCAGTTTTTCATGAAACGACATTGTGAGCATGTACAATAGGAAGATCTACGTGCGAATTTTTGTTTTAGAATTTTTTAACATTTTAAAACATGATTAAAATGTATTTTAAATAAAGGGTATGTATACACATGGGAGCGTGAAAATTGAGTTATAAAGTTTTCAAATATTTAGAATGAACTGTCGATTTAGTTCAGTTGGAATGCATTTGTTGATGATGATATATATGTTATTGTCAGATTGGATTTTTTTTACTGCTCTATACACCCAAATTGCAAATCCTTGTCTGCCCATGGGCGAGGGTCGGGGTCAAACAGATCCCCGTACTCGTAAGTAAATACTATCATTGGTTTAGGTGATCTATCCGGCCGCAGCTCGCTTGGCACCCCCAAAATATTTTTTGAGGTACCCTATAGCAGCTTCTCGGTATCGGGATATCCGAGATTTGCTACAGTTGCTCTTATGCAACATTTATAAGCTTCCTAGCTTTGAGATCCTCTAGTGAATCAACAGGCTGCTTTCGCTGGGCCCACTAGCAAGGGAACTAGAGAATTTGGATTTTTTTAATTTGTTATTATCCTAAATGGAATAGACAAAATTGGGCATTTTGGATATTTTTGGAAAAAAATTGGATGTAAAGGGCAAACCGAAAATTGACCAGAAATGACCAAAATCTGCCCATAATTGAAAACAATAATCAATATAATATATCTCATACTAATCTATACAATACAAAGAAGTAAAAATAAAATCACAAAGCATTTGGACTTCCAAAAGAAAAAATCTCAAGGACTCAAATTGTCATTTTGCTTATACAATGACCTACGCATCAATGCAAAGTCTAGAAGCTAATCTTACTGAATATAAGAATACCCAAGCAACTTGCTATGGCGGTCGTGGAGTAGGAAAAAGGGTGGCAATCTCCTTGTTGTTGTCCATGCAGTAGAAAAATGAATCAAGGATGCACAACGGATGGAGAAGTGAGCTAGTGTTGGCGTTGCAGATGGAGAAGGGAGCTGGCAGCCAGAGGAGCCTACCGCCCGACCTGTGCACACGCTGTCGTTGCTTCGCTCAGAGAGGACTAGGGGAAATGAAAAAATTAGGTTTAAAACACAGTTTGTAGCTTTAATACCTTCAAAAAGTCAAGTAAGGGCGGGCTGGTGGTTTGACTAGACCAGAAATTCAAAATGGGCCAAGATATTTTGTCTGATAAACATTTTTATCGGTCCGAGATGAATTGGGTGAATTCCATCTAAAATGTTGTTCTTTTGGCCAAAATGCTTAGATGTTGGTCGAATCGAGTGTCTTTGGTTCATCACTATGGCGCTTTTGTTAGTCATATTTACAGCGCTTAGCTATCGGTGGAATCGGGAGCCGGTGGTTTCTTCGGCTTTGGACCCTCGGTTGGGCCCTACCTGGCAGCTTGTGAACATTTTGTCCAAGGCGTGCGTGTCATTGCGGTGTGTCGTATATAGGTGCAAGTGGTCGATGCGGAAGCAAGACGAGAGTCTTTTCCGTATTGCTATGGTGGTGCCGTGGTGGCTCAGGTGGAGTGTGTCACGGAGAGCAGCAATACAGTGACCATGTGTCATCCTACGAAACACGCCTAGCCTCACGTGCTGCACCTAGGGTTAAAACTCATCGAGCTGACAACAAAACTATGTACACGTCGACAAATCAGAAACCATATTACACAAATTTAGCGTTCGTACAAGAGGACGGCATGGCATAGCGCACTAGGCCCATCTAGTACAACATAACAATGGTCTCGAGTGGGAGCTGGCGTTCTGCAATCATAAGGAGCTCCCTAATTGCATAAATCATGCTTCATGCATGTCCAAGGACACGAGCTTCGAGCAAAGTACACGAGAAAAATGATGAATCCCACATTTTTCTCACCCACATACTGCACAAGTGCAAAACCCCATGACCCCAAATCTATTGGGAAAATGTATTTCTCGTCATAGTCTCCAATCATGCACATACCTCTATAAACAGGTCACGGTTCTCCACCAGCTGAAGAGACGACCATAAATATAGCGTATCAGTACACCGATAGATAACCTGCAAAGGAGACGAGTTTTTATCGTTGAACACTTTAGCGCTCACACCCTACTAAACGTTCTAAACTAGTTATCAGTACCGTGAAGCTAATATCCGAAGATATTGGCGACACTACATGGGGATAAAGGTTAGAAGTTACTTGGATGATTGACCATATAGATCTAGCGAATTGGCATTGGAAAAAGTGATGCTTAATACTCTTGTCATGATGACAAAATAAACATGAATTTCTTAATCTCGTGCCAATTACTTTTAGCAAGAATGTCTTTGGTTAGAATAACACCTCGACGAAGATACCAACCGAATACTTTTGTTTTTAGTGGTCTTTTCATTTTCCAAATCATCTTGTTATTATCGACTAGAATATCAAGCTGAATCAGCGCATTGTACATAGAATCAATAAAGAATTCACCATTCTTATGTAGATTCCACCGAAACTCATCAAACCTAGGATTTAGTCGCACATGAGCCAAACGTTAAGTAAATCTGGCACTGTGGCAACTCGTTAATATGTTAGTTCCGGAAAATACATAAAAGTGCCACGAAGTGTAACGAAACAATAGGCAAATGGTGTAAAAACAAGCATGAAGCATCAAAAATTATAGATACGTTGGTGACGTATCAAGCATCCCCAAGCTTAACTCCTGCTCGTCCTCGAGTAGGTAAGTGATAACAAAAGAATAATTTTTGAGGTGACATGCACCTACACAATCTTGATCATGTATGTAAGCATTTGTGAGTTGGGATCATAAGAACTTAAAACATGGGCATGAAGATATAATCTTGACAATAAGAACTTAGCAACCATATTGTAAACATGCGAATGAACACAAACAAAAGATCATTAAAATGAAACAATGAAAGTCAAACATGTGTTCAAATCATAAGGAAAAACATACAAATGGTATTCAGCTTGTCCTTCAAAGAGAGCAAAACATAAATGCATAGGACACCTTCAAGTTTAAGAGGGCGACTAGATACAAATAATTTAAGAATAAGTGAAACCAACAATATGAATCAATCAATGAATTTTGGGACAATGCATATCACACTAAGAATGACAACTATGCTCTCTTAATGGTGCATAAAGATAGAAGGTGGTGACTCAACATAAAAGTAGAAGAAAGGCCCTTCGCAGAGGGAAGCAGTGATTGCAAGTTTAATAACCTTCAAAAATTATGGTACTTACCGGCTTTGAGCTCTCATTGCCCCTATCATAAGCATCTTGAATGGTTAAATTTAATGCGAGAACAATTATGAAGCATATGCTTGACAAATCATAAGTTGAAAACCTCGTGTCCCGTGAATACGAGTACCCAAACCTCATGCTACTTTACTTAGAGTCCCAAGCAAGGCTCTTGTCATTGTAAGTATATGCATATCATTGAGAACCGCCAATGGGGTACCTCCGTGCCCGATGATATGGAACAAGCCCACACCAAAATGACAGGACAAGCAGACAATGAACACCTCGACATCTCTTTTATTTGCCTTTTGTTTAGCTTTTTATTGTGAGATGCGTCGTCGAATGTTCACCATGGGTATGCTGCAAATTTCCACCCTGAATTATGCATGGCTTAGATTAGCGGCCCGGCGTTTCCCTAACACATATACAAACTCCATGATCCCCACAAGATTCCCAATTCATTTCACACCGCGGGCATCCATAAACAAAAGATCACGATATCAACTCAAATAAGAAGTGGAATGTTGAAAGCTTGCCCCATGACAGCATGACTGGGCTAGAATCCAACTTACAACTTGCAAGCATAACAACTCAACATAAGAGACCACAATGTCAAATTTTTAAGAACAGGAAAAAGTAAAGTGTGCCTTCCGGTTCGTGAGAGCTTTACTGACCGAGTTTCGCATAACACTGGTAAGAGTTTAATTTGAAGAGAAAATAAAAGCAAGTCAAATTTACTTGGAATAGCAAATTGCTAGTAGGTATGTATGGTGGACACTTTGGAAAACTTTGGCTTTTAGGAGTTGGATGCACGAGTAGAGCTCATACTCAGTACAAGGCGAGGGCTAGCAAAAGACTGGGAGCGACCAACTAAGAGAGCAATAATGGCCATAATCATGCAAAGCGGCAAAGCGACATTAAAAGAAGCATAAGATGGCATCATAAGTCAAAAACTAAATGATCATGAAGGCTATTGGTGACTTTGTAAGAGTCTAACATGTGTGAGCATGCGCCAAGTCAACCCAAATAAAGCATCAAGGAGAAAACCAAAATAATGCTTCCATACAATAAAAACAACGCATGATTTTTTTTCAAAGGCTCATTAAGCAATCTCAGTTATTTGAGACAACTCATGCTACAGCAAAACCACTAAGCATACTATCAAAAAGACATCAAGCATGACATGAAAAAGCCTAAGCCGCAGTCTACACAAGCTCCTTCTTGTACCACTATTTTGCACAAAGCTTTTTCTCTTTTTCAACACCATTTGAAATTTTTAAAGACACCTCTTTTGATGAAAACCAATAAAGATCAGAGGCAAAAATACACCTTGATGAAAAGATATGGCAAGGTCTGAACGCAAATCAAGGCAAAAACGAAAACCAAAAGCAGTAGCGGAAAAAAAAGAACACTCGATTTTTAATAAGAGTGAAAACTAGAGCGTTCTTGGCAAATGAAAACAAGGCAACTTCTCCAAAAGAAATTTGTTGGGGTCCAACCATTTATTGCAGCAAACAAAACAAACTAAACTAACTAAGAAAACTAAAACAACTGATGCTCCAAGAAAAACATATAGTGCATGAAGCAATAAAAATATAGCGTCTTGAAAGGTGACCTGATTTTTGCCGATGAAGAAGGGGTGCCTCGGGGGCATCCCCAAGCTTTGACGCTTGTACTTCTTGGATATTTCTTGGGGTGCTGGGCATCCCCAAGCTTGAGCTTTTGTCCATTCTTCAACTCATCTCATGATTCTCCAATCCCTACACTTGAAAACTTCCTTCATACAAAACTAAACACAATTCTATTAGCAACATTAGTGCAAGCATAACATATAATCAACCTCTTTTTGCTTCAGGTTTCAACTCAAAACCACCACATATATAGCAAATACTACTGTAGCAACCTCCCCTAAAGTTCCGTGATCAAAAGAACTCAAAAGAAAGCGATAAAGTGGCAAACACAAATATTGGCAGAAATCTGTCAAAACTGAACAGCTGACAAAGGTCGAATTTTTTAGGGGTTTTCTGTTGCTCAAATCAAAAAGTGTTCAACTAACAAAAGTTTGGATATAACCTGGGGCATACGCACAAGAAATCGCAGGTCCAAAAGATATACAAAGAATTTATACGAATTTTTACGATGCAGCACCGAAAACAGTTTCAGGACAGCAACATCCCCAAATCTTTACCTCACTCGAATTAGAGGCTTCTCTTGGCACAAAAACGAAATAAACAAGATAAGGAGCGGTCATTACAGTAGTAATGACTTCCGAGACTCAAATAAAAGAAAAAGTACTGAAAATAAAACATTGGGTTATCTCCCAAGAGTGCTTTTCTTTAACGCCTTTGAGCTAGGCGCAGAAAATTGCGAATCAAGTATTTTCAGAAGAAGCATTAAGATCAACTGTAGAGGTCTTGTCAATAAGGCATTGTATTTCATCCACATAAGTTTTAGAAGACCCTTTGTGATCATGCTTTGGTACACTATTTTTATCAAAAAGATTTTCAGGACAAATCCAACTAGTATTAGCTACCAAAGCATTATGAATTCCTACAAGCTTACAAGGTATTGGCAATCTAGATTCTTCGTTGGGTGTACCAACAATTTCAACAGGTGAGCCAAGCTTATCAAACTTCTTAAAAACTTTCCTAGCCTCAATTGCAACATCTCTAAATTCTATGCGCAAAGTTTCTAAGATAAAAGCTTTCTTTTCGGGATCCTCAATTTCATGAAGCTTAAGGAACATGTATTGCATAAAAGGATTAAGACTAGCAAACCTAGTTTCCAACATGTGAATCAAATAAGCAGAAGCAACTTCAATACTAGGAGCTAGCTCAACCAAAGACTTTTCCTCAACTTTCTTATGCATACTAATGTGATTAAAGAACTCCTCAATGTTACTTTTGCCAATAATAGAACCACTACCTACTGAGAGGTCCTCCAGAACGTACTTAGGGATCAACATGATAAACTAAAAGTAAAGAAATAATAACTACCAAGGATTCTAATTGTTTTGGGTTTTTGATATAAAACGATGCAGGTAAAATAAATAAAGTAAAGCAAAGCAATAACAAAGTAAAGGATGTGCGTGTGAAAACTCCCCTCGCAGAAGTCTTCTACTTCCTCCCCGGCAACGGCGTCAGAAAAGAAGCTGCTGGTGCCAAGCAGACGTGTAGCAGACGGTCCTTGTGCGTGGTGAATAACCAGCCCGTTGGGAACCCCAAGAGGAAGGTGTGATGAGTATAGCAGCTAGTTTTCCCTCAGTTAAGAAACCAAGGTTTATAGTTCTTGGAGAGGAGAGACAAACGACTGAAGGTGATGCTTGCTAGCTTGCGACAGCTCCGGACAATTTATATATGGCGCCTCATCCAAGCTTTGCTTGCTAACTGCAACGCGAAACCTGCACACAAACAACCAAGTACTTTGTTCCCAACTTGCGATGAGGTTGTCAATCTCACCGGTTTGCTTGAAATAAAGGTTATGACCGTATCGAGTGGAAAACAATAGAGTATGCGAGTAAAGTAAACAGTGCGAGTAAAGTAAACAGGTGATAGCAATATAATGGAAATAGGACCGGGGTCCACAGTTCACTAGTGGTGTCTCTCCATAAGATAAATAACACATGCTGGGTAAACAAATTACAGTTGGGCAATTGATAGAATAAAGATAAACGTGATATGTCAAGAAAATCACTATGAGATTTACTCTGGGCATTACAACAAAATACATAGACCGCCATCCAACTGCATCTATGACTAATAATCCACTTGTGGTGAATCAATCCGAGAACTCCACAAGTATTAAGTTGCGAACAACAGATAATTGCATTAAGCAAAGTGTGTAATGTAAACAAAGCATATGCCCTTGAGCATACGAATGTTGTTTTCTCACTAGTAGCAACAACACATCTACAACCTTAGAGGTTTCTGTCACTCCCCCAGGTTAAATAGAGGCATGAACCCACTATCGAGCATAAATACCCCCTCTTGGAGTCACTAGCAACTACTCGGCCAAGATAGCTACTAACAACGGAGAGCATGCAAGATCATAAATAACATAGAGATAACAAAAGATAATATTCAGTACAACAACTTAATCATAAACACCAATATTCATCGGATCCCAACAAACCAAACATGTAGAATTACATAACGGTGATCTCAATCATGTAGGGTAGCTCATGAGATCTAAACATGAAACACATGGTGGAGGAGACAACCATCTAGCTACTGCTATGGACCCATGGTCCAAGGTAGACTACTCACTCATCGCTCCGGAGGCAAGCATGGCGATGAAGAAGACCCCCGGTGGCGATTCTCCTCTCCGACAGGGTGCCGGGAAGAGCTTCTAGACCCTCCCGATCTTCGGGTCGACGGCGGCGGCGGATCGCGATGTGTTCTGAAAAAGTGATCGGGTACTTAGGTTTTTTCTGTCGGGGGGTCTTTATAGGCGAAGGGGCGATGTCAGAGGAGGGACCAGGCGCCCTCACGCCAGGCTCGCGCGGCCAGGCCCCTGGCCGCGCCACCCTGGCGTGTGGGGCCCTGGTGGCCCCCTCCTACTCCTCTTCGGATCTCTGAAAGCTTCCGGGTAAAATAAGACTTCAGGAACTTGTTTCGTCCAATTCCGAGAATATTTCCTGTGTATCACTTCTGAAACACAAAAACAGCAGAAAACAGGGAACTGGCACTGTGGCAACTCGTTAATAGGTTAGTTCCGGAAAATGCATAAAAGTGCCACGAAGTGTAACGAAACAATAGACAAATGGTGTAAAAATAAGCATGGAGCATAAAAAATTATAGATACGTTGGAGACGTATCAGGCATTCCATGCAACTAGCATTTGCCCAATTAGATATCATCTGAACGTCACATCCAGGGGTGAGGTAGTCGTTACCTTAGCAATGGTATCACCCTTCTAACATACAATATTATACAACGCCAGATATTGTTCCCGAGTGTGGTTTTCCCAAGCCACTTGTCCTCCCAAAATCTTATATGTGATCCATCTTTAATTAAAAAATGTCTGAATCTAAAGAACTTAGTCTTCAAAGCCATCAAACCCGCCCAAAAATACAAGTCACCAGGTTTTTAGTAGACTTTTGATAGAGCTTTAGAGCCAATATATTTTCTCTTAAGGAGGGTTTTGCTGAGTTGTATATCTAAGATATCAAGATGCTTGCTTTCCTATCTTTGAATTTCTTCAGATTCACAAAGTTCAAGATACGTGTCGTAATTACATGTGGTGAGCGGTAAAAGCTAAAAAGCATGCGGTTTATAGTCAAAGGTCCAAATCTCCGCCGATCATAGAACTTATAGCGTCGCAACAGTTCGTAAGATTTGCCAAAAAACTAACAAGAAAATATTCGGTGAAGGAAACCAGTGAAAACTGAGTTATAAAGTTCCCCAAAATTTTAGAAAAAGCTGGCTATATTGGAGGTGACGCTCTATAAAGTTTCCAAGGTGATGTTCTATAAACATGCACTCCCTCCTATCAAAAATAAATGTCGATAACTTAGTGCAAACTTTAGTAGTGGTCAAAAAATTCAAGAGTAGCATTCTGCACTCATAGGGATCCTCCTAATTGCGCAAATCATGCTCCATGCATGTCCAAGGACAGGAGCAAAGTACACGAGAAAATGATGAATCCTACATTTTTCTCACCCACATTCATTCATTCACTCCACAAGCGCAAAACCCCGTGACCCCAAATCTGCCGCGCGCGGCCGCGTGAGTCCTTTCCCTTCCTCTTCCGGCCTAATTGCAACCAACCACCCAAACATCAACGCCGCACCATCTCGAAAAATAAAATTAAAATCCAACTCAAGTCTCATCGCAACTCACTAGCGAAGCAAGGCACATATCCATCCCATCGCCGACCAAACCCCACCCTCGCCGACATGTGGGGCCCTCAGCATCCGTGTCCTAGTTAAGCGGTCTAATTCTTTCACAGTTACCACCCTCGGATTTCCCACCCATCACAACCACGCCTCTTCTTCCTCCTCTCTCTCCCTCACACACTTCTCCCGCACGGCTCCCAGCCTCCCACACCGCTCCTGTGGCGCTTCCTCCGGGCTAGGGTTCCGGCTCCGACGGCGGTGAGGATGCCTGCCCCTAGGGCGGCGGAGCGGGGGCAGCGAAGGTGAGGCGGCGGGGCTGGTGGGTTGGGCTGCGTTGCGTTGGATTGGAGGGAGAGGGGCAGCGGCGGCGGTGGGCGGGCGGGGATGGACCCGGACTTCTCTCGGGCCAGCGGGGGCCCCAGCTACGAGTTCGCCTTCAACTCGGTCAACTTCTCCGACCGGGTCCTGCGGATCGAGATCGCCGCCGGGGACGACGCGCCGGGGGCCAAGGGCGCCGCCGGCGAGGGGTGCTCCTCCATCGCCGACTGGGCGCGCCACCGCAAGCGCCGCAGGGAGGGGCTCCGCCGGGAGAAAGGTGAGGGGCGGATTCGGGCGTGGGCTGGTTTTGAATTTGAATTCGTAATCATCATTTGTTTGAGAGTGGGTTTGGGTGGGTGGGGAGTTGGGAAAGGGGAGCGCTAGCTTTCCCTGGTGCTTTGCTTTGACTGTGTGCTGGGGATTTAGGTATCAAAAGCCTTGTGTTTGGTGTAAGGGTGGGAGAGGGACGGTGAAACGCTTTTTTCCTTTTGATCCAAGTCAAAGTTATCGTTTCCTAGTAGTATGCATTCGTTTGAATGCTTCATTTGTTGCCAACCACGAACTTAGCTACTAGATGTTCTTCCGAGCAGCATCATGTTCAGGACATGACAGTGGTAGGCAGAATTGAGGGGAGGATATTATTCGACTCCTAGTAAGAAGTCTGGGCATTGCACCTAATACGGTCGTGAATTGCGAATAGCATTTTACACCGTAACCGAACCGGATACAAGCTCAGTAGATGGAATAACTTGTGTCATTTGTGGACAAAACCTGGTTTGGTTATTGCCTGGTAAATAATAGTCCCAGGCTCATGGTACCTTAATTGTTCTTATGAAAATGTTCTAAAGTTCAGATGACCTATTTGGTTACTATGAAAATGTTCTAAAGTTCAGATGACCTATTTGAAACATGTAGTCATGTATTGTTCATCTATATTATTATTTCATACTGATACATGATGTTTTATTTGCTTGATTGACTGGTAACTGTAGCCTGCTCCATTTCTATCGATGTAAAGTAAACTGTATAGTTTTTCTCTGTGGGCATACTGAGCAGAGCAAGCTTGAAATATGTGCGCATTTTAAAATGAATTCCATGGGTGTTTGGTATGCTGATTTAAGCAACATTCAGCTATTCTTTCTAGTATCATGTTTATGTTTACTCGTTTCTTGTTTTCATATCGCTCTCCTATTAGCATTTTATGCGTTTATGCCAATCTTTACCACTTTGAATTACAATATCATGACCAAATGTTGTCCAGTGCCTCCCTGAGCTGAGCATACGTTTGTTACTTTGTTGTTAATTGGTAACATTGATTTTACGTGTTATATAATGCTTCTAAGTCTCTATATTTGATAAAAGCAAGCACGTATGAGCATATATAAAGGGAAGGGAGAGAATAGTAATGAAGTAGAGGTTCTTGATCTTAACCAGTTATTTGACATTCTATTACTGTCCAATGCAAAGTTTTGAGTACTCAATATATTTTGCTTGCATACAACTTCACTCAGAGCGTCAAATTTGGAGTGTACTCGGTACATTTTCCTTGTTCATGGGCCATTACTAGGATTTATGCTTTGTTGCTTGGATCTTCTTCTGTCATTATGTTCTGATGAAGCTAATGCACCCTTGATATTCGTTATTACCTTAATATTTTTTCTGTCATTGTGGTCTGAAGCTATTGCATGTATACTACGATTTGCACTTTTTTGCCGTTTTTTTATAGTTCTTCATTCTCTTTAATCCTGTTCTTGCCCTAGAATGTAATACCTTCATTTTTTGTCTAATGACTTTCTGCTACCATTTCATGCCTCCAGAATGTGGAAAATATGTGTTGGAAACTGCAAAGATCAAAATTGAAGCAGAAGAACGTGATACCTATGAGGAAACCAGTGAGGAGCCTGTAGCTATGATAGAAGAATCTCCACCTGATATTGGACAAGATGGTCAGTGCCATTGAACATCTATTATGAATTATGTTGTCCAAATATCTGGAAGTCAGCTTTAGAAAATTAAACACAAATACACATAAAATTCTTTGCGCCCATGTAAATTTCTTAACATGATTTTGTAGAGATTTCTTTAGTGTTAGGAATTGTTGGTACTGGTCATATGTGCTATTAGATTTACTTGCTGGCACATTGTATCAGAGGGACTTAAGTTGCTTGTTCCAGTATATTGAAACTGAGGGGACATGCTGGAACTGGTGAACTTATCTTTTGACCTAGTGCATAAAAATTACAATATGTTTTGAACATTGGGTGATAATTTTAAATGCCTCACTTTACTACTGATTAATTGCTGCTTGTATGGGCTTGATTACTTGATCCTTGCAACTTCACCTAAATTAGGAATAACTGCGCTTGATTAATGTATTATATATTTCTGTGAGATATAATTTAAGCATCGTTATGAGTGGTTCTGTCTTCTGTGCAAGTGATATCCTTGTGGATGAACGAACTTAGATTGTTGAACCAGCCAAAAAATGTGATGTTTGTGCCCATATGATAACTGATACTCCTTCTGTCCCAAAATGTAAGGCGCCCTAAAGTTCGCTAGTCAACGCCTTACAAGATTGACTATGATTTGTACTTATAATATGCCAACAAAATTTATATAAATATACATGAAATGAAAGAGGTTTGCAAGACGAATGCAACAATATAATTTATACATTCTGGAGTATGATTCGATGCATTATGCTCCCCATTTATTTGTGCTTATGAAGTGCCATTCCTTGTCTACATAAAAGATGTGAATATTGTACCCCAAGTATCTTAAAGGCGATGCTGCTATCCGCCATTTTGTTCCTTTATACTATTGGCCATTTGCTGTCCGATTCATTGGACCTTTGTATTTGTATCAGGTGAGGATGGAGAAAGCAGTGATTCGTCATTGAATATGGAGTGTAATCAGGTTTTGAGAGTGAAGTCCATCTATATCAGCTCTGCAATTCTAGCTGCAAAAAGTCCTTTCTTTTACAAGGTAATTCTAATTTTTGCATGAAATGAGCTCATTGCGCACTGTAGTGTATTGTATCAAGCTAACAATGTCATAACATTAATCTTGATAGCTTTTCTCAAATGGCATGAAAGAATCCGATCAGAGGCATGCGACTCTTAGAATAACTGCTTCAGGTAATGTGGGAGCTCTAGTATACTGCACACTCAGCATTTTCATTTTAAATATTCTATCTTACCTCCCGTACAGTTTACTTTAACATTTGAATTGCTGATTATATAGAACTGATATGATCAGTCTCAGTATAACTATTGAATTTTGTTTGTGTTATCAAATTGATTGACTATACCGCACCATTTTGCATTTTTTGTTGTCATCTCCAGGAATAAGGATAACATGCCTCACTTGAATATTTTCAAATATAATAATAAACATCGTACTTTTCTGTTTTGCTTTCCAGTTAGCTGTTGCCTTATGTCTGATTGTTGTATTTCTACTTGAAACAGAGGAAAATGCCCTTATGGAGCTTTTGAGCTTTATTTACAGTGGAAAGTTGACGACAATTCAGCCAGCCCTTCTGCTTGATATCTTGATGATGTCTGACAAATTTGAAGTTGTTTCTTGCATGAGACACTGCAGTCAATTGCTAAGAAGCTTGCCTATGACCACAGAATCTGCACTTCTCTATCTTGATCTGCCTTCCAGCATTTCAATGGCTGCTGCAGTTCAGCCACTTACTGATGCTGCCAAGGAATTCCTTGCCAACAAGTACAAGGATTTGGCCAAGTGGGTAGTCTCTTTACTAATAGTGCCAACTATAAATTATTGAAGCAACATGGTGCACTAAAGGAGTGTGCCTCTTTTCAGGTTTCAGGATGAGGCAATGAACATTCCCCTTGCTGGGATTGAAGCCATCCTATGGAGTGATGACCTTCAGGTGGCATCAGAGGATGCAGTCTATGATTTTGTGATCAAGTGGGCTCGTGCTCAATACCCCAAATTGGAGGAAAGGCGTGAAATCTTGGGTACTCGCTTGCTGCCACTTGTTCGATTCTGTCATATGACATGCAGGAAGTTGCGGAAGGTCCTTGCATGCAATGATCTGGATCATGAACAAGCAACTAAAAGTGTCACTGATGCACTTCTATACAAGGCCGATGCACCACATCGACAGCGCGCCCTTGCTGCAGATGTGTTGACCTGTAGGAAATATACTGAACGAGCTTACAAATATCGTCCGCTTAAGGTGGTGGAATTTGATCGACCATATCCTCAGTGCATAGCCTACTTGGATCTGAAGCGTGAGGAGTGTACCAAACTTTTCCCATCTGGACGGATATACTCGCAAGCGTTCCATCTTGCTGGACAGGGATTCTTCCTCTCGGCGCATTGCAACATGGATCAACAGAGTGCTTTCCACTGCTTTGGTCTCTTCTTGGGGATGCAAGAGAAAGGCTCAACGAGTGTTACCGTGGACTATGAATTTGCTGCAAGGGCAAGGCCATCAGGCGAGTTTGTCAGCAAGTACAAGGGCTACTACACCTTCACTGGTGGAAAGGCGGTTGGCTACCGGAATCTCTTTGCAATTCCCTGGCCGTCGTTTATGGCTGATGACAGCCTCTTCTTCATCAATGGGGTACTACATCTGAGAGCAGAATTGACCATAAAGCAACCCTAGATAGTGCTTGATGCACTACTAACCTCATCTGTGTTGTTGCTCGTGGCTGAATTCGTGGATATTGCGGGAAATCTTGTGTGTTAAACATGTTTTTACCGAGCACCAAAATAGACACTTTTGAACTGTGAAAACTGAAACGAGAAGCAGAAGCCCTTGTTTTTACATCGAACCGTGTCATGCTCTGCATTAATATTGAACTGTGAAAGCTGAAACGAGAAGCAGAATCCCTTTTTTTTGCATCATAACTTCTCATGCTGTGTTAATTCTGAACTGTGAAAACTGAAAAGTAACACCTTGGATTAATGTTAAAATTGGCAGGTGGCCGAGTTTCATTTTGACAGTGTCGCTATATTTTTATGTTACAGCGTTTTCAAAAGTTCCATGATACAAAGAGCTTGTGGAAAATGGAATCTGGCAGAGTTGTCAAGATATAAATTTTTCTTCATTTACCCCTAATTTCTATTGTTTCACCCCGTCGATGTTCTCCATTTCTAATAATCAGCGGGCACTGCTATTCATTCAGGGATTGCATTCGACAAGTTGGTCTATTAGTTTGTCCAAACTGATGCTCAACCATCGAAGACATTTTCTTTTGATGCGGCCGATTGCAGAACTCTTATGAAAACCGCATTGTAATAATGACTCCAGAGTTCACTCTGAAGACGAATTATCGGAACGAAGAAGCGAGGAAGAGACCAATTTGATGACCACCTTTGATGAGAGTTGGCGGTCAAATCAGCAAACAGCTTTGACTAACACGAACGCCGTGTGCTCGTATCATGCATCCAATTTGCGTCCGATGGATAGGTTCGAATTTCTCCGCATGTGCTCGTGGAACGAATAAATAGTGACGCGGCAGCAATAAGATTGCACCGTTTATTCAAACTTTCTAATGTTCGATTGGAAATATATAATCAGCCATTTAAATCCCCGATTGAATTCAACTACTCTTATAAGGATTATTCCCTACTCGTAATTTGTTCTAGGCAACTCCGGCGAGCATTAGCCAGCGGTGAACCATTACCGTTAATAAGGCGATCCGAGATTCCGAGATCAAACACAACAGCTACAAATAGTAACACACTCACAAAAAACAAAAACAAAAGATAAAAAAGGTAATGTAGACACGTGCAAACTTTTTTTGAGAGCAACCACATATTTAATTAATTAAAAATTCAGTTACAATAAGCAACATATGTGAAAACTAAAAGACAGATCGGGATAAAAAGATTATCTTAAATTTGCAGATAAAATTCTAAGAGATCGAGAAATATAAAACGATCCCTAGAGTTTTCTGCAAACACCGTAGCGAGCGGCCGCCGCCCAACTCCTACTTTGCCGAGACGAACGTCGGAAGAGACATCGAGCCTCCACCATTGCAAGATCCAAGAAAGCACCATCGTCAATGAGGCTTTGTGAGTTGATGAACAGGTCTGCTGCACGCAGCGAGGCACATGTCGTTGTGGCACGTCGACCGAGGGACGCCTTCGTGCTATCTTGGACGGCAAATCCACCACCTCCGGATCAACATCCTCACTCCAGAAGAACCACCTCGCCCCCGCCGCCAGCGTCATCGCGGATAACCACGAACGCCGAAGACACACCGAGAAACTGATCTCACCAGATCTGAAGATCGGCGAGAAAACCAAGCTGTCGATCCAGCACATGTTGCCATCAAACTTTTTAACAACACCATCAACCTTATATTTTTAAAACGGAGGTAGTACTTGGCACCCAACGCCAGGGGGCAGACAGACCAAGAAGATTAGGGCATGTACAATGCATAGCTCCAGAGGTGCTGTCTCGCAGCTTTAGCTAGGTTCGGGTGATCCAATTTAGGCTTGGATAATATATTTTTAGAGAGGCGGTCTCTTCTGCAGGAGGCTGCCTCTTCAACACCAAAAGTGAAGAGAGAGAGAAAAATGTGAGAGAGAAAGAGAAAAACTAAAGCAGCTTTTAAGGAAGAGAGAAAGTGTCATGGATTGGACCAATATTCTTCACACCTATTGCTCCATTTACTTTTTAGGTTCGTGCTTACGTGGGGCAGTAGCATACCACTTCCCCCATTGCTCATGCCCCTTCTTTTGGAAATTGCAGGTATCTAGACGCATTTAGACGTGTTGTTCACTCGTTCCATTCCAGTTTGTAATGTCACGTTAAAACCTTTTTTAAGGTGATTCTACGTCCGAGTCGACGTAATCACCGCGTGCTCCGTTCCAAGCCAGAAGCTTCCGGAGACCCACCACCCAGCCGTGACCCGAATCCAACCCCAACCGAACCCAATCTCCTTCCTTCCCCCGCCGCACGCCACCCCTCCCTCCCTCTACATATACACGCGCCCCCGTCGATCTATCCCCTCCGTTCCACTTCCTCCTAGCTTTCCCCTCGATTTCGATCTGCTGGTTAGCCCGCCCTCGCCGCCATGGCGTCCAAGCGGATCCTCAAGGAGCTCAAGGACCTGCAGCGGGATCCCCCCACCTCCTGCAGCGCAGGTAATCTCACTGCTGCCCAGATCTACTTATTTATTGCTGGTTTATTATACTGTTGCCAGTGTTTTCACTTATAAATTAATACTACTAGTAGTACCTCCTTGAGATTCCCCGGAGACGGATGCGCTTGGTTGGTGATAGCCCCCTGTGTGTATGTAGTACGATGTGTGGTTTACATGGGAGGCGTTTGTAGATCTGCCGATTGGTTGTCGAGGAATCTTCGATTAGACATCTGATTGCGCGGATATTGTTTTCTGAAACTGGGTCTGGTTGCCTCGTGGAAATTTCTCTGTAAAACCGCAAGTGCAGTGCTTATATTAGTGATCTAGAAGGAAGGGCAGCTTACAAATCTTCAGTACAAGCTGGTCGCTGGAATATAGTTGCATGCTTAACTGTTTAACATACACAAGTGCTAGTGATCAGTCCTGTTTTTGCAACACCCCAGTTTACTGTAGTTAGGCTTATGGCATGCGGGCAATGACAGATGGTCATTGGTATAACTGGTCTACTAAGTTACCTCTAGCTGCTGACCGGCACTTCAAATTATCAGAACTGAACTGTTATATAAAACTCTCTAGCAGTTTATTACCTCCTCGTGCATTATCAGTTTTCCCATTCCATTACATACTACCATCAAACTCTGTTCTGTTCAATAGCAATAAGGAATTCAGATTGAGACTCCATGTATGACTAAAACATCTACTCTTTCCCCCACTCAACAGGCCCTGTGGCTGAAGATATGTTCCACTGGCAAGCAACAATCATGGGTCCAACCGAAAGCCCATATGCCGGCGGTGTCTTTCTGGTTACCATCCACTTCCCTCCGGACTACCCGTTCAAGCCACCAAAGGTATGGAGTCTATATCATTTCCAGTGCAGTGCAGTGCAGGCAACATTCTTTTTTCTTCAGTTCTATAGCATTTTGAAGTTGGCCAACAGACCGATATAAGGCACTAAGTCGTTGTCATTTAGTTTTTATATTTATATTTATTCATGCGAGCATGCATGATTACGATGGTTCAGCTTTGAGCACTTATCCGCTCTGTTATGTATTCACTTTTGTCGTGTACAACACAAGCTTGTATCATCACAACCTGTCCTGGATTGCTTGACAAATAATATCGTAGTTAGTTTTTTATGAACAAATGAAGCTACAATGTCTGTTCTTGTTAACTAGTACTCCCTCTGATCCATATTAGTTGTTGCTGATTCTGTACAACTTGTTATTAAATCAGCGACAACTAATATTGGAACGGAGGGAGTGGCAAATAAGTGCTTTAGGATGAGAAGCAAATGGTCTTACATGCCCATGAATACTAAATGTGGGGTGGAAAGGTCGACTAGGAGGGTTTTTTGCTTATGTTGTTCAATGCCAGCACATGCCCTTTGCTAAGATAAAAATATGTTTGCTTCAAGCAATGGTTTAAGGTGGAGCACTTGCCTATTCTTTGCAAAGATTGTTTTGCTTGGCTGCATGTTCTTTAACAATTCAAGTGTATCTGAAATGCTTTTGTTGAGCTATAGCTAAATTCTGATGAAATTAATTTTGCAGGTTGCATTTAAGACTAAGGTTTTCCACCCAAATGTCAACAGTAATGGGAGCATATGTCTTGATATCTTGAAGGAGCAATGGAGCCCTGCATTGACGGTTTCCAAGGTGACTTGATTCTTCCTTCCAATACTTCTGTGACAAACATTTTTCATGCCAAACTCTTTCATGTCGGAACTGGAGTTCTAGCAGTTGTTAGCTCTTCACAGCCTAGCCAAAGTATATCAAACATCCAACTTCGTATGTTCTGTTTTCCAGTTCTCATAAGCCACTATTTGCAGGTACTCCTTTCAATCTGCTCTCTGCTAACGGACCCAAACCCTGATGACCCGTTGGTTCCCGAGATTGCACACATGTACAAGAGTGACCGTGCGAAATACGAGTCCACTGCCAGGAGCTGGACCCAAAAGTACGCGATGGGCTGAAGCTGCAGGTCTCCAGGTGTAAGATGTTGGAGCGGTCTACATCTCATGTATCTTTGTTCCTGTTCTAGTATTTGGGGTGTATTATATGGGAGGTACTGCCCACCTGACTGAATTCAAATGTCATATTGCCGAACCATGTCAGAAGATATGGAGTGCACCCGTACAACAAATTAATGAAAAAATGGGAACTGAAACTTCAGTTGTTCCGCTGCTTGACCTGATTGTTGTCCTCTTCTTTTTTATCTCTTATCTTCTATGTTGGAACTTGGGTGCTGTTTGTTTGCGTGATGTTGAAGTTTCAGGATGACTTTAATTTAGAATGTAACAAAGAAAATGTAAAATTCCAAGGATCGTATTTTGCTTTATTTCTGTGAACCCTAGACTTCGCCTTGGTCCTAGTTTGCTGCTTTCGCCTCTTCATGGTCTCAGGCCCTCGGATCGCTCTGTTTTGAGTTTAGCATAGAACGGCATAATTGCCTTTTCAGTTCTGGAATGCATGTTTGGTTCCTCAACCACCAGAGCTTACACTCCTGAACATTATAAAGCTCTTTGGTTCCCCTAGACTTGAACTAAAGGCTAACACGACGCAAGAAAGAAAAAGGAAGCCTTGAAGGCATTGGAAAAAGAAAGAGGTTTTGCCTATTCTGCTTTTAAGACATGAGCCACCCAGAGATGGGCATGAGGATCGGCCATTGATGATGCCAACATGAAACAGCAGCAACTGCCATGTTTGTAATCATACGAATGAGATACCCAAAAATTAGGGGAATCCAATTTGCACTTTCAGAGGTGACCTGACCTCATTCAATTGTTATTAGACGACTGGATGTAGCCTCAATTCTTTCTTTCCAAAGGTGAGTTTGATTCCCCTCATGAAGGAAAAAGCTTAATTTGAGATAATACCAGCGTTTGATAAAGAACCAGGGTGCCAGCTATTGATTCTGCTAGAGAACTTTGTCATTGGCACTTTAAAGAAAAGATGGTGCCTACTCCATATTTTAGAAAATAAAATGAGCACCAGATTAGCAGAACTTATTTTGCTTTAGCACAACTTTGTGCTGTCAAGTGACTCCAACTTTACATGAGAAGGCGGAAACTATCTCTAGAATTACATGATAAGGTGCAAACTGGCGACCCATCATTTTGACAGAACATAACACGGGCGCATATGATTTACACCGAACGATGGCTGAGGTTACAAACAAGTAAAGCTGCTGCAAGCTGCAATAGAACAACGAAGTAATTCACATCTCCAAAAGAGGGGTATGCAAAGAAAAAGTACTATCTAACTTGTGTGAACAACAAGGCACAACAAAGAGCAATTGGCAGCTCAACAGACTGAAGACTTGATACGTTAAAAAAAAATCATAGATTGAAGTCAGTTAAGCAAAGAACCTTCGGGTCATGGCACTCGTTGCAGTGGCAAAAGAAAATGAAGCATACTTTCAAAAGCTCAAGGCCGATTTACATGCCCAGCAGCTGGTGAGGGAACAGTACCTTGTGGAACCTCAACACGTTCATCCCACAAAGGTTGTTGAGCAATAGAACATGAATTTTGTCACCCACAACATCTCCAACCAACATATTCAAATAATTCGTAACCCCAAAAGGAGATCTGTTGTATAAGCTAGCAAATGCAAAACTATTGTCCTTGAAGCATCAATTCTTCTGAGTTAGTTGGAGAAAAAGAAACCGGCTCACAGACTCTTTCAGTACTCCATCTATTGCTAATCTCAAACCATTTACAACTTGTGTAGTACACATTTTGATGATGAAGGTAGACTGCAGAGAAGCCCGTCCAAAAGAATGCAATGACTACTAACCTAACAAAACAGCCGAAAACTGAAAATAGAACAAAGCTTCCTGTACATACCATCTAATGATTCCTCAACCTCTAGCTAATAACACTTCCAGATGCTTTGCTTCACTGTTTTTTCTTGACCCTCCAGAATGAAAATAATTATCAGTTCTCCTATATTGGACTGCTAGAGTTTGTTTACCCAAGGCCAACTGATGCAGCTGCAAGAAAGCAAGCATACTTACTGCAAGCACAGCAGCATTACCCAGCACTCCACCCATCCTCTCGAATCTTAAAATGTTCTTGGCAAAAGCAAAAGTGCAGGATACCACACGCACCACCATGTTCGAACCATGTCCCCTGCGGTCCTCATCTTCATCTGATTGGTTATGAATCCCATAGACATCTTCCGGCGAGACAAACTGGCTCTTGTCAAGCACATCACCCACGAAACCTAAGGCTTCCTCAATGACTCCATGCCTTTTTCCTCTATGTTCAGCCAACCTTGCGGCAAGGAGAATACGACTTTGCTGCACCCTAGCAATCGCGGCATCTCGTTCAGCACGCTGTTGTAACTGAACATCCTGCAAGCCAATGTGACAAATATAAGCAACATATTGTTTTTCTAATCATTGGTTTATGTTTGGCATAAATGATCATGCGAAATTGCTCAATTTCACAAACGCAGAAAGAAGGTAGCTGATCCTGAAACTTGCAATTACTGTACACAAAGCAGCAATATGTTCTCAGCTCACTGGGCTGGACTCAATCTTGTATGGTACATAGTAAACTGTACATCATATTAACTGTTCCTATTGATACCTTAAACAAGAGGACAACAAGCAGCAAGCTACATAGGTAACTACCAGTAGCCAGAAGACAGCAAGCTACAGGGTTAACAAATTGTCCAATTGTGTATCTTCGTACCATTATTTGCTACGAGGGAAATGAGAGGTCCCTATTCAACGGATAAGATTCTCCTGAACTTCGCAGCGAAGATGCATGCAAAACAGAAGTGCCAACGAAACACCTATACATTCTGGTCTGAATATACCACTCAAATCACAAGAGGACAAAATTGCTGAAGCATACGGAGATTTGCAATAATGAAACAACACACGGACAAACAAGAAGAGCAAACAAAGCCATCATCCAGCTCACAAAGATGCGGACTAATGTCGTTTGTTTCCGCAAACACGGCTTACTGTCAATGTCAAACGAGGAACATCGGTGGACCACCAAACACACAGAACGCTCACGGGTCACGGCCGCAGACCACTCACATTCCACAATGTTTTGAATGAGGAGGCCTAGTTTTTCATGTAAATGAAACTGACAATTGTTCATTCGAATCTGAATTTATGGATCCGCCCGGTGGAATCATCTCACTGTAGTTAGCTCACAAAGAAGACAAAACTGTTCAATTGCGCAAGGAAGGAAACATAGCCATGATAACCAACAAACTGTTCGATTGCTATATCAATTGGGGATAGTTTCTGCACGCGATATTTTCTCAACTTAGAGAATGACGAGGAGGAGGAGGAGAAGAGGGAGGGGGCTTGTACTGACATGAAGGAAGTGGAGGTGGCGCTCGAGGTCCTCGAGCGCGGCGCGGATGGCGTGCAGGCCCCGCGCGTCCGCCATGTTCGCCGCCGCCGCAAGGTCGCCGCCGTGGCCTCCGCCCTGCGGCCGCCGCCCCTTGACGACCACGTGGCCGCTGGGGGCGCGGCAGCCGCAGCCCGGGAGGCCGGCGCAGGCGGAGAGGGAGAGGATGGCGTGGCTGAGCTTGTCGTGGAGGTCCCAGATGCGCTCCTGCAGCGCCTCCGCCTCCGCCCCCGTCGCCGTTGCCGCCGTCTCCCATCTCATCTCATTCGCACGATTCGCTCGTCGCCGTTAGAGAGAGAGAGAGAGACTGCGGGGCGAACAAGAAGGCAGAGGCACCCCACCCCTGCGCACGACGGGTAGGGTTTTTGTTTTTTTCTTTTACTTTTTCCCCTGTTGTCATGTGGTGATGATACTTTTGTCACGAGAGGGCTAATCATTCAGCAATATACAATTTTCTCTGACGAAAAATGTAAGTGTACTTTGGAGATGACAAGTGGCAAATCTATGGTTTATGAAATATAAGCAAATGGCAAATCTCAACATAGAGAGGAGTGGTTTGTGACAAAACAGGGGTACCAAAACAAAATACTTCCCCAAGGGCTCTTGCGAGTTTTGAAGGCGACCGGCTCCGCCACAATGCTCGGTCCTTCACGTGTACAAAGTAAGAGTACCGAATCCACAAGAAAATTCTGTATTGGTAAGTACAAGTAGACATATACCTTAACTATATGGTGCTCCACCTCTTATATGTATAGGTATTTTTATTATAGGTATTTTTTAGATTAATTAGAATAAAATTAAGTTCGGCTCCATCTAACTAACCACACACCGTGTGTTATTTGCTTTTGATATACAAACCGATCCTTCCAATTTGTGTCAATCCATGGTATGTGTATAACTATGCACATCTATTTTTTATATACAAGCCAATCCTTGTAATTTATGTCAATCATAACTATGCGCATCTACTTCGTATATATAAAGGTACAATGATGATGATCTGATCATGATTGCTCTTATTTTGTGGTGTTTGCCTCTGCATCACATTAAGTAGTGCACTGGGAGTTTCTCTTTATATTCAGAGCAACTTCACCACGTACTAACTAACATGCATGTGCGACCGCAACGAAAGCTGAAAGTTGAGGCACCAGTAAGGGCGTGTGATGTGTTTTTCATTCGTTGCAATGAGGGATTGGATCTGGAAGTAGGAGGTCTCGGGAACACAAAATATGTAGGAGCACAGAGTGTATAAGCAATTCAGGATTTGTGGTGTCGGGCTAAAACTCCAACAAGCTTGGGGCCTAGCCGCGTAGACATTTGCTCCATCCATCTTACTTATGGTTCAGTCTGCAGCTGTCGGGTTGTAGATAGAGAGTCCACTCTATTCTTTCCTGTCTTATCACTCGTCCACCTAAAATTTCGATGAATTGGAATACGACGTAGCTGACTAACTAAGATCTATTATACTTGCTATTAGTTGTGGGCTTCACTGACTGACGCATCTTGATCCGTTGTGATCCTTTTGAGTTTAAGTGGCGTTTATGGTGGTTTTCAGCCACTGACTGACTGACGCATCTTGACTTGTTGTGATTCTTTTTTTCTAAATTCAAAAAAAAGAATAAAATAAAAATCTGTACAAATTATGAGATATGTGGGGTGGAGGGAGTATGGTAGATTCTTGAATGAGTGAGAGATTGACAAGCACCAATTTTTTTGGCGAATTGATGCATGCAATGTTTTAATATGGAACGCGGACCTATTTTCCTCCAAGGATTACCATGCTTGGCTAAATTTTCTTTAACAATTCAAGTGCAATTGAAATGCTTTTGTTGAGTATAGCAAAATTTCTGATGACAAGTTCAAAATAAAAGCAAATCGCAGATCTCAACATAGGCACGAGTGTGACAAAACAGAGGGGCACCAAACACAAAATACTTTCCCGAGGATGAGCTCTTGAGAGTTTAAAGAGCACAAAGAAGGGATATTCAGAGTTAACAGAGATGGCATCATCTACAATAAGTGATATTCGGCCCTTCGTTCAAAGACCAAATCTTCCATACACAATTTTCTCGAATGAAAAATGTAAGTGTACTTACAAGGTGACAGGTGGCAAATTGATGGTTTAAACAAGTGGCAGATGTCAATATAGAGAGTAGTGGTTTGTGACAAAACAGAGGGGTACCAAAACAAAATACTTCCCCAACGGCTCTTGCGAGTTTGAATCCACAAGAAAATTATGTTATGCTAAGTACAAGTCGACATACCTCAACGATATGGTACGTACTCCATCTCTTATACTGTCGTGAGAATTTTGAGACCGTAGCCATGGGGGTGGCTTAACGAAGGGGTTCGACAGTGTGCGACGATGGGTTCGGCTCGGGATTGTGCCAACAGAGACACCTCGGTTTACCCAGATTTAGGGCCCTCCACGCCGGAGGTAAAACCCCCTACTTCCTGCCTTGTTTCGTATTATCTCCATAGTGGTTACAACGCTCCTCGAGCTGTTCGGTCTAGAGGAGGAAGAAAAAGATCGGATCTTCCTAGACTAAGGGTCCAGACCCCTTTATATAGGCGGGGGTCTGGTTACAGGTTAGGTGGCCGGCTATCCGGGTGCCGGCTCCTCCGTGGCTGCGTCTTCGGCGTGATCTTCTGGCCTTGCTCTGTCCTCGTCTGACGATTGCACTTTATAAAGCGCTTTTTCCCCCTTGGACCGGCATCTAGGAGGCATATGCCCTCCCTTTTGCCTCGGATCCTTTCGTGGGGAAGGCTCTTGCTCTCTGGTTGGTGGAGTCCGTACGTGGCGTGCATCACTCCCGTCCTTTGCCTATGTCGATCTTGTCGGGGCCAGGCCACTTTCGGCGAAACAGTCGTTGGAGGAATCTTGTCTTCATCGTCCAGCTCTGGCTTTCCTCGATGGAGTCGCTAGCCGGCTGCTGGCGCAGCCAGCCCTTCGAGCAGAGCCGGTCTTCTTATCCTAGCACCATGGAGATTTCTGGGACGCCAGCCGGCAGATAGCACGGCCCTTGGCACGCCCCAGAAGTCATCCCCACGACACTAGCCCCCGAAACTGGCGAAGTCTCATGGGTTTGCATGGGGCTTCGGTGGGTTCTGTTTCTCGCCGAAGTTAGCGCGCTTCCGTCAAAGTCCCAGGATTCTTCGTCCGGCCTGGAGGTTGTTGGTCTTGAGGCCAAGTCTCGTGGAGCCTCACGGGCCATCTCGGGACGTGCCGGCTCCAAAACCGATCCGGCTGGCGACCGCCGTGCGGCCGCGAGCCGGTACGTGGCCCCTTGGAACTTGTGCTGCTTCGGGTTTTGATCCCACGCTGCGGCCAGTGCAGTGCTGCAGTGTCCTGTCTTGTCACTTAGACTCTTCGGTCTCCGTAATGATTCCAGAGAACGTCATGTGGCGAGACGAGGCCTACGTCAGTGATGCATCCCATCGAAACGCCACGTGTTTGATTTACTCACATTAAACCGACTCGGCTTTCCATGCCTCGCCGTCCTTTAAGTTTTGGAGCTCTCGAGGGTTTTTCCCCACTCCCGAGCGCCTTCACTCCTTCTCTTCGCCGAGCGGTTCCCTCAGCATCTCCCGCTCAGCTCCTTCGCCCCAATGTTGTCGTCCGGAGCCCTTAGCGAAGCCGGGGCCGGAGCCCCCAGCGGATTGGGCGGGCGCAAGCGCGGCCGCCTGTTCGGGAGCAGGAATAGGGTGAAGGACCCGGTGGCGACGCCGCCGCTTCCTCGTAGACGCGGCCGCTCACCGGGCAGCCATAACAAGAAGACCTTGGCGGCGTTCGCAGCTGCTGCCACCGCGGAGTCTGCCAGGGCGGCTCCCGCCGTCGCCGTGGCCCCCGCAGGGGTGGTTGCCTTGGCTGCCACCAATGCCGCGGCGCCCGCGGGCGCAACCTCCGTCGCCGGCCTCGCCGCGACTCCCCTAGAGGCGGCGGCCGCCCTCGTTGGCGCCGCGATTGCGGTCAGAGCGGCCCCCCCCCCCAGGCCTCACCGGCGAGGCGTCGGCTGCTCATCCGGTGCGGCCGCCGCCAAGGCGCGCAAGCCCCGGCGCTCGCCGCCACAGCAGCGGCTCTCCTACACCCCGAAGCATGGGTTCACCACCTCCGTGGTGCATCTATAGGCCGGGTGCGAGGAACGCCTGCCGCTCCCTGCCAGTTTCGTTGACACCATGGGGAGGAACCCCCCGACGAGCATCATGGTGGAGGAGGGCAGCGGTGGCCAGCCCCTGTACCTCATCGAGATCCTACATGACGAGTAGGGGAAGAGCTACCTCACCGACGGCTGGACGAGGTTCATTGACGACTATGACCTGAAGTGCGGCTAGTCCCTCATCTTGACACACCGCGCCGGGTCGCCCATCCTCTGCGTCCACGTCGTCGACACCTCCGGCTGCGCCCGCGCCTACTCCCCCTGGCCGTGATCGGTGAGCACCCCCAAAGCCCCTTCCTTGACGAGGCAGCTCTAGCTTTGAACCTCTTTGACATGGCTGCTCAGCCTAAACATCGAGAGACTGTGATTATCGACCATTCGCTGACCTGCCTTAGCCCGGTTCCCTCAACTTTTTCCTTAATCTCCCCACCCTTCAGCCCATCTACCCCCAACCGGCAGCCTGGTGCCGGTTGGTCTCCCTTGGGCCGGCAGCCGAATGCCGGCCTAGGGTGGGAGCGTGCCGCGGGGTGAGAAGTAGTACTTCGGTCTGTCGGGCTCCCGGCTCGGGCTGGCCAATGCATGGTTAACGAGCACTGTCTTCAACGCTTAGTTGAGCGGCTTCTTATCGTTTACGGTTTTTCTCTGCGGTTTTCCTTCGTATGTGGCCTGCCGGCTCCTATCCGCCCGGCTGCGCGAAGCCGGGGGAAGTAGGTTAGGCTCGAGACCTAATTCACACATAGTACTCATCCGGCTGACGAGGGATCGATCATTTTTAGGGCAGCCGGCTATGGCTCGGTGCCCGGAGCCGGCTGCCAATCAAGTGAATAACGCAGGACACAAAACATACACAAAGTATTTTCCTCGGAGCCGGCCGTAACTAGCTCCGTTATCCTTTATTCATTGACAAGTTTTTTGGGGTACAAGCTTTTGCCTTAGCAGAAGAAAGGTCTTAGGAGATTGACATTCCAGGGACGCTCCGTCTCCTTGTCAGAATTATCTGCCTTGTTCTTCCTGGGCTCTTGTGCGTCGATGAGGTAGTATGCCCCATTGCCTAGCACCCGGCTGACAATAAACGGTCCCTCCCAAGGAGAGGACAGCTTGTGCATGCCTTTAGTGTTTTGGACCAGCCGGAGTACGAGATCTCCTTCATGAAACGCGAGTGGACGGATCTTCCGGCTGTGGTATCATCGCAGCTGCTGCTGATAGAGTGCTGATCTGGCTAAGGCCTGCTCTCGTGCCTCCTCGAGGAGGTCGACGCCATCTTCACGAGCTTCTTTTGCTTGCTTCTCCGTGTACTGGACAACTCTGGGCGCTCGACTTCGATGTCAGTGGGCAGCACCGCTTCGGCTCCGTAGACCAGGAAGAAGGGCGTGAAGCCGACAGAGCGATTTGGAGTGGTGCGTGCTACTTGGTGATGGCACCAGAAAATTAGCTGATGGCGACCAGTTGATGTGGAAGCAGACTGTCCTTGTGCGTGGTGGATAACCAGCCCGTTGGGAACCCCAAGAGGAAGGTATGATGAGTGTAGCGGCTAGTTTTCCCTCAGTTAAGAAACCAAGGTTTATCGATCAGGAGAGGAGAGACGGCGAAGAATGAAGGTGATATGGAACCTGCACACACACAAACAAATACTTTGCTCCCAACTTGCGATGAGGTTGTCAATCTCATCGGTTTGCTTGAAACAAAGGTTATGAGTGTATCGAGTGGAAAACAGTAATAATATGCGAGTGAAGTAAACAGTGCGGGAAAAGTAAACAGGTGATAGCAATATGATTAAAATAGGACCGGGGTCCACAGTTCACTAGTGGTGTCTCTCCATAGATAAAATAGCATGCTGGGTAAACAAATTACAGTTGGGCAATTGATAGAATAAAGATAACGTGATATGTCAAGAAGATCACTATGAGATTTACTCTGGGCATTACAACAAAATACATAGACCGCCATCCAACTGCATCTATGACTAATAATCCACCTCCAGGGATATCAATCCGAACACCCTGAAAGTATTAAGTTGCAAACAACAGATAATTGCATTAAGCAAAGTGTGTAATGTAAACAAAGCATGTGCCCTTGAGCATATGAATGTTGTTTTCTCCCTAGTAGCAACAGCACATCTACCACCTTAGAGGTTTCTGTCACTCCCCCAGGTGAAATAGAGGCATGAACCCACTATCGAGCATAAATACCCCCTCTTGGAGTCACTAGCAACTACTCGGCCAAGATAGCTACTAACAACGGAGAGCATGCAAGATCATAAACAACATAGAGATAACAAAAGATATAATTCAGTACAGCAACTTAATCATAAACACCAATATTCATCGGATCCCAACAAACCAACATCATAGAATTACATAACGGTGATCTCAATCATGTAGGGCAGCTCATGAGATCTAAACATGAAGCACATGGTGGAGAAGACAACCATCTAGCTACTGCTATGGACCCATAGTCCAAGGTAGACTACTCACTCATCGCTCCGGAGGCAAGCATGGCGATGAAGAAGACCTCCGGTGGCGATTCCCCTCTCTGGCAGGGTGCCGGGAAGAGCTTCTGGACCCTCCCGATCTTCGGGTCGACGGTGGCGGCGGATCGCGATGTGTTCTGGAAATCTGATCGGGTACTTAGGTTTTTTTGTCGGGGGGTCTTTATAGGCGAAGGGGCGATGTCAGAGGAGGGACCAGGCCCCCTCACACAGGGGTGGCGCGGCCAGGGGCCTGGCCGCGCCGCCTGTGCGTGTGGGGCCCACGTGGCCCTCCTCCGTCTCTTCTTCGGATGTCTGGAAGCTTCCCCATGAAATATGACTTCAGGAACTTGTTTCGTCCAATTCCGAGAATATTTCCTGTGTATCACTTCTGAAACACAAAAATAGCAGAAAACAGGAAACTGGCACTGTGGCACTTGTTAATAGGTTAGTTCCGGAAAATGCATAAAAATGCCACTAAGTGTAACGAAACAATAAGCAAATGGTGTGTAAACAAGCATGGAGCATCAAAAATTATAGATACGTTTGAGACGTATCAAGCATCCCCAAGCTTAACTCTTGCTCGTCCTCGAGTAGGTAAGTGATAACAAAAGAATAATTTTTGAGGTGACATGCACCTACACAATCTTGATCATATATGTAAGCATTGGTGAGCTGGGATCAATAGAACTTAAAACATGGGCATGAAAGATATAATCATGACAATAAGAAACTTAGCAACCATGTTGTAAACATGTAAATGAACACAAACAAAAGATCATGATAATGAAACAATGAAAGTCAAACGTGTGTTCATATCATAAGGAAAAACATACAAATGGTTTTCAGCTTGTCCTTCAAAGAGAGCAAAACATAAATGCATAGGACACCTCAAAGTTTAAGAGGGCGACTAGATACAAATAATTTAAGAAAAAGTGAAACCAATCATCATGAGTCAATCAATGAACTTTGGGACAATGCATATCACACTAAGAATGACAACTATGCTCTCTTAATGGTGCATAAAGAAAGAAGGTGGTGACTCAACATAAAAGTAAAAGAAAGGCCCTTCGCAGAGGGAAGCATTGATTGAGCATGTGCTAGAGCTTTTCATTTGTAAAACAGAGATAAAACTTGGGTTTTGAGAGGTGGTTGCTTTTGTCAACGACTGGCAATGGGGTTCTTACTATCTTCCATACAAAAATGAAGCAAGTTTTTGAGAGAGAGATTGGCACTTTTGTGCTCTTTTTATAAAACTTGGCACTCCTCCCCACCTTTTCCTTTCACATACCATGGCTAACCGATTCCATCGGGTGCCCACCAACATTCACATTCTTTGGAGGAGTGCCTTTTTTTCTTTTTTTTTTCCTTTTTTTTCTTTTTGGAATAAGCAATATGGAAGATAGCAAATCCGACCACTACGTCCCCATGAGCTGAAAACAGTGTCACAAAACGAGAAGTGTTTGAAGGTTTTTGAAAGGTAGCACATGAGAATTTACTTTGGAATGGCTTACAAATACCATGTATAGGAATTTATAGTGGACACAATGGAAAACTTTGGCTTTTAGGAGTTGGATGCACGAGTAGAGCTCATACTCAGTACAAGGCGAGGGCTAGCAAAAGACTGGGAGCGACCGACTAAGAGAGCAATAATGGCCATAATCATGCAAAGCGACAAAGCGACATTAAAAGAAGCATAAGATGGCACCAAAAGTCAAAAACTAAATGATCATGAAGGCTATTGGCGACTTTGTATGAGTCTAACATGTGTGAGCATGCGCCAAGTCAACCCAAATAAAGCATCAAGGAGAAAACCAGAATAATGCTTCCATACAATAAAAACAACGCATGATTTTTTGAAAGGCTCATTAAGCAATCTCAGTTATTTGAGACAAGTCATGCTACAGCAAAACCACTAAGCATACTATCAAAAAGACATCAAGCATGACATGAAAAAGCCTAAGCCGCAGTCTACACAAGCTCCTTCTTGTACCACTATTTTGCACAAAGCTTTTTCTCTTTTCCAACACCATTTGAAATTTTTATAAACACCTCTTTTAATGAAAACCAATAAAGACCAGAGGCAAAAATACACCTTGATGAAAAGATATGACAAGATCTTAACGCATATCAAGGCGAAAACGAAAACCAAAAGCAGTAGCAGAAAAAGTAGAACGCTCGATTTTGAATGAGAGTGAAAACTAGAGCGTTCCTTGCAAATGAAAACGAGTACATCTCCTCCAAAGGAAATTTGTTGGGGTCCAACTATTTATTGCAGCAAACAAACAAACTAAACAAACTAAGAAAACTAAAACAACTGACCCTCCAAGAAAAACACATAGTGCATGAAGCAATAAAAATATAGTGTTTTGAAAGGTGACCTGATTTTTGCCGATGAAGAAGGGGTGCCTCGGGGGCATCCCCAAGCTTTGACGCTTGTACTTCTTGGATATTTCTTGGGGTGATGCATGGGCATCCCCAAGCTTGAGCTTTTGTCCATTCTTCAACTCATCTCATCATTCTCCAATCCCTACACTTGAAAACTTCCTTCATACAAAACTAAACACAATTCTATTAGCAACATTAGTATAAGCATAAAATATATTCAACCTCTTTTAGCTTCAGGTTTAAACTCAAAACCACCACATATAAAGTATATACTACTGTAGCAACTTCCACAAGAGTTCCATGATAAAAAAAAGAACTCAAAAGAAAGCGATAAAGTGGCAAAAACAAATATTGGCAGAAATCTGTCAAAACAGAACAGCTGACAAAGGACGAATTTTTGAGGGATTTTCTGTTGCTCAAATCAAAAAGTGTTCAACTAAGAAAAGTTTGGATATAACCTGGGGCATATGCACAAGAAATCGCAGGTCCAAAAGATAAACAGAGAATTTATACGAATTTTTACGGTGCAGCACTGAAAACAGTTTCAGGACAGCAATATCCCCAAATCTTTACCTCGCTCAAATTAGAGGCTTCTCTTGGCACAAAAACGAAATAAACAAGATAAGGAGCGGTCATTACAGTAGTAATGACTTCCAAGACTCAAATAAAAGAAAAAGTACTGAAAAGAAAACATTGGGTTATCTCCCAAGAGTGCTTTTCTTTAACGCCTTTGAGCTAGGCGCAGAAAATTGCGAATCAAGTAATATCAGAAGAAGCATTAAGATCAACAGCAAAGGTCTTATCAATAAGGCATTGTATTTCATCCACATAAGTTTTTGAAGACCCTTTGTGATCATGCTTTGGTACACTATTCTCATCAAAAAAAAATTCAGGACAGATCCAGGCAAAATTATTTTTGAAAGCTTCATTCAATCCCAAAAGCTTGCAAGGTATAGGTATCTCGGCCTCCCCATCATGCGTATCAATAACCGTTATAGGTGAACCGAGTTTATTAAAACGTTTAAGAACCTTCCTAGCTTCAATAACGACATCCTTAAATTCTAAACGCAAAGTTTCCAAGATAAAAGCTTTCTTTTCGGGGTCCTCAATTTCATGAAGCTTAAGGAACATGTATTGCATAAAAGGATTAAGACTAGCAAACCTAGTTTCCAACATGTGAATCAAATGAGCAGAAGCAACTTCATAACTAGGAGCTAACTCAACCAAAGACTTTTCCTCAACTTCCTTATGCATACTAATGTGATTAAAGAACTCCTCAATGTTACTTTTGCCAATAATCGAACCACTACCTACAGAGAGGTCCTCCAGAACGAACTCAGGGAACAGCATGATAAACTAAAGTAAAGTAATAACAACTACCAAGGATTCTAATTTTTTTGGGTTTTTCATAAAAAGCAATGCAGGTAAAATAAATAAAGTAAAGCAAAACAATAACAAAGTAAAGAATGTGTGTGTGAAAACTCCCCTCGCAGAAGTCTTCTCTTCCTCCCCGGCAACGGCGCCAGAAAATTAGCTGCTACTTGGTGATGACGCCAGAAAATTAGCTGATGGCGACCAGTTGATGTGGAAGCAGACTGTCCTTGTGCGTGGTGGATAACCAGCTCGTTGGGAACCCCAAGAGGAAGGTATGATGAGTGTAGCGGCTAGTTTTCCCTCAGTTAAGAAACCAAGGTTTATCGATCAGGAGAGGAGAGACGGCGACGACTGAAGGTGATATGGAACCTGCACACACACAAACAAATACTTTGCTCCCAACTTGCGATGAGGTTGTCAATCTCATCGGTTTGCTTGAAACAAAGGTTATGAGTGTATCGAGTGGAAAACAGTAATAATATGCGAGTAAAGTAAACAGTGCGGGAAAAGTAAACAGGTGATAGCAATATGATTAAAATAGGACCGGGGTCCACAGTTCACTAGTGGTGTCTCTCCATAGATAAAATAGCATGCTGGGTAAACAAATTACAGTTGGGCAATTGATAGAATAAAGATAACGTGATATGTCAAGAAGATCACTATGAGATTTACTCTGGGCATTACAACAAAATACATAGACCGCCATCCAACTGCATCTATGACTAATAATCCACCCCCAGGGATATCAATCCGAACACCCTGAAAGTATTAAGTTGCGAACAACAGATAATTGCATTAAGCAAAGTGTGTAATGTAAACAAAGCATATGCCCTTGAGCATATGAATGTTGTTTTCTCCCTAGTAGCAACAGCACATCTACCACCTTAGAGGTTTCTGTCACTCCCCCAGGTGAAATAGAGGCAAGAACCCACTATCGAGAATAAATACCCCCTCTTGGAGTCACTAGCAACTACTCGGCCAAGATAGCTACTAACAACGGAGAGCATGCAAGATCATAAACAACATAGAGATAACAAAAGATATAATTCAGTACAGCAACTTAATCATAAACACCCATATTCATCGGATCCCAACAAACCAACATCATAGAATTACATAACGGTGATCTCAATCATGTAGGGCAGCTCATGAGATCTAAACATGAAGCACATGGTGGAGAAGACAACCATCTAGCTACTGCTATGGACCCATAGTCCAAGGTAGACTACTCACTCATTGCTCCGGAGGCAAGCATGGCGATGAAGAAGACCTCCGGTGGCGATTCCCCTCTCTGGCAGGGTGCCGGGAAGAGCTTCTGGACCCTCCCGATCTTCGGGTCGACGGTGGCGGCGGATCGCGATGTGTTCTGGAAATCTGATCGGGTACTTAGGTTTTTTCCGTCGGGGGGTCTTTATAGGCGAAGGGGCGATGTCAGAGGAGGGACCAGGCCCCCTCACGCAGGGGTGGCGCGGCCAGAGGCCTGGCCGCGCCGCCTGTGCGTGTGGGGCCCACGTGGCCCTCCTCCGTCTCTTCTTCGGATGTCTGGAAGCTTCCCCGTGAAATATGACTTCAGGAACTTGTTTTGTCCAATTCCGAGAATATTTCCTGTGTATCACTTCTGAAACACAAAAAACAGCAGAAAACAGGAAACTGGCACTATGGCACTTGTTAATAGGTTAGTTCCGGAAAATGCATAAAAATGCCACTAAGTGTAACGAAACAATAAGAAAATGATGTAAAAACAAGCATGGAGCATCAAAAATTATAGATACGTTTGAGACGTATCAGTGCGCAGGCTCCAGAGTACTGAGGGCAGCTCTTCGACCCAATATCCAGCTAAACACTTGAGAGGCTCGACCAACCTTGGTTTGATGCTGGCCAGGATCAGCCCATTTACTTTCTCCACTTGCCCATTAGACTGAGGATGCGCCACTGATGCTAAGCCCAGCCGGATGCCCTTCTGGCCATAGTACTCAGCGAAGACTCCCTTTGCGAAGTTTGTCCCGTTGTCAGTGATGATGCTGTGGGGGACTCCATATCTCATGATGATCTCGTTGAAGAACTTGATGATGGATGAGCCGTCAAGTTTTTTGATTGGCTTGGCCTCGATCCACTTGGTGAACTTGTCCACTCCAACCAACAGATGCGCCAAGCCCCCGGGCGCGGTCTTGAATGGTCCTACCATGTCCAGGCCCCAGACAGTGAACGGTCAGGTGAGCGGGATGGTCTTGAGGGCTGTCACTGGAGTGTTTCGATGCTTGGAGAAGCACTGACAGCTGTTGCACTGCTTCACCAGTTGTTCTGTGTCCTTCAGGGCCGTCGGCCAGTAGAAACCATGGCGGAAGGCCTTGGCCACCAAGACTCTGGAAGATGCATGATGCCCGCACTCCCCTTGATGTATCTCCCTCAGCAGCTCTATCCCTTCTTCCGACTCGATGCACTTCTGGAAGATTCCTGACACGCTGTGCTTGTACAGCTCGCTGTTGATGATGGTGTATGCTTGCACGCGACGTTGAAGTCACCTGGCTTCCACTTCGTCCTGCGGCAAGTCCCCAGTGATGAGGTAGTTGGAGAATGGCTCCACCCAGGATGGTATCTCCCGTATGTGGAAGACACTGGCGACCAGGGGATCAGCAGCCCCTGGGTCCATCGTCGTGCCAGCTTCGTCTGGTTGGCCGGCTGTGGGGGCCAGCCTGGAGACAGCATCTCCCGAGTCCTTCGTCGAGCCGGCCACGCTGGGCTGGCCAACTGCTTCCTTCAGCCCCAAGGCGGCAGCCCCCGGGTCCGGTGGTGGCACCTGAGCTGGGACGGGGTCTCCGGGCACGTAGATGGAGGTGGACTCCGGCGAGGGCTTGATGGACGACTTGCGGATGATCTCCAATGACACCCCAACTGGGATATCCTGCTTGGTGGAGCCAATCTTGGATAGCCGGTCCGCCTCGTCGTTGTTTGCTCTGGGACATGATAGAACTCGTAGCCCTCGAAGAATCCGCAGAGCTGCTGCACGTAGAAGCGGTAGGAGGCCATGTTGGTGTCCTTGGCATCCCATTCCCCTGAGACCTGTGATGACCCACAAGTATAGGGGGTGTATCGTAGTACTTTCGATAAATAAGAGTGTCAAACCCAACGAGGAGCAGAAGGTGTTGATGAGTGGTTTTGATCAAGGATTCACTGTAAATACTAGCAAACAGGTTTTCAGGGGTAATTGGCAATTCGAGTAAATAAAGTGCGAGTAAATAAAAGACAGTAGTAACAATTGCAGCAAGTGGCCCAATCCTTTCTTCAGCAAAGGACAAGCCGGTTGTGTACTTATAATAACCAAACGTTCTCGAGGACACACGGGAGTTTCTGTCAAGAGCTTTCGCTTCATAAAGCCAATAGTCTTTATTGGTTTGATAGGTGTTATGGGGGTGAACCTGTGCTAGCGCACTACCCTTACTAGGATAAATACACACTTGTGATTATACCCTCCTGCAAGCATCCACAAATACAAGAAAGTAATTAAGATAAATCTAACCATAACCTTAAACTCTAGGATCCTACGCTCCCTGGTGCAATGGTTTCCCAACGGAGGTTTAGGTTTCTGTCACTCCAGCAACCCCACAATTGGTAGCCAAATACACAATGCATCTCACTAGGCCCATAAATGGTGAAGTATCATGTAGTCGACATTCACATGACACCACTACTGAAATAGCACCACAACAATATCAAACCATTAAATATTTCTCAACAATAATTCACTGCTAACATCTTGACTTCTCCCATGTCCTCAAGAACTAAACGAACTACTCACAAGACATCATATGGATCATGATCAGAGGTGAAATAATGGTAAATAACAATCTGAACATAAACCTTAATTTAACAGTTCCACTCAATAGCATCAACTACAAGAGTAATCAACACCGGGAAAGTTTCCCCTATGAATATAACAAGATCCAACTCAAGATGTTACAGCGGGATGGCGTGGTGATGGTGGAGATGAAGGTGCTGGTGATGGAGATGATGATGATGATGATCCCGATGAAGTCCGATGTGATGGTGATGATGATGGCGACGATCTCCCCTCTCCGGGAAGGAATTTTCCCGGCAGATTTCTCCCTGCCGGAGAGCTTTTCTCTCTCTGGTATTCTCCATCCCGTAGAGGCGGCTGTGTCTAACTCTGAGCCCCCCCTTGACTTAGGTTTTCAGGGACGATGAAGTACGCGAAGGGGCGAGACCAGAAGTGGACCAGGGCGGCCTCACACAGGGCTGGCGCGGCCTGACCCTAGGCCGCGCCACCCTGGCGTGTGGGCCCCTCCTGGCTCCTCTCGACTCATTCTTCTGGCTTCCTGAGTCTTCTGGGAAAATATAATTTCCTAGTATTTTTCTGATCTTCAAAATATGGTCCTTTGATGGTCCCTTTTCCAGCAAAATCCTGACTCCAGCAGCAAATCCTCCGATGATCATCAAACATGTGGAAACAAAGGAAATAATATAAGTATCAACTCTAAATATGAAATATATCAATGAATAACAGTAAATTATGATATAAAATAGTGATGCAAAATAGACGTATCAACCTGGTGCACCACCAGGTCGGAGTCTCCGAAGCAGAGGATCCTCCGGATGCCAATTTCCTTGGCCAGCTTGAGCCCATGCACCAGGGCTTCATATTCGGCGACGTTGTTCGACACACGGAAGTGCATTTGCAGCATGAACTGTAGCTTATCTCCCTTGGGAGAGGTGAGGATGATGCCGGCTCCCAAGCCCTCGAGCATCTTGGAGCCATCAAAGTTCATGCGCCAGTGGGTTGAGTCCGGAGCCGGCGGCAGGTACTGGTGCTCTCCCTAGTCAGCGAAGAAATCTGCTATGATCTGTAACTTGATCGTCGTCCTGGGCTTGTACTGAATGGTATGAGTGGCAAGCTCAATTGCCCATTTAGCCACTCTGCCCGTTGCATCCTTGCACCCTATGATCTCCGAGAGCGGAGTGGTGCTCACCACCGTGATAGGATGCTCCTCGAAGTAGTGCTTCAGCTTCTTGGCCGCCATGTACATGCCATACGCGACCTTCTGGTAATGTGGGTAGTTTTGCTTGGAGAGAGTGAGCACCTCACTCAGATAGTACACCGGGCGCTGAATTGGCAGCTCCTTGCCTTCCTCGGTGCGCTCCACCACGATCATGACGCTGATGACTCGCGGAGTAGCTGCGATGTAGAGCAGCATTGGCTCCCATGGAGCCGGCGCTGCCAAGATTGGCGTGGTAGACAAGGCTCGCTTGAGGTCGTTGAAGGCATCATCAGCGCGCTAGGACCAAACGAAATGGTCCATCTTCTTCATTAGCTGGTACAGCGGCATGGCCTTCTCCCCGAGCCGGCTGACAAACCGGCTGAGCGAGGCCAAACATCCAGCAAACTTCTGCACATACCTGAGCTGGGTGGGCGGCTCTATGGCCTCGATGGCTTTTATCTTTGAGGGGTTAGCCTCGATCCCACGCTGGGAAACGATATAACCTAGGAGTTGTCCAGCCGGCATGCCAAAGGTGCACTTCTCCGGATTGAGCTTCATGCGATAGCGCCATAGGTTGGCGAAGGTCTCCTTGAGATCGTCCAGGAGCATGCCGCTCTGCTTGGTTTTCACTACCACATCATCCACATAAGCGTGCACGTTTCTCCCAATCTGCCCTCGCAGACATCGATGCATGGTTCACTGGTAAGTGGCTCTAGCGTTCTTCAGGCCAAATGGCATGGTGACGTAGCAGTAGGCTCCATATGGGGTGATGAAGGACATCTTGATTTGATCCGGCTGGTAGAGCAGGATCTGGTGATAGCCTGAATAGGCTTCCAGGAAGGACAACAGGTCACAACCGGCTGTGGAATCGATCACCTGGTCGATGCGCGGTAGCGTGAAGGGATCCTTGGGGCAAGCCTTGCTGAGGCTGGTGTAGTCAATAGTCAATACACATGCGCCAAGTGTTATTCTTCTTCAGGACCAAGAGTGGGTTCGCCAACCAGTCAGGGTAAAATACCTCCATGATAAAGCCGGCTGCGAGGAGCCGGGTAATCTCCTCACCAATGGCTTTCCTTTTCTCTTCCGCAAAGCACCGCAGCGGTTGCTTGACCGGCTTGGCATCTGGCCGAACATTGAATGAGTGCTCAGCCAGCTCCCTCGGCACACCTGGCATGTCCTTTGGAGACCATGCGAAGATGTCCCGATTCTCACAGAGGAAGCTGGTGAGCTCGCTTTCCTATTTGGCAGATAGGCCAGTGCTGATGATGATGTACTTGGAGGGATCACTCTCGTCCAACATGATCTTCTTGGTGTCGTCGGCCGGCTTAAACTGCTCCACCGACGACTGGCGGACCGGCACATCTTGCTGAGCTAGCTCCACGCGATGGAGAAATTGCCGCTTCTCCTCGGCGATGACCAGTGACTCTGCCAGCTGCGAGCTCTCCTTGGCGCAGGCTAGGGACTTCTTGAAGTTCCCCAAGACTGTGATCACACCTCTGGGCCCCGGTAGCTTCATCTTTAGATAGGCGTAATGCGGCACCGCCATGAACTTGGCCAGGGCTGGGCGGCCAAGCAGCGCATGGTAAGGACTGCTGATGTCCACCACCTCGAACCAGATGGGTTCGCAGCGGCTGTTACCTTTCTCCCCGAAGAGAACCTCCAGCTGCACCCTGCCCAAAGGGGTGCACGAATGCCTAGGCATGATGCCATGGAAGGTGAGCCGGCTCAGTTTTAGCTGAGCAAGCGGGATGCCCAGCTTCTCCATAGAGCTCCGGTAAAGAAGGTTGATGCTACTGCCTCTGTCGATGAGCACGCGAGAGAACCGGCATGTGTGCGTATCGGAGCACATGACAGGATCCAGGACCAGAGTGTATTCTCCAGGGCTGGGCATCAGTCACGGATGGTCCTCGCGCCCCCAGGTGATGGCTGCCTCAGACCAGTGCATGAACTGGGGTTCTGCAGGCATGACAGCATTCACCTCTGCCTCGTGCCAAAGGTCGTTCCTTTTATCTTTGCCCGGGGTGGTAAAGATGTGATACTGCTCAACATCCGCCGGAAAGTCATCATCACCTTGGTCTGGCTCGCCTCCAGCCGGCTCGTGCTGTTGGTCCTCCTGACTTCCAGCCGGCTGCGCTTGTGAAACTCCAGGGAGCTGCCGAGCGCATTGCTCTAGCTCTCTCATGAACCGGCACTGACGCGTGGAGTGGGTCGCTTCCCTGCCAGGGGTGTTGTGGAATTTGCATGGCTGGTCAAGCGCAGCATCAAGGGTGTACTTGCCCTCTTTGCGCCCCTGACCACTGCCGGCAGCCCCCGGGCCTCCTTGGTCAGATGCCGCTCGCTTTGAGCTAGCAGATCCCTTAGGGAGCGCCTTCATGTGGTCAAGCCACAGATGGATGTGCAGGGCCGGTTGGCGAGCTTGAGGCTCCAACCCTGGCGTCAGCGCCGGGACTTGGCGTGGCCTGCCAGCTCCGCCGGCCTACTGGGCGCGGCGGCCTCGGGCGTTGCAGCCCGGAGCACGACCGCCCTGTCCGCGCCCTCCGCGGCCTTGGCTTGCCAATGGAGACCGCTGGATCTGGCCAGGGCCCATGGCGACGAAGCCGCGCTGCGGGTCATGAGCAAGCTCGACCGGTGCATCTCCATGCATGTCATAGAACTCGCTGAGCATGGTGCTCGCACGGCGCCTGTCGATCTCATCCTTAGCCACCTTGCCGAGGAGTACGAGGCGCGTCCGTTCCAGGGCCTCCGCAACCTGGATGGGGTCGATGACGTGGTCGAGTGGTGCGCGCAGGTCCACCACGACGATGTCTGGGGTGTCCTGCTCTGGGAGCAGAGCGTCCTGCTCCTGTGGAGGAAGGCGTTCAAGCGGCGGGCGCGCGGGGCGCGGTGAGTCGCCGCCCTCCTCCTCTCCCAGGGCCATCACCTCGACCATGGTGCCAAGGTCGCTGCTTTCACTGCAGCTCGAGCCTCCATCGCTGAGAGGGTCGAAGACGTCGGTCACCTCCTCCGGGAAGGGCTTGGCGACGTAGAAGCGGTGGCTGCCGACGTCGAGGAAGGAGCCGCTATTGCCGAAGCCGTTCTTGAAGCGGGCTAAGTTGTCGCTGACGCAGTCGAAGGTGCCGAACCTCTAGACGAGGCCGGAGGCGACCTTCTCGCCGAGAGTCGATGAGGGTCCTGGCCGGAACTTGACTCCGATCGCCGCCACGCATTGCCCCACGGTGGGCGCCAACTGTCGTGGGAATTTAGAGATAGTACCCATGGGGGTGGCTTAACGAAGTGGCTCGACGGTGTGCGATGATGGGTCCGGCTCGGGATTGTGTCAACAGAGACACCTCGGTTTACCCAGGTTCAGGGCCCTCCAAGCCGGAGGTAAAACCCCTACTTCCTGCCTTGTTTCGTATTATCTCCACAGTGGTTACAACACTCCTCGAGTTGTTCGGTCTAGAGGAGAAAGAAGAAGATCGGATATCCCTAGACTAAGGGTCCAGACCCCCTTATATAGGCGGGGGTCTGGTTACAGGTTAGGTGTCCGGCTACCGGCTCCTCCGTGGCTGCGTCTTCGGCGTGATCTTCTGGCCCTGCTCTGTCCTCGTCTGACGATTGCACTTTATAAAGCGCCTTTTCCCCCTTGGACCGGCATCTGGGAGGCATATGCCCTCCCTTTTGCCTCGGATCCTTTCGTGGGGAAGGCTCTTGCTCTCTGATTGGTAGAGTCCGGACGTGGCATGCGTCACTCCTGTCCTTTGCCTCTGTCGATCTTGTCGGGGCCAGACCACTTTCGGCGAAACAGCCGTTGGAGGAATCTTGTCTTCATCCTCCGGCTCTGGCTTTTCTCGATGGAGTCGCCAGCCGGCTGCTGGCGCAGCCGGCCCTTCGAGCAGAGCCGGTCTTCTTATCCTAGCGCCGTGGAGATTCCTGGGACGCCAGCCGGCAGATAGCACGGCCCTTGGCACGCCCCAGAAGTCATCCCCACGACATATACGTATTTTACTAGAGGGGTTTTTCTAGGTTAATTATGATAAAATTAAGTTCGTCTCCATCTAACTAACCACACACCGTGTGTTATTTGCTTTTGATATACAAACCAGTCCTTCCAATTTGTGTCAATCCATGGTATGTGTATAACTATATGCGCATCTATTTTTTTATATATACAAAATCAATCCTTCCAATTTGTGTCAATCATAACTATGTGCATCTACTTCGTACATAAAGGTACAATGATGATGATCTGATCATGATTGCTCTTATTTTGTGGTGTTTGCCTCTGCATCACATTAAGTAGTGCACTGGAGTTCCTCTTTATATTTAGAGCAACTTCACCACGTACTAACTAACATGTATGTGCGACCGCAACGAAAGCTCAAAGTTGAGGCACCAGTAAGGGCGTGTGATGTGTTTTTCATTCGTTGCAATGAGGGATTGGATCTGGAAGTAGGAGGTCTCGGGAACACAAAATATGTAGGAGCACAGAGTGTATAAGCAATTCAGGATTTGTGGTGTCGGGCTAAAACTCCAACAAGCTTGGGGCCTAGCCGCGTAGACATTTGCTCCATCCATCTTACTTATGGTTCAGTCTGCAGCTGTCGGGTTGTAGATAGAGAGTCCACTCTATTCTTTCCTGTCTTATCACTCGTCCACCTAAAATTTCGATGAATTGGAATACGACGTAGCTGACTAACTAAGATCTATTATACTTGCTATTAGTTGTGGGCTTCACTGACTGACGCATCTTGATCCGTTGTGATCCTTTTGAGTTTAAGTGGCGTTTATGGTGGTTTTCAGCCACTGACTGACTGACTGACGCATCTTGACTTGTTGTGATTCTTTTTTTCTAAATTCAAAAAAAAGAATAAAATAAAAATCTGTACAAATTATGAGATATGTGGGGTGGAGGGAGTATGGTAGATTCTTGAATGAGTGAGAGATTGACAAGCACCAATTTTTTTGGCGAATTGATGCATGCAATGTTTTAATATGGAACGCGGACCTATTTTCCTCCAAGGATTACCATGCTTGGCTAAATTTTCTTTAACAATTCAAGTGCAATTGAAATGCTTTTGTTGAGTATAGCAAAATTTCTGATGACAAGTTCAAAATAAAAGCAAATCGCAGATCTCAACATAGGCACGAGTGTGACAAAACAGAGGGGCACCAAAAAAAAATACTTTCCCGAGGATGAGCTCTTGAGAGTTTAAAGAGCACAAAGAAGGGATATTCAGAGTTAACAGAGATGGCATCATCTACAATAAGTGATATTCGGCCCTTCGTTCAAAGACCAAATCTTCCATACACAATTTTCTCGAATGAAAAATGTAAGTGTACTTACGAGGTGACAGGTGGCAAATTGATGGTTTAAACAAGTGGCAGATGTCAATATAGAGAGTAGTGGTTTGTGACAAAACAGATGGGTACCAAAACAAAATACTTCCCCAACGGCTCTTGCGAGTTTGAATCCACAAGAAAATTATGTTATGCTAAGTACAAGTCGACATACCTCAACGATATGGTACGTACTCCATCTCTTATACTGTCGTGAGAATTTTGAGACCGTAGCCATGGGGGTGGCTTAACGAAGGGGTTCGACAGTGTGCGATGATGGGTTCGGCTCGGGATTGTGCCAACAGAGACACCTCGGTTTACCCAGATTTAGGGCCCTCCACGCCGGAGGTAAAAACCCCTACTTCCTGCCTTGTTTCGTATTATCTCCATAGTGGTTACAACGCTCCTCGAGCTGTTCGGTCTAGAGGAGGAAGAAGAAGATCGGATCTTCCTAGACTAAGGGTCCAGACCCCTTTATATAGGCGGGGGTCTGGTTACAGGTTAGGTGGCCGGCTATCCGGGTGCCGGCTCCTCCGTGGCTGCGTCTTCGGCGTGATCTTCTGGCCCTGCTCTGTCCTCGTCTGACGATTGCACTTTATAAAGCGCCTTTTCCCCCTTGGACCGGCATCTAGGAGGCATATGCCCTCCCTTTTGCCTCGGATCCTTTCGTGGGGAAGGCTCTTGCTCTCTGGTTGGTGGAGTCCGTACGTGGCGTGCATCACTCCCGTCCTTTGCCTCTGTCGATCTTGTCGGGGCCAGGCCACTTTCGGCGAAACAGTCGTTGGAGGAATCTTGTCTTCATCGTCCAGCTCTGGCTTTCCTCGATGGAGTCGCTAGCCGGCTGCTGGCGCAGCCAGCCCTTCGAGCAGAGCCGGTCTTCTTATCCTAGCACCATTGAGATTTCTGGGACGCCAGCCGGCAGATAGCACGGCCCTTGGCACGCCCCAGAAGTCATCCCCACGACACTAGCCCCCGAAACTGGCGAAGTCTCATGGGTTTGCATGGGGCTTCGGTGGGTTCTGTTTCTCGCCGAAGTTAGCGCGCTTCCGTCAAAGTCCCAGGATTCTTCGTCCGGCCTGGAGGTTGTTGGTCTTGAGGCCAAGTCTCGTGGAGCCTCACGGGCCATCTCGGGACGTGCCGGCTCCAAAACCGATCCGGCTGGAGACCGCTGTGCGGCCGCGAGCCGGTACGTGGCCCCTTGGAACTTGTGCTGCTTCGGGTTTTGATCCCACGCTGCGGCCAGTGCAGTGCTGCAGTGTCCTGTCTTGTCACTTAGACTCTTCGGTCTCCGTAATGATTCCAGAGAACGTCATGTGGCGAGACGAGGCCTACGTCAGTGATGCATCCCATCGAAACGCCACGTGTTTGATTTACTCACATTAAACCGACTCGGCTTTCCATGCCTCGCCGTCCTTTAAGTTTTGGAGCTCTCGAGGGTTTTTCCCCACTCCCGAGCGCCTTCACTCCTTCTCTTCGCCGAGCGGTTCCCTCAGCATCTCCCGCTCAGCTCCTTCGCCCCAATGTTGTCGTCCGGAGCCCTTAGCGAAGCCGGGGCCGGAGCCCCCAGCGGATTGGGCGGGCGCAAGCGCGGCCGCCTGTTCGGGAGCAGGAATAGGGTGAAGGACCCGGTGGCGACGCCGCCGCTTCCTCGTAGACGCGGCCGCTCACCGGGCAGCCATAACAAGAAGACCTTGGCGGCGTTCGCAGCTGCTGCCGCCGCGGAGTCTGCCAGGGCGGCTCCCGCCGTCGCCGTGGCCCCCGCAGGGGTGGTTGCCTTGGCTGCCACCAATGCCGCGGCGCCCGCGGGCGCAACCTCCGTCGCCGGCCTCGCCGCGACTCCCCTAGAGGCGGCGGCCGCCCTCGTTGGCGCCGCGATTGCGGTCAGAGCGGCCCCCCCAGGCCTCACCGGCGAGGCGTCGGCTGCTCATCCGGTGCGGCCGCCGCCAAGGCGCGCAAGCCCCGGCGCTCGCCGCCACAGCAGCGGCTCTCCTACACCCCGAAGCATGGGTTCACCACCTCCGTGGTGCATCTATAGGCCGGGTGCGAGGAACGCCTGCCGCTCCCTGCCAGTTTCGTTGACACCATGGGGAGGAACCCCCCGACGAGCATCATGGTGGAGGAGGGCAGCGGTGGCCAGCCCCTGTACCTCATCGAGATCCTACATGACGAGTAGGGGAAGAGCTACCTCACCGACGGCTGGACGAGGTTCATTGACGACTATGACCTGAAGTGCGGCTAGTCCCTCATCTTGACACACCGCGCCGGGTCGCCCATCCTCTGCGTCCACGTCGTCGACACCTCCGGCTGCGCCCGCGCCTACTCCCCCTGGCCGTGATCGGTGAGCACCCCCAAAGCCCCTTCCTTGACGAGGCAGCTCTAGCTTTGAACCTCTTTGACATGGCTGCTCAGCCTAAACATCGAGAGACTGTGATTATCGACCATTCGCTGACCTGCCTTAGCCCGGTTCCCTCAACTTTTTCCTTAATCTCCCCACCCTTCAGCCCATCTACCCCCAACCGGCAGCCTGGTGCCGGTTGGTCTCCCTTGGGCCGGCAGCCGAATGCCGGCCTAGGGTGGGAGCGTGCCGCGGGGTGAGAAGTAGTACTTCGGTCTGTCGGGCTCCCGGCTCGGGCTGGCCAATGCATGGTTAACGAGCACTGTCTTCAACGCTTAGTTGAGCGGCTTCTTATCGTTTACGGTTTTTCTCTGCGGTTTTCCTTCGTATGTGGCCTGCCGGCTCCTATCCGCCCGGCTGCGCGAAGCCGGGGGATGTAGGTTAGGCTCGAGACCTAATTCACACGTAGTACTCATCCGGCTGACGAGGGATCGATCATTTTTAGGGCAGCCGGCTATGGCTCGGTGCCCGGAGCCGGCTGCCAATCAAGTGAATAACGCAGGACACAAAACATACACAAAGTATTTTCCTCGGAGCCGGCCGTAACTAGCTCCGTTATCCTTTATTCATTGACAAGTTTTTTGGGGTACAAGCTTTTGCCTTAGCAGAAGAAAGGTCTTAGGAGATTGACATTCCAGGGACGCTCCGTCTCCTTGTCAGAATTATCTGCCTTGTTCTTCCTGGGCTCTTGTGCGTCGATGAGGTAGTATGCCCCATTGCCTAGCACCCGGCTGACAATAAACGGTCCCTCCCAAGGAGAGGACAGCTTGTGCATGCCTTTAGTGTTTTGGACCAGCCGGAGTACGAGATCTCCTTCATGAAACGCGAGTGGACGGATCTTCCGGCTGTGGTATCATCGCAGTTGCTGCTGATAGAGTGCTGATCTGGCTAAGGCCTGCTCTCGTGCCTCCTCGAGGAGGTCGACGCCATCTTCACGAGCTTCTTTTGCTTGCTTCTCCGTGTACTGGACAACTCTGGGCGCTCGACTTCGATGTCAGTGGGCAGCACCGCTTCGGCTCCGTAGACCAGGAAGAAGGGCGTGAAGCCGACAGAGCGATTTGGAGTGGTGCGTGCTACTTGGTGATGGCACCAGAAAATTAGCTGATGGCGACCAGTTGATGTGGAAGCAGACTGTCCTTGTGCGTGGTGGATAACCAGCCCGTTGGGAACCCCAAGAGGAAGGTATGATGAGTGTAGCGGCTAGTTTTCCCTCAGTTAAGAAACCAAGGTTTATCGATCAGGAGAGGAGAGACGGCGAAGAATGAAGGTGATATGGAACCTGCACACACACAAACAAATACTTTGCTCCCAACTTGCGATGAGGTTGTCAATCTCATCGGTTTGCTTGAAACAAAGGTTATGAGTGTATCGAGTGGAAAACAGTAATAATATGCGAGTGAAGTAAACAGTGCGGGAAAAGTAAACAGGTGATAGCAATATGATTAAAATAGGACCGGGGTCCACAGTTCACTAGTGGTGTCTCTCCATAGATAAAATAGCATGCTGGGTAAACAAATTACAGTTGGGCAATTGATAGAATAAAGATAACGTGATATGTCAAGAAGATCACTATGAGATTTACTCTGGGCATTACAACAAAATACATAGACCGCCATCCAACTGCATCTATGACTAATAATCCACCTCCAGGGATATCAATCCGAACACCCTGAAAGTATTAAGTTGCGAACAACAGATAATTGCATTAAGCAAAGTGTGTAATGTAAACAAAGCATGTGCCCTTGAGCATATGAATGTTGTTTTCTCCCTAGTAGCAACAGCACATCTACCACCTTAGAGGTTTCTGTCACTCCCCCAGGTGAAATAGAGGCATGAACCCACTATCGAGCATAAATACCCCCTCTTGGAGTCACTAGCAACTACTCGGCCAAGATAGCTACTAACAACGGAGAGCATGCAAGATCATAAACAACATAGAGATAACAAAAGATATAATTCAGTACAGCAACTTAATCATAAACACCAATATTCATCGGATCCCAACAAACCAACATCATAGAATTACATAACGGTGATCTCAATCATGTAGGGCAGCTCATGAGATCTAAACATGAAGCACATGGTGGAGAAGACAACCATCTAGCTACTGCTATGGACCCATAGTCCAAGGTAGACTACTCACTCATCGCTCCGGAGGCAAGCATGGCGATGAAGAAGACCTCCGGTGGCGATTCCCCTCTCTGGCAGGGTGCCGGGAAGAGCTTCTGGACCCTCCCGATCTTCGGGTCGACGGTGGCGGCGGATCGCGATGTGTTCTGGAAATCTGATCGGGTACTTAGGTTTTTTTGTCGGGGGGTCTTTATAGGCGAAGGGGCGATGTCAGAGGAGGGACCAGGCCCCCTCACACAGGGGTGGCGCGGCCAGGGGCCTGGCCGCGCCGCCTGTGCGTGTGGGGCCCACGTGGCCCTCCTCCGTCTCTTCTTCGGATGTCTGGAAGCTTCCCCATGAAATATGACTTCAGGAACTTGTTTCGTCCAATTCCGAGAATATTTCCTGTGTATCACTTCTGAAACACAAAAATAGCAGAAAACAGGAAACTGGCACTGTGGCACTTGTTAATAGGTTAGTTCCGGAAAATGCATAAAAATGCCACTAAGTGTAACGAAACAATAAGCAAATGGTGTGTAAACAAGCATGGAGCATCAAAAATTATAGATACGTTTGAGACGTATCAAGCATCCCCAAGCTTAACTCTTGCTCGTCCTCGAGTAGGTAAGTGATAACAAAAGAATAATTTTTGAGGTGACATGCACCTACACAATCTTGATCATATATGTAAGCATTGGTGAGCTGGGATCAATAGAACTTAAAACATGGGCATGAAAGATATAATCATGACAATAAGAAACTTAGCAACCATGTTGTAAACATGTAAATGAACACAAACAAAAGATCATGATAATGAAACAATGAAAGTCAAACGTGTGTTCATATCATAAGGAAAAACATACAAATGGTTTTCAGCTTGTCCTTCAAAGAGAGCAAAACATAAATGCATAGGACACCTCAAAGTTTAAGAGGGCGACTAGATACAAATAATTTAAGAAAAAGTGAAACCAATCATCATGAGTCAATCAATGAACTTTGGGACAATGCATATCACACTAAGAATGACAACTATGCTCTCTTAATGGTGCATAAAGAAAGAAGGTGGTGACTCAACATAAAAGTAAAAGAAAGGCCCTTCGCAGAGGGAAGCATTGATTGAGCATGTGCTAGAGCTTTTCATTTGTAAAACAGAGATAAAACTTGGGTTTTGAGAGGTGGTTGCTTTTGTCAACGACTGGCAATGGGGTTCTTACTATCTTCCATACAAAAATGAAGCAAGTTTTTGAGAGAGAGATTGGCACTTTTGTGCTCTTTTTATAAAACTTGGCACTCCTCCCCACCTTTTCCTTTCACATACCATGGCTAACCGATTCCATCGGGTGCCCACCAACATTCACATTCTTTGGAGGAGTGCCTTTTTTTCTTTTTTTTTTTCCTTTTTTTTCTTTTTGGAATAAGCAATATGGAAGATAGCAAATCCGACCACTACGTCCCCATGAGCTGAAAACAATGTCACAAAACGAGAAGTGTTTGAAGGTTTTTGAAAGGTAGCACATGAGAATTTACTTTGGAATGGCTTACAAATACCATGTATAGGAATTTATAGTGGACACAATGGAAAACTTTGGCTTTTAGGAGTTGGATGCACGAGTAGAGCTCATACTCAGTACAAGGCGAGGGCTAGCAAAAGACTGGGAGCGACCGACTAAGAGAGCAATAATGGCCATAATCATGCAAAGCGACAAAGCGACATTAAAAGAAGCATAAGATGGCACCAAAAGTCAAAAACTAAATGATCATGAAGGCTATTGGCGACTTTGTATGAGTCTAACATGTGTGAGCATGCGCCAAGTCAACCCAAATAAAGCATCAAGGAGAAAACCAGAATAATGCTTCCATACAATAAAAACAACGCATGATTTTTTGAAAGGCTCATTAAGCAATCTCAGTTATTTGAGACAAGTCATGCTACAGCAAAACCACTAAGCATACTATCAAAAAGACATCAAGCATGACATGAAAAAGCCTAAGCCGCAGTCTACACAAGCTCCTTCTTGTACCACTATTTTGCACAAAGCTTTTTCTCTTTTCCAACACCATTTGAAATTTTTATAAACACCTCTTTTAATGAAAACCAATAAAGACCAGAGGCAAAAATACACCTTGATGAAAAGATATGACAAGATCTTAACGCATATCAAGGCGAAAACGAAAACCAAAAGCAGTAGCAGAAAAAGTAGAACGCTCGATTTTGAATGAGAGTGAAAACTAGAGCGTTCCTTGCAAATGAAAACGAGTACATCTCCTCCAAAGGAAATTTGTTGGGGTCCAACTATTTATTGCAGCAAACAAACAAACTAAACAAACTAAGAAAACTAAAACAACTGACCCTCCAAGAAAAACACATAGTGCATGAAGCAATAAAAATATAGTGTTTTGAAAGGTGACCTGATTTTTGCCGATGAAGAAGGGGTGCCTCGGGGGCATCCCCAAGCTTTGACGCTTGTACTTCTTGGATATTTCTTGGGGTGATGCATGGGCATCCCCAAGCTTGAGCTTTTGTCCATTCTTCAACTCATCTCATCATTCTCCAATCCCTACACTTGAAAACTTCCTTCATACAAAACTAAACACAATTCTATTAGCAACATTAGTATAAGCATAAAATATATTCAACCTCTTTTAGCTTCAGGTTTAAACTCAAAACCACCACATATAAAGTATATACTACTGTAGCAACTTCCACAAGAGTTCCATGATAAAAAAAAAGAACTCAAAAGAAAGCGATAAAGTGGCAAAAACAAATATTGGCAGAAATCTGTCAAAACAGAACAGCTGACAAAGGACGAATTTTTGAGGGATTTTCTGTTGCTCAAATCAAAAAGTGTTCAACTAAGAAAAGTTTGGATATAACCTGGGGCATATGCACAAGAAATCGCAGGTCCAAAAGATAAACAGAGAATTTATACGAATTTTTACGGTGCAGCACTGAAAACAGTTTCAGGACAGCAATATCCCCAAATCTTTACCTCGCTCAAATTAGAGGCTTCTCTTGGCACAAAAACGAAATAAACAAGATAAGGAGCGGTCATTACAGTAGTAATGACTTCCAAGACTCAAATAAAAGAAAAAGTACTGAAAAGAAAACATTGGGTTATCTCCCAAGAGTGCTTTTCTTTAACGCCTTTGAGCTAGGCGCAGAAAATTGCGAATCAAGTAATATCAGAAGAAGCATTAAGATCAACAGCAAAGGTCTTATCAATAAGGCATTGTATTTCATCCACATAAGTTTTTGAAGACCCTTTGTGATCATGCTTTGGTACACTATTCTCATCAAAAAAAATTCAGGACAGATCCAGGCAAAATTATTTTTGAAAGCTTCATTCAATCCCAAAAGCTTGCAAGGTATAGGTATCTCGGCCTCCCCATCATGCGTATCAATAACCGTTATAGGTGAACCGAGTTTATTAAAACGTTTAAGAACCTTCCTAGCTTCAATAACGACATCCTTAAATTCTAAACGCAAAGTTTCCAAGATAAAAGCTTTCTTTTCGGGGTCCTCAATTTCATGAAGCTTAAGGAACATGTATTGCATAAAAGGATTAAGACTAGCAAACCTAGTTTCCAACATGTGAATCAAATGAGCAGAAGCAACTTCATAACTAGGAGCTAACTCAACCAAAGACTTTTCCTCAACTTCCTTATGCATACTAATGTGATTAAAGAACTCCTCAATGTTACTTTTGCCAATAATCGAACCACTACCTACAGAGAGGTCCTCCAGAACGAACTCAGGGAACAGCATGATAAACTAAAGTAAAGTAATAACAACTACCAAGGATTCTAATTTTTTTGGGTTTTTCATAAAAGCAATGCAGGTAAAATAAATAAAGTAAAGCAAAACAATAACAAAGTAAAGAATGTGTGTGTGAAAACTCCCCTCGCAGAAGTCTTCTCTTCCTCCCCGGCAACGGCGCCAGAAAATTAGCTGCTACTTGGTGATGACGCCAGAAAATTAGCTGATGGCGACCAGTTGATGTGGAAGCAGACTGTCCTTGTGCGTGGTGGATAACCAGCTCGTTGGGAACCCCAAGAGGAAGGTATGATGAGTGTAGCGGCTAGTTTTCCCTCAGTTAAGAAACCAAGGTTTATCGATCAGGAGAGGAGAGACGGCGACGACTGAAGGTGATATGGAACCTGCACACACACAAACAAATACTTTGCTCCCAACTTGCGATGAGGTTGTCAATCTCATCGGTTTGCTTGAAACAAAGGTTATGAGTGTATCGAGTGGAAAACAGTAATAATATGCGAGTAAAGTAAACAGTGCGGGAAAAGTAAACAGGTGATAGCAATATGATTAAAATAGGACCGGGGTCCACAGTTCACTAGTGGTGTCTCTCCATAGATAAAATAGCATGCTGGGTAAACAAATTACAGTTGGGCAATTGATAGAATAAAGATAACGTGATATGTCAAGAAGATCACTATGAGATTTACTCTGGGCATTACAACAAAATACATAGACCGCCATCCAACTGCATCTATGACTAATAATCCACCCCCAGGGATATCAATCCGAACACCCTGAAAGTATTAAGTTGCGAACAACAGATAATTGCATTAAGCAAAGTGTGTAATGTAAACAAAGCATATGCCCTTGAGCATATGAATGTTGTTTTCTCCCTAGTAGCAACAGCACATCTACCACCTTAGAGGTTTCTGTCACTCCCCCAGGTGAAATAGAGGCAAGAACCCACTATCGAGAATAAATACCCCCTCTTGGAGTCACTAGCAACTACTCGGCCAAGATAGCTACTAACAACGGAGAGCATGCAAGATCATAAACAACATAGAGATAACAAAAGATATAATTCAGTACAGCAACTTAATCATAAACACCCATATTCATCGGATCCCAACAAACCAACATCATAGAATTACATAACGGTGATCTCAATCATGTAGGGCAGCTCATGAGATCTAAACATGAAGCACATGGTGGAGAAGACAACCATCTAGCTACTGCTATGGACCCATAGTCCAAGGTAGACTACTCACTCATTGCTCCGGAGGCAAGCATGGCGATGAAGAAGACCTCCGGTGGCGATTCCCCTCTCTGGCAGGGTGCCGGGAAGAGCTTCTGGACCCTCCCGATCTTCGGGTCGACGGTGGCGGCGGATCGCGATGTGTTCTGGAAATCTGATCGGGTACTTAGGTTTTTTCCGTCGGGGGGTCTTTATAGGCGAAGGGGCGATGTCAGAGGAGGGACCAGGCCCCCTCACGCAGGGGTGGCGCGGCCAGAGGCCTGGCCGCGCCGCCTGTGCGTGTGGGGCCCACGTGGCCCTCCTCCGTCTCTTCTTCGGATGTCTGGAAGCTTCCCCGTGAAATATGACTTCAGGAACTTGTTTTGTCCAATTCCGAGAATATTTCCTGTGTATCACTTCTGAAACACAAAAAACAGCAGAAAACAGGAAACTGGCACTATGGCACTTGTTAATAGGTTAGTTCCGGAAAATGCATAAAAATGCCACTAAGTGTAACGAAACAATAAGAAAATGATGTAAAAACAAGCATGGAGCATCAAAAATTATAGATACGTTTGAGACGTATCAGTGCGCAGGCTCCAGAGTACTGAGGGCAGCTCTTCGACCCAATATCCAGCTAAACACTTGAGAGGCTCGACCAACCTTGGTTTGATGCTGGCCAGGATCAGCCCATTTACTTTCTCCACTTGCCCATTAGACTGAGGATGCGCCACTGATGCTAAGCCCAGCCGGATGCCCTTCTGGCCATAGTACTCAGCGAAGACTCCCTTTGCGAAGTTTGTCCCGTTGTCAGTGATGATGCTGTGGGGGACTCCATATCTCATGATGATCTCGTTGAAGAACTTGATGATGGATGAGCCGTCAAGTTTTTTGATTGGCTTGGCCTCGATCCACTTGGTGAACTTGTCCACTCCAACCAACAGATGCGCCAAGCCCCCGGGCGCGGTCTTGAATGGTCCTACCATGTCCAGGCCCCAGACAGTGAACGGTCAGGTGAGCGGGATGGTCTTGAGGGCTGTCACTGGAGTGTTTCGATGCTTGGAGAAGCACTGACAGCTGTTGCACTGCTTCACCAGTTGTTCTGTGTCCTTCAGGGCCGTCGGCCAGTAGAAACCATGGCGGAAGGCCTTGGCCACCAAGACTCTGGAAGATGCATGATGCCCGCACTCCCCTTGATGTATCTCCCTCAGCAGCTCTATCCCTTCTTCCGACTCGATGCACTTCTGGAAGATTCCTGACACGCTGTGCTTGTACAGCTCGCTGTTGATGATGGTGTATGCTTGCACGCGACGTTGAAGTCACCTGGCTTCCACTTCGTCCTGCGGCAAGTCCCCAGTGATGAGGTAGTTGGAGAATGGCTCCACCCAGGATGGTATCTCCCGTATGTGGAAGACACTGGCGACCAGGGGATCAGCAGCCCCTGGGTCCATCGTCGTGCCAGCTTCGTCTGGTTGGCCGGCTGTGGGGGCCAGCCTGGAGACAGCATCTCCCGAGTCCTTCGTCGAGCCGGCCACGCTGGGCTGGCCAACTGCTTCCTTCAGCCCCAAGGCGGCAGCCCCCGGGTCCGGTGGTGGCACCTGAGCTGGGACGGGGTCTCCGGGCACGTAGATGGAGGTGGACTCCGGCGAGGGCTTGATGGACGACTTGCGGATGATCTCCAATGACACCCCAACTGGGATATCCTGCTTGGTGGAGCCAATCTTGGATAGCCGGTCCGCCTCGTCGTTGTTTGCTCTGGGACATGATAGAACTCGTAGCCCTCGAAGAATCCGCAGAGCTGCTGCACGTAGAAGCGGTAGGAGGCCATGTTGGTGTCCTTGGCATCCCATTCCCCTGAGACCTGTGATGACCCACAAGTATAGGGGGTGTATCGTAGTACTTTCGATAAATAAGAGTGTCAAACCCAACGAGGAGCAGAAGGTGTTGATGAGTGGTTTTGATCAAGGATTCACTGTAAATACTAGCAAACAGGTTTTCAGGGGTAATTGGCATTCGAGTAAATAAAGTGCGAGTAAATAAAAGACAGTAGTAACAATTGCAGCAAGTGGCCCAATCCTTTCTTCAGCAAAGGACAAGCCGGTTGTGTACTTATAATAACCAAACGTTCTCGAGGACACACGGGAGTTTCTGTCAAGAGCTTTCGCTTCATAAAGCCAATAGTCTTTATTGGTTTGATAGGTGTTATGGGGGTGAACCTGTGCTAGCGCACTACCCTTACTAGGATAAATACACACTTGTGATTATACCCTCCTGCAAGCATCCACAAATACAAGAAAGTAATTAAGATAAATCTAACCATAACCTTAAACTCTAGGATCCTACGCTCCCTGGTGCAATGGTTTCCCAACGGAGGTTTAGGTTTCTGTCACTCCAGCAACCCCACAATTGGTAGCCAAATACACAATGCATCTCACTAGGCCCATAAATGGTGAAGTATCATGTAGTCGACATTCACATGACACCACTACTGAAATAGCACCACAACAATATCAAACCATTAAATATTTCTCAACAATAATTCACTGCTAACATCTTGACTTCTCCCATGTCCTCAAGAACTAAACGAACTACTCACAAGACATCATATGGATCATGATCAGAGGTGAAATAATGGTAAATAACAATCTGAACATAAACCTTAATTTAACAGTTCCACTCAATAGCATCAACTACAAGAGTAATCAACACCGGGAAAGTTTCCCCTATGAATATAACAAGATCCAACTCAAGATGTTACAGCGGGATGGCGTGGTGATGGTGGAGATGAAGGTGCTGGTGATGGAGATGATGATGATGATGATCCCGATGAAGTCCGATGTGATGGTGATGATGATGGCGACGATCTCCCCTCTCCGGGAAGGAATTTTCCCGGCAGATTTCTCCCTGCCGGAGAGCTTTTCTCTCTCTGGTATTCTCCATCCCGTAGAGGCGGCTGTGTCTAACTCTGAGCCCCCCCTTGACTTAGGTTTTCAGGGACGATGAAGTACGCGAAGGGGCGAGACCAGAAGTGGACCAGGGCGGCCTCACACAGGGCTGGCGCGGCCTGACCCTAGGCCGCGCCACCCTGGCGTGTGGGCCCCTCCTGGCTCCTCTCGACTCATTCTTCTGGCTTCCTGAGTCTTCTGGGAAAATATAATTTCCTAGTATTTTTCTGATCTTCAAAATATGGTCCTTTGATGGTCCCTTTTCCAGCAAAATCCTGACTCCAGCAGCAAATCCTCCGATGATCATCAAACATGTGGAAACAAAGGAAATAATATAAGTATCAACTCTAAATATGAAATATATCAATGAATAACAGTAAATTATGATATAAAATAGTGATGCAAAATAGACGTATCAACCTGGTGCACCACCAGGTCGGAGTCTCCGAAGCAGAGGATCCTCCGGATGCCAATTTCCTTGGCCAGCTTGAGCCCATGCACCAGGGCTTCATATTCGGCGACGTTGTTCGACACACGGAAGTGCATTTGCAGCATGAACTGTAGCTTATCTCCCTTGGGAGAGGTGAGGATGATGCCGGCTCCCAAGCCCTCGAGCATCTTGGAGCCATCAAAGTTCATGCGCCAGTGGGTTGAGTCCGGAGCCGGCGGCAGGTACTGGTGCTCTCCCTAGTCAGCGAAGAAATCTGCTATGATCTGTAACTTGATCGTCGTCCTGGGCTTGTACTGAATGGTATGAGTGGCAAGCTCAATTGCCCATTTAGCCACTCTGCCCGTTGCATCCTTGCACCCTATGATCTCCGAGAGCGGAGTGGTGCTCACCACCGTGATAGGATGCTCCTCGAAGTAGTGCTTCAGCTTCTTGGCCGCCATGTACATGCCATACGCGACCTTCTGGTAATGTGGGTAGTTTTGCTTGGAGAGAGTGAGCACCTCACTCAGATAGTACACCGGGCGCTGAATTGGCAGCTCCTTGCCTTCCTCGGTGCGCTCCACCACGATCATGACGCTGATGACTCGCGGAGTAGCTGCGATGTAGAGCAGCATTGGCTCCCATGGAGCCGGCGCTGCCAAGATTGGCGTGGTAGACAAGGCTCGCTTGAGGTCGTTGAAGGCATCATCAGCGCGCTAGGACCAAACGAAATGGTCCATCTTCTTCATTAGCTGGTACAGCGGCATGGCCTTCTCCCCGAGCCGGCTGACAAACCGGCTGAGCGAGGCCAAACATCCAGCAAACTTCTGCACATACCTGAGCTGGGTGGGCGGCTCTATGGCCTCGATGGCTTTTATCTTTGAGGGGTTAGCCTCGATCCCACGCTGGGAAACGATATAACCTAGGAGTTGTCCAGCCGGCATGCCAAAGGTGCACTTCTCCGGATTGAGCTTCATGCGATAGCGCCATAGGTTGGCGAAGGTCTCCTTGAGATCGTCCAGGAGCATGCCGCTCTGCTTGGTTTTCACTACCACATCATCCACATAAGCGTGCACGTTTCTCCCAATCTGCCCTCGCAGACATCGATGCATGGTTCACTGGTAAGTGGCTCTAGCGTTCTTCAGGCCAAATGGCATGGTGACGTAGCAGTAGGCTCCATATGGGGTGATGAAGGACATCTTGATTTGATCCGGCTGGTAGAGCAGGATCTGGTGATAGCCTGAATAGGCTTCCAGGAAGGACAACAGGTCACAACCGGCTGTGGAATCGATCACCTGGTCGATGCGCGGTAGCGTGAAGGGATCCTTGGGGCAAGCCTTGCTGAGGCTGGTGTAGTCAATAGTCAATACACATGCGCCAAGTGTTATTCTTCTTCAGGACCAAGAGTGGGTTCGCCAACCAGTCAGGGTAAAATACCTCCATGATAAAGCCGGCTGCGAGGAGCCGGGTAATCTCCTCACCAATGGCTTTCCTTTTCTCTTCCGCAAAGCACCGCAGCGGTTGCTTGACCGGCTTGGCATCTGGCCGAACATTGAATGAGTGCTCAGCCAGCTCCCTCGGCACACCTGGCATGTCCTTTGGAGACCATGCGAAGATGTCCCGATTCTCACAGAGGAAGCTGGTGAGCTCGCTTTCCTATTTGGCAGATAGGCCAGTGCTGATGATGATGTACTTGGAGGGATCACTCTCGTCCAACATGATCTTCTTGGTGTCGTCGGCCGGCTTAAACTGCTCCACCGACGACTGGCGGACCGGCACATCTTGCTGAGCTAGCTCCACGCGATGGAGAAATTGCCGCTTCTCCTCGGCGATGACCAGTGACTCTGCCAGCTGCGAGCTCTCCTTGGCGCAGGCTAGGGACTTCTTGAAGTTCCCCAAGACTGTGATCACACCTCTGGGCCCGGTAGCTTCATCTTTAGATAGGCGTAATGCGGCACCGCCATGAACTTGGCCAGGGCTGGGCGGCCAAGCAGCGCATGGTAAGGACTGCTGATGTCCACCACCTCGAACCAGATGGGTTCGCAGCGGCTGTTACCTTTCTCCCCGAAGAGAACCTCCAGCTGCACCCTGCCCAAAGGGGTGCACGAATGCCTAGGCATGATGCCATGGAAGGTGAGCCGGCTCAGTTTTAGCTGAGCAAGCGGGATGCCCAGCTTCTCCATAGAGCTCCGGTAAAGAAGGTTGATGCTACTGCCTCTGTCGATGAGCACGCGAGAGAACCGGCATGTGTGCGTATCGGAGCACATGACAGGATCCAGGACCAGAGTGTATTCTCCAGGGCTGGGCATCAGTCACGGATGGTCCTCGCGCCCCCAGGTGATGGCTGCCTCAGACCAGTGCATGAACTGGGGTTCTGCAGGCATGACAGCATTCACCTCTGCCTCGTGCCAAAGGTCGTTCCTTTTATCTTTGCCCGGGGTGGTAAAGATGTGATACTGCTCAACATCCGCCGGAAAGTCATCATCACCTTGGTCTGGCTCGCCTCCAGCCGGCTCGTGCTGTTGGTCCTCCTGACTTCCAGCCGGCTGCGCTTGTGAAACTCCAGGGAGCTGCCGAGCGCATTGCTCTAGCTCTCTCATGAACCGGCACTGACGCGTGGAGTGGGTCGCTTCCCTGCCAGGGGTGTTGTGGAATTTGCATGGCTGGTCAAGCGCAGCATCAAGGGTGTACTTGCCCTCTTTGCGCCCCTGACCACTGCCGGCAGCCCCCGGGCCTCCTTGGTCAGATGCCGCTCGCTTGAGCTAGCAGATCCCTTAGGGAGCGCCTTCATGTGGTCAAGCCACAGATGGATGTGCAGGGCCGGTTGGCGAGCTTGAGGCTCCAACCCTGGCGTCAGCGCCGGGACTTGGCGTGGCCTGCCAGCTCCGCCGGCCTACTGGGCGCGGCGGCCTCGGGCGTTGCAGCCCGGAGCACGACCGCCCTGTCCGCGCCCTCCGCGGCCTTGGCTTGCCAATGGAGACCGCTGGATCTGGCCAGGGCCCATGGCGACGAAGCCGCGCTGCGGGTCATGAGCAAGCTCGACCGGTGCATCTCCATGCATGTCATAGAACTCGCTGAGCATGGTGCTCGCACGGCGCCTGTCGATCTCATCCTTAGCCACCTTGCCGAGGAGTACGAGGCGCGTCCGTTCCAGGGCCTCCGCAACCTGGATGGGGTCGATGACGTGGTCGAGTGGTGCGCGCAGGTCCACCACGACGATGTCTGGGGTGTCCTGCTCTGGGAGCAGAGCGTCCTGCTCCTGTGGAGGAAGGCGTTCAAGCGGCGGGCGCGCGGGGCGCGGTGAGTCGCCGCCCTCCTCCTCTCCCAGGGCCATCACCTCGACCATGGTGCCAAGGTCGCTGCTTTCACTGCAGCTCGAGCCTCCATCGCTGAGAGGGTCGAAGACGTCGGTCACCTCCTCCGGGAAGGGCTTGGCGACGTAGAAGCGGTGGCTGCCGACGTCGAGGAAGGAGCCGCTATTGCCGAAGCCGTTCTTGAAGCGGGCTAAGTTGTCGCTGACGCAGTCGAAGGTGCCGAACCTCTAGACGAGGCCGGAGGCGACCTTCTCGCCGAGAGTCGATGAGGGTCCTGGCCGGAACTTGACTCCGATCGCCGCCACGCATTGCCCCACGGTGGGCGCCAACTGTCGTGGGAATTTAGAGATAGTACCCATGGGGGTGGCTTAACGAAGTGGCTCGACGGTGTGCGATGATGGGTCCGGCTCGGGATTGTGTCAACAGAGACACCTCGGTTACCCAGGTTCAGGGCCCTCCAAGCCGGAGGTAAAACCCCTACTTCCTGCCTTGTTTCGTATTATCTCCACAGTGGTTACAACACTCCTCGAGTTGTTCGGTCTAGAGGAGAAAGAAGAAGATCGGATATCCCTAGACTAAGGGTCCAGACCCCCTTATATAGGCGGGGGTCTGGTTACAGGTTAGGTGTCCGGCTACCGGCTCCTCCGTGGCTGCGTCTTCGGCGTGATCTTCTGGCCCTGCTCTGTCCTCGTCTGACGATTGCACTTTATAAAGCGCCGTTTCCTCCTTTCCCCCTTGGACCGGCATCTGGGAGGCATATGCCCTCCTTTTGCCTCGGATCCTTTCGTGGGGAAGGCTCTTGCTCTCTGATTGGTAGAGTCCGGACGTGGCAGCGTCACTCCTGTCCTTTGCCTCTGTCGATCTTGTCGGGGCCAGACCACGTTCGGCGAAACAGCCGTTGGAGGAATCTTGTCTTCATCCTCCGGCTCTGGCTTTTCTCGATGGAGTCGCCAGCCGGCTGCTGGCGCAGCCGGCCCTTCGAGCAGAGCCGGTCTTCTTATCCTAGCGCCGTGGAGATTCCTGGGACGCCAGCCGGCAGATAGCACGGCCCTTGGCACGCCCCAGAAGTCATCCCCACGACATATACGTATTTTACTAGAGGGGTTTTTCTAGGTTAATTATGATAAAATTAAGTTCGTCTCCATCTAACTAACCACACCGTGTGTTATTTGCTTTTGATATACAAACCAGTCCTTCCAATTGTGTCAATCCATGGTATGTGATAACTATGCGCATCTATTTTTTTATATCAAAATCAATCCTTCCAATTTGTGTCAATCATAACTATGTGCATCTACTTCGTACATAAGGTACAATGATGATGATCTGATCATGATTGCTCTTATTTTGTGGTGTTTGCCTCTGCATCACATTAAGTAGTGCACTGGAGTTCCTTTATATTTAGAGCAACTTCACCACGTACTAACTAACATGATGTGCGACCGCAACGAAAGCTCAAAGTTGAGGCACCAGTAAGGGCGTGTGATGTGTTTTTCATTCGTTGCAATGAGGGATTGGATCTGGAAGTAGGAGGTCTCGGGAACACAAAATATGTAGGAGCACAGAGTGTATAGCAATTCAGGATTTGTGGTGTCGGGCTAAAACTCCAACAAGCTTGGGGCCTAGCCGCGTAGACATTTGCTCCATCCATCTTACTTATGGTTCAGTCTGCAGCTGTCGGGTTGTAGATAGAAGTCCACTCTATTCTTTCCTGTCTTATCACTCGTCCACCTAAAATTTCGATGAATTGGAATACGACGTAGCTGACTAACTAAGATCTATTATACTTGCTATTAGTTGTGGGCTTCACTGACTGACGCATCTTGATCCGTTGTGATCCTTTTGAGTTTAAGTGGCGTTTATGGTGGTTTTCAGCCACTGACTACTGACTGACGCATCTTGACTTGTTGTGATTCTTTTTTTCTAAATTCAAAAAAAAGAATAAAATAAAAATCTGTACAAAATGAGATATGTGGGGTGGAGGGTATGGTAGATTCTTGAATGAGTGAGAGATTGACAAGCACCAATTTTTTTGGCGAATTGATGCATGCAATGTTTTAATATGGAACGCGGACCTATTTTCCTCCAAGGATTACCATGCTTGGCTAAATTTTTCTTTTAACAATTCAAGTGCAATTGAAATGCTTTTGTGAGTATAGCAAAATTTCTGAATGACAAGTTCAAAATAAAGCAAATCGCAGATCTCAACAGAGGCACGAGTGTGACAAACAGAGGGGCACCAAAAAAAATACTTTCCCGAGGTGAGCTCTTGAGAGTTTAAAGAGCACAAAGAAGGGATATTCAGAGTTAACAGAGATGGCATCATCTACAATAAGTGATATTCGGCCCTTCGTTCAAAGACCAAATCTATCCATACACAATTTTCCTCGAATGAAAAATGTAAGTGTACTTACGAGGTGACAGGTGGCAAATTGATGGTTTAAACAAGTGGGCAGATGTCAATAGAGAGAGTAGTGGTTTGTGACAAACTAGATGGGTACCAAAACAAAATACTTCCCCAACGGCTCTTGCGAGTTGAATCCACAAGAAAATTATGTTTGCTAAGTACAAGTCGACATACTCAACGATATGGTACGTACTCCATCTCTTATACTGTCGTGAGAATTTTGAGACCAGTAGCCATGGGGTGGCTTAACGAAGGGGTTCGACAGTGTGCGATGATGGGTTTCAGGCTCGGGATTGTGCAACAGAGACACCTCGTTTACCCGATTTAGGGCCCTCCACGCCGGAGGTAAAAACCCCTACTTCCTGCACTTGTTTCGTATTATCTCCATAGTGGTTACAACGCTCCTCGAGCTGTTCGGTCTAGAGGAGGAAGAAGAGATCGGATCTTCCTAGACTAAGGGTCCAGACCCCTTTATATAGGCGGGGGTCGGCTGGTTACAGGTTAGGTGGCCGGCTATCCGGGTGCCGGCTCCTCCTTGGCTGCGTCTTCGGCGTGATCTTCTGGCCATGCTCTGTCCTCGTCTGACGATTTGCACTTTATAAAGCGCCTTTTCCCCTTGGACCGGCATCTAGAGGCATATGCCCTCCCTTTTGCCTCGGATCCTTTCTTGGGAAGGCTCTTGCTCTCTGGTTGGTGGCAGTCCGTACGTGGCGTGCATCACTCCCGTCCTTGCCTCTGTCGATCTTGTCGGGGCCAGGCCACTTTCGGCGAAACAGTCGTTGGAGGAATCTTGTCTTCATCGTCCAGCTCTGGCTTTCCTCGATGGAGTCGCTAGCCGGCTGCTGGCGCAGCCAGCCCTTCGAGCAGAGCCGGTCTTCTATCCTAGCACCATTGAGATTTCTGGGACGCCAGCCGGCAGATAGCACGGCCCTTGGCACGCCCCAGAAGTCATCCAACGACACTAGCCCCGAAAACTGGCGAAGTCTCATGGGTTTGCATGGGGCTTCGGTGGGTTCTGTCTTCTCGCCGAAGTTAAGCGCGCTTTCCGTCAAAGTCCCAGGATTCTTCGTCCGGCCTGGAGGTTGTTGGTCTTGAGGCCAAGTCTCGTGGAGCCTCACGGGCCATCTCGGGACGTGCCGGCTCCAAAACCGATCCGGCTGGAGACCGCCGTGCGGCCGCGAGCCGGTACGTGGCCCCTTGGAACTTGTGCTGCTTCGGGTTTTGATCCCACGCTGCGGCCAGTGCAGTGCTGCAGTGTCCTGTCTTGTCACTTAGACTCTTCGGTCTCCGTAATGATTCCAGAGAACGTCATGTGGCGAGACGAGGCCTACGTCAGTGATGCATCCCATCGAAACGCCACGTGTTTGATTTACTCACATTAAACCGACTCGGCTTTCCATGCCTCGCCGTCCTTTAAGTTTTGGAGCTCTCGAGGGTTTTTTCCCCACTCCCGAGCGCCTTCACTCCTTCTCTTCGCCGAGCGGTTCCCTCAGCATCTCCCGCTCAGCTCCTTCGCCCCAATGTTGTCGTCCGGAGCCCTTAGCGAAGCCGGGGCCGGAGCCCCCAGCGGATTGGGCGGGCGCAAAGCGCGGCCGCCTGTTCGGGAGCAGGAATAGGGTGAGGACCCGGTGGCGACGCCGCCGCTTCCTCGTAGACGCGGCCGCTCACCGGGCAGCCATAACAAGAAGACCTTGGCGGCGTTCGCAGCTGCTGCCGCCGCGGAGTCTGCCAGGGCGGCTCCCGCCGTCGCCGTGGCCCCCGCAGGGGTGGTTGCCTTGGCTGCCACCAATGCCGCGGCGCCCGCGGGCGCAACCTCCGTCGCCGGCCTCGCCGCGACTCCCCTAGAGGCGGCGGCCGCCCTCGTTGGCGCCGCGATTGCGGTCAGAGCGGCCCCCCCAGGCCTCACCGGCGAGGCGTCGGCTGCTCATCCGGTGCGGCCGCCGCCAAGGCGCGCAAGCCCCGGCGCTCGCCGCCACAGCAGCGGCTCTCCTACACCCCGAAGCATGGGTTCACCACCTCCGTGGTGCATCTATAGGCCGGGTGCGAGGAACGCCTGCCGCTCCCTGCCAGTTTCGTTGACACCATGGGGGAGGAACCCCCCGACGAGCATCATGTGGAGGAGGGCAGCGGTGGCCAGCCCCTGTACCTCATCGAGATCCTACATGACGAGTAGGGGAAGAGCTACCTCACCGACGGCTGGACGAGGTTCATTGACGACTATGACCTGAAGTGCGGCTAGTCCCTCATCTTGAACACACCGCGCCGGGTCGCCCATCCTCTGCGTCCACGTCGTCGACACCTCCGGCTGCGCCCGCGCCTACTCCCCCTGGCCGTGATCGGTGAGCACCCCCAAAGCCCCTTCCTTGACGAGGCAGCTCTAGCTTTGAACCTCTTTGACATGGCTGCTCAGCCTAAACATCGAGAGACTGTGATTATCGACCATTCGCTGACCTGCCTTAGCCCGTTCCCTCAACTTTTTCCTTAATCTCCCCACCCTTCAGCCCATCTACCCCCAACCGGCAGCCTGGTGCCGGTTGGTCTCCCTTGGGCCGGCAGCCGAATGCCGGCCTAGGGTGGGAGCGTGCCGCGGGGTGAGAAGTAGTACTTCGGTCTGTCGGGCTCCCGGCTCGGGCTGGCCAATGCATGGTTAACGAGCACTGTCTTCAACGCTTAGTTGAGCGGCTTCTTATCGTTTACGGTTTTTCTCTGCGGTTTTCCTTCGTATGTGGCCTGCCGGCTCCTATCCGCCGGCTGCGCGAAGCCGGGGGATGTAGGTTAGGCTCGAGACCTAATTCACACGTAGTACTCATCCGGCTGACGAGGGATCGATCATTTTTAGGGCAGCCGGCTATGGCTCGGTGCCCGGAGCCGGCTGCCAATCAAGTGAATAACGCAGGACACAAAACATACACAAAGTATTTTCCTCGGAGCCGGCCGTAACTAGCTCCGTTATCCTTTATTCATTGACAAGTTTTTTGGGGTACAAGCTTTTGCCTTAGCAGAAGAAAGGTCTTAGGAGATTGACATTCCAGGGACGCTCCGTCTCCTTGTCAGAATTATCTGCCTTGTTCTTCCTGGGCTCTTGTGCGTCGATGAGGTAGTATGCCCCATTGCCTAGCACCCGGCTGACAATAAACGGTCCCTCCCAAGGAGAGGACAGCTTGTGCATGCCTTTAGTGTTTTGGACCAGCCGGAGTACGAGATCTCCTTCATGAAACGCGAGTGGACGGATCTTCCGGCTGTGGTATCATCGCAGTTGCTGCTGATAGAGTGCTGATCTGGCTAAGGCCTGCTCTCGTGCCTCCTCGAGGAGGTCGACGCCATCTTCACGAGCTTCTTTTGCTTGCTTCTCCGTGTACTGGACAACTCTGGGCGCTCGACTTCGATGTCAGTGGGCAGCACCGCTTCGGCTCCGTAGACCAGGAAGAAGGGCGTGAAGCCGACAGAGCGATTTGGAGTGGTGCGTGCTACTTGGTGATGGCACCAGAAAATTAGCTGATGGCGACCAGTTGATGTGGAAGCAGACTGTCCTTGTGCGTGGTGGATAACCAGCCCGTTGGGAACCCCAAGAGGAAGGTATGATGAGTGTAGCGGCTAGTTTTCCCTCAGTTAAGAAACCAAGGTTTATCGATCAGGAGAGGAGAGACGGCGAAGAATGAAGGTGATATGGAACCTGCACACACACAAACAAATACTTTGCTCCCAACTTGCGATGAGGTTGTCAATCTCATCGGTTTGCTTGAAACAAAGGTTATGAGTGTATCGAGTGGAAAACAGTAATAATATGCGAGTGAAGTAAACAGTGCGGGAAAAGTAAACAGGTGATAGCAATATGATTAAAATAGGACCGGGGTCCACAGTTCACTAGTGGTGTCTCTCCATAGATAAAATAGCATGCTGGGTAAACAAATTACAGTTGGGCAATTGATAGAATAAAGATAACGTGATATGTCAAGAAGATCACTATGAGATTTACTCTGGGCATTACAACAAAATACATAGACCGCCATCCAACTGCATCTATGACTAATAATCCACCTCCAGGGATATCAATCCGAACACCCTGAAAGTATTAAGTTGCGAACAACAGATAATTGCATTAAGCAAAGTGTGTAATGTAAACAAAGCATGTGCCCTTGAGCATATGAATGTTGTTTTTCTCCCTAGTAGCAACAGCACATCTACCACCTTAGAGGTTTCTGTCACTCCCCCAGGTGAAATAGAGGCATGAACCCACTATCGAGCATAAATACCCCCTCTTGGAGTCACTAGCAACTACTCGCCAAGATAGCTACTAACAACGGAGAGCATGCAAGATCATAAACAACATAGAGATAACAAAAGATATAATTCAGTACAGCAACTTAATCATAAACACCAATATTCATCGGATCCCAACAAACCAACATCATAGAATTACATAACGGTGATCTCAATCATGTAGGGCAGCTCATGAGATCTAAACATGAAGCACATGGTGGAGAAGACAACCATCTAGCTACTGCTATGGACCCATAGTCCAAGGTAGACTACTCACTCATCGCTCCGGAGGCAAGCATGGCGATGAAGAAGACCTCCGGTGGCGATTCCCCTCTCTGGCAGGGTGCCGGGAAGAGCTTCTGGACCCTCCCGATCTTCGGGTCGACGGTGGCGGCGGATCGCGATGTGTTCTGGAAATCTGATCGGGTACTTAGGTTTTTTTTGTCGGGGGGTCTTTATAGGCGAAGGGGCAATGTCAGAGGAGGGACCAGGCCCCCTCACACAGGGGTGGCGCGGCCAGGGGCCTGGCCGCGCCGCCTGTGCGTGTGGGGCCCACGTGGCCCTCCTCCGTCTCTTCTTCGGATGTCTGGAAGCTTCCCCATGAAATATGACTTCAGGAACTTGTTTCGTCCAATTCCGAGAATATTTCCTGTGTATCACTTCTGAAACACAAAAATAGCAGAAAACAGGAAACTGGCACTGTGGCACTTGTTAATAGGTTAGTTCCGGAAAATGCATAAAATGCCACTAAGTGTAACGAAACAATAAGCAAATGGTGTGTAAACAAGCATGGAGCATCAAAAATTATAGATACGTTTGAGACGTATCAAGCATCCCCAAGCTTAACTCTTGCTCGTCCTCGAGTAGGTAAGTGATAACAAAAGAATAATTTTTGAGGTGACATGCACCTACACAATCTTGATCATATATGTAAGCATTGGTGAGCTGGGATCAATAGAACTTAAAACATGGGCATGAAAGATATAATCATGACAATAAGAAACTTAGCAACCATGTTGTAAACATGTAAATGAACACAAACAAAAGATCATGATAATGAAACAATGAAAGTCAAACGTGTGTTCATATCATAAGGAAAAACATACAAATGGTTTCAGCTTGTCCTTCAAAGAGAGCAAAACATAAATGCATAGGACACCTCAAAGTTTAAGAGGGCGACTAGATACAAATAATTTAAGAAAAAGTGAAACCAATCATCATGAGTCAATCAATGAACTTTGGGACAATGCATATCACACTAAGAATGACAACTATGCTCTCTTAATGGTGCATAAAGAAAGAAGGTGGTGACTCAACATAAAAGTAAAAGAAAGGCCCTTCGCAGAGGGAAGCATTGATTGAGCATGTGCTAGAGCTTTTCATTTGTAAAACAGAGATAAAACTTGGGTTTTGAGAGGTGGTTGCTTTTGTCAACGACTGGCAATGGGGTTCTTACTATCTTCCATACAAAAATGAAGCAAGTTTTTGAGAGAGAGATTGGCACTTTTGTGCTCTTTTTATAAAACTTGGCACTCCTCCCCACCTTTTCCTTTCACATACCATGGCTAACCGATTCCATCGGGTGCCCACCAACATTCACATTCTTTGGAGGAGTGCCTTTTTTTCTTTTTTTTTTTTCCTTTTTTTCTTTTTGGAATAAGCAATATGGAAGATAGCAAATCCGACCACTACGTCCCCATGAGCTGAAAACAATGTCACAAAACGAGAAGTGTTTGAAGGTTTTTGAAAGGTAGCACATGAGAATTTACTTTGGAATGGCTTACAAATACCATGTATAGGAATTTATAGTGGACACAATGGAAACTTTGGCTTTTAGGAGTTGGATGCACGAGTAGAGCTCATACTCAGTACAAGGCGAGGGCTAGCAAAAGACTGGGAGCGACCGACTAAGAGAGCAATAATGGCCATAATCATGCAAAGCGACAAAGCGACATTAAAAGAAGCATAAGATGGCACCAAAAGTCAAAAAACTAAATGATCATGAAGGCTATTGGCGACTTTGTATGAGTCTAACATGTGTGAGCATGCGCCAAGTCAACCCAAATAAAGCATCAAGGAGAAAACCAGAATAATGCTTCCATACAATAAAAACAACGCATGATTTTTTGAAAGGCTCATTAAGCAATCTCAGTTATTTGAGACAAGTCATGCTACAGCAAAACCACTAAGCATACTATCAAAAAGACATCAAGCATGACATGAAAAAGCCTAAGCCGCAGTCTACACAAGCTCCTTCTTGTACCACTATTTTGCACAAAGCTTTTTCTCTTTTCCAACACCATTTGAAATTTTTATAAACAACCTCTTTTAATGAAAACCAATAAAGACCAGAGGCAAAAATACACCTTGATGAAAAGATATGACAAGATCTTAACGCATATCAAGGCGAAAACGAAAACCAAAAGCAGTAGCAGAAAAAGTAGAACGCTCGATTTTGAATGAGAGTGAAAACTAGAGCGTTCCTTGCAAATGAAAACGAGTACATCTCCTCCAAAGGAAATTTGTTGGGGTCCAACTATTTATTGCAGCAAACAAACAAACTAAACAAACTAAGAAAACTAAAACAACTGACCCTCCAAGAAAAACACATAGTGCATGAAGCAATAAAAATATAGTGTTTTGAAAGGTGACCTGATTTTTGCCGATGAAGAAGGGGTGCCTCGGGGGCATCCCCAAGCTTTGACGCTTGTACTTCTTGGATATTTCTTGGGGTGATGCATGGGCATCCCAAGCTTGAGCTTTTGTCCATTCTTCAACTCATCTCATCATTCTCCAATCCCTACACTTGAAAACTTCCTTCATACAAAACTAAACACAATTCTATTAGCACATTAGTATAAGCATAAAATATATTCAACCTCTTTTAGCTTCAGGTTTAAACTCAAAACCACCACATATAAAGTATATACTACTGTAGCAACTTCCACAAGAGTTCCATGATAAAAAAAAGAACTCAAAAGAAAGCGATAAAGTGGCAAAAACAAATATTGGCAGAAATCTGTCAAAACAGAACAGCTGACAAAGGACGAATTTTTGAGGGATTTTCTGTTGCTCAAATCAAAAAGTGTTCAACTAAGAAAAGTTTGGATATAACCTGGGGCATATGCACAAGAAATCGCAGGTCCAAAAGATAAACAGAGAATTTTTACGAATTTTTACGGTGCAGCACCGAAAACAGTTTCAGGACAGCAATATCCCCAAATCTTTACCTCGCTCAAATTAGAGGCTTCTCTTGGCACAAAAACGAAATAAACAAGATAAGGAGCGGTCATTACAGTAGTAATGACTTCCAAGACTCAAATAAAAGAAAAAGTACTGAAAAGAAAACATTGGGTTATCTCCCAAGAGTGCTTTTCTTTAACGCCTTTGAGCTAGGCGCAGAAAATTGCGAATCAAGTAATATCAGAAGAAGCATTAAGATCAACAGCAGAGGTCTTATCAATAAGGCATTGTATTTCATCCACATAAGTTTTTGAAGACCCTTTGTGATCATGCTTTGGTACACTATTCTCATCAAAAAAAATTCAGGACAGATCCAGGCAAAATTATTTTTGAAAGCTTCATTCAATCCCAAAAGCTTGCAAGGTATAGGTATCTCGGCCTCCCCATCATGCGTATCAATAACCGTTATAGGTGAACCGAGTTTATTAAAACGTTTAAGAACCTTCCTAGCATCAATAACGACATCCTTAAATTCTAAACGCAAAGTTTCCAAGATAAAAGCTTTCTTTTCGGGGTCCTCAATTTCATGAAGCTTAAGGAACATGTATTGCATAAAAGGATTAAGACTAGCAAACCTAGTTTCCAACATGTGAATCAAATGAGCAGAAGCAACTTCATAACTAGGAGCTAACTCAACCAAAGACTTTTCCTCAACTTCCTTATGCATACTAATGTGATTAAAGAACTCCTCAATGTTACTTTTGCCAATAATCGAACCACTACCTACAGAGAGGTCCTCCAGAACGAACTCAGGGAACAGCATGATAAACTAAAGTAAAGTAATAACAACTACCAAGGATTCTAATTTTTTTGGGTTTTTCATAAAAAGCAATGCAGGTAAAATAAATAAAGTAAAGCAAAACAATAACAAAGTAAAGAATGTGTGTGTGAAAACTCCCCTCGCAGAAGTCTTCTCTTCCTCCCCGGCAACGGCGCCAGAAAATTAGCTGCTACTTGGTGATGACGCCAGAAAATTAGCTGATGGCGACCAGTTGATGTGGAAGCAGACTGTCCTTGTGCGTGGTGGATAACCAGCCCGTTGGGAACCCCAAGAGGAAGGTATGATGAGTGTAGCGGCTAGTTTTCCCTCAGTTAAGAAACCAAGGTTTATCGATCAGGAGAGGAGAGACGGCGACGACTGAAGGTGATATGGAACCTGCACACACACAAACAAATACTTTGCTCCCAACTTGCGATGAGGTTGTCAATCTTATCGGTTTGCTTGAAACAAAGGTTATGAGTGTATCGAGTGGAAAACAGTAATAATATGCGAGTAAAGTAAACAGTGCGGGAAAAGTAAACAGGTGATAGCAATATGATTAAAATAGGACCGGGGTCCACAGTTCACTAGTGGTGTCTCTCCATAGATAAAATAGCATGCTGGGTAAACAAATTACAGTTGGGCAATTGATAGAATAAAGATAACGTGATATGTCAAGAAGATCACTATGAGATTTACTCTGGGCATTACAACAAAATACATAGACCGCCATCCAACTGCATCTATGACTAATAATCCACCCCCAGGGATATCAATCCGAACACCCCGAAAGTATTAAGTTGCGAACAACAGATAATTGCATTAAGCAAAGTGTGTAATGTAAACAAAGCATATGCCCTTGAGCATATGAATGTTGTTTTCTCCCTAGTAGCAACAGCACATCTACCACCTTAGAGGTTTCTGTCACTCCCCCAGGTGAAATAGAGGCATGAACCCACTATCGAGAATAAATACCCCCTCTTGGAGTCACTAGCAACTACTCGGCCAAGATAGCTACTAACAACGGAGAGCATGCAAGATCATAAACAACATAGAGATAACAAAAGATATAATTCAGTACAGCAACTTAATCATAAACACCAATATTCATCGGATCCCAACAAACCAACATCATAGAATTACATAACGGTGATCTCAATCATGTAGGGCAGCTCATGAGATCTAAACATGAAGCACATGGTGGAGAAGACAACCATCTAGCTACTGCTATGGACCCATAGTCCAAGGTAGACTACTCACTCATTGCTCCGGAGGCAAGCATGGCGATGAAGAAGACCTCCGGTGGCGATTCCCCTCTCTGGCAGGGTGCCGGGAAGAGCTTCTGGACCCTCCCGATCTTCGGGTCGACGGTGGCGGCGGATCGCGATGTGTTCTGGAAATCTGATCGGGTACTTAGGTTTTTTCCGTCGGGGGGTCTTTATAGGCGAAGGGGCGATGTCAGAGGAGGGACCAGGCCCCCTCACGTAGGGGTGGCGCGGCCAGGGGCCTGGCCGCGCCGCCTGTGCGTGTGGGGCCCACGTGGCCCTCCTCCGTCTCTTCTTCGGATGTCTGGAAGCTTCCCCGTGAAATATGACTTCAGGAACTTGTTTTGTCCAATTCCGAGAATATTTCCTGTGTATCACTTCTGAAACACAAAAAACAGCAGAAAACAGGAAACTGGCACTATGGCACTTGTTAATAGGTTAGTTCCGGAAAATGCATAAAAATGCCACTAAGTGTAACGAAACAATAAGAAAATGATGTAAAAACAAGCATGGAGCATCAAAAATTATAGATACGTTTGAGACGTATCAGTGCGCAGGCTCCAGAGTACTGAGGGCAGCTCTTCGACCCAATATCCAGCTAAACACTTGAGAGGCTCGACCAACCTTGGTTTGATGCTGGCCAGGATCAGCCCATTTACTTTCTCCACTTGCCCATTAGACTGAGGATGCGCCACTGATGCTAAGCCCAGCCGGATGCCCTTCTGGCCATAGTACTCAGCGAAGACTCCCTTTGCGAAGTTTGTCCCGTTGTCAGTGATGATGCTGTGGGGGACTCCATATCTCATGATGATCTCGTTGAAGAACTTGATGATGGATGAGCCGTCAAGTTTTTTGATTGGCTTGGCCTCGATCCACTTGGTGAACTTGTCCACTCCAACCAACAGATGCGCCAAGCCCCCGGGCGCGGTCTTGAATGGTCCTACCATGTCCAGGCCCCAGACAGTGAACGGTCAGGTGAGCGGGATGGTCTTGAGGGCTGTCACTGGAGTGTTTCGATGCTTGGAGAAGCACTGACAGCTGTTGCACTGCTTCACCAGTTGTTCTGTGTCCTTCAGGGCCGTCGGCCAGTAGAAACCATGGCGGAAGGCCTTGGCCACCAAGACTCTGGAAGATGCATGATGCCCGCACTCCCCTTGATGTATCTCCCTCAGCAGCTCTATCCCTTCTTCCGACTCGATGCACTTCTGGAAGATTCCTGACACGCTGTGCTTGTACAGCTCGCTGTTGATGATGGTGTATGCTTGCACGCGACGTTGAAGTCACCTGGCTTCCACTTCGTCCTGCGGCAAGTCCCCAGTGATGAGGTAGTTGGAGAATGGCTCCACCCAGGATGGTATCTCCCGTATGTGGAAGACACTGGCGACCAGGGGATCAGCAGCCCCTGGGTCCATCGTCGTGCCAGCTTCGTCTGGTTGGCCGGCTGTGGGGGCCAGCCTGGAGACAGCATCTCCCGAGTCCTTCGTCGAGCCGGCCACGCTGGGCTGGCCAACTGCTTCCTTCAGCCCCAAGGCGGCAGCCCCCGGGTCCGGTGGTGGCACCTGAGCTGGGACGGGGTCTCCGGGCACGTAGATGGAGGTGGACTCCGGCGAGGGCTTGATGGACGACTTGCGGATGATCTCCAATGACACCCCAACTGGGATATCCTGCTTGGTGGAGCCAATCTTGGATAGCCGGTCCGCCTCGTCGTTGTTTGCTCTGGGACATGATAGAACTCGTAGCCCTCGAAGAATCCGCAGAGCTGCTGCACGTAGAAGCGGTAGGAGGCCATGTTGGTGTCCTTGGCATCCCATTCCCCTGAGACCTGTGATGACCCACAAGTATAGGGGGTGTATCGTAGTACTTTCGATAAATAAGAGTGTCAAACCCAACGAGGAGCAGAAGGTGTTGATGAGTGGTTTTGATCAAGGATTCACTGTAAATACTAGCAAACAGGTTTTCAGGGGTAATTGGCATTCGAGTAAATAAAGTGCGAGTAAATAAAAGACAGTAGTAACAATTACAGCAAGTGGCCCAATCCTTTCTTCAGCAAAGGACAAGCCGGTTGTGTACTTATAATAACCAAACGTTCTCGAGGACACACGGGAGTTTCTGTCAAGAGCTTTCGCTTCATAAAGCCAATAGTCTTTATTGGTTTGATAGGTGTTATGGGGGTGAACCTGTGCTAGCGCACTACCCTTACTAGGATAAATACACACTTGTGATTATACCCTCCTGCAAGCATCCACAAATACAAGAAAGTAATTAAGATAAATCTAACCATAACCTTAAACTCTAGGATCCTACGCTCCCTGGTGCAATGGTTTCCCAACGGAGGTTTAGGTTTCTGTCACTCCAGCAACCCCACAATTGGTAGCCAAATACACAATGCATCTCACTAGGCCCATAAATGGTGAAGTATCATGTAGTCGACATTCACATGACACCACTACTGAAATAGCACCACAACAATATCAAACCATTAAATATTTCTCAACAATAATTCACTGCTAACATCTTGACTTCTCCCATGTCCTCAAGAACTAAACGAACTACTCACAAGACATCATATGGATCATGATCAGAGGTGAAATAATGGTAAATAACAATCTGAACATAAACCTTAATTTAACAGTTCCACTCAATAGCATCAACTACAAGAGTAATCAACACCGGGAAAGTTTCCCCTATGAATATAACAAGATCCAACTCAAGATGTTACAGCGGGATGGCGTGGTGATGGTGGAGATGAAGGTGCTGGTGATGGAGATGATGATGATGATGATGATCCCGATGAAGTCCGGTGTGATGGTGATGATGATGGCGACGATCTCCCCTCTCCGGGAAGGAATTTTCCCGGCAGATTTCTCCCTGCCGGAGAGCTTTTCTCTCTCTGGTATTCTCCGTCCCGTAGAGGCGGCTGTGTCTAACTCTGAGCCCCCCCCTTGACTTAGGTTTTCAGGGAAGATGAAGTACGCGAAGGGGCGAGACCAGAAGTGGACCAGGGCGGCCTCACACAGGGCTGGCGCGGCCTGACCCTAGGCCGCGCCACCCTGGCGTGTGGGCCCCTCCTGGCTCCTCTCGACTCATTCTTCTGGCTTCCTGAGTCTTCTGGGAAAATATAATTTCCTAGTATTTTTCTGATCTTCAAAATATGGTCCTTTGATGGTCCCTTTTCCAGCAAAATCCTGACTCCAGCAGCAAATCCTCCGATGATCATCAAACATGTGGAAACAAAGGAAATAATATAAGTATCAACTCTAAATATGAAATATATCAATGAATAACAGTAAATTATGATATAAAATAGTGATGCAAAATAGACGTATCAACCTGGTGCACCACCAGGTCGGAGTCTCCGAAGCAGAGGATCCTCCGGATGCCAATTTCCTTGGCCAGCTTGAGCCCATGCACCAGGGCTTCATATTCGGCGACGTTGTTCGACACACGGAAGTGCATTTGCAGCATGAACTGTAGCTTATCTCCCTTGGGAGAGGTGAGGACGATGCCGGCTCCCAAGCCCTCGAGCATCTTGGAGCCATCAAAGTTCATGCGCCAGTGGGTTGAGTCCGGAGCCGGCGGCAGGTACTGGTGCTCTCCCTAGTCAGCGAAGAAATCTGCTATGATCTGTAACTTGATCGTCGTCCTGGGCTTGTACTGAATGGTATGAGTGGCAAGCTCAATTGCCCATTTAGCCACTCTGCCCGTTGCATCCTTGCACCCTATGATCTCCGAGAGCGGAGTGGTGCTCACCACCGTGATAGGATGCTCCTCGAAGTAGTGCTTCAGCTTCTTGGCCGCCATGTACATGCCATACGCGACCTTCTGGTAATGTGGGTAGTTTTGCTTGGAGAGAGTGAGCACCTCACTCAGATAGTACACCGGGCGCTGAATTGGCAGCTCCTTGCCTTCCTCGGTGCGCTCCACCACGATCATGACGCTGATGACTCGCGGAGTAGCTGCGATGTAGAGCAGCATTGGCTCCCATGGAGCCGGCGCTGCCAAGATTGGCGTGGTAGACAAGGCTCGCTTGAGGTCGTTGAAGGCATCATCAGCGCGCTAGGACCAAACGAAATGGTCCATCTTCTTCATTAGCTGGTACAGCGGCATGGCCTTCTCCCCGAGCCGGCTGACAAACCGGCTGAGCGAGGCCAAACATCCAGCAAACTTCTGCACATACCTGAGCTGGGTGGGCGGCTCTATGGCCTCGATGGCTTTTATCTTTGAGGGGTTAGCCTCGATCCCACGCTGGGAAACGATATAACCTAGGAGCTGTCCAGCCGGCATGCCAAAGGTGCACTTCTCCGGATTGAGCTTCATGCGATAGCGCCATAGGTTGGTGAAGGTCTCCTTGAGATCGTCCAGGAGCATGCCGCTCTGCTTGGTTTTCACTACCACATCATCCACATAAGCGTGCACGTTTCTCCCAATCTGCCCTCGCAGACATCGATGCATGGTTCACTGGTAAGTGGCTCTAGCGTTCTTCAGGCCAAATGGCATGGTGACGTAGCAGTAGGCTCCATATGGGGTGATGAAGGACATCTTGATTTGATCCGGCTGGTAGAGCAGGATCTGGTGATAGCCTGAATAGGCTTCCAGGAAGGACAACAGGTCACAACCGGCTGTGGAATCGATCACCTGGTCGATGCGCGGTAGCGTGAAGGGATCCTTGGGGCAAGCCTTGCTGAGGCTGGTGTAGTCAATAGTCAATACACATGCGCCAAGTGTTATTCTTCTTCAGGACCAAGAGTGGGTTCGCCAACCAGTCAGGGTAAAATACCTCCATGATAAAGCCGGCTGCGAGGAGCCGGGTAATCTCCTCACCAATGGCTTTCCTTTTCTCTTCCGCAAAGCACCGCAGCGGTTGCTTGACCGGCTTGGCATCTGGCCGAACATTGAATGAGTGCTCAGCCAGCTCCCTCGGCACACCTGGCATGTCCTTTGGAGACCATGCGAAGATGTCCCGATTCTCACAGAGGAAGCTGGTGAGCTCGCTTTCCTATTTGGCAGATAGGCCAGTGCTGATGATGATGTACTTGGAGGGATCACTCTCGTCCAACATGATCTTCTTGGTGTCGTCGGCCGGCTTAAACTGCTCCACCGACGACTGGCGGACCGGCACATCTTGCTGAGCTAGCTCCACGCGATGGAGAAATTGCCGCTTCTCCTCGGCGATGACCAGTGACTCTGCCAGCTGCGAGCTCTCCTTGGCGCAGGCTAGGGACTTCTTGAAGTTCCCCAAGACTGTGATCACACCTCTGGGCCCCGGTAGCTTCATCTTTAGATAGGCGTAATGCGGCACCGCCATGAACTTGGCCAGGGCTGGGCGGCCAAGCAGCGCATGGTAAGGACTGCTGATGTCCACCACCTCGAACCAGATGGGTTCGCAGCGGCTGTTACCTTTCTCCCCGAAGAGAACCTCCAGCTGCACCCTGCCCAAAGGGGTGCACGAATGCCCAGGCATGATGCCATGGAAGGTGAGCCGGCTCAGTTTTAGCTGAGCAAGCGGGATGCCCAGCTTCTCCATAGAGCTCTGGTAAAGAAGGTTGATGCTACTGCCTCTGTCGATGAGCACGCGAGAGAACCGGCATGTGTGCGTATCGGAGCACATGATAGGATCCAGGACCAGAGTGTATTCTCCAGGGCTGGGCATCAGTCACGGATGGTCCTCGCGCCCCCAGGTGATGGCTGCCTCAGACCAGTGCATGAACTGGGGTTCTGCAGGCATGACAGCATTCACCTCTGCCTCGTGCCAAAGGTCGTTCCTTTTATCTTTGCCCGGGGTGGTAAAGATGTGATACTGCTCAACATCCGCCGGAAAGTCATCATCACCTTGCTCTGGCTCGCCTCCAGCCGGCTCGTGCTGTTGGTCCTCCTGACTTCCAGCCGGCTGCGCTTGTGAAACTCCAGGGAGCTGCCGAGCGCATTGCTCTAGCTCTCTCATGAACCGGCACTGACGCGTGGAGTGGGTCGCTTCCCTGCCAAGGGTGTTGTGGAATTTGCATGGCTGGTCAAGCGCAGCATCAAGGGTGTACTTGCCCTCTTTGCGCCCCTGACCACTGCCGGCAGCCCCCGGGCCTCCTTGGTCAGATGCCGCTCGCTTTGAGCTAGCAGATCCCTTAGGGAGCGCCTTCATGTGGTCAAGCCACAGATGGATGTGCAGGGCCGGTTGGCGAGCTTGAGGCTCCAACCCTGGCGTCAGCGCCGGGACTTGGCGTGGCCTGCCAGCTCCGCCGGCCTGCTGGGCGCGGCGGCCTCGGGCGTTGCAGCCCGGAGCACGACCGCCCTGTCCGCGCCCTCCGCGGCCTTGGCTTGCCAATGGAGACCGCTGGATCTGGCCAGGGCCCATGGCGACGAAGCCGCGCTGCGGGTCATGAGCAAGCTCGACCAGTGCATCTCCATGCATGTCATAGAACTCGCTAAGCATGGTGCTCGCACGGCGCCTGTCGATCTCATCCTTAGCCACCTTGCCGAGGAGTACGAGGCGCGTCCGTTCCAGGGCCTCCGCAACCTGGATGGGGTCGATGACGTGGTCGAGTGGTGCGCGCAGGTCCACCACGACGATGTCTGGGGTGTCCTGCTCTGGGAGCAGAGCGTCCTGCTCCTGTGGAGGAAGGCGTTCAAGCGGCGGGCGCGCGGGGCGCGGTGAGTCGCCGCCCTCCTCCTCTCCCAGGGCCATCACCTCGACCATGGTGCCAAGGTCGCTGCTTTCACTGCAGCTCGAGCCTCCATCGCTGAGAGGGTCGAAGACGTCGGTCACCTCCTCCGGGAAGGGCTTGGCGACGTAGAAGCGGTGGCTGCCGACGTCGAGGAAGGAGCCGCTATTGCCGAAGCCGTTCTTGAAGCGGGCTAAGTTGTCGCTGACGCAGTCGAAGGTGCCGAACCTCTAGACGAGGCCGGAGGCGACCTTCTCGCCGAGAGTCGATGAGGGTCCCGGCCGGAACTTGACTCCGATCGCCGCCACGCATTGCCCCACGGTGGGCGCCAACTGTCGTGGGAATTTAGAGATAGTACCCATGGGGGTGGCTTAACGAAGTGGCTCGACGGTGTGCGATGATGGGTCCGGCTCGGGATTGTGTCAACAGAGACACCTCGGTTTACCCAGGTTCAGGGCCCTCCAAGCCGGAGGTAAAACCCCTACTTCCTGCCTTGTTTCGTATTATCTCCACAGTGGTTACAACACTCCTCGAGCTGTTCGGTCTAGAGGAGAAAGAAGAAGATCGGATATCCCTAGACTAAGGGTCCAGACCCTCTTATATAGGCGGGGGTCTGGTTACAGGTTAGGTGTCCGGCTACCGGCTCCTCCGTGGCTGCGTCTTCGGCGTGATCTTTTGGCCCTGCTCTGTCCTCGTCTGACGATTGCACTTTATAAAGCGCCTTTTCCCCCTTGGACCGGCATCTGGGAGGCATATGCCCTCCCTTTTGCCTCGGATCCTTTCGTGGGGAAGGCTCTTGCTCTCTGATTGGTAGAGTCCGGATGTGGCATGCGTCACTCCTGTCCTTTGCCTCTGTCGATCTTGTCGGGGCCAGACCACTTTCGGCGAAACAGCCGTTGGAGGAATCTTGTCTTCATCGTCCGGCTCTGGCTTTTCTCGATGGAGTCGCCAGTCGGCTGCTGGCGCAGCCGGCCCTTCGAGCAGAGCCGGTCTTCTTATCCTAGCGCCGTGGAGATTCCTGGGACGCCAGCCGGCAGATAGCACGGCCCTTGGCACGCCCCAGAAGTCATCCCCACGACATATACGTATTTTACTAGAGGGGTTTTTCTAGGTTAATTATGATAAAATTAAGTTCGTCTCCATCTAACTAACCACACACCGTGTGTTATTTGCTTTTGATATACAAACCAGTCCTTCCAATTTGTGTCAATCCATGGTATGTGTATAACTATATGCGCATCTATTTTTTTATATATACAAAATCAATCCTTCCAATTTGTGTCAATCATAACTATGTGCATCTACTTCGTACATAAAGGTACAATGATGATGATCTGATCATGATTGCTCTTATTTTGTGGTGTTTGCCTCTGCATCACATTAAGTAGTGCACTGGAGTTCCTCTTTATATTTAGAGCAACTTCACCACGTACTAACTAACATGTATGTGCGACGGCAACGAAAGCTCAAAGTTGAGGAATCAGTGAGGGCGTGTGATGTATTTTTCATCCGTTGCAATGAGGGATTGGACCTAGAAGTAGGAGGTCTCGGGAACATAAAATATATAGGAGCACAGAGTGTATAAGCAATTCAGGATTTGTGGTGTCGGGCTAAAACTCCAACAAGCTTGGGGCCTAGCCGCGTAGACATTTGCTTCATCCATCTTACTTCCGGTTCAGTCTTCGGCTGTCAGGTTGTAGATAGAGAGTCCGCTCTATTCTCTCTTTTCTTATCACTCGTCCACCTAAAATTTTGATGAAATGGAATACAACGTAGCCGACTAACTATGACCTATTGTACTTGCTATTAGTTATGGGCTTCAATGACTGACGCATCTTGCCGTTGTGATCCTTTTGAGTTTAAGTGGCGTCTATGGTGATTGTCGGTTGTTTAAGTTTTCATCATCAATTGCTTTTCTCCTTGTATTTGCTTTTTCTTAACATGGTAGGTCCAAATTGTATTTGGGTATTCTATCATAATTATTCTTTAAGAAATAAAATAAGAATTTCTACAAATTATGAGATATGTGTGTGTGTGGGGGGGGGATATTGTAGATTCTTGAATGAGTGAGAGATTGACAAGCACCCAAATTTTTTTTGGCGAATTGCTGCAAGCAATGTTTTAATATGGAGCACGTACCTATTTTTTCCAAGGATTACCATGCTTGGCTAAATTTTCTTTAGCAATTCAAGTGCAACTGAAATGCTTTCGTTGAGTATAGCAAAATTCTGATGACAAGTTTAAAATAAAAGCAAATCGCTGATCTCAACATAGACACGAGTGTGACAAAACAGAGGGACACCAAAAACAAAATACTTCCCCGAGGATGAGCTCTTGAGAGTTTAAATAGCACAAAAAAGTGATATTCGGAGTTAACAGAGATGGCATCATCTACAATAAGTGATATTCGGTCCTTCGTTCAAAGACCGGATCTCCTTCTGGCGTCAATGGTGGTCTCAAAGTTATGCAAACGAGAGCTGCTCCAAGGATGATGGATAACGTAGCGCCGCCAAGAGGCTAGGAGGAAGGCCTCCGAAGGTTGGCCACTTTCATGAGGAAGTTTCTTCAACTCATTTCTGCAAGGTCATCTTAACATCTAGGTTGGCTTCCCATTTCTGACGTCTTCCATGAGCATCTAGGCACCATCCCAAGAAACATCGTAGGTTTAGTTTGTTTTCCCTAGGGGAAGTTAAGTGCTTTATCGTCTTTTCTCTCATCTTGGATCTCGACGCCAACGAACTTGGCTGCGCCTGACAACTGGTTCTTGGTCTTTTACTTTTTTATGTACTCATCGACTGTCGTGCGCCTATGGTGGATGCACGGGATAGAGACAAAACCAGAAGCTTAATCAGTAAGCCTAGAGGGATCTAAAATCTGACTCGTTTCATAATCTCCTCCTCTTTAACCTTTGGTCGCCATGGAGGCAAACATGGTTATGCAGAAGGAGGGTACCATGGGAACATCCGAAGCTTATTCTCCTTCTCCAAATAATCCCCTCTATAAGAATCCCATATTTTTTGCTATCGGTGATGCACACCACAATTCTCAATCGGTGGCTTGGTGTGCTTCATTTATGGTCATTTGGTAGTGTGGGTGCCGAACATTGCCCATGATAGGACCTAGTTCTTTGATTCCAACGATGAAGATCCATTGAATGAATGGCATTGGCGAATCTTTCTCCCTCCGTGCTCTGCGGGTCTTGATGGAGGTAGTTCGTTGAGAGCTTGTTCTTTCCAAGTTGCAAGTTGGTTGGGAGAGCGTCATTTTGGAGCACGAGCTCCCTAGAGCTCGTTTTTGTAAAATTCAAAAAATTCAAAATTTGAACTTTGGAAAAATTCGAAAAAATACCAGAGTGTAGCCTACCATTTGTTCTACCTGTGTGTGAATTTGTTTTATGAAATACCTTGTATTCTTTTCTCAGCAAAAATGACAAAATTTCAGATCTGGGAACACATTTTCAGATCTGGGAACATGTTCTAAAATTTGTCTAATTTATCTTTTTTGTTGAGCCTATAATACAAGGTATTACACAATAAAAATTTGCACAATCATAGTATACATACTTGGCTACATCCACGTATTTTTTTTAGAATTTTTTACAACTTTAGAAATGTAGTTTTAAAAAAATTCAAAAAAAGAGCTCTATGGTGCCTGGGTGCCAAAGCGATTTTTTGGTTGGTGCAGGACTACTTCTCCATCTCTGTCATTTGGATGCGTTTCTATGATGGTGGTGGCAGCCCCAGCTGGCTTCAAGGTGGAGTTTAAGTGGGTGGTGATTGTTTCCTGATTCGACGTGTGTTTGTACATGTGTACTCTCCCTGCGTGACTAGGTGGCGCGTGGGCCTTTGGGGCTGTATTGTAATTTGGACCCGTTGGTGGTTGTAAGCCTTATCTCTTACTCCCTCTATTTCATAAAAAGCAAGGTGATTTAGTAGAATTTTGAATTAAGTTGTAGACGACAATTTTTATGGATCAAATGGGAGTAACCAATATAGGGATCCTTTACCCAATAAAAAGGACCTACAAGCCCGACCCGAGCTCAGATGTGCACCGAGAGAGCCTGGAAGCAGGCAAACAGCTCCATGCTAGGGAGACTTGACTCATCAATGTCATCATACATCACAGCGTAAATGGCATGAAATTAATGTAATACTTTCAGTGGTGTGGCAATAAACTGCCTTTCAGTGGAAAATAGCCCCTTAAGGCCTTGTTCGTTTCATCCCATATTCGCCCCAAATCCCGCTCATTCCACAAGGAAATAAAACTCTAGTCCCACCTCATGGAAATCATATTAGGGAATCGATCGACCGCGGCGGAGGAGAGATAGTTGCGGAGAGCGGTAGCCTATTTTGGGTGTGGGGAACTCCGGTTGCTTATTTCCCACGTGGATGGCTTAAATTTAGCGTACCCCCTCTGTACCGGTTTATTAGCCTATTGGACATTTTGAGATAAATTTTGATCATTAAATTTGTCAATAAAATATGAGGTATATGACACAAAAATTATACCATTGAAAAATTCTTTTGAATATGAATCAAATATTATAATTTTAGTGCCCAGCTTCGAATTCAATTCGGCCAACTTCTCCGACAGGGTGTTGCGGATAGAGATCGTCACCGACGACAACGCGCCTGCGTCCAGCGGAGACATCGGCAGAGCGTCCATTGGTGACCTCCGCGAGGACAAAGGTGCGTAAAACGCATGGTGCCCACCTTCGATTATTGTACACGTTTTTTCTGCTGTTTGGTGCGATTCGGGGAAAAAACTTATGCAATGTCACCCACAAAATAAATCGGAGGAAAAAACTTATAGTATGTGGCTCAAACGGAAGTAATAAGTTGCAGCAAATATATATTCATGCAATTTATTTATTTTGTTTCTCATGTAAAACATGGAACTTTTACAAGTCAGCATAATAACTCCGTACCATGATATGTAGACCTTTGTTCAAAAAAAAAAGGACAACAAAAATATCTACTAAAAAAAGTGAAGGTGTAGGTACACCGAACATCCCGGCATAGACAAATTCCCCTCACATGTCAGATGAAGAAACTAACAGCCTAGAATGCAGCAAATATCTACTCCCTCCGTTCGTGTTTAATCGACGCGGACGTGGTCCGTTCGTAGGCAGCCCACCTGAGTCGACCATGTGGATTTAAACGGAACAGAGGTAGTACATACTTATTTTGTATGTAGCAATGGTGCTAAGATAATATCACCTTATTACGATATTGTCCACCAAAAACTAATATATGAACAATCCATTATAATTAAGGACAATAAAGGGACACGACCATGCAACTCAGAAAAATTGCAAATTAGCTCTGTCAGCTGAAACCTGAGAGGTGCCTATGTCGGTTTTAAACCTGTAATCTTCATGTCACAACCGTTGGTCAAGTTTGTGATCACAAAGCCTTTTGAAAAGGCATTGCCTAGTTTGGTTTTTGACAATTATTTATTCGTGGGAAGTTTAGAGATCTCTGGATTAAACTTGTTTTGAGTGAGATTACATTCAGACATTGACATGTCAGATAATTTAAAGAGGAAAATTCTTGCGGTCACTTCGATATATCTGCAAATTGCTAGATTCCTCGACGTAGCAACAGAACAGATAGAACACCATATCATAATCAAGTGTGGTGTCGATGTAACGATGTATTTGGCGTGAAGAAGAAACTATTCCATGGCCTTCATATTTGGTCAACATTAGTCTGAATTCTTATTTTCCAACTCTGCCTTTTTTTTAGACAAACGTTACCATTAGCCTGCTCCACAAAAAGTTTGTATGGATGACTCTAGTGTACAAGGCAGCCATTGGTTGCTTGTTATTTCTATACACACAAAACACTGATTGCAGACCGGTGCTTGAAAAACTGCAAAGATAACCACAAGTTCTTAGTCAACACCTTATTTCCATTTTAGATGCCTGAACTTGCTTGTGCTACTAGATGCTTTCGCAGTATGGACTACACTAGTTCATTAGATAGCAGATCCAGTTACATCTATGATCACTATATATACTGAGCTACAATCATGCTAAGATTGATGGAAGCAGCTAAATTTTATTTTTGTGATGTTATTTTAACCCTTTTATTCTGTTTCTGAAGTTTAATTAAATGAACCTGCAACCATAGAGTGTTTCGAGTATTTGAACAACACAATGTATGTTCACTGATTCTATTTGCATACATTTTGCTTTCCCCAATATTTCTGTGTTTTTATCTTTGGTATTCTCATGGTAATCAAGTACAGGGTGTTGACTCTTCCGCGATGATTCTGCGCACATCAGTTATACGAGAAAAAACCATCTATGTCAATTCAGCGATTCTTGCTTCAAGAAGCCCTTTCTTTCTATAGGTAATCCTTGTACCTTGTGAAATGCATGTGTTCTTGTCAGTTGAAGTTAAAAGGTAAATGTAACATTCTGCATGCTTCTTAGCTTTTCTCTAATAGCATGAAAGAATCTGATCAGATGCATCCAACATTTAGGATTGCTGATTCAGGTAACGTGATAGATAAATTGTAACATTCTTCCTTTTATAATTATTTCTAAAGATTATCATTTATGGTAAATGAAAGATTAGTTTTCATAGTTTCTGTGACTTCTTTGTACTTTCTGCCATAAAGAAAAGGTCTCAATTATATAATCACCTGGATATGAAAGGCTGTCTTTTTGTTGTTTACTTCTTTATAAACGGTTTTGTAATCCTTATGCATTTTTGTTTTTATTCTACTTGGAACGCAGGAAAATGCCCTTATGAAGCTTTTAAACTATATGTATAGTGGAAAATTGTTTCTATTCTTTCTTGCATGAGGCATTGCAGTCAACTGCTCACAAGCTTGCCTATGACCACATAATCCGCACTGCTCTACATAGATCATCCTTGCTCGACTTCATTAGCTGCTGAAATCCAGCGTGTGATAGGTGTAGCCAAGGAATTCCTTGCCAACAAATACAAGGAATTTGATAAGTTAGTGATCCCCATCTGATGGAGCATTGTTCTTTTTCTTTGAGAAAAATGTAGGCATTAATGCCATAAATCATATTTATAGCGTACTGATTGCATGGTTTGTCTCATTTCAGGGTTGAACATGAATCGATGAACATCTCTCTCTTGCTGGGATCGAAGCTATCTTTTCAAGTAGTGACATACACATGGAAACTGAAGATGACGTATTTTTCTTCATGGTCAAGTGGGCCCGTGCGTGATACCCAAAATTGAAGAAAAGACGCAAGATCTTGAGTTCTCATTTACTTCCCCTGGTACGCTTTAGTCATATGACATGTGCGACACTTCGGGAGATCCTAGAGTCAACTGATAATGACACAGACCATAAGCATGTAACTAAGCATATTACTAAGGCACTTCTACACATAGCTTACCCAACAGAGATGGAAGGTGCTCTTACAGCAGACGTAAGAGCTTACAAGTACAAACCTGTGAGAGTGGTTGCGTTTCATGGTCCCTGCCCACAAGTTATAGTTTAATTGGATCTAACTCTCAAGGAGTGCTCCATACTCTTACCGTCACAAGGAATATTCTCGCACCCATTCTATCTGGCAGGGAAGGAATTCCATCTTGTGGGAGGCCATGGACTGGCTGAGGCCAGTAACTCTGGCACCTTTGGCCTCTACTTGGAGATGCAATGGGATCCGGAGGACTCAAAGCCTATCATATTAGAAATTTTTTTGAAACGGGCAGGGGCAAAAGCTTTGCCCCCATTTCAATTAATTAAAGAGAAAAGAACAAGAGTTCAAGAGTACAAAATACAAATTACAACTACTCTCCCGGCATCAAATCACCCAAACGCTTGGCCCCGACATGGACCCAAAGCCTTGCCTCAGCTTTGATTAAATCAAAAATTAAATGGAAGAAGAAAGCTTATTACGGAAAACTCTAGCGTTCCTTTCCTTCCAAATCTCCCAAACGACTAGCAAAGCTAGTGAAGACAACCCTTTCCGATGAGGGCTCGGTCCTTCCACCAAAGAGGACCACCATTCTTGGATGTCGATGCCCGCCCATTGCCTTGGGTGCAAACCAAGAATGCCAAGCCAATTCCTTAGTTGCTCCCAAATACGAACGGTGAAGCGACAATGGACGAAAAGGTGGTTGTTATTCTCTTTGGTTTGCTTGCAAAGGGGGCAAAGCCCACAATTGTCCCACCCCCGCTTCCGCAATCTATCCACCATCCAAAGTCTATTTTGAAGGACAAGCCATGCATGATTCTTCACTTTTGGAGGCGCCCAAGCTTTTCACACAAGCTTATACATGCTAGATTCGATAAGGCCGAAGAATTGCAACTTGTAGGCGGAAGCCGTGGAATATTGCCCATTACCGGTAAGCTTCCAAACAATGTCATCTTCCACATGCTCATCGAGGTGCACATTTTGAATGATGGCCCAAAGTTGAAAAAATTGCGTGAGGTGGTCAATAGATAGTGATGCCTCCCTGCTAAACTTCCTAATCCACTCATCATCGTGTAGGGCTTGAGCAACCTTCCAATTTTTTCTCTTACATATCTCAAAGATTTTCGGTGCAATGTCTTTTGGCATCTTCCCCTCAAGCCATGCAACTTGCCAAATATGTGTCTTCCTCCCATTGCCAAGGGTGATGGTGGTCGCCGCGTAAAAAATCTCCATATCATTCTCGTTGCAAGGGTTTTCGGTGCCCGCCCATATCTTATTTTCATCCTTCCATTCAAGCCATGGCCATCTAAGACAGAGTGCCATGGCAAACTTGTCCATGTGAAGTACCCCAAGACCCCCATAACATTTTGGTCAACAAACGGCTTCCCAATTCACCTTGCATTTTGCCCCGGAAGTAGTCTCCTTGGCCGCCCACACAAAACCCCGCTCCAACTTATTGATGAATTTCAAGGTTCCCGGCGGTATGGTTAGAGGGGTCAAGTGGTAGATTGCTTGGGACGCCAAGACCGACTTTGAAAGAGCATGTGCCCCCATGTGTGATTTTGTTAATTAATGATAATCCATATGGACTAATGTTTGCATTGAGTTATATTTGTAGGACATATCCATAGATAATGTTTGAGCCATATGTTGGCTTCAAGGTTGTAATTTGAAGAATGAAGTCGTGTTTGATCAACACATCTAGAAGACTATGAAGTGCAAGTTCAATATAATCTATCTTGGAAGATATCATTTGATTGTAGCTTGCAATGGATTAATGAAGATTGAGCTAAGCAAGGCTCTCCCATATTGGTGTATGGGGGAGTATTTTGATATGTCTTCATGAAGCTCGTGCGAGCAAGCATGATCAAGAAAGGTGTTTCATCTTGAGGGTGTCAAGACCATCATCATCTAGCTCAAGTGGATTGCACAAGGCAAAGGTTTGTTCTTGATAGGTTTTCTCTTCTACCGGTCTTATGTGTTAGTTTGGAAACCGGGTTATAGGATTGGTAGCCGTACTATCAAGAGGGGCTCTCGAGTGAGTAACTTATTCGTATCATTTGGAGAGAGCTCAAACCTTTGCATACTTGGCATCATCTTTCTTGGTTCTTATTTTGCTTTTCTCCTTGTGAGGTTCTAGAGCTTGTGGTTATTCTCATGATAAGCTCTAGTTCATCGAAAACGGATTTCCTATGGAAAACTTGTTGTGTTTTCGGTATTTGGAGAATTTACCGGTTCCTCATATAGAGAGGCTTCTTACCTCTAAATTCATAGTAAATTCTCCCTTGCTAGTTCTTACCTTTTTGTGAGGTTCTCCTTGTTGTTAGCTTTCCAACAAAATTGGTTTCATCTCATTCAGAGTTTCCTTGCAAAAGTTATTTTTTTATTGGGCTGCCCAGTTTGGCCCCTGGTCTGGCCAGGCTGGGTTCCAGGCCGGACCTTCCGGTGGCAGACCAGACCAGTCCGGTGCATGAACGAATTGCTATACTGGCGCGTGTTTTGGTGCCGGACAGGAAATTTCCGGTGGGCCACCGGACCATCCGGTCTCCAGTCTGGCGGCGCCGGACTTACGGCCGAACTGGCCGGCGGGCTGCTTCCAACGGCCATTTTTTCCCACCTATAAATACCCCTTCTTCCTCCTTGAGCTAAGAACGTTTTTTGGGCTTCTCTCTCCTCCATTGTTGACCTTCAAAGCTTGCCCTCCCTCCTCCATTCCCTCCATGTTTCTTGCATCTTTTTAAAGGAAAAGAGAGAGGAGATCTAGATCTACATTTCCACCAATCACTTTCTCCTCTAAGTGAGGGGAACCTATTGGATCTAGATTTTGGAGTTCTTTGTGGATTTCCTCCTTATTCTTCCTCTCATATCCCTCCATAGCATTTGTTGCTTTGGTAGGATTTGGGAGAGAAGGATTTGAGCACTTCGTGTGTTTTTGCTATTGCATTTGGTGCATCGGTTTGAGTTCTCCTCGGAGATTCGATGGTGAAAGCAAGAAGCTTATTTCCTCTTGGATTCTTGGAACCCTAGACGGCTTAGTGGATTTCTTGGGGACCTCCAACTAAGTTGTGGAGATCTTCCCAATATTTGTGGTGCCTCCGTGGCGATTATTGGGAGCCTCCAATTGAGTTGTGGAGTGTGCCCCAATATTAGTGGCTTTGTGGATTTGGGAGCCTCCAATTAAGTTGTGGAGTTGCCCCAAGCTTTGTGCGGGTTCGGTGACCTTCCTCAAGGGTCCTATAGTGGATCGGGTCTTCTATCTTGGTGGGAGGCTCGAGGAGATTACGGTGAGCCTCCGTGGCGTTTGGGGAACCTTGTGCCTCTACACCGCTCCAACGGAGATTAGCACCCGCAAGGGTGTGAACTTCGGGATACATCGTTGTCTCCGCGTGCCTCGGTTATTTCTATACCCGAGCTCCTTTACTTATGCAATTTACTTTGTGATAGCCTTCGTGCTTGAAGTTATATATATCTTGCTATCACATAGTTTCTTATCTTATTTAGCATAAGTTGTTGGTGCACATAGGTGAACCTAGTTTATTTAGGTTTTGTATGCTTGGCAAATTAAACGTTAGTTTTATTCCACATTTGTTAAGCCGCAAGGGGAATGTTTCATGCGCCGCCGGGATGCCCTCAAGGACGACGTCGAGGTCAATATTTCCATAACGGATCGGCACGACGGAGCTCTTTGAGAAGTTGGTGCATAGGCCGGTGACCTCCCCAAAATGTTGGAGAATAGATGCAAGATTTTGCACGTTGTCCTTGACGGGCGCCACAAAAACAGCCGCGTCATCCGCATAGAGTGAGGTTCGCAAGATGACACCTCTTCCCGAAGCTTGCAAAGAAGCAAATTGAATTAACGACTAAGTTTCAGACACGAGCTAAAGTTAAGCTTGAAAAATTAAGCAATTTAATTGGTACTGGAAGGCGATATAAGAATATTAATGGGACAGGTAAAAAGAACTCACAATTATTTTTCTCTTTCAAAATATCCATCAATCGATGCACACAACTATTATAATCATCTATCATAGTGGACAAATAGACGGACTTATGAGGGTTGAGCTAAATGATATCACACAATTGTTGCACCAAGTGCAATGTGATGCCAACTGATTGCAGAACCTGAGAAGGTGAAAGGCATATTTGCAAACACATACTCGATGATGAGTGCACCAGTAAACAAGAAATGCAACAATTAGAGACAACCCCCTCATAGATATTTTGTATATTCTAGATTTTTTTATGTTGATTGTTATCTCTTCTATATGCTTTGCATCTAGAATAGACAACCTTATATTCGTGAAACACCTATCAACTTCAGAGGTCACCGTTATGATACTTAAGGAAACTAAAATGAAAATTAATACATACATATAGCAGTTTATCAAAGTGAGAGGAAATAATTCTAAACATATGTTGTTATGTTGTTTTATCGAGAAGACTTCAGTTTAATCATGAGAGGAGCTAAGTTGTAGAGATATGTGATTTTCTTTTGTTGGGAGACTTCAGCTTAACCAAAAAAAAAAAACTACCGTCTACTAAATATATAACAGCTAGCATCAGCTATGTCGTGATATATGATTCAAAATTACTGCGATGCATTTTCACTGCCAAAATTAAAAAGTAAAGACATTATTTGTAACTCTAGATAATTAAAAAAGTTTAATATAACAGCTAACATCAGCTACACATGCCCCTACCACGCGTGGTCGCGCTGAATCAGCAGAGGAAAACACTGCTCCCTTTTCGCCCTGACCCCTATCTCACACACGATTTCGAGCACAGCTGGAGCCACAGGGCTAGCTGTGGCCTTGAACGATGAAGAACTCCCCTCTATGTCGCTATTGTTGAGTAGCGCCGCCCAGCAGCACGTGCTTCGGAAGAAGCGGGGGAGCAGGTCCATCAACACCAACGTCGGGCCGTTAGCATCCACTTGGACGTCACGGCGGCTAAGTATGCGGCCAGTCCCTCCTCCTCCCGGGAGCCCTTCGGCGGCGACTACTGTCTCGTGGTGGTCGTGGATGCGGAGCTCGCTCTCCTGCTTGGCGCGGGTGACCTCTCTGCAAATGCGCCTCCACCCTCCCTCGCCTACAAGTCGGCGCGAGCAGTTGGGCACCACTGAGGCCACGACCACGACAGCGCATGCCACCTGCTGCAGTTTCCGCGATGGCGGGGAGGCGCGTGAGGTAGCGGTGTGTGTGCAGAGAAAGGGGCGGGGGTTGATGGTGCGGTGCGCGTGTGCGTGCACATCAAAAGGAAGGAGCTAGCGATGGCTGCGATAGTCGATTCCCTTTGGAGTAACCGAACATTTAATTTGGTACAGATATTAGAGGAAGGGATTTAACGAGGTTGGGTGACATTGAGGGAACACTGCATGTGGGGATTAGTTCTCAAGCAACCGAACAAGCCCTAAAAAATCAATAATCCTAGACTTACGGGAGGATTCCTACGGACTGGTGCCTACGGACTGACGTGGTGATGCGTGAGTTAATCTAGATCCTGAAATCACGGCTCAAGACCAAAACCGCACCAGTCCTGTACTTACACGTAATCCCGTAAGTGTTAATCCGTAAAAATCCTCCCGTACATGTAGCATTACTGCTAAAAAAATTAGAGTGTGTCTAGGGCTCAGTCTACTGAGCAATGGCTTATGGCTCAGTAGAATAATGTCATCATATCTCAGTTGCAACTCATGTTGCAACTCACTATTAACAGGAATCACGAAGCAATTCAATGGTTCAGATGTATGGTTCCTAGTTGCAACATCACTTGCAACTGAAAAAATCTCAATTTTAACTTAATTGCATGAATCACGATGCAAATCTAAAGGTCTAGAATTCTATTGAGCCATAAGCTATTTCTGAGTCTACTGAGAAATAGCAAAACCGAAAAATTTAATGCAGGAAATCAGTGGTGTGGCAATAAACTTCTTTCAGTGGGCCTCGAGGCCTTGCTCGTGAGTGGCACCAATTGGGCCTCTCAGCCCATTAAAGCCCACGAAGTTCTGACCAGGCAAACACACAGATCCCCTGCTCGTCTCCCGTCCGTCCTCATCCCATGGAGGCGCCGCACCGCGCCCCCGCCGCCGGCGAAACCCCACCTCCGCCGGGCGCAGATAGCGGGAGCAGCACCGAGGAGTCGCGGTGGCTCGATTCCCTCTCCGAGCCTGAGCTCGTCCGTGATGCTCCCTCCTCATCTCCTTTCCTTCCGCTTCCTTTCATCTTCATTAATTTCGATGGTGGTGTGCAGGATTTGCTCATCAGCCTGAAGATGCTGGCCGTGAAGCGGGCCGAGACCGCCGGCCGCCCTCACCTCGCCGACGCGTTCGATCTCCGCACGCTGAGGGCTCTCGGTACTGCTATTGCTCCACCACACCCCCTCTTCCTCTTTTCCTCCATTGATCGAAATTGTCATGGGATGATGATCTGCTCACCTCAAATAGAACCAGAGGAAAATCTGTGCAAATGCTGTGCTGATAGAATGATTAGATTTAGTTATTTTCCAATGGTCATCCATCCATGGTGAATCGTGCCATTATCATGCCTCGTGACCTCTTGGCTACTGGCTCGGTGCGAAGTGCTGAAGTTTGCTGTTTGGTGGTAAAACTACTGATACTTCCTTGTTGATTTTCCAGGTGTTGTTTTGCTGGAAAGTTTCAAAGAACAACTAAAAGAAACCGCTGTTGATCCAACCTTTCTTGACCGGCTTGCACTATCAAGGGATCCTGATGCGGATGCTAATGTTAGCGTAAGTAGTAGTAGTGATTCCGAGGTGTTCAGGCGGCGCAGCAACGATCAGCCAAAGCCGAATAGTGCAGAGAGAAAACGGAAGCAGATGCTTGATGGGTAAGTCCTACTTCTCGCGTTGCTTAGGATTTTTTTTTTTTTTTTTTTTTTTGCAGGTAGGATGTAAATATTTGATCAGCTTGGCTGAAGCAATGTAGTTAATTCTAGCTCAGACTGGTTGACTATACATGGTTTCATCTTATGTGATACTATAAACCTTAGCGAGGATTTTTGTGACGCAGTTATGCTGAATTTGGGTATTATGCAGGTACCATGAAGAGACTGTCCAGAGTAACAAGAGGAGAAAAATGAGCGAGAGGACGTAGCAGCAAGCAGATTGCGAGGATGGTCTATGGTTGATCATGATCACTGGAGCTGCTGCTGGTGGTGCTGGTGCAAATTTTGCCTTTAGTCGTTGCAGTAGCCCAGAGTACTAGAAGTGAGAAACTCAATTTGGCAGATGCCCCTTATGTTGGTGAAAGTTTTTTTTCACTGAGCAGAAGTAGCAAAGCTTTCCAAATGGTGCATAAATTATTGTTAGCCTGCGTCACGTGCAATCCTTGTTCCTTCTATCACAGTCCATGCTGACTTTTGTCTTTGCATTGCTCATTGTAATTTCTTGGCATTCATCCTGCGAACTCAATGCTAACCACATGCTGTGGCTTTGGGAAGATAGTGCACATAGAAGTATTTTTGGGAAACTATATCAGGGAAATGGAATTCTTCATCAGCATGGCTTTCACGTGTTCAGTAGACATAATTAGTCTCCATCATATACTTATATAATACATCAGCAGCATAATTTTGGATGTACTTAACGGTCTAAGTACTCTTAATTAACCTGACAGTTCACATTGTAGTTGACTGGACTTGCATTGCTCGCTTGCTTTCCACACCACACTTTAATCTCACAGCACGCAATAGAAGTTGTTACCACAATGATAGATCATCGCCAAAAGTACACTTGCTGCTTATACAGTTCAAGTCAACCTACACACTACTTGAGTGAGGCCGTCGCTAGAATTAATAGTACTTCCTCCATGCCGGATTATAGGGCAATTACGTACTTCGAGATAAACTTTGACCTTTAATTTTAGTCAAGAAATTATAAGGTATATTATATAAAAATTATACCATTGGATTCATATTGAAAAGAACTTTCTAATGATATAATTTTTATGCTAAATATCTTATATTTTCTTAACTAAAATTAATAGTTAAAGTTTGTCTTAAAATATATATTTGCCCAATAATCTGGTATGGAGGGAGTACAAGGATCGCTTGTAGTTCAACCCCGATCATTACATGTTGACCTTTTTCGGTTTCAGTGTAGCGGCCTAGCCGGAGAGCATTATTTGTTACAGTTTCTCTGAATCGAAGAAAGCTTTGCTTCAGCTTTGTTCCCCCCGCGTAACCCAGGTCTGATCGAGTCCTGGTTTGAAGGAGCAGATTCCGCATTGTTGCTTGGGAGATGGGGATCTTGCATTCTTCTCTACTGTAGAAATTATTGCCCATGACCGTCTGAGTGAGGTAAGTAGATCGTTAGTTTATGCAAAAAACAAAAGTAGATCATTAGAGAATGAGAACATATATACCAGTTCGTTGCTACATTGAAACAAAAAAAAATGATCCAAACAACTGACCGCCTTTGGAATGAATTTGGTTTAAGTAATACATCATCTTTATAATTGTAAAGAAGAATTAATGTTCCACAATGAAACTGTAATTTAGGGGCTTTTTGGTTCCCGGCCAGACTTTGCCAAGTCTAAGTTTGGCAAGTGTGGTAAAAGTTGGCAAAAAATTCACTCAATGACAGGTGGGCCATAAGATAATGAAGTGTGGCAAGAACCAAACACATACCAAATTACCAAACTTTGGCTAGGCAATGTGTGGCTAAGAACCAAACACCCACTTAGAAAGATATTAATTAAGTCTTATTGCCAGCTCTTCGCTGAAGTATTTTTAATCGTTGCTGTTGTGATTTACCTAAATAATCAATCCAATAAAAGGAAATATCATGCAAGGAGAAACTATTTCCCCCTTGTTCTGCATAAGGAACATTGCTACTATTGAGCAAATACAGTTAACCGATGTCAAACACTAAGACAGTCTCTTCAGAAGGATGTCAGCAGCAGTAGGCGATATCTTTCCTGTAGTCTCAACTTCCTGCTTTCATCGAGCTTTTTGGCTGCTTAAGAGGGTCTGCTTTGTGTAAACTGGTGAAAACTCTGCAACTCCTGAAAGGCACTACACTAACGTCTCATACAAGTAGATCATTGCAAGGAGATTACACCAGTTCGCTGATTCACAGGTGTTGATCTTTATTATCAGTCAAAGATGCCTCATGCCTGCTCCCACCACCTTAGTTTTTTCGTTCTTGGTTCAAGTACCTTTGTTGTTGTTAATGCTTCTGTACTTTAGCTCAGTAATTCACAAGACATGCTATCCAGCACTTAGGATGCATAGTATACCCAGGGTTTTCTTACATTGTAACATTCAGAATTAATGTTTTATATACAAATAATTACATTCATAATGATCACAAAGGAAAAATTGATACTACTAGAAACGTAATATATGAGTCATAGCAGCGTAAAAAACGCAAAAATGGCTAGTTATATTTTTGTGCGCTCTTCTTAACTTCTGAGGTAAGACAAAATTTACATGACATAAAAAACATATACGGTTGCAAAGAAATAGGGTGAGTGTAGAATGACTCTTCTCCCTGGGTGCCAAAAGGGTGCCAAATAGCACGACACGACACCAAAATTTGAAATAGTTTTTATATTTAAAAAATGGTACCAAATCTGTGTCTCTACAATCATAAAATTTATTACTTGAATTGAGGATGAAAACTGAACATTGACTTTTGTAGATCAAATTGCAAAGAAAGGTGGATCTATTTAACTTGGTAGTAGTAACATGTACTAAAAGTAACATACTGTTGCTTGTGGCAACGTCAAAATTCCCCTTTGTAGTACAATATACTACATGATAAAAAGTGCGCGCCTGAGAGGTTAATGTGTGAGTTTTCCTAGAATACTACAGACCTCAATCCTTAAATGCCCGTTGCATGGGCACTCGCGCGCACTAATCCAGGGGACGGATCCCAGAGACATCGATCCAGCATGAAGCAGCCCAGCATGAAGTCCACAAACCATCTCAAGAAGTTGCTGATCTACCTCGGCCCTCCCCTCCTGCTCACCACCGTCTTCCTGTACCTCCAGCTGGAAACCCTTGCCCTCTTCTTCAACATACGATGCGCCGCCAGTCCGGCTGTCGTCTCAGCCACCATCACCGGCAGTGGCAGCAGCAACAACAACGTCGTGGACCGGCTCCGCGCATCAGCAACCTTCCTCCCGCTCAAGGATACCCGCGAGGGACACGACACGTGGTTCATCAGCACCCTAAACGACACCTCCGAGCCGGAGGGCGAGGCGAGGAACCTGTTGTTCCCATCGGCGGCCTCCTCAGGCCGCCTCCTCTGCATGGCAGTCCCTTCAGGCCGCGACGGCACCAAGAACTCCTACGCGCTAGCGTGGCGTGACGCGCTACCTCTTGAAGCAGAGCTCCGGCCTGGCCTCACATTCCTGTCCGAGACGTTTTACGACCACACCAATCTGTGGCACGGGCTTACGGCGCTGGTCCCACTTGTGTCATGGCACGCAAGGAAGGGGTGCATCGGCGCACGGCCCGCAAGGTGGGCGTTCTTCCACCATGCCGAGCTCAGGTCCGGGATGAGCGGGTGGCTGATGTCGCTGGCCGAGGCGGCCACCGGCGTGGGGGTGGATGTGGAGATGTTCTCCGGCTCCGTGCCGGTGTGCTTCGAGGAGGCCGTGGTGTTCAGGAGGAACCTGGCCGGCATGAGCACGGAGAGGCTGCTGGCAACGTTCGACTTCATGCGGTGCAAGGCTAGGGCTCAGTGCGGTGTCGTCTCAAGGTCCAGCGCCAACGGAACAGACTCGGCGGCAGTGCGTGTCACCATTCTTTTCCGCAGGGGCGGCCGTTCTTTCAAGGACGAGAAGGCCGTCGAGCGGGTGTTCCAGAAGGAGTGTGCGCGCGTTGCCGGCTGCAAGCTAACAACTGCGCAGTCCGGCAACTTGACCTTCTGTGACCAGGTTGGTTTGATTAATAGATCCGTCTATGTACGAATCGATTGAGATTATTTTGGGCAGTATAGTGCATCCATGCATTGCAGGCACCTTGGATATCATTGCATGGTTTGATCGGCAGGTGAGGCTGCTGAGCGATACGGACGTTCTCATCTCGGCGCATGGTGCGCAGATGACCAACCTGGTCTTCATGGACAGGAACAGCAGCATCATGGAGTTCTACCCAATGGGCTGGAGGCAGAGGGCGGCGGGTGGGCAGTTCGTGTTCAGGTGGATGGCGAACCGCGCAGGGATGCGGCACGAGGGATCCTGGTGGGATCCCGCCGGTGACCCGTGCCCTGACCGCAACCCAGACATCCTCGCCTGCTACAAGAACCGGCAGATCGGGATGGACGAGGCCTACTTCTCCAAGTTTGCCGCCAAAGTCTTCAACACTACCAAGGAGCGCAAGATGGGCATCGCCGGCGAGGCAGCGGAAGCACGAGGGCAAGAAGGAACTTGCCAGTGCAGCTAGCTCAGCAAATGCAAGGTGAGCTGCATGGTTTGGACAATCAGGTCGTGCTGTGAATTGTGACCTCAAGCTGCAGCAGTCATATGTGTGTGGATGCCCATTTAACTAGTTAATGCCTTTTTTTTTGCTTGGTTCATAAAAACAGAGGGTATTTTGATTGTAGGGATTCGATTAATTTGTGAGGTTGGCATGCATATACCGGACATACACATCACATGTGGTCTTGCAAGATAATTATTGTTATATTTCACAAAGTTTCTAGTCCATTTCTCACAAATCATAACTAATTTCAATGGTCCTCCCTTTCCTGACCTCCCTTTTGGGCAAGGAAGGGTCAGAAAAAATCAATCTACACAGATAATGATGATGGAATGCACCAAACAAACCAAGCAAAGGCCAGAATATAATAGGCTATCATTTTTGGAGGGCTAGTTTGGGCATTAACCAAACATACCCTAAGCCTTCGTTGGAGGAGTCATGCCCAGTGCCTTGAGAATGAACACATAAGTGAAGGCATCTTCGCGCAATTTCTCAAATCTGCAAGTTAAACAAGATAAGTTAGGCCGCAAACACAATGCTATTTCTTCCTTTTAGTACCAACATGGTACACCAGCGCCCGAAACCAACCGCAGAGAAGTAATAAAATGAAGTCCCCTTCCCTATTTACCTTCCCGACTTGGAGAAGTGCCCAGCACCGAGCTCACACTTGAATAGCAGGAGATTGCCATCTGTTTTAAGTTCCCTCAGCTTCGCGACGAATTTAGCAGGCTCCGAGTACATCACGCGAGGATCTGCTTGTCAAAGAGGAGTTAGCTGTGAGCATGTGGTATAACAGCTTACCGTATCTAACTAAAACTCAGAATCCGAGAACTGTACCGTTTAAGCCAGCAGTGACGAGAATGTGGGGATACTCTTGGGCTTTTACCTGCAGCATGGACAGACATCTCAGGTGAATACCAAATCAACATATATCACACTGTACGGACACGATCCACGCTAACACTATTTACCCATTAATAAAGTCTTGTCCCAGTAAAAATCCAAGTTCATATTCATGTATATTTTTGTTCTTGAACTGAAAATTCGTGCATATATATCCAGGGAGTAAGGGAACTATCTCTGTTGCCACTGACATACTCCCTCCGTTTAGAAATATAAGATGTTTTAGCTTTGTGAAGTGAGTGTATCTAGACATCTTTTAGTGTATAGATTCGAGCGAATCTATACACTAAAAGATGTCTAAATACATTCACTTCACAAAACTAAAACATCTTATACTTCCGAACGGAGGGAGTACTTCAGCACTCAAATCGAGCAGTTTTAAAGATGCTCTCGAGAGGTAAGAGCAACTTCAAGTCTGAGCCATTGACTTATGGAGGTTATTTTGGGTAGGACTGTTAAGGAAACTACCCAGTCGTTAATTAAGTTGCACCGAAGTAAAATTTGAAATCTGGTTAATCATTTCATACGCAGATATCTTCCATCTCTTTTCAGTCCTTGGCATACGTAAGCATGCCTTAGTAACCTATATCCTTGATCAAATATAGGGAATAATAACTGCTTAAAGCAAGCACAAATTTCAAAATATGATTTGTGGTTAATATTAAAATCACACCTATTCAAAACTACACATATTCTCAAATTTAATATTTATAATATCAAACTGAAAGTCATATGTTAATATTAAATTTCCAACGCATTTTATTCAAGAAGCCGAATTCAATACATACCAATAATATGCATTACATAACAGCCCCCAAAATTTAGTGCTAATGTTCTGGCAATTAAAATTAGTGCTAAGGGAAAATGGGGGAGGGGAGAGGTTATTAATGACGATACTAACTCTACAAAATTGTATTCCTTTGCAAACACCAAGTCATTACACATCGCTAACAAAATGTATCATGCAAAGACATTAATGCCCTTTCTATAGTATTATTAATTGGTATCTTACCACCTACACCCCCCGTTTCAAAATATAAGATGTTTTAGCCTTTTTCTAAAACACATGTATCTTAGATACCTTTTAGTGTGTAGGTTCACTCATTTTGCTCCTAACCTACACACTAAATGATGTCTAGATACATATGTTGTTAGAAAAAGGCTAAAAAATCTTATATTTTGGAACGGAGGGAGTGCACGGTAAGAGGAATGATAGCCATCAGACCTAAGAAAACTAACGGCTGACAAACAAAGTGGTGCGCCTTAAAATTTCTCACTCAAATAATTAACAACCATAAATAAGCGCATTGACTGTAAATCCTAATTTTTAATTAAATTTCTGTAGGACTATACATAAAGATTGGCACTTACGTTATCAACAGGAGAATACGACTTCATGTAATAATAGTATTCTTCTTTTCTTGGATCACCCCACTCCTAAACCAGGAACAAACAAACGAGTTGGTGAGAAGAAACAAAACTGCAGGTGCAACCCAATGAAAGCAGGTACGAGAATAAATCAAATAAAAGAACTGGCTAAAGTGTGTGCATCGTGATAGGCACAAAGTATAATGTACGAATATCCTTACAGGCAAATAGGATAGAAATCACATAAAAACTATAGGTGTTCAAATTATGTAAAAAGGAATCTGGTGATAGATCTATAAGAAGACAATCATTTCCTAGTCTTACCAGATCAAAGTTAATCTAAGTCTAACTGAAACTAGTGTAACAGAGTGACGATATAACAGTGAACACTTGTAAACAAATTAAATGCAACACAAAAGATGCATACCTCCCATTCAGCTGTAGTCAACGGGATAGTTGGGTCAAGCATAGTTGTGAGAACATCAACAAAAGGCACCCCAGCAACAGCTGCCTTGAATAAGTCAGGCCTCATATTTAGGACAGCACCCATCAATAGGCCACCTGCACTTCTCCCGTTGATGCAAAGTTTTTCTTTTGAACAGTATTTGTTTTCTATCAAATGCTCCGCGCAAGCAATGAAATCAGTGAAAGTGTTTTTCTTCTTCAACAGCTTCCCATCTTCATACCACTTCCGGCCCATTTCTCCACCGCCGCGTATATGAGCTATCACATATATGAAACCCCTATCGACTAGAGAGAATCTTGATCCCTTGAAACTGGGATCTATGCATATCTGTTGGCACAAGGAGTGTAACAATGAACGTTGTTAACACAACATACTTAGTGCTAAAACCTGGGTCTGTTAATAGTCTCAGTTACATGGCAACTTTTATGAGTTAAGGAAACTGCTATGTTTTATCAGTTGTTCAGCAGAGAGCTGACTTTATCAAACATGCAATACAAAAAACCAGTATTATCAAAAAGTTACATATCAATTTGCCTCGGCCTTTGAGTGTTTCTGATTTCACATGTTGGTAAACTATATATCAAGTTCATATGTATCCAAATATTCAATGAAATACTCTGAAACTTCCTGGATAAACCTCATTCCAATGAACAGAAAGTGTGTAATGTGTCAATGTGAAACAGTTTGTGTTTGCTGTACACATACAGAAGAAATATACTCCGCATTAACATTCCAGATTAGTGATTGGCATCCAAGATGAACCAAAGATGTTGGCATGAACTACAGGTCACTCTTAAATATTCTTCAACATATTCATGTGCACATTCTTGGTATTTGTGGTACAAATGAAAATACTGTCCACCACTTGTTCATGTGCAGACTTGGGTATTTATCATACAAATAAAATTGAAATGACTGTCCAAAGGAGTGACCCACATGACTGCATCCAAGATGAAACCAAACATGTTTGCATGAGCTCTATGACACTCTACAAAATTGTTGAAATTTGCTTTTTATGAAAGGTACCAACTTTTTCTTTTGAAAGGAAAGAGGCGGATGAGACACCCACAGCAAGCTTTTCGTTTTTCAAACAATAAGAACTCAAAATGCGTCCGTGGGGACTTCAAACTGGGTGAGTGGGTTGTACATCCACTCCCCTAGCCAAGTGAGTTAAGCTACTTCTTTTAAAAAACAGGTACTAATGTGGCAGAAGTTCATACCTCATACGAGCCATATCCATATAGCAGAACAGGGTCTGAGCCATCAAGCTTCACCATGTCTTTTCTGTATAGAATGGTCATGGGAATCTGAGTTCCATCAGAAGCAGCAGCCCATTTTCTGTCTGTTACATAGTTTGACGCGTCAAATCCACCTAAAACCTAACAACATTCAAAAGCTCAAATTAACAGGGGTTCAGAGTTACTTCTTCTGAAATTGGTCAACAAATCAACAAAATTGCTAGAGTGGAACAGATACTCCCTCCATTCCATAAAACTTGTCGCTAATATAGATGTATCTAGACACTAAAATGTGTCTAGATACATCCATTTTAGCGAAGAGTTTATGAAACGGAGGGAGTACCAAAATGGATAATGTTTGCATCATGAATTAAAATTTCAAATCACTCATGGAAGCCTCTTAGGATAATTTCCCCTCTCTTTTAAAAATGAATGTCCTTGTTGTCTTTGTACAGTCAGACCTATGCAACTTCAGCCACTGATTTAACCAAAATAAATATGTTGTCCACATGAAGATTATATCAGTAAACTTCTTTCCAAAAGTATTTTCATAACATCAGCCCATTCATAAATTTTGCTAGCATGTTAGTATAAAATATAATGGCCAATGACTCGATGGTGTGTCTTGGACACCATGCAAAGTAAAAATGACTCGCATGTCGAAACATACGTAATGTTAGGTTTGTACAGGGTATTGTATACCATCATTAACTAACTATACTATATACTATCAGAATAATCTAGCAAACAAAGGTAGAAGCAGTAGTGTGAGCATCAAATAAACACTACCCAAATGATTATCTACTGTTGATATTGTGGTACAGTATAGCCAGGTATAAAGGGGGATCCTAAAGCAGATGTACAGATTGTTCAAATTGCACTGGTATTGTCAAAAATTGGGTATACAAAAACTAAATGGTGCAGGTGATAACTTACGGTGTCAATTTTCTTCAGCACTGACACTCCTGTATCCATGTCATAGTCAAAAATAGAAGGTGGTGTCCTCATTGAGCTATAATAAAAACGAATAACATTTGAATGGAACTGTGACGACTCAGATTCCACTGCATATGCTGGATCAACAAAATCAATCGATTGTCCTCCCTGGAGTTGCCCAAATGCCTCTCCAGTGGCTGGTAAGCGATATACGGTTGCTTTTGGTAGACCATTCTCACGCTCATATACAGCAATGTGATTCTCAAAGAGCTGGATGTCCTGAATTTTCACACTGAAAAGAGATTCAAGTTTTATTAATAACTGTGCTACTTAATGTTATCAATGGCACTGCAACAGCCCTAACACATAATGCATCCATTGACAAGAAGAGGAAATTAGTTTTTTCAACAAATGGCTTAGCTGATAGATGTGTGCAGTTGTCTATTTGACGTTGATAATACATGACTGTCCTAGTACAATCTAAGACTCCCTCCGTTCCTTGAAGTTGGGCGTATAGTTCTTTGAGAAAAAATCCAGATATAGGGTGTATTGCGTTTGCTGGATGATTTTACCCCTCCATGAATTGTTTGGAAGCCTCCCAGACGCCTATAGCCTCCATGATTTGTAGGGATTTCGATCCAGATTTCATGTGTGGGACTCATCTGTGGAGGGGTACAATTGTCCAACAAACGCAATACACCCTATATTCCGGATTTCTTTTCTCATAAAATTATACGCTTCACTTAAAGGAACAGAGGGAGTATCATACCTCAACAGACATTTTGAGTGTATTAGAAAAAAAAACCTAGTGTCATTTTCATGGCATCAAGCTTCTGACATGCTTTGTAACTGTAACAAAATGGATATTTAGAAATAATAAAAATCTTCAAGAATGTTCAGCCTACGTTCAACAGTTGGAAAAGCAATCTACTTGCAGGAATTAAAGTTGGTCAGTTACAGAATCAAGAAGAGATATGAAGCTGAATTAAAAGAGTGGCTGCAACAACTTCACTAGATTTTAGCCCCACTACAGTACTATAAAATATATAAAAGTTGCAGTGGGATTCTCTCCCTCTGTTTAACCTTAAAAAAAATTGTAACAAAACCTAGGAAGAAGATGTCGCTAAGTCTAAAACTTTGTATTGCCATCATACCAATGATTCATATAAGATTGAAGAATGATGCTAACAATGTGTTCTATTTTGGAACCGGATGAATAATATCAAAGTTCAGAAATATGATAATTTCTTACTAATTACTGTTTCTACATCATCTCGAAGATAACATATGGAAATTGGGTATTGTCTACCCGAACATGATCCATCAGCCACACACTGAATTATCAAACATAAATGGTGGAATGAAATTGATTACCTTTCTCTATGTGGTAGCAAGACAGTGGTCTCAACTACATTATCCAATGAGCAAGCAACCAATTCAGAGTTGTAGAATTCATCACTTCGCCTCTTAATATAGAAATGGTTTCCATGATGGCTAGCTGTTGTATCAATGCCATCTACGCGAGGTGTCAAAACTACAAGTTCCTTGCTCTGATTGGTTATGTCTAGGTAAAATATAAAGCTTGTGTTCTTGCTTCCAGATTCAACAAATAAATATTGTTTGCTTTCAGAAGCTTCAAGACCAAGTGAAAATGTGTCATCCTTTTCATGATACAGGCAAGTATCATCCGACTGATCAGATCCTAACTTGTGTAGCCATACCTGCAAAAGCCCACGAGAGGTAGAGGCTCAATAAGCTATTACAAAGACTAGTAAACACACATACCCACATAAACAAATTAATGATAATATGAAAAGTTGGTATTGTATTATCCAATTATTATAGAACATCAACGGACCAAGTATAACTGAATAATCTTTTCTTCAAGACTTTAACTGAACATGAAGAATTCAAGTAAACTTTTTTCTTTCCAGGAAAATAACAGTAAACAAATTGGGATGTAGGCAACAGCACCATGCACAACACTGCAAACAATAGCTTCTGAACAATGATCAATAGAGCAATTGCACTAGGCCAATTACAAATCATCATTATTTGTTCTTTCGTCTAGTGCGTGTGTGCACCTTGGCTAGCACAGACCAGGATAAAAAAAAATGTAGGAATAAAGAGTCCACATACTTTATCTGGCCGAAGAATGTTGTCCATTGTTATGTAGACAAGGTTGTCATCACCAGCCCACTCAATGTCCGAAGTAATTCCTTTAAGAGGTTGCCCAACATATTGTCCACTCTCTGCGTCAATGACAAAAACAGTGTAGATTTCATCACCTTTAGTGTCTTCTGCATAAGCAACTAGCTTCCCGCTGGGACTGACCTGAAAATGCATATTTAATTCAACAAAACATTTGAAATAGTGCAGAAGAATACGCACGAGGAGCAGGCGTCACACATGGACACATGAAGCAGGGGGGTGGTCCACAATTATACCTTGAAAGCCCCGATGCTGTAGTAGTCATGGCCCTCAGCCTTCACATTCTCGTCCAAGATAATGTGCTCAGCAGGCGCATCAGGTCCCGTGGGCATCACATCATGGACTGTAACAGGACCATCGGTCGGCACAAGATGCCTGCAGTGCTGCGCATACTCCTTGCCTGTCAAGGTTCTTTCGTAGTAGTAATACTGCCCTTTGCGAAGCGGCGCGTCTATATCATCTTCCTTGATTCTTCCTCGGATTTCAGCAAATATTTCATCCTCAAGCTGTTTTGAATCTACAAGGAAGTAAACAGAAGAGATAAACAAAAGTGCCACATCTAGCGCATCCACTATGGACCAAACACGGGTATTCATTCTATACCCCTATAACATCCATAAAACCAGCGGCACTGCATAAGCGGACAGATTCCAGTAGCAAACAAGCTGAGCAGGCTGATAGTCCGGTAAATTCCGCCATAACAATGCAGCTCGATCGGGTAATAAGCACTTAAGCAGTGTAAATTAATACTACTACCATAAAATTTTACTAGGGAATCTGTGTGAAGCCACATTAACTAAAGTGACGGTAATACACACCGTTCCAAACAAAAGCGATCTGCTCCACTCAGATCCCCTAGTAGCATAGCACGAACCAGCGATCGATACGGTATGGCAGCAACTACGCTCACGGATCACGCTCCATCCACAGGCAAGCGAGGGACCAAGCATGTCACCTAATCTAGGGAGGACAGAGAAGAAGACTAGCGATCGATCTCACCGGACATGAGGGCGGCGGTGTAGTCGTTCTCGGCGCCGAGGTGCGCGAGCACGGCCGGGTCGGCGCGGGCGTCGTCGCGGAGCCAGTAGTAGTCGTCCACACGGACGTCCCCGTGCTCCGTCAGCTCCCGCGGCACCTTCCTGGCCACCGGCGGCACCGCGGCCATCGATTCGGCGGAGGCGGAGACGGAGGAGGAGTAGGGGCTCCGCCGGGACGAGAGGGGGAGCGGGGAGAAGGCGCGGCGGCGGGAGGACTGGGCTCGGAGGAGTGGTAGGATCGGGCGACGAGGAAGAAGGAGGCGGGGGAGCGAGCCGACGGCGAGGCCGAGGCGGCGGAGAAGCATTATTTATGAACGAGGATGAGTTTCCCTCCGCCGCACGATTCTCGGAGTCCGGTGGTTTGGATTGAGCTGGGTATGGCGGTTTTGGAATTTGTTTGGTTCGAGTTTAAACCAATGTAAATTCAAAAACTCTGGAGAAATTCGTCGGATTGCAAGGTGACAGAATATCATAATTTGTGTGTGTGTGTGTGTGTGTTGATTCGCTGAACTAAATAAATGCACTTGTAATAAATGTAGCTAGGATGAACCCAAAACCGCGAGAAAAATGTATAATCTTGATTGTGGTGTCAAATATTCTGTTTGTATCCCTATGTTTTTCAGCAATGTCGTTTTTTATGTGCCCTGTTGATGTAGGTTCTAAATAAATATTGTAAATGTTTTTTGATATTTCGTAAACGGTGTATCGCTACGAACCTACAACTACAAGTCGTATTGTCATGGGTTTCTTTCACAAGAATTCGCCATAAAAGTTGTAGTTACTTTTTTCGTTTTGCATGAAAAACGGTGTTCAATCCAAATATGTGCGCCAAAACACAAACATTGAGTTCATGCTCAATCCATATACACTTTGATTTCATAGTTCTTTTTCATTTCTTCATTCATGGTGGTGCGCCTAAAAGTCGCTTGCATAGCACATGCTCTTACATCATTTGATTATATTGCTATCCATATTAACGAATATTCAAAATCACATCAGTAGTATTATAAAACTAGTTTAAACTGATAAAGCCTTTTTTCCCAGAAATAAAAGACATCATCCAAACTACATATAGTGTGCTGCTTTTGAAGATTATTTAATTGTCCACATGTTTCAGCATCTAAGCCCAACTTTCTTTCATGACACTCTCACTCGAGGGTGACACCGGACCACTGCTTTGCCCGCGTCTACTTCTGAACATGGAGCTCCTTGCCTCGACGCACTGGTTTGGCCAAAGACCTCATATTGAAAGGAATATGCCCGAGAGGCAATAATAAAGTTGTTATTATATTATTCCGTGTTCATAATAGATGTTTATTTCTCATGCTAGAATTGTATTAATCGGAAACATTAATACTTGTGTGATTAATAAACTAAAAGGGTTCCTAGTAAAGCCTCTCTTTTATACTAGCTCGTTGATTAACTGATGATCAAGGTTTTCTGATCATGAACATTGGATGTTGTTAATAACAGGGTCATATCATTAGAAGAATGATGTGATGAACACTCACACCCATAGTACGAATAGCAATACGATCAAGTCATCAAGTTCATTGCTATATCAAACTCATGCGAAGTAGTTCTAATCCTTAGACCATGAGATCATGTTAATCACTGATACCGGAAGGGTACTTTGATGATATCAAACGTCACACCGTAATAGGGTGATTATAAAGGTTGATTTGGGTACTCTGAAAATATTAGTTGAGGCTCATGGATCAAGAGTGGGATTTGTCCATCCGGATGACGGAAAGATATTCTCTGGGCCCTTCTCGGTGATATTGCATTGGAATAGCTTGCAAGCATGTGACTAGGTCACGGGAATGCATTATCACGGAACGAGTAAAGAGACTTGTCGGGAACGAGATCGAACTAGGTATGGTTGATACCAAATGATCGGATCTCGGACAAGTAATAATATCGCGAGACAAAAGGAATTAACTATGTTCGTTACCGGTTCACACGATCACTAGTTCATCGTTGAGTAAGTGGGAGTCATCATGGATTTCCAGATCCCGCTGTTGATTATTGATCGGAGAGGAGTCTCGATCATGTCCATGTTATTCACGAACCGTAGGGTGACACACTTAAGGTTCGCCGTCGTTTTTGAGTGGATACGATACTCCGATCGAATTACAGGACAGCATAAGGGTTGTTTCAGAAAAGCACCAAAACTATTTCGGATATCGAAATAACTCGAGGGTGTATTTGTTAATGTTTGTTAATTGAATGAATTAACAAATATTAAAGAAATAAAAATGTTTTATTAAATCAATAAGTGTGAATTTTAATTAGCATGAATGTCATGCATTAAAATGGGGGTTACCTCATGTTGATGAGGGAGTTATCACCATAATGGGAATGAATAGGGGACAATGAAGAGGAGGAGACCCCTTGGCCGGCCACCCCTTGGCTGCCCCTCCTCCTCTATATAAACCCCTCCCTCTCTCCCTTGACACACACTTCTTGATCCTCCCCTCCCTTGTATAGTTGCTGCCCACTTTCCGTCTTGGCTTAGTGAAGCTCTGCCGGAATTGTAGTTCATAGTTCATACACTTGGTGAAGTGTGTGGAGGAGTGTCCGGCGGATCCCTTCTTCCGCTGCCCCGCTGGACCGAGGGCGTGGAGGAGTCGACGTCGAGCTGCACGTGTGACCGAGCACGGGGGCGCCGCCACTTGTGGCGCCGGATACACGATCTTGAGATCGTCAAGTGAACCACGACGTCGACTACGTCAAGTGAACAACTACGTCGACTACGTGCGTTTTCACCAACTCTCCATCGTCAACGTTTGTGCGGAAACGTAATCCCCGCTTACGGTCGTCGAGGGTTAGTTTCCGTTGCTACCATCTCGTAGAGTATCTTGGCCAGTTTATGCGTTCTTGCGTAGGAAAAATTTTGTTTTCTATGCTACGAACCCATCAGTGGTATCAGAGCCATCTCTATGCGTAGTTGGTTTGCACAATTAGAACACATGTGGATGTGGACGTTGATGATCATGTTATTGCAATTTTTTGGTATTTTGGATCATAGTGGCATAGTGGGATTGAAGCTGCCCGAGACTAACCTTACGTGATCGCGTTCACGAGACTTGTCCCACACTTGACATGCTTCGGCATATGTGGCTTTGCGGGTGCACGTTTCTCCCACTATAGTTATGATCTATTTTACAAAGAGTTGTTGATAATATTTTTATCACCGTTGTGGTTCTTGTTCGTAGGTAAGAACGGTTCTTCCTAGAAAGCCCCAAACCACGTAAAATATGCAAGACAAATTAGAAACGTCTAACTTGTTTTTGCAGGGCATGTGATGTGATATGGTCAAATTGTTTATGTTACAAATTGTATGTGATGATCCTTTTTGTAAGTTATAAACAACCGGCTGGAGCCATATGGTTGTCTTTACATTTAAATGGCCTGCGTGCCGTATATATATATCCAAGTGATATATTGTAATGGAGGAAGACAACCAAGGTGGCGCGCCATGGACCTTGGTGCTACGCCGGTGGAATGATGGAGATCATGCCATGATGCACGAGATGGAGATCGAGTGCATGAAGGACCATATCATATCACATTATATATGCATGTGATGTTTATCCTTTTATGCATCTTATTCTGCTTAGATTTGATTGCGCGGTAGCATTATAAGATGATCCCTCTCACATAAATATCAATATAAAATGTGTTCTCCCATAACATGCACCGTCACGAAAGTTCGTCGTTTTGAGACACCTCGTGATGATCGGGTGTGATAGACTCTACGTTCACATATGACGGGTGTAAGACAGTTTTACACACGCAAATGTTATGGTTCTACTTGGCGAGCCTAGCATGTACAGATATGGCCTCGGAACACGAACCGAAAGGTTAAGCATGAGTCATATGGTTGATATGATGAACATGGTGATGTTCGCCTTTGAAACTATACCGTTGCACGTGATGATCGGTTGCGGTATAGTGGATTTGGTTCGTGTAATCACTTAAGAAAACTAGGAGGGATGTTGTTTTTAAGTGGGAGTTCACGTAGAATTTGATTTAACCTGAACTCATTCTATTATGAACTTAGTCTAAGTTAACTTTGCAAATAATTTGTAGATCATGGCACCACCTGCTCTGAATTTCAATGCGTTCATGGAGAAAGAAAAAGTAGCCACCAACGGTAGCAACTTCACCAATTGGGCACTTAACTTGAGGATCCTCCTCAATGCCTCTCAAAAGGGCTATGTGCTTGAGGCACCGCTAGGTAACCCGCCTGCAGAAGATGCTCCCGATGAAGAGAAAAATGTTTTTCTGACTCGTAAGGAGGACCACAGTTTAGTTCATTGCGGCATACTGTATGGACTTGAGCCGGAGCTGCGAAAACGTTTCGAGAACAGCAACGCTTATGATACAATGGGAGAGTTGAAACTGATCTTCGACTCCCATACTGCCGTGGAGAGTTATGATGCTTCAGAAAAGTTCTTTATCTGCATGATGGAAGAGAACAGCTCCGTTAGCGAGCACGTACTCAAAATGTCTGGGTACGCCGATAAGCTCATCTCTTTGGGAATAACGATTCCCAATGAGTTGGGAATACATCGGGTTCTCCAATCTCTCCCACCTAGCTTCAAAAGCTTTGTGATGAACTACAACATGCAGGGCATGAGGAAGTCTCTCCCCGAGCTTCTCTCAATGCTTAAGACTGCAGAAGTGGAGATCAAAAAGGAACATCAAGTGTTGATGGTCAATAAGACCACTAGTTTCAAGAGAGGTAGAAAGGATAATAAGTCCAAGGGTAGAAACAAGAAGGACGGCAAATCTGTTGCCGGTTTTGAGAAGAAACCCAAGGCTGGTCCTAAACCTAAAACTGAGTGTTTCTACTGCAAGGAAACGGGGCACTGGAAGCGCAACTGCCCAAAGTATCTGGCGGATAAGAAGAACGGGAAGATTAACAAAGGTATATATGATATACATGTTATTGATGTGTACCTTACTAGTAGTCGCAATAGCACCTGGGTATTTGATACTGGTTCGGTTGCTCACATATGTAACTCGAAACAGGGGCTAAAGAATAAGCGGCAACTTGCAAAGGATGAGGTCACGATGTGCGTCGGCAATGGATCAAAAGTTAATGTGATCGCCGTCGGGACACTGCCTCTACATTTACCATCTGGATTAGTTTTAAACCTGAATAAATGTTATTTGGTGCCTGCGTTGAGCATGAACATTATTTCTGGATCTTGTTTAATGCGAGACAATTATTCATTCCAGTCTGAGAACAATGGTTGTTCGATTTATATGAATAATATCTTTTATGGACATGCACCTGAGAAGAAAGGTTTATTTCTTTTGAATCTTGATAGTAATGAAACACATATTCATAACGTGAATGCCAAAAGAATTAAGTCAAATGATGATATAGCCGCATACATGTGGCACTGCCGTTTAGGTCATATTGGTGTTAAACGCATGAAGAAACTTCATTCGGATGGACTTCTGGAATCACTTGATTATGAATCATTTGAAACATGCGAGCCATGCTGATACGTCTCCAACGTATCTATAATTTTTGATGCTCCATGCTTGTTTTTACACCATTTGCCTATTGTTTCGTTACACTTAGTGGCACTTTTATGCATTTTCCGGAACTAACCTATTAACAAGATGCCACAGTGCCAGTTCCCTGTTTTCTGCTGTTTTTGTGTTTCAGAGTGATACACAGAAAATATTCTCGGAATTGGACGAAACCACATCCTGAACTCTTATTTTACCCGGAAGCTTCCAGAGATCCGAAGAAGAGTCGGAGGGGGGCCACCAGGGCCCCACATGCAGGGGTGGCGCGGCCAGGCCCCTGGCCGCGCGGGCCCCGCGTGAGGGCGCCTAGCTCCTCCCCTCACGACACCCCTTCGCCTATAAAAAGCCTCGGGACGGAAAACCCTGAAGGAGTCGGCGAAATTTCTAGAACAGTTCCGTAGCGCCGCCGCCGTCGAAGCCAAATTTCGGGGGACAGAAGTCTCTGTTCCGGCACCCTGCCGGGACGGGGAAGTGCCCCCGGAGCCATCTCCATCGGTCTCCATCGCCGTCTCCGCCGTCTCCATCGACCTCACCGCCATCTCCATCAACCTTGCTATCTCCTATGATGAGGAGGGAGTAGTTCATCCCTGGGGCTGAGGGCTCTACCGGTAGCTATGTGGTTCACCTCTCTCTCCCATGATGTGATCTTTATGTGATCGTGAGCTTTGTATCATGTTGAACAAGTAGATGTTATTATTCAGATATTATGCTACTCCTATGCTTAATTATTATAGTGTACTCTAGTGATGTTATTAAAGTAATCTATTCCTCCTGCCATGGTGTAACGGTGACAGTGCGTGCATCGTGGTGGTACTTGGTTTAGGCTATGATCGTGATCTCTTGTGAATTATGAGAGTAATTATTACTATGATAGTATTGAGTGATCTATTCCTCCTTTCATGGTGTAATGTTGACAGTGTGTGCACCGTGTTAGTACTTGGTCTAAGTTGCAATGATTTCTATCTTGAGTTGTGATCTGATTTGGATATCTCTATGAGTGGTGTTTGTCAAGTACTTGATGAACTTTAAGGGGTGCTTCTGTAGCCACTACGCAATGATTAGTGTTATTCAATAGGAGAGTAATTCAGAGGACCATAGTGGAGAGAAGTTGTTTATTTGTTCAATCATGTTATATTGTTGGGAGTGTGTCCATTAGTGAAAGTATAATCCCTAGGCCTTGTTTCCAAGCTTTGCACGCCGTTTACTTGCTGTTTTGTTACATGTTTGCTCGCAGCGATATTTATTTCACATCACGTTTGCTACTTATAATCATCTATACCACTTGTATTTCACTATCTCTTGCCGAACTAGTGCACCTATACATCTGACAAGTGTATTGGGTGTGTTGGGGACACAAGAGACTTTCTGTATCGTAATTGCAGGGTTGCTTGAGAGGGATAGCTTTGACCTCTAACCTTCCTGAGTTCGATAAACCTTGGGTGATCCACTTAAGGGAAACTTGCTGCTGTTCTACAAACCTCTGCACTTGGAGGCCCAACAAGTGTCTACAAGAATAGAAGTGCGTAGACATCAAGCTATTTTCTGGCGCCGTTGCCGGGGAGGTAAGGTAAAAGGTACTCGCATCCTCCTGTGTGAGTGCTCGAAGTTATTTCCTTTAGATTCTGCAATTATATCTTTTTGTTTCTTGTTTTTATTTTCACTAGTTAGGCTTAATGGAAAACAAAGAGTTCTTTAGTCTTTTTCCTGATTTTAGATTTGAAGAGAAAATTGAAAATCCTTTGGAGCTTATTTCGCATAGCAATGTTATTAGTACGAATGCTTTGAATACCGTTAATGCTAATGCTATAGAAAAGTCTAAGCTTGGGGAAGCTGGTTTTGTTGAGTATGATATCTTTAGTCCCCCAGTTTTAGTGGAGAAAGGTTGCTCTGATGATATTTTATCTCCCATATGTGATGTTTCTAATGATGCTTGTGCTCCCCATCCTTTTAAAATACCTATGAAGATTGTTGAACGTATTAGGGATAACTGCTATTTAGGAGATGGAACTGTCCATCCTGGTGATCATTTGCTTTTTATACATGAATTATGCGAGTTGTTCCAGTGTGCAGGTATTTCAATGAACCAAGTTAAGAAGAAGCTATTCTCTTTGTCACTGAAAGGCAGAGCTGAGGAATGGTATCGGCTGCTTGAAGATGGTCCATCTATTGCATGGGAGGAAATTGTGTCTCTCTTTTATTCCAAGTTTTATCCTCCAAGTGAAATTCATAAAGATCGTAATCGGATATATAACTTTTGGCCTCGTGAGGGAGAAAGCATTGCCCAAGCGTGGGGAAGATTGAAGTTACTAATGCACAAATGTCCTATTCATGATCTTCCCCGTAATATTGTTATTAATAATTTTTATGCAAGGCTTTCAGGACATTACAAGGACTATCTAGATGCATGCTTTGATGGGTCTTTCACAAGCAAGGATGTCGATGCCAAGTGGGGTCTGCTTGAGACAATTCAAAACAATATTGAAGGTTGGGATAGCGACAAAGGTAAAGGATCAGGTATGAATTATGAGTTTGATTGCATTAAGTCTTTCGCTGAAACTGCTACTTTTCAAGAGCTTAGTGCTAAATATGGTCTTGATCCTCAAATTATGGTTGATTGCTTTAAAGCCTTTGCTTCCCATATGAATGCTCCTAAAGGAAATGGGGACGTGTATCATGAACCTTTTAAGGACACTTGCATAGAAAGTGATATTGTTGTTGATGATTCCAATAAACATGCTCAAACTTCTAAAAGTCCTATTTCTTATAAGCATGTTAATTTTTGTGGAGTACATAGACCTTGTGAACAGAGTTACAGCAAGGAAGATTATTGTGTCCATCATGCAAATGAAGAAACCCGAATGTGGTACAAGGATATAGGCGAGATCGGTAAGAAGGTTTGTGAGCTTTATCCTTTTCTTTGTAAACATTGCGATGACATAGGTCATTTTAATTTCCAATGCTCAAGCCCTAATAGTTACTCTTCTAGTACCTTAAGTTTGTATTGTGATGACAAGATTACTCCTAATCAGCATGATGAGCTCACTTTGTTCTTGGCATGTGAAGAGATATCTAGAAAGATTGCTTTGATAGATATGAATGATGTTGATATTAATAGCACCCTTCGTGGTTGTCGTCTCTATTGTGCTAAAGATTGCCTTGCAAATACTTACATTCAAAATCTTATAAAACTTGATATTTTGCCAAGCTATGACAGGACTGATAGATGTTTTTATCTTATTAATAGAGAGGAGGAATCCTCCAAAGTTTCTTCTGTTGTTTCTGTCAGCAAACCAGATTATGTGGAGAAGATGCCTTTCCCTCCTAAAGAATATGTGGAGAAGATGCCCTTCAAGTCTCTCCCTCCTAAAGGAGAGAGTAAGAAGAGTATGAAGAAGAAGAAGAAGAGGAGTAAGAGGCGAGAGGACACGGTATCTTCCCCTAAGCGTTATGATCCTGCTATAGATTATGATAATTCTGATTGGGATGATATTCCTATGCCTATTACTTATGTTAGTGATCATGATTGGGAAAAGCACTCTACTTTTGATATTGAAAATCTTTTTGGTACCAATTCTAAGGTTAATAATTGTTGTACCATTAGTGCTATCCATGTTCCTTCTTATGATGATATGTTTGATGAATATGCTTTGCGACATAGTAGTTCTCTAGCTTATGATGATAAGTATAATGTTTTCAGTTCACCTACTTTTGAGGAGAAAATTAGTTATGATTACAATATGCCTCCTGTCTTTGATGATTATGGTGATGGGGATAATTATTCTGTTGAATCTGCTCCTACTACTATTGTTCATGTGGGGAGTATTAATCCTTTTATGCATGTGGCTCATGATAGGGATGCTTTACGTGATAGTTATATTGTTAATTATATTCATGATACTACTGAAAGTTATTATGAGAGAGGGAAACATGGTTTGATGGATCTCAACAATATTGAGTTTCCCCTCTTTATGTTGCAATTCTTGAAGTTGTACTTGTTTTGGCTTCCTATGCTTTTTGCTTTGCGCTTTTATGACTTGTCTCTTTACAAGACTATTTTTCATAGGAAGTGGTTTAGATTTAAATGTGTTTCATACATGCTTTTTGATGCACTCTTTTGCTTTAAGTTCCTATATGGCGCCTTTGCCTCAAGCTCTTATATGGCGCCCACATGAGCATCTTTGCAAATTACTGCGCCTAGCTCAAAGGCGTTAAAGAAAAGCACTCTTGGGAGATAACCCAATGTTTTTATTTTCAGTACTTTTTCTTTTATTTGAGTCTTGGAAGTCATTACTACTGTAATGACCGCTCCTTATCTTGTTTATTTCGTTTTTGTGCCAAGAGAAGCCTCTAATTTGAGTGAGGTAAAGATTTGGGGATGTTGCTGTCCTGAAACTGTTTTCGGTGCTGCACCGTAAAAATTCATGAAAATTCTCTGTTTATCTTTTGGACCTGCGATTTCTGGTGCATATGCCCCAGGTTATATCCAAACTTTTCTTAGTTGAACACTTTTTGATTTGAGCAACAGAAAATCCCTCAAAAATTCGACCTTTGTCAGCTGTTCAGTTTTGACAGATTTCTGCCAATATTTGTGTTTGCCGCTTTATCGCTTTCTTTTTGAGTTCTTTTGATCATGGAACTTTTGGGGAAGTTGCTACAGTAGTATATACTTTATATGTGGTGGTTTTAGGTTGAAACCTGAAGCAAAAAGAGGTTGATTATATGTTATGCTTACACTAATGTTGCTAATAGATTTGTGTTTAGTTTTGTATGAAGGAAGTTTTCAAGTGTAGGGATCGGAGAATGATGAGATGAGTTGAAGAATGGACAAAAGCTCAAGCTTGGGGATGCCCATGCATCACCCCAAGAAATATCCAAGAAGTACAAGCGTCAAAGCTTGGGGATGCCCCCGAGGCACCCCTTCTTCATCGGCAAAAATTAGGTCACCTTTCAAGACACTATATTTTTATTGCTTCATGCACTATGCGTTTTTCTTGGAACGTCAGTTGTTTTAGTTTTCATTATTAGTTTAGTTTAGTTTGCTGCAATAAATGGTTAGATCACATCATGTCTCTTTTGGAGGAGATGAACTCGCTTTTCATTTGCCAAGAACACTCTAGTTTTCACTCTTATCGTTCAATGAGTGTTCTCTTTTTCTGCTACTACGTTTGGTTTTCGACTTTCGCCTTGATTTGCGTTCAGATCTTGTTATATCTTTTCATCAAGGTGTATTTTTGCCTCTGGTCTTTATCGGTTTTTATCATAAGAGGTGTCTTTAAAAATTTCAAATGGTGTTGGAAAAGAGAAAAAAGCTTTATGCAAAAAAGTGGTATAAGAAGGAGCTTGTGTAGACTGCGGCCTAGGCTTTTGCATGTCGTGCTTGATGTCTTTTTGATAGTATGCTTAGTGGTTTTGTTGTAGCATGACTTGTCTCAAATAACTGAGATTGCTTAATGAGCCTTTGAAAAAATCATGCGTTGTTTTTATTGTATGGAAGCATTTATTTGGTTTTCTCCTTTGATGCTTTATTTGGGTTGACTTGGCGCATGCTCACACATGTTAGACTCTTACAAAGTCACCAATAGCCTTCATGATCATTTAGTTTTTGACTTTTGATGCCATCTTATGCTTCTTTTAATGTCGCTTTGTCGCTTTGCATGATTATGGCCATTATTGCTCTCTTAGATTGGTCGCTCCCAGTCTTTTGCTAGCCCTCGCCTTGTACTGAGTATGAGCTCTACTCGTGCATCCAACTCCTAAAAGCCAAAGTTTTCCAAAGTGTCCACCATACATACCTACTAGCAATTTGCTATTCCAAGTAAATTTGACTTGCTTTTATTTTCTCTTCAAATTAAACTCTTACCAGTGTTATGCGAAATTCGGTCAGTAAAGCTCTCACGAACCGGAAGGCACACTTTACTTTTTCCTGTTCTTAAAAATTTGACATTGTGGTCTCTTATGTTGAGTTGTTATGCTTGCAAGTTGTAAGTTGGATTCTAGCCCAGCCATGCTGTCATGGGGCAAGCTTTCAACATTGCACTTCTTATTTGAGTTGATATCGTGATCTTTTGTTTATGGATGCCCGCGGTGTGAAATGAATTGGGAATCTTGTAGGGATCATGGAGTTTGTATATGTGTTAGGGAAACGCCGGGCCGCCAATCTAAGCCATGCATAATTCATGGTGAAAATTTACAGCATACCCATGGTGAACATTCGACGACGCATCTCACAATAAAAAGCTAAACAAAAGGCAAATAAAAGAGATGTCGAGGTGTTCATTGTCTGCTTGTCCTGTCATTTTGGTGTGGGCTTGTTCCATGTCATCGGGCACGGAGGTACCCCATTGGCGGTTCTCAATGATATGCATATACTTACAATGACAAGAGCCTTGCTTGGGACTCTAAGTAAAGTAGCATGAGGTTTGGGTACTCGTATTCACGGGGCACGAGGTTTTCAACTTATGATTTGTCAAGCATATGCATCATAATTGTTCTCGCATTAACTTTAACCATTCAAGATGCTTATGATGGGGGCAATGAGAGCTCAAAGCCGGTAAGTACCATAATTTTTGAAGGTTATAAAACTTGCAATCACTACTTCCTTCTGCGAAGGGCCTTTCTTTTACTTTTATGTTGAGTCACCACCTTCTACCTTTATGCACCATTAAGAGAGCATAGTTGTCATTCTGAGTATAATGTGCATTGTCCCAAAGTTTTCATTGATTGATTCATATTGTTGGTTTCACTTGTTCTCAAATTATTTGTATCTAGTCGCCCTCTTAAACTTGAAGGTGTCCTATGCATTTATGTTTTGCTCTCCATGAAGGACAAGCTGAAAACCATTTGTATGTTTTTCCTTATGATTTGAACACACGTTTGACTTTCATTGTTTCATTATTCATGATCTTTTGTTTGTGTTCATTTGCATGTTTACAACATGGTTGCTAAGTTTTCATTGTCAAGATTATATCTTCATGCCCATGTTTTAAGTTCTTATGATCCCAGCTCACAAATGCTTACATATATGATCAAGATTGTGTAGGTGCATGTCACCTCAAAAATTATTTCTTTTGTTATCACTTACCTACTCGAGGACGAGCAGGAGTTAAGCTTGGGGATGCTGATATGTCTCCAACGTATCTATAATTTTTGATGCTCCATGCTTGTTTTTACACCATTTGCCTATTGTTTCGTTACACTTAGTGGCACTTTTATGCATTTTCCGGAACTAACCTATTAACAAGATGCCACAGTGCCAGTTCCCTGTTTTCTGCTGTTTTTGTGTTTCAGAATGATACACAGAAAATATTCTCGGAATTGGACGAAACCACATCCTAAACTCTTATTTTACCCGAAAGCTTCCAGAGATCCGAAGAAGAGTCGGAGGGGGGCCACTAGGGCCCCACATGCAGGAGTGGCGCGGCCAGGCCCCTGGCCGTGCGGGCCCCGCGTGAGGGCGCCTGGCTCCTCCCCTCACGACACCCCTTCGTCTATAAAAAGCCTCGGGACGGAAAACCCTAAAGGAGTCGGCGAAATTTCCAGAACAGTTCCGTAGCGCCGCCGCCGTCGAAGCCAAATTTCGGGGGACAGAAGTCTCTGTTCCGGCACCCTGCCGGGACGGGGAAGTGCCCCCGGAGCCATCTCCATCGGTCTCCATCGCCGTCTCCGCCGTCTCCATCGACCTCACCGCCATCTCCATCAACCTTGCTGTCTCCTATGATGATGAGGGAGTAGTTCATCCCTGGGGCTGAGGGCTCTACCGGTAGCTATGTGGTTCACCTCTCTCTCCCATGATGTGATCTTTATGTGATCGTGAGCTTTGTATCATGTTGAACAAGTAGATGTTATTATTCAGATATTATGCTACTCCTATGCTTAATTATTATAGTGTACTCTAGTGATGTTATTAAAGTAATCTATTCCTCCTGCCATGGTGTAACGGTGACAGTGCGTGCATCGTGGTGGTACTTGGTTTAGGCTATGATCGTGATCTCTTGTGGATTATGAGAGTAATTATTACTATGATAGTATTGAGTGATCTATTCCTCCTTTCATGGTGTAATGTTGACAGTGTGTGCACCGTGTTAGTACTTGGTCTAAGTTGCAATGATTTCTATCTTGAGTTGTGATCTGATTTGGATATCTCTATGAGTGGTGTTTGTCAAGTACTTGATGAACTTTAAGGGGTGCTTCTGTAGCCACTACGCAATGATTAGTGTTATTCAATAGGAGAGTAATTCAGAGTACCATAGTGGAGAGAAGTTGTTTATTTGTTCAATCATGTTATATTGTTGGGAGTGTGTCCACTAGTGAAAGTATGATCCCTAGGCCTTGTTTCCAAGCTTTGCACACCGTTTACTTGCTGTTTTGTTACATGTTTGCTCGCAGCGATATTTATTTCACATCACGTTTGCTACTTATAATCATCTATACCACTTGTATTTCACTATCTCTTCGCCGAACTAGTGCACCTATACATCTGACAAGTGTATTGGGTGTGTTGGGGACACAAGAGACTTTCTGTATCGTAATTGCAGGGTTGCTTGAGAGGGATAGCTTTGACCTCTAACCTCCCTGAGTTCGATAAACCTTGGGTGATCCACTTAAGGGAAACTTGCTGCTGTTCTACAAACCTCTGCACTTGGAGGCCCAACAAGTGTCTACAAGAATAGAAGTGCGTAGGCATCACATGCCTTATGGGCAAGATGACTAGAACGCCATTTTCCGGTTCAATGGAACGGGCGACAGACTTATTGGAAATCATACATACCGATGTATGTGGACCTATGAGTGTGCCGGCGCGTGGTGGATATCGTTATTTTGTTACTTTCACTGTTGACTTAAGTAGATATGGGTATATTTACTTAATGAAACACAAGTCTGAAATGTTTGAAAAGTTCAAAGAATTTCAGAGTGAAGTAGAAAATCATCGTAACAGAAAGATTAAATTTCTACGATCTGATCGTGGAGGAGAATATCTTAGTTACGATTTTGGCGCACATATGAGAGAATGTGGAATAGTTTCACAACTCACTCCCGCTGGAACGCCACAACGAAATGGTGTATCCGAACGTCGTAACCGTGCCTTATTGGATATGGTTCGGTCTATGATGTCTCTTACCGATCTGCCACTATCTTTTTGGGGTTATGCGCTAGTGAACGGATCGTATGGGCACCTAGAGGGGGGGGTGAATAGGTGCTACTCAAATTTTAGTTCTTTTTCAATTTAGGCTTGACACAAAGGTAAATTCTCTAGATATGCAACTAAGGTGAATTTACCTATATGTCAACAAGCAAGCTAAACAAGATACAATATATAAAGGCAATAAAGGATAGAGGTAACCGATACTGGAGCACGCGGAGACACGGATGTAATTCCCGTAGTTCCTTCCTTTTTAGGGGAAGTACGTCTACGTTGGAGGGGTGTGGTTGCCACAAAGGCCTAACCAACGCCACAAAGGCTCACCCTATTCTCCGGTGCAAGCTTCCGCCACAAAGGCCTAGCTCACTTTCCACTAAGGGATTCCTCAAGGCGGAACCGGCCTTTACAATCTTGGGGCACGATTGGAGGCTCCCAAGCACAACACAATGCTGTCAAACAACAAGTAGCAATATATCAAATACACAAACAAGGTCTTGGGACACAAGGGAACCCAAGACACAAGGGCCCTCAAGCAAATGAGAGGGGAAATCAAATCGCTTCGGTGAGGATGTAGAAGATGGTCTTCTCCTTCGATTCTCCAAAGATCAAGAGCTTTGGTGGGTTGAGGGAGGAGATCTAGTTGAATTGGTGGCTCAACAATGGTGGTGTTCTTCAATTTGGTCGAGCTGCCCATTGGAGAAGAAGAGGGGGGTATTTATACCCCCCAAAATATCTGACCGTTGCCAGCCAGGAAGTCCGGCTATAGCCGGAGATAAGTCCGGCTAAAGCCGGCCACACCGGCTATAGCCGGCCTGAAATATCCGGCCCAGCCGGAAATAGCCGGACAAATAGCCGGTTGAGTCCAGAGGCGCAGAGCCCCTCTCGAAAACGAGCAGTCCGGCTATAGCCGGTCTGGGACCGGCTAAAGCCGGCCTTCCTGGCCCAGCTTTATATGAAACTTCTCCCAGAGCTGATTTTCACCATTTCCTCAATAATTTCCTTTGGATAATGATAAATATCAAGTATAATATAGGAAACCCAATATCTTGTGCAAGAACATAATTAAATCCTGCAAAGCATAATCACACATTAATAGATAATGTATTGTTAACAAACGCCAAAATCAATTAGGCGGGAAATGCTCTTTCAATCTCCCCCTTTTTGGTGTTTGATGACAATACATAATTTTGCATGTTTCAAACTATATAAAATATAGACGGAGCTCCCCCTTGCTATGTGCCTTATTTTAAATTTGTATTTGAATACAAAGGCAAAGGCACATCAACAATAAGAACTCCCCCTAGATTTTATAATGTGATCCATATATGCACAAGATATATATCATACACATAATCAACAAACATATAATATGACAAGATATAGCAAGTAGGATTAATAACGATAAACATAAGTTCTACTACACAATAAGCATAGTTCAACACATAGTAGTAGATAGATGATAAGTTCAACCATGGGACACAAGCGAGCAAGCCCACGATATAAGAGCTTGTGACCCAACCAAATCCAAATGGAAAACATCAAATCCAAATGGAAACACATGCAAATGGGACTTTCTCCCCCTTTGGCATCAAGACGCCAAAAAGGGAGACCACAACATGAGATCACTCATCGACATCATCGAAGTCCTCATCATCCTCATCATCTTCTTGATCATCGTCTTCTTCCTCTTCATCATCATCTCCATCTTCTTCCTCATCTTCTTCATCAACGGCTTCCTTGCCCTTGGAGGTGACTTCGGCTAACTCCTTCCAATCAAAAGTTGATCCTTCATTCCACTTGCCAAAAGAAAAAGTGTCCTCGGATTGATCTTGCTCTTGGGACTCTTCTTCATGGCTAGCTCCTTTGCCCTTCTCCACAGCCCTCAAACGAGCATCCAAATCCCTTTGCTTCTTGTGGATGTGCTTGCGGTCCACATAGTCCTTGTATTGAGTGTGACGCACATCATTGTTCATGCAAAACAAAGCCCTTTGCCACCACTTGAGCTTCTTCATCTCTTGAGCCATTCCACCACTTGGTGGATCCGCATTCTTCCTCCTAGAACCGGTAGCATAGATGTTGCCACCCAACACATCACTCGAAGAGGGATAAGCACTTGAGGTGCTAGACACCAAATGAGCGGTCTTCTTGTAGAGCTTGTTGGGCTTGTGCACTTCCAACTCTTCATCAAGCAAATCTTCCTCAATCTCAAAGTCTCCCTCAATGCCTCTGTCAATGATGAGCCTCATGATGAAAGGAGCATAAGGAGGGATCTTCCTATCAAGCATAGCAATCTTCATCTCCATGAAGATGAAGTACATCACATCGAGCTCCATCCCTTCACAATCTCTTCCGGCCTCGAAGACAAGCCGGGCATGGTGGAGCAAATGCACAAGACCACCTCTGATAGAATCATTGTTGCCCCCACTTGGAGCAATGTTGGCACGGAATATCCGAAGCAAGATATCATAGAGGGGAAGGAGATTTGCAGTCTCTCCCGCTTTGCCCCCTGGACCATACAAACACTGGATCTTCCCCTTGTTGTACTCGGTGGTGTCGAGATGCAAGCGGGCACCTCTAGGTCGATGAATGCCATCAAACCTATAGCCCAAAAGCTTCCCAAAGCGAGACATGGTCGAGTACTTCCTTACTTCTCCTGACATCCAAGTGAAACCAACCTCATCTTGAGTATCAAACTCCAATGTGGCAAAGAACTGCTGAATCAGATGAGGATTGTAGTCTTGCTTGAAGACCATCAACTTGTGCAACCCTAGCTTCTCGGTGACCCAAAGAGCATCGGCAAAGTACTCATCCCTGGACAGCGATGCAATGTTGGTGACCTTCATGGGGCAAACCTTTGTGCTCATGGTCACATAAATCTGCTCATATATCTGCTGATGCTCTGACCGGTAGAAGGACCCACTGTCAATGTCCCTAGGCATGGTGTAGAATTTCTGCCCACGGAACTCCCGGTATTCTTGCTTGGACAGCTTCTTGAGATCACTAACGTTGGCAAACAGAGATTTCTTCTTCCGTTCCTCCAACCGCTTCTTTTTCATAGCAGCTGTCACACGGGCATCTTGATGCTCTTGACGGCGAGCAAGCGAGGGATCAACATATCGTGACCGCTTGGGTCGAGAGCCACCTGCACACAGCACATAGGTAGAAAGCATATAGGATAAGCATGCATGCCAGAAGAACAAAGACAATAGCCCAGAACGAAAACATGGAGCAAAGTGGTGATCTACACCGGCTATTTCCGGCCTGGCACCGGCTTTAGCCGGTCTGATCGGCTTTAGCCGGCCTGACACCGGCTATAGCCGGACCAGATGAACTGCGCGAAGAAATCATGGGTTGGCCACCACACTACTCCAATGCTTTCGATCTACACTAATCCCAGCAAGGCAAATGAACCAAAGACTCCCAATGTACCAAGAACTACCCACGAATAGCTAACCCTAACCCTAGAGAGCACCTAGGGAGAGAGTGAGAGGAGGGATGGGTACCCTGGTCCATGGGAGAGGCGCCGGAGAGGAGTGGCCGGCCGGAGAGGGGGCTCCGACGGCCGGAGCGACGAGGAACGGCGGCGGCGGCGGTCTAGGACGAGGAGGCGGCTGGAGAGGATAGAGCGTGGGGGAAAGTGAGGATACCCCTCACCCCACAGCCCTAAAGGAGGAAAAAGCCGGGCCCCTCGCAGAAGCCGGCTTTAGCCGGTGTAGGGACCGGCTATAGCCGCCCCACCGGCTATTTCCGGACAAAGTCCGGCAATAGCCGGCCTAGATTGCCAAAAACAGGAAAGCTGGGATTTGAAGTTCTGGACATGCAAAAGAAAGATGCTATGGCTTTAGATAAGTGGGCTTAGGATAGAAGACATGCATGGAGTGGTTCTCGGCACTTGGCATTGCAAAACACAAGAAAACTTTAAAAATCCAATGCAAGTGCCTTCCCATTTCACGGATAGAGACAATGACGAAAAATCTCAATAAAACTCAAATAAGATTTGCAAGGAATCAACTCTTCGAAAAGAAGAGGTCGGTGGCCGAGGCCACCATGTATGAGTGTTATGTCATTGGACCGCGAAGATATATCTTGGGTCCATAACCAATACTCGTCATTGAAACTCATATATCACCAAAATGATAGAAAAAGAACAATTTTGTTACTATCGGCATTATGGGGGGAGGGATAGCCCAATAGATTAGGACCGCACTCCCCCTATCTCCATGCCCACACCTAAACCAAACAAGCATTGAAAAATAGGTGTATTTGCAAGATGCTCAAGCCACACTCCTTGAATCAATGATATTTAGCTCATTCCTCAAATATCCAAATCTTGCTTCATCAAGGGGCTTCGTGAATATGTCGGCAAGTTGATCCTTGGTGCTTACATATGCAAGCTCAATATCACCACGGGCAACATGATCTCTAATAAAATGATTCCGGATCTCAATATGCTTGGTTCTTGAATGTTGCACCGGATTATAGGCTATCTTGATAGCACTCTCATTGTCACATAAAAGAGGCACTTTGTCACAATTGACACCATATTCCTTTAAAGTTTGCCTCATCCATAACAATTGAGTGCATCCACTTGCGGCGGCAATATATTCGGCTTCGGCGGTGGAGAGAGATATACAATTTTGCTTCTTAGAAGACCAACACACCAAAGACCTACCAAGAAATTGGCAAGCTCCGGAGGTTGATTTCCTATCATCCTTGTCACCGGCCCAATCCGAATCCGTGAAGCCACAAAGAGAGAAATCTGAGCCTTTGGGATACCAAAGCCCATAAGTTGGGGTATGAACCAAATATCGAAAGATTCTCTTAACCGCCATAAGGTGGCTTTCTTTAGGAGCGGCTTGATACCTTGCACACACACCTATACTCAACACAATATCGGGTCTAGATGCGCAAAGGTAAAGCAAAGAACCGATCATAGAACGGTATACCTTTTGATCCACATCTTTACCATTGGGATCAAGCTCAAGATGACATTTTGTGGCCATTGGTGTGGCGGCCCCATTTAGTTCCTTCATCTTGAACCTCTTGAGCATGTCTTGGACATATTTGGCTTGATAAATGAAAGTCCCTTCTTTCAATTGCTTGATTTCAAAACCAAGAAAGAACTTCATTTCGCCCATCATAGACATCTCGAACCTATCGGTCATAAGCTTTGAAAATTCATCATTAAAAGCTTTGTTAGTAGAGCCAAAGATGATATCATCAACATATAGTTGGCATACGAAAAGCTCCCCATTGACCCTCTTAGTAAAAAGAGTAGGATCGATTTGCCCAACTTCAAACCCACGGTCTACCAACAACTCCCTAAGGTGCTCATACCACGCACGTGGGGCTTGTTTAAGGCCATAGAGTGCCTTATGGAGTTTGTAGACATGGTTAGGAAAGTTGAGATCCTCAAACCCTGGGGGTTGCTTAACATACACTTCCTCTTTCAATGGACCATTAAAAAATGCACTCTTAACATCCATTTGTTGCAACTTAAAATTATGATGAGTGACATATGCAAGAAGGATATGGATGGACTCAAGACGAGCCACGGGAGCATAAGTTTCTCCAAAGTCAATGCCTTCAACTTGAGAGAAACCTTGAGCAACCAATCTTGCCTTGTTCCTCACAACAATTCCATGCTCATCTTGCTTGTTCTTGAATATCCACTTTGTGCCAATCACATTGCGGCACTCCTTTGGCTTCTCTACTAACACCCAAACATTATTGCGCTTGAAGTTGTTGAGTTCTTCATGCATAGCATCCAACCAATCCGGATCTTCAAGTGCTTCAAATACTTTCTTGGGTTCAACCATGGAGATATAAGCATGATGAGAGCTAAATTGTGCCAATTGACGCCGGGTTGACACTTTGCTTCTTAAATCTCCAATAACCCTCTCAAGGGTATGACCTTTAAGTTCCAAGCACTACTAGGAAAACAGCTATAGATAGAAGTGTTACCCGTAGCGCATTTTAAAAATGGTGCGCTGCGTGTAATACCCGTAGCGCACTTTACACCACGCGCTGCCGATAATTTAGTTACCCGTAGCGCACACCAATGTTCCATACGCTACGAATAATGTGTATACCGGTAGACAGGCCCAACTCATATTACCCGTAGCGCATTATACACGCATGCGCTGCGGATATATAGACTACTCGCAGCGCACGAAATAGACGATGCGCTACGGCTTAAGTTGGCGAAATTTCTTTTACGCGTCGATGCAACGGGGACCCACGCGACTGTCCGAGACAGACTTTTGCGTGTCGAATCTTACCAACAGCTGCACGCACGGACAAGTTAATACGGACCACCCCTTCACATATCCTACGGCTCATGTGCACCGAAACAAACACAGATCCGTGTGGTTATGATTCCTTGCTTGTGATTGGTTGATGATAGGCTGGTTAGTACTAGACGGGTCCACTGCTGCATGCATCCGTGTGGTAAACGACACACACAATGTTATTCGCTTCGCAGCATGCATGAAAGAATCGCATCGCTCTGGCAGTACTAGACAAGAGCATCGCATCGCTTGCGAACGGCCGCCGTCGCCGCCGCCTGCTTCGCTGCTGGCCTCTCCTACTGCGCCGGCGCCTGCCTCTCCTACTTCGACGCCGACGTCTCTGCTGCCTGCCTCTCCTACACCTCCGAGGTCCAAGTCGAGCCGTCGAGGTCGGGGGCCCGCATCTGCAAGGAGCATCGGTGGCGGAGCACTGTCCGCCTCTAGAGGATGCCCATGTCGGATGCCTCCATCACCTATGCGCGCGTCCCGCTCGCCGCCCTTCTTCAGAGAGTCTCCGCCTGGCACGACCCATTCGTCGTCCGCCTCAGCTCCTTCGCCGCGGCCGAGGTCCAACTCCGTCCGCCATGGTCGAGCTCTAGCCTGCGCGCCGATCGAGCGCGAGGCCGACTGCTATGTGCCGCCCCTGGATGCCGTCCTACCCCAGGTGCTCGCCCGACGTTCTTCTCGTCTCGTCGGCTCGGCAAGGGCGGCAAGCATCAGCGACAAGGAGCTCCAGCCAGCGGTGGAGGAAGACATTGATTTTTTATTGTCTTTTCAGGGTGTTCTCTGTAAATTTACCTACCAGTTGTAATTTTTTTAGGGTGTTCTCTCTAAATTGTTACTGGTATATACTCGTAATAAAGTACTCATGTGGACGGTGAGATGTGTGCAGGACGCTCGACTGTGGGAGGATTTTCAAAAAAATTGTTTTTTTTTAATTTTTAAGACTCACCCGTAGCGCATGATGTTTGTTACGCGTAGCGCATTATAAGGTGCGCTGCAGATATCTATATTACCCGTAGCGCATTAGCTTATGCGTTACGGGTAACATATTACTAATAGCGTAGTACCCGCAGTGAACGGGATATGCGCTACGGGTAATCAAAACACATGCGCTACGGGTAGCCTTTTTTCTAGTAGTGAAGTCTCTTTCAACTCTTCTCTTGTGACGGGCTTCGATCTCCTCATTAGACCTTGGAGGAGTCACTTGATCATCTTGATCATTTTGGTCCCCGTCTTGACCATCAAATTGACCTTGATCATCATTATCTTCATGAGTAGGTTGATCTTGGTCATGTGAAGAATTGGGGGCGGTTGAAATAACCGGAGAGGATGGTGGTGCCCCTTCTTCTTCATGAAGGTCCTTGTCTTGTTCTTCGGTTGGTGCATTAGTTGCTTCCTTGGGAGAGGCTTGTTGTGCTTGTGAAGATGAAGGCTCCACTTGAGTAGAGCATAGTCCTTCCCGGTCGGCCACAAGGTGTCCCTCAATGGGGCGGAAAAATCCCACGCCCATTCTTCCTATGGATTCTCGAGGTATTTCATCATCTACATCACAAGAAACAACATCTCGCCCCCCTTGGGAGCCGTCATTCTCTTCGAATACCACACTACAAGATTCTTCAACACGTCCGGTGGACTTGTTGAAGACTCTATAAGTGTGGGATTCGGCACCATAACCAACAAAAATACCTTCTATTGCTTTTGGATCAAATTTACCTAAATGAACTCCTTTTCTTTTAAAGAAACACTTACACCCGAAAACCCGGTAGTAGGAGATGTTGGGCTTGCTTCTGGTGAGTATTTCATATGGAGTCTTGTTTAGGCCTTTGCGGAGGAAGAGCCGGTTTGAAGAGTGACAAGCCGTAGAGATAGCTTCGGCCCAAAAGTTGTATGGAGACTTAAACTCCGCCAACATGGACCTAGCCATATCCATAAGAGTCCGGTTCTTCCTTTCGGCTACACCATTTTGTTGAGGGGTATATGCAGCGGAATATTGATGACGAATCCCCTCATCACTAAGAAATCCATTTAAGGTGTAGTTCTTGAACTCCGAGCCATTGTCACTTCTTATTGCCAAAATAGTTTGCCCATGTTGACGTTCAACTTCCTTGGCAAAGTCGATGACGGTTTGTTGAGTCTCACTCTTATGCTTGAAGAAGTAAACCCAAGTATATCTTGAATAGTCATCAACAATCACCAAACAATATTTCTTCCCACCAAGACTTGCATGAGAGGGAGGACCAAAAAGATCCACATGAAGGAGCTCCAAGATCCTCTTGGAAGAAATGATAGTCTTGCTTGGGTGGGGAGAATCATGCATTTTTCCTAGAACGCAAGCCCTGCAAACACGATCTTTGGCAAAAGAAACATTCTCTTTTAGTCCGAGTATGTGGCCACCCTTGTGGAGGCTTTGCAAAGTTCTCATATTGACATGGGCTAGTCGGCGATGCCAAAGCCAACCCACATCGGCCTTTCCAAATAAACACATTGCACTTGTAGTGGTTTTCCCCGAAAAGTCCACCACATACAAGTTATTTTCAATGTGTCCAACGAAAGCGACCTTTAGAGACTTGCTCCACAAGAGTACCACAATGTCATTATCAATGAAGACGGCAAAGCCCATCTTACCAAGTGCACGAACTGAAAGTAAATTGTAACCTAGGGTCTCAACAAGCATGACGTCCACAAGGGAAATATCCGGTGCGACCACCACCTTGCCAAGACCCAATACCTCGGATTGTGACATGTCTCCATAAGTGACGGTTATATGATTGTCATTAGGCCTTATCTCCGTCATAATCTTCTTGCTTCCGGTCATATGACTTGTGCATCCACTATCAAGCACCCATTTTGATCCACCGGAAGCATAGTCCTACAAGAGATCATTGCTTGGTTTTAGGTCCCCATTTTTCAATGGGTCCTCTTTTGTTAGCAACAAGGGTCTTTGGAACCCAAATAGACCAAGCAACATAACCATCATTTGGACCAACATATTTTGCATAAACATCACCATAATAATCACGAAATAAAACATAGTGAGGGTTAGCAATTCCCGCATGATCATCATGAGTGGCTTTGCCACTTACAATAGGATCCTTCTTTGCTTGAGCGGGCTTGGCCTTCTTTTTCTTGTTGTTCTTCTTCTTCTTCTTTGAGACATAGCCAATCCCCGTTTTATCACCAAATGCCTTTTGCTTACTCAAAAGGTCATTCAAGTTTTTCTCACCTATGGGAATGGAGGACTTGGCAAGCTCATCTTTTAACCTAGCATTTTCTTCAATAACATTTGCATGATCACAAGTAGAAGTAGAAGAACTAGGCACATTATTCTTAGTCAATTGAATTTGAAGTTGTTCATGTGACTTGGTAAGAATAGAGTGTTCACTTTTCAAGGCCTTGTGAGCCTTGTCAAGATCTTCTAAATCCTTAACAAGTATATCATGACCAACACCAAATTCAACCTTTTCCTTTTTGAGCATATTTACTTTAGCACGAGCATGATCTCGCTCTTTAATGAGTTTGGAAACAACTTCATTATTAGATTCCTCAATGGAATCGAGCTTCTCTTCAAGAGTTGCTCGTTCCTCTTGCTCTTCTTCAAGAGACTCGGTTAGTGAGGCAATATCTTGAGCATATTCTCTTTCAAGCCTCATTTGTTCATCTAGTTTTTCAAGAGTTTTACCATATTGGCTCAATAGACGTTCAAAGTGAATCTTATGAACACCATCTACACTAGACACATAATCATCAAAAGCAACAATTTCTTCCTTTACTCTAAGACTAGCAAGATCATTTAAGGAAGCATCATTTGTCTTAGAGGAAGAGAAAGATGTGGGTGATACCTCGGAAGACTTGGCCATAAGGCACTTGACGTTCTTGACAAGAGAGTCCTCATTGGGGGATTCAAAGAGTGATGTGGAGGAAGTTGAGGTGGTTGCCATTGCGGCCATCTCACTAGTTGTAGTTTCTTCTTCTTCACTCTCACTTGCGGAGTACTCTTCTTGAGTCAAGAACACAAACTTTGGTTGCTTCTTCTTTGGTCCTCCCTTTTTCACAAATGGCTTCTTGGATGGTGACTTGGTCTTGCTTTTGAAGATGAGCTTTCCACCATGGTCTTCTCTCTTCTCATAAGGGCACTCGGCAACAAAGTGAAATCTATCATTGCAATTGTAGCAAGTCCTCACCCTTTGACCATTGTTGTCATTCCTTTGATAGCCACTTGACTTGCTTCTTCTTTGATTGTCTTCTTTGGCCTTGTGTGGATCAACCCAAAAGGTTTTTCCATAGAAGGCCATGTGCTCATTGTACTCATGCCTTATGTCCTCGGGACACATCTCTAGTCTTGCTTCAATATTCGCTTGAGGAGGAACCTCTTTCTCAACCACACTTGCTTTCAATGCAAGATTAGAGCTTCTTTGCATTCCTATGGCACGGGCACGGGCATCTTCCGCATTTTGTGCGGAAACCTTGTAGGCTTGAATCTCTTGCATCACTTGATTGGAGGTCATCTCATTGAAGTTGTGCTTTCCTTGAACACTCTTCACATCCGCGGGCTCATATGGAGTGAGAGCAAGAATGTACTTCATCTTGATCCACTCATCATCAATATGGTGAGCACCGAGGTTCTTGAAGGTGGTAGCAATAGCCTTGAGTCTTCTATACATCTCTTGATGATCCTCACCATCCATCATGAAGAAACCCTCCGCTTGATTTGAGAAGGCAATATATCTTGTTTTCTTCATGCTCTCGTTGCCAACAAAGACGTCGGAGAGTCCTTGCCAAGCTTCTTTGGCGGTGGAGAAGTGTTGGATGTGAGGCAAGTCCTTGGATCCCACGGCGACTTGAATCATGTGAAGAGCGGTAGCATTGAGTTGGCTATCGACCGTCTCTCTTCTTGTCATGTTGTGGGGATCCACGGCCTTGAATCCTTCCTCAACGATCCTCCAAAGCTCGATGCAAGAACTGCGCATATGAGAGATCATTTGATATTGCCATTGACCAAAATTTAATGCATCAAGCTTAGGCGGATCACCTCTATGGTTAATATGAGGATGAGGAACCGGCGGGTCGGGTGAATACCAATGCGGGTATTCACCTTTCCCGTCGGCCTTGGTGGAAGACTTAGCATCGCCATTTTTGTCGGCACCCTCCTCATCTATCCCCACATTCTCCACTTGTGGAGTAGCGGGTTTTTCCGGAGGTGGAGAAGCATTAGCAGTTTTAGCTTGCATGAGTTGCGCCATCATTTCACGCAACTCACTTATTTGAGATGTCATGGAAGCCATGGATGATTCCAAAGATTTGAACTCACCCATGGAAACTTGACCCGAGCCCTCACTAGGTGATGTTTCCATACTCTTTAGGCGGTTAAGCCTGAAATAAGAGCCGAGGCTCTGATACCAATTGAACGGATCGTATGGGCACCTAGAGGGGGGGGGGGGGGTGAATAGGTGCTACTCAAATTTTAGTTCTTTTTCAATTTAGGCTTGACACAAAGGTAAATTCTCTAGATATGCAACTAAGGTGAATTTACCTATATGTCAACAAGCAAGCTAAACAAGATACAATATATAAAAGCAATAAAGGATAGAGGTAACTGAGAGTGGAGCACGCGGAGACACGGATGTAATTCCCGTAGTTCCTTCCTTTTTAGGGGAAGTACGTCTACGTTGGAGGGGTGTGGTTGCCACAAAGGCCTAACCAACGCCACAAAGGCTCACCCTATTCTCCGGTGCAAGCTTCCGCCACAAAGGCCTAGCTCACTTTCCACTAAGGGATTCCTCAAGGCGGAACCGACCTTTACAATCTTGGGGCACGCATCCACAACCGAATTGGAGGCTCCCAAGCACAACACAATGCTGTCAAACAACAAGTAGCAATATATCAAATACACAAACAAGATCTTGGGACACAAGGGAACCCAAGACACAAGGGCCCTCAAGCAAATGAGAGGGGAAATCAAATCGCTTCGGTGAGGATGTAGAAGATGGTCTTCTCCTTCGATTCTCCAAAGATCAAGAGCTTTGGTGGGTTGAGGGAGGAGATCTAGTTGAATTGGTGGCTCAACAATGGTGGTGTTCTTCAATTTGGTCGAGCTGCCCGTTGGAGAAGAAGAGGGGGGTATTTATACCCCCCAAAATATCTGACCGTTGCCAGCCAGGAAGTCCGGCTATAGCCGGAGATAAGTCCGGCTAAAGCCGGCCACACCGGCTAAAGCCGGCCTCAGACCGGCTATAGCTGGCCTGAAATATCCGGCCCAGCCGGAAATAGCCGGACAAATAGCCGGTTGAGTCCAGAGGCGCAGAGCCCCTCTCGAAAACGAGCAGTCCGGCTATAGCCGGTCTGGGACCGGCTAAAGCCGGCCTTCCTGGCCCAGCTTTATATGAAACTTCTCCCAGAGCTGATTTTCACCATTTCCTCAATAATTTCCTTTGGATAATGATAAATATCAAGTATAATATAGGAAACCCAATATCTTGTGCAAGAACATAATTAAATCCTGCAAAGCATAATCACACATTAATAGATAATGTATTGTTAACAAACGCCAAAATCAATTAGGCGGGAAATGCTCTTTTAGCTAGAAACAGCCGCTTTCACTTTAAATAGGGCTCCATCTAAATCCATTGAAACGACACCGTATGAATTGTGGTTTGGAAACAAACCTAAGCTGTCATTTCTAAAAGTTTGGGGATGCGATGTTTATGTGAAGAAACTTCAGCCTGATAAACTCGGACCCAAAGCGGAAAAATGTGTCTTCATAGGATACCCTAAAGAAACAATTGGGTACACCTTCTATCACAGATCCGAAGGCAAAGTGTTTGTTGCTAAGAACGGATCCTTTTTGGAGAAGGAGTTTCTCTCGAAAGGTGTGAATAGTATGAAGGTAGAACTCGATGAGGTTATTGAACCTCCTCTTCATGAATTGGCGAGTGGCGCAACGCCGGAAACCGTTCCGGTGGTGACTTCACCAAATGAAGTGGGAGCTAATGATGAAGATCATGAAACTCCAAAAGAGGATACTACCGAACCTCGCAGGTCGACAAGAACACGCACCACTCCTGAATGGTACGGTGATCTTATCGTAAATGCCATTGTTGAGAACGATGACCCTGCAACGTATGATGAAGCGATGATGAGCCCAGATTCCAACAAATGGCATGAAGCCATGAAATCCGAAATGGAATCCATGTATGAAAACCAAGTATGGACTTTGGTGGAACTTCCCAATGACCGAAAGGCCGTTGAGAATAAATGGATTTTCAAGAAGAAAACAGATGCTGATGGTAATGTGACCATCTATAAAGCACGACTTGTCGCAAAAGGTTTCCGACAAATTCAAGGAATTGACTACGATGAGACTTTCTCACCCGTAGCGATGCTAAAGTCTGTTAGGATTATGTTAGCAATTGCTGCATTTTTCGATTACGAAATTTGGCAGATGGATGTGAAAACCGCGTTCCTTAATGGTAACATTGAGGAAGAGTTGTATATGGTACATCCCAAGGGTTTTGTTGATCCTAAGGATGCTGACAAGGTATGCAAGCTTCAGCGATCCATTTATGGACTGAAGCAAGCATCCCGGAGTTGGAATCTCCATTTTGACGAAGTTATCAAAGGGTTTGGATTTGTCAAAACTTATGGAGAAACTTGTATTTACAAGAAAGTGAGTGGGAGCTCTGTAGCATTTCTAATATTATATGTGAATGACATATTGCTGATTGGAAATGATACGGAACTTTTGAAGAGCGTAAAAGATTACTTAAACAGTAAGTTTTCAATGAAAGACCTTGGTGAAGCGGCGTATATTTTAGGCATCAAAATCTATAGAGATAGATCGAGACGCTTAATTGGGCTATCGCAAAGTACATACCTTGACAAGATTCTAAAGAAGTTTAGAATGGAAGATAGTAAGAAAGGGTTCTTACCTATGTTGCAAGGAAAGATATTGAGTAAGACTCAAGGTCCGGCTACAGCTAAAGATAGAGAGGAAATGAATAAGATTCCCTATGCCTCTGCCATAGGCTCTATCATGTATGCCATGTTATGTACAAGACCAGATGTGGCACATGCTATTAGTTTGACTAGTAGGTACCAATCTGATCCAGGTTTGGAACACTGGACGGCGGTCAAGAATATCTTTAAGTACTTACGAAGGACTAAGGATATGTTTCTCGTATATGGCGGTGAAGAAGAGCTCGTCGCAAGTTGTTACGTCGATGCTAGCTTCGACACTGATCCGGATGACTCTAAGTCTCAATCCGGGTACGTATTTGTTATGAATGGAGGAGCGGTAAGCTGGAGGAGTTCCAAGCAAAGCGTGGTGGCGAGATCGACTACAGAGGCGGAATACATTGCTGCTTCAGAAGCGGCAGAAGAAGCAGTTTGGATGAAGGAGTTCATATCCGAACTGGGTGTGGTTCCGAGTGCATTGGATCCAATGGTTAACTATTGTGACAACAATGGTGCCATAGCCAATACTCAGGAGCCAAGGTCTCACAAGAAATTCAAGCATGTAAAGCGCCGATTTCACTCCATCCGTGAACATGTCGCGGATGGTGATGTAAAGATTTGCAAAGTGCACACGGATCTGAATGTGGCAGACCCGTTGACTAAAGCTCTCTCCAAGGCAAAACATGATCAGCACCAGAACTCAATGGGTGTTAGATTCATCACTATGTAATCTAGATTATTGACTCTAGTGCAAGTGGGAGACTGAAAGGAATATGCCCGAGAGGCAATAATAAAGTTGTTATTATATTATTCCGTGTTCATAATAGATGTTTATTTCTCATGCTAGAATTGTATTAATCGGAAACATTAATACTTGTGTGATTAATAAACTAAAAGGGTTCCTAGTAAAGCCTCTCTTTTATACTAGCTCGTTGATTAACTGATGATCAAGGTTTCTTGATCATGAACATTGGATGTTGTTAATAACGGGGTCATATCATTAGAAGAATGATGTGATGAACACTCACACCCATAGTACGAATAGCAATACGATCAAGTCATCAAGTTCATTGCTATATCAAACTCATGCGAAGTAGTTCTAATCCTTAGACCATGAGATCATGTTAATCACTGATACCGGAAGGGTACTTTGATGATATCAAACGTCACACCGTAATAGGGTGATTATAAAGGTTGATTTGGGTACTCTGAAAGTATTAGTTGAGGCCCATGGATCAAGAGTGGGATTTGTCCATCCGGATGACGGAAAGATATTCTCTGGGCCCTTCTCGGTGATATTGCATTGGAATAGCTTGCAAGCATATGACTAGGTCACGGGAATGCATTATCACGGAACGAGTAAAGAGACTTGTCAGGAACGAGATCGAACTAGGTATGGTTGATACCAAATGATCGGATCTCGGACAAGTAATAATATCGCGAGACAAAAGGAATTAACTATGTTCGTTACCGGTTCACACGATCACTAGTTCATCGTTGAGTAAGTGGGAGTCATCATGGATTTCCAGATCCCGCTGTTGATTATTGATCGGAGAGGAGTCTCGATCATGTCCACGTTATTCACGAACCGTAGGGTGACACACTTAAGGTTCGCCATCGTTTTTGAGTGGATACGATACTCCGATCGAATTACAGGACAACATAAAGATTGTTTCAGAAAAGCACTGAAACTATTTCGGATATCGAAATAACTCGAGGGTGTATTTGTTAATGTTTGTAATTGAATGAATTAACAAATATTAAAGAAATAAAAATGTTTTATTAAATCAATAAGTGTGAATTTTAATTAGCATGAATGTCATGCATTAAAATGGGGGTTACCTCATGTTGATGAGGGAGTTATCACCATAATGGGAATGAAGAGGGGACAATGAAGAGGAGGAGACCCCTTGGCCGGCCACCCCTTGGCTGCCCCTCCTCCTCTATATAAACCCCTCCCTCTCTCCCTTGACACACACTTCTTGATCCTCCCCTCCCTTGCATAGTTGCTGCCCACTTTCCGTCTTGGCTTAGTGAAGCTCTGCCGGAATTGTAGTTCATAGTTCATACACTTGGTGGAGTGTGTGGAGGAGTGTCCGGCGGATCCCTTCTTCCGCTGCCCCGCTGGACCGAGGGCGTGGAGGAGTCGACGTCGAGCTGCACGTGTGACCGAGCACGGGGGCGCCGCCACTTGTGGCGCCGGGTACACGATCTTGAGATCGTCAAGTGAACCATGATGTCGACTACGTCAAGTGAACAACTACGTCGACTACGTGCGTTTTCACCAACTCTCCATCGTCAACGTTTGTGCGGGAACGTAATCCCCGCTTACGGTCGTCGAGGGTTAGTTTCCGTTGCTACCATCTCGTAGAGTATCTTGGCCAGTTTATGCGTTCTTGCGTAGGAAATTTTTTGTTTTCTATGCTACGAACCCATCACATATTTGTCGTGGTGTCGCTATCAACATGGACATCGGACAACTCTCCATGTCCTCCATGGCCTTTGCTCCGACGATCGGCGACAACACAACCTTTGTTGATGCATGAGTTGAAAACCTCATGGTGATGCGCCTTGGGGTGGTGGTGGTGTGGGGGGGTCATTTTGCCCATATAGTTCTAGCAATTAATTTAAGTATTTACCATAGTTTGGAACCGGTGACCGACATGTAGGAATATCTTTCTGGAATAGCTCTAAGTTGAGGATTTCATGTGGTCACAAATTGTTGCTCCACGTGAATGAAAAAGATCATCCTTAATTACTCTTATGCCCTCTACGAATTAAGGGGTAGGACAATAGATGTTTAGCAAGTTCTCTTGGTAGTACATATACTATATATGAAACCCATGATTCTAACAAAACTAAAGTTATGTGTAATTCCACGATATGTTTGTTATTGTTGTATGCTTGCTCACATATTCATGATCGTCCCCCTTATCACATGTGACCGCTTCAAATATTGCTTGATAACACTTGCAGCAACTCTCTTGTTACTTTTGTTTGTTTAATTTTGCTTCACTTGCTCATTTACTTCTCGTTTTAGACCTCATCGAAAACAACCATCTTGGTTTTTTTATTTGGTTAGTGCATAGATAATCAGAATTGTGACCTCACTAAAACAATCATTGTCGTATAGTTGTAAAGTTGACGCAATGATGTTTTTCTTAATATATTTAGGTGCCTCTCAATGAAGTGTGACCTAGTTGTATGTTAGGAAGCTGACAAGGGATGCTTGATCAAAAGTTCATGTTGTGATAGACTCTTGGGACCAACTCAAAACTTCTCTTCCTCGACGTCAATCCGAGTCATGCGAGACTCCTCAAACTCAACCCTAGAGCTCATTGAATGAGTGATGAAGCTCTAGTACCCTCACCTTGGTTTTCTTCAAGTGAGAGTACTACAAGCCCTTGATGGTCCTTTTAAGGGGCTTACCACGGCTGCCCCCTTACGAGTAGTATGTGGGAAGATATTTAGGTAAACTATAGTTCACCCAGTCTAAGGTGGACTAGAAGAGAGGGTAAGTCCACGGTTCACGAGGGGCCAAGCCCTCTCTTCCCTCTTCCAAGATGAGTTTATTTCCTCTTGGGCTTCTCCTCCTTTGGGTCCTTACTTTTCTTTGGAAATCCATCCACTTGGTCTTTAGCATTTTCTTTTATCTCCATTTGTTGGGCATGCTAAGAACTTGAGCCTCTAAAGGCTCTAATGACTTGATCTTAATTCCACTTGTTGCATTATTTGCTAGGCGGGATTAGTGGGGCTTGCAAGAGGAATAAGTCATTTCTAGAAAAAAGATTAATTTTGTTTTGTGAGAGATGAGGTATAATGAATTTCCTTGGTCAGCTTACGAGGTAAAGTGTCTTACTGGAAGAAATCAGAATGAAGATCTAGATGTATATGGAAGGGAAAGGGAAAGCAGACCTCAAACTTGAGTATGTGTGTCCACGTGTTTGCTACTTCCGCACCTCGTTTGGATGTTGATAATGAGTATTTTCAGGAATTGTAGTCTCCTGTAGCTTGGATGATGGTAGTCTACACGAAATTTTCAGAAAAAAACAAAATACACATTATTAAAACTATTTGAATAATTACCCTAGTTTCAAAATTAAAATGCAAGCCTTACTAGCTCAGTGGCAGAGCGCGTGGCTTTTAACCACGTGGTCGTGAGTTCGATCCCCACGGACGGCGTTAATGTTTGTCGTTTTATATTCCACTTTCTTAGTTTTATGATTTATGATGGTATAAATAAATTGAATAATATGAGTAGTCTATACTGTACTATAACTCTCAGTACAGTTTTTACTGATTTTAGTGCATCCATACATACACAATTACTTAATATATCAAGGAAAACAATTACCCTTATTTTTTCTTGCACCTTTCTATATGCAAATTCCCGATTGAACATCATTCACCTAGCTGCCAGCAGGGTTTGAAGCCCATAACAACACACAAAAGTGGCTTCATTTCAAAATTCTTTGAGAGGACAATAACAATAAGGATTCTGATAATTTTTCGATAATTTGCTAGTTCTCAACAATGTTGAGAACCGTCGATCCGATGTTGAGGCCAGAAAGTTTCTTAGTTCTCAGTAGACACCAATAACAATGTAGAGAAATTTTATTGTTTAAGAACTCTAAGAGCAAACACTCAATTTTCGCACTAGATGGGCTAATTATTAAGGTGTTGAACTAAAAATCCCCACATTAATTAGAAGATGGATATTGGCGGGATCCTGCTTGCATCTCTACAACACCGTGAACCTTTTTGAATTTTGTATGAACAAATTTGTGAAGTCCACTAAGAAATAAGTCGTCAATCGAGACAATACTACAATCTCTCTACATTAGATTATCAAATTATTTAACCATGAGGATTTGTACGAACAAATATGTAAAATCAACTAACAAGTAGTTAATTCTCACTCACCCGAGACATAAGCACTCTCTAACAGTAAATCGTGAGCAGGCTAGAGAGGTAAAATACTCCAGAGCTACAAAGAGAAAAGAAAGGAACATACTGTGAAAAATAATTGAGTCTCTAATGGACGTCTGGACCACAAGAGATCACGTATCTGGAGTTGGACAAGCATCCACATGGTCAGTAGGTGTTGCAACTTGCAAAACCTAACCTACTATGCACATCAAAGCACATGGCAAGCATCACATATCAGTGAAATACTGAAATACATATACATAACAGAATAGCAAAACACTCACATAATGGCAGAATCATGCCATCACCAAACATGTTCATAACCCTCTATTGCACATACAAAAATAGGATACCACACCCATAACTAAATCGTCACCGTGCCCTAACGCTTGCATAGCTACATCTACTGATACAATCGGAATTATGATTAGAAGAGCCTGTATGGAGAGGAAACGTCCAACGGGTGGATGAGGTAGGTGAGCACAAGGGCCACGAGCATCAGCACATATGCGATCCCCTGGTCAATCGATGTGCCTGCGTGAACAGATGAGCAACAGAGATGCAGGCATTAGTATATTTGCATTTCACCATCTCATGAACCAAGAGGCTTGAAAATAACAGTTTGGTCACACAAACATCTACATGGCCCCGGTGAAAGATGACTCAAGAGGGAATAAATAATTGAGTATGCCTGAAAATGGAACTCAGAAAGTTTCCAGGCAGCTTCCTTATGGTTTGAATTTTCATTAGATTCAAAAGATAATATAGTTGAATTCAACTACCATCTGCCAATTGACTGACGGCAAGAACCGCAATGCAGTGGATTTATAAATTCTCAGTTCTCATGATGTGCAGCATGGGCAATAGCATATTTGTCACTTGAATGTTGCACGTGGAGCAAAAGATAATTGTGTGCGTTAAAATATGAAGACCTGAAAAGTATGACTGTATGAAGACATATACTTGTAGAATTTCAAGTCGCTTTCAAGAAAGCATAATTCTCAGACATGCTTGCAATAGAAGTGTAAACCATCAGCTGACACCTGCCAGGTATCATATATTTCAGTGGAAGCTACAACTCAAGGAAACAGATTCAGCTAGTACTACGGGTGAAAGGAAGTGCAAACCAACTAAGCTAGTACACCACAAATGAGAAAAGCTAGGTTCTTGACAGATGGACAGAAGACACCCCTCTTATTGGTTATCAATCATGTGAAGCATATGTGCCCATCAGATAGCATGTCATTCCGCGCACTTATCTTGCACGAAGAATGGCTTAGATATTCCCTCTTATAATTGTTACTCACAATATATTGCATCAAACATGTGTTTAACAGTTGGCAAAACCGACAAGTCTAAAAGAATTGATTGAGACGGTCCCCGTTACAAGCATACTGCTAAAACTGAACTTTTTCAGCAAAGTACTGCAGAAGTGACATTAATTTTGCAGAATTAAATAAGCAATGAAATGAACTGCAAAGCGCTGGTAGACATTGACTTTGTGAACAGATATGTCTACGTCTACAAGAAATTAACATGGACAACAACACAAGTAGGAGATGTCAATTGGCAAGTGTCGTAAGACAAGACCTCTTAAACCATCAAAGCTAAGCACCATTAGATCGTACAATCCTCCCAAACTGATTGGCTACTGTGAAATGCAACGAATTTTAGAAAATTATGTTATGTGGAACTTCGAAGTGAAAACATGAAGAAAAGAATAACATGGTCTGCGATTTAATTGGATTTTTATCAGCGTGATAATACTAGTGCTTGACGAAATGACGAAAATTCCTGGATCCTAAAAGGAAACGTGTGTGATTTCGCAACAAAGGAAAAGTAAAACAGCTCACTATATTATACACTACCGGGAGGTCCTAAGAACGCGGTCTTTAGCATGCCGATCAATGCCCAAATTAAATACAGTGCATTTTTCAAGTCTATAATACTAGTACTGTCAAACGAGACGGTTCACGAAAGAAATCAGGAGGCGGAACGGGTGGCAGTAGTGAAAGCGAGGCGCCCCGGCCCCCGGGGCCCACGCGCCAGCCAACGACGGAAAACGCTGGCCATCAAGATTCAAGACAGAGAAAAAAGGTGCGGAAAGGGTGCGGCCGGAGAGTTCTCACCGTCGCTGGAGGGCGCGGGCGCGGGCGGCTGCACGGCGGCGGAGGCCGGCATTGCGATGCCCACCACCAGGACGGCCACCGCCACCAGGCCCACGGAGGTCCACGCCGCCGCCATTTCTCTCCTTCTCCGAGCTTCTCCCTCCCCCGCTCCTGTGATTCCTCTCCTCTCCGCCCGCCGCGCGCCTCGTGCGCAGACCACACCGCAGCGCCGCCGGAGGCGAGCAGGAGGAGGAGCAAGGAGTCGCGTGCACCGCCGGCAGATTTCCTCTCTCTCCCTGAAATCTCGGGCTCGGGAACGCAGCCAACGTGCGCGCGGCGCCTATATAGCGCGACACGAGCGAGGGAGAATGGTAACCGAGGCGACAGCGTCAGTAAGTAATCGAAAAAAACTGGTGGCGGAGTAGCTCTCAGTGACACGTGGGCCCGAGCTGCGGTCTGGCCCCACGCGCAGTGGAGGATCTCTGTACGCAGGATTCGTGGGGACAAGATTTACCAGGCCCCGTCCGCGGGGTGCACGAGAGGACATTTTACCCGACAGTCCTTGACACGTGGGGCCACTGCTCGTGGGCACCACCTGCAGTGAGACAGCGAGAGAGACGTGGGTAGTGGGTAGTGTTCGCGGTGAGGGTCTGGGGCCCGGTGGCATGTGAAACTGCAGGTCGAGGGTGCGTGCGAGGGGGCCACGTTTGCCTTTTCCCGCACGCCTCGTGCCAGGCTGTGGCAGAAACTGCAACTTGTTCGTTACCCAGTGGCGTATGTAACTGAGCAGGGGGACCCACTATGGCAGAGAATCCGAGGTCTGCACACTGGCACGGCACAGCACGACGTCCATGTTCGCCCCTCTGCGCTGTCGCACGCCTAGAGGACGGGTGAAAATGAAAAATTAAACTTATTTTTAAAACTTATAAGCACAAGATAAGCCCGTGTCAAAAATAGTTTGTGTTGTAACCATTTTTCACGATGCTATGCCCCAAGACATCATGCACTGCCCCGTAGCATGGATCTAAAAGGCATGAAGTTGTGATCCATAGTCATGGTCTGCGATCTCATGCTTATACTACCTTCATCTTAAGATTTAAGGCTTATTTTTTTAGAAAGTTAAACTATTTCAAGTTTAACTAAGTTTTTATTAAAAACCATTAACACACAAAATACAAAATTTATATTATTAGATAGATAGTTAAATATATTTAATGTGGTATATACAAAATATCATATTGGTTGATAGATTCTTATAAAAGTTTAGTCAAACTTTATTTAGTTTGACATCTTAAAAAAAAATAAGCCTTAAGCCTTGGGGTGGAGGTAGATTATCCACGTCGAAAATAGATCATGACGTTGTGGAGCGCTGAGCAATGTGCTATGAAGAATGGCGTTGTTGCCCGCAAAAAAAATGACGTTGTCAAGGGCGCAACTCAAGTAGACGTTGACGGTGCGAAATATGATGTGGGTGACACGATGGTGGATGACGAGATAGTGTCGATGACCTTCTGCTTGAGGTAGACTCGATAGGGCGAAAGATTCTCACGCTTATGCAGGAAGCCATTGCGGCCAATTTCAAACATGATCAGGGGAAGAGCTCAGTTTTGGTGACCGGCGGAGACCGTCACAATGAGGAGAAAATGGCCATGCATTTCGTCATGTCCAACTGCCTGTTCTTGCTCGAACAGGGAGGAAGCATAGTGTAGGTATTGATGTTTTGGAAAAGATTATAAGCCCTGGCAAGGTAAACTTGTGGGATTATGCTGGGTTCGAGTTTCCAAGGTGTTGTGTATGGTCTAAGTGGTGGTTCTTCGTCTGGCTGCCATGCCCTGCCTAATCAATTCACCAATGGAGGGATCACTGGAAGAATGTTTTGCTAATACAATTAGACTCACCTTATGGAGTTGTGGAGCTAAGAAAAGTTGCAGCTATGTTGAAACAACATAAAATAGACAGCACTAAAAAACTAAAAAGAATGGAACCACTTACAGCTGAGGCGTGCGAAAAGAAATGTGTATTGTCTGAGGTGTGACAAATAAATGACGTTTTATACATAACTTCAGTTTTAAAAAATCACATTTTATTTTTCAAGTTGTTTTGATTGTGCAGATCTTCAGTTTTTAAAAATCAGATTTTATTTTTCAAGTTGTTTTGATTGTGCAGATTTAACATGATAATACATCCACATTCTATTATTTTCTTTGATTGAGTTTGTGTTGGAATTTGGTTGTGGGCTATTAGCCCATGGCCCAATACAAATTCTGAAATTCTCTTGGCCTATTCATGCCTAGCAGGGGATGGCACCAAAGTTTAGTCCCACCTTGCTAGTTTGAGGGGAGTTGCACCAATATATATAGTGGGGTGTTCTACTACCTCCTAAAGTGAGAGAAGATGAGAGACTTACACGCGCGCTCCTCCTCCTCCGCCGCCCGCCTCGCCTCGACGCGCGCGCGCGCCGTGGTTTGCGGAATTGTTCCTTTTCCGGTTTTTCCGGATCGTGGGCTGTTACTAACTCGGGCGTGGGCTGTGGCCCATGTCTTCCCCGACCGGCACTATATAAGCAGGCTTAGGCGCAAACCCTAAGTATATCGTATCACATCTCGCCTCCAGAGCCTTGCGCCGCTGCCACACCTTCTCCATCCCCTCTTCCGGCGTGCACCGGACGACGGGGCGATCAGGTTTTTGGGGAGCGCTTCTGCGCGACTACTGACGGCATCACGTCGACCGACGACTCCTTCCCTCACGACGACTTGGCCAACGACGCTGGTGCCAACGCGAACGCCAACGCCAACTCGAACGCGAATCTGAACGCGAACGCGAACCCTCCTGCAGCACCGTATGCAATCTGCTCCTACCTATTTCAGTTTCTGTTACAGTTTCTTGTACTAGCGTTTGGAGTAGATGTGATCTGTTTATCTGTGTTAGATGTGATCTGTTCGTCTATTCTGCTAGTATGCATGATTAGGTTAATTCCTGCAGTTATCATCATGCTTTATTATTGGTTATTTTGGATTAAATCTTATGGTAATTTGCTTATATTTTCAACAATCCAAAAACCTGATTATAGGCAACTGAGTCCAACTGGTTTGGCCGCGGCTACCAGACCGCCTCCCTTTGATGGTGTCCATTATAAGAGATGGCGCACGAGAGCAGTTCTATGGTTGAAAAACCTAGGCTGCTATAGCGCCTCTCTTGGCAGACCTGAGGGAGATCTTTCTCCTGCTCAGGAGGAAGCTTTTTAGAAAGTCGATACCATGTTTATGGGGGCTTTGTTCAACATTCTTGGTGACAACATTGTTGACACCTATATGTCATTTGATAATGGCAAGGATGCGTGGGATGCGCTGGAAGCCAAGTTTGATGTTTCCGACGCTGGCACTGAGCTGTATATCATGGAGCAATTCTATGATTATAAGATGACTGATGACCGTCCCATTGTGGAGCAGGCTCATGAGATACAGTCTCTTGCCAAAGAACTCGAGCAGTTCAAGTGTACCTTACCGGACAAGTTCGTGGCCGGTGGCATTATTGCCAAGCTTCCTCCTTCATGGAGGAACTTTCCTACTTCTCTAAAACATAAGAGACAGGAGTTTTCCGTTTCGGATCTCATTGGTTCTCTTCATGTTGAGGAAAAGGCGAGAGCAAAGGATACACGTGTTCGAGGTTTTGATGGAAGTTCTAGTGCACATGTGGTGCAGAAAAATAACTTCCAGTCCCACAAGTCCAAGAATAAGAACAAGTTTGAGGGCAAGGAAAAGTTTGACGGCAAGAACAAGGCCTCACAGACTACCAACTTCAAGAAGAAGACTGAGTATAAGAAGAAAGGATCCTGCCATGTGTGTGGTGATCCGAATCATTGGGCTCCTAACTGCCCTAAACGCTTTGATAAGCGTTCACATGGAAACGGCGGCAATTCTGCCAATGTTGTTGTTGTTGGTGATACCGATATGAAGGATGTTGGGTACGGTATATTTCCTACTATCCTTTCAGTTTGTCATTCGCCTGAATGGTGGATAGACACCGGTGCCAATATACATGTATGTGCTGATATTTCCATGTTTTCTTCTTATCAGGTCGCACGGGCTGGCTCCGTGCTGATGGGAAACGGCTCACGTGCTTTTGTTCAAGGTGTTGGTACGGTAAATCTGAAGTTCACTTCGGGGAAGACCGTACAGCTGAAGAATGTGCAGCACGTTCCCTCCATCAATTAAAATCTCGTCAGCGGATCTCTTCTGTGTCGAGATGGTTTTAAGTTGGTTTTCTAGTCCAATAAAGTTGTAATATCTAAGTATGGACAATTTGTTGGGAAAGGCTATGAGTGCGGAGGCTTGTTCCGCCTCACTTTGTCAGACTTATGCACTAAAGTTATTAATCATGTTTGCAATGATAATGAGTCCAATATTTGGCATTCACGACTTTGTCATATTAACTTTGGTTGCATGACGCGGCTAGCCAACATGAGTTTAATTCCGAAATTTACTAATGTCAAGGGCTCTAAGTGCCAAGTGTGCGTGCAAGCAAAGCAACCTCGCAAGTCTCATAAGACTGCGGAGGCAAGAGATTTGGCACCACTAGAGCTCATACATTCAGATCTTTGTGAGATGAATGGTGAGTTGACAAAAGGTGGAAAGAAATATTTCATGACATTAATTGATGACTCCACCAGATACTATTATGTGTATCTTCTGAAATCTAAAGATGAAGCTTTGAACTATTTCAAAATCTATAAAGCTGAAGCAGAAAATCAACTTGATCGAAAGATTAAGCGGCTTAGGTCCGATCATGGTGGAGAGTTCTTTTCCAATGAATTTGATTCTTTTTGTGCGGAACATGGTATAATCCATGAGAGGACGCCTCCCTACTCACCCCAATCTAACGGGGTGGCTGAAAGAAAGAACCGTACTCTAACTGATTTGGTTAACGCTATGTTAGACACTTCGGGTCTCTCCAAGGCATGGTGGGGGGAGGCGATCTTGACTGCGTGTCATGTCCTAAATCGGGTTCCCACAAAGAACAACGAAATTACACCATTTGAGGAATGGGAAAAGAAAAGGTTAAAACCCTCTTACTTACGGACTTGGGGTTGTTTGGCAAAGGTAAACTTGCTAGTACCCAAGAAGCGAAAGCTTGGACCAAAAACTGTGGACTGTGTTCTTCTGGGATATGCGTTTCATAGTATTGGCTATAGATTTTTGATAGTAAAATCTGAAGTATCTGACATGCGTGTTGGTACTATGATGGAGTCGAATGATGCGACTTTCTTTGAGGACATCTTTCCAATGAAAGGTTCGTCTAGTTCATCAAATCAGGAGATGCCTAGTTCATCTAGTCAAGAATTATTTACAATTCCTGAACCTACCATTTCGATAGAACACTCTGATAATCCTGTGGAGGATAACAATAAAGCTCCTACTAGGAGTAAGAGACGGAGGACTGAAAAGACCTTTGGTGATGATTTTATTGTATACCTCGTGGATGACACTCCCACTTCTATTTCAGAAGCCTATGCATCTCAAGATGCTGACTACTGGAAAGAAGCCGTTCGTAGTGAGATGGATTCCATCTTGGCAAATGGAACTTGGGAAATTACTGATCATCCTTATGGGTGCAAACCTGTAGGATGTAAGTGGGTGTTCAAGAAGAAGCTTAGACCTGACGGTACTATTGAAAAGTACAAGGCATGCCTTGTTGCTAAGGGTTATACCCAGAAAGAAGGCGAAGACTTCTTAGATACTTATTCACCTGTGGCCAGATTGACCACTATCAGAGTACTACTATCCCTGGCTGCCTCGCATGGTCTTCTCGTTCATCAAATGGACGTTAAGACGGCTTTCCTAAATGGAGAGTTAGATGAGGAGATTTATATGGATCATCCGGATGGATTTGTGGTAGGTGGTCAAGAAGGAAAGGTGTGTAAGTTGCTTAAGTCTTTGTATGGTCTTAAGCAAGCACCTAAGCAGTGGCATGAGAAGTTTGAAAGAACTTTAACTGCTGTAGGCTTTGTTGTTAATAAAGCTGACAAGTGTGTGTACTATCGCCATGGTGGGGGCCAAGGAGTCATCTTATGTCTGTATGTTGATGATATACTGATATTCGGGACCAGTCTTGATGTTATCAAGGAGGTCAAAGACTTTCTATCTCATTGTTTTGAGATGAAAGGTCTAGGAGTGGCTGATGTGATCTTGAACATCAAGCTACTGAGAGATGGCGATGGTGGGATAACACTGCTTCAATCTCACTATGTGGAAAAGATCTTGAGTCGTTTTGGGTATAGCGACTGCAAGTCTTCTCCTACGCCATATGATCCTAGCATGTTGGTTCGAAAGAATCAGGGAGATCCTAAGGATGCTAAAGATCAGCTGCGATATTCTCAGATTATTGGCTCGCTTATGTATTTGGCCAGCGCTACGAGGCCTGACATCTCCTTTGCTGTTAGCAAGTTGAGTCGATTTGTGTCAAATCCTGGAGATGTTCATTGGCAGGCCCTTGAAAGGGTTTTGCGTTATTTGAGTGGCACTGCGAGCTATGGAGTTCACTACTCTGGGTATCCAAGGGTACTTGAAGGGTACAGTGACTCAAATTGGATTTCTGATGCTGATGAGACTAAGGCCACAAGCGGATATGTGTTTATGCTCGGTGGTGGCGCTGTTTCCTGGAAGTCTTGCAAGCAGACAATCTTAACGAGGTCAACTATGGAAGCAGAACTCACAGCATTAGACACAGCCACTGTTGAAGCAGAGTGGCTTCGAGAGCTCTTGATGGACTTGCCTGTGGTTGAAAATCCTATACCCGCAATTCCTATGAACTGTGATAATCAAATTGTGATCATCAAAGTAAACAGTTCTAAGGACAATATGAAGTCATCAAGACATGTGAAGAGGAGACTGAAATCTGTCAGGAAAATGAGAAACTCTGGAGTTATTGCGTTGGATTATATCCAAACATCTAAAAATATGGCAGACCCCTTCACAAAGGGTCTATCACGCAATGTGATAGATAATGCATCGAGGGAGATGGGCTTGAGACCCACACTTTGAGTTGTCCACAGTGGTAACCCACTCTATGTGATCGGAGATCCCGTGAATTAGAGCTGGGAGACAAGCTGTTGGTCAGCTGAGAGGAGAGTATCCTTACACTATACTACCACTCCATATAGATGCAATACTCTCCTATTCTGCATGGTAGGTTGATATTTGTCTTAATGTGTTCTAAGTGGCTTGTTTATAGCAAAGATGTTGCCCTGCAGAACATCTTTTGAAGAACACACCTATATGAGTCTGACTGTCAAACGTCGCAGTCTATGGGAGTTGGGTGCTCTCTAATAAACTCATGAAAGGCCATGGAGTATGACGCATAAGCTCCAAACCGCGGGGAAGCCTTGCGGCAGCCTAGTATCGGTCTAGGCTTTGTGTGAAACTAGAGCGCACCAAACTTGTAGTTCAAGACATAGTCCACTATTCAATTTGCAATCTAATGTAGCATGAAGTTCTAAGTGGAAGTTCAACTTAACAGTCTCCACCTCGTACCGGTATATAAACAATGTTCTGGAATTTTTTGACGTGATGTGATGAGATGTGCCATTGAGACTTTGTGGGGGATTGTTGGAATTTGGTTGTGGGCTATTAGCCCATGGCCCAATACAAATTCTGAAATTCTCTTGGCCCATTCATGCCTAGGAGGGGATGGCACCAAAGTTTAGTCCCACCTTGCTAGTTTGAGGGGAGTTGCACCAATATATATAGTGGGGTGTTCTACTACCTCCTAAAGTGAGAGAAGAGGAGAGACTTACACGCGCGCTCCTCCTCCTCCGCCGCCCGCCTCACCACGCCTCGCCTCGCCTCGTCACGACGCGACGCGCGCGCGCGCCGCGGTTTGCGGAATTGTGCCTCGGTGCCGAGCTTACTTATCTTTTTGCTACTAACTCGGACGTGGGCTGCGGCCCATGTCTTCCCCGACCGGCACTATATAAGCAGGCTTAGGCGCAAACCCTAAGTATACCGTATCACATCTCGCCTCCAGAGCCTTGCGCCGTCGCCACACCTTCTCCATCCCCTCTTCCGGCGTGCACCGGACGACGGGACAGTAGGCCTCCGGAACCCCGCCTCTTGTGAACCTGTACGGGTGAGGGGCGATCAGGTTTTTGGGGAGCGCTTCTGCGCGACTACTGACGGCATCACGTCGACCGACGACTCCTTCCCTGACGACGACTTCTTCCTGGACATCAGCGCCCTCTACATCGACGACATGGCCGACGACGCTGGTGCCAACGCAAACGCCAACGCCAATGCGAACGCGAATCTGAACGCGAACGCGAACCCTCCTGCAGCACCATATATAATCTGCTCCTACCTATTTCAGTTTCTGTTACAGTTTCTTGTACTAGCGTTTGGAGTAGATGTGATCTGTTTATCTGTGTTAGATGTGATCTGTTCGTCTATTCTGCTAGTATGCATGATTAGGTTAATTCCTGCAGTTATCATCATGCTTTATTATTGGTAATTTCGGATTAAATCTTATGGTAATTTGCTTATATTTTCAACAGTTTGTACATATATTGTGGTAGGATTTAGTAGTCAAAACATTCTAGAAACAATGTCTATGTCCAAAACATCACTTCTTTGTGAAGCAGAAAGAGTATTGCATGGTCAAAAGCAGAAAATAAATAGTAATGACTCATGAACATACAATTTTCATGGTCATGGTTGGACATCAAAAATGGTATAATGCTCACATGAGAACAGGCAATACATCAGATAAAAGACGTACCAAGAAATTTATATTTCTGAGAACATAATCAAGGAAAAATGCACAATTGAATAGGAATGGGGAATTCTATACACAATGAGGCGTCTCACGCATATAATTTACATCAGTAAGAAAGATACTTCAGAGTGAAGTCCTATGGCTATCCTATCACGGTATCACCCCCTACACAAAAATCTTCAAATGACTGCCTTTTGAGCATGCGGGATTGCACTTTCCTTTTTCTTAGTGATTTCTTCCACACAAAGGATTTGACCACCCCCTGAGTTAGCTTTTACGTTCTCCGCGCAAAATGAAAGTGCAAAAGGTTGGAGGAAACCCCACAGAAGATTTCAAAAGCTGGACACATAGCTCACTTCATCAAATCCAAGAATACAAAACCGTTCCAAAGGCTATGGAGCACCATTGATGCCAGTAGGTTGCGTGATCTGGCAAAGACACCTCCCATAACAACACCAAGAAATATCAACGGCAACACCCTTTGCGCGTTGAAGTGCGCCAGCGCAAACGCTGCGGCACTAACCAAGATCGACCATGGAAGGCGCATGTATCGTGTTAGAGACGGGAGAAGGAAACCACGGAACACAATCTCTTCCCATATAGGTGCACATACAGTGACTACCACGGCATATAAGGCCATCGCCACTGGGTCACGAGCCACAATGGATTGCTCTACACTGGATACCCTGACGACTGGCCCTGATGACATATGAACTAGGCTGATGTTGATGTGAGAAAGCAAATTAACCAGTGGGAATAACAGGCACCCCAATGCTACATCCCAATGCCATCTGCCCTTTAATTTGAACTCAAACCAGCCTGGAGGAAGGGGACGGAATCTACCAAGGCACTGGTGAATGATAGCAATCCCAGCAAGGTCTTCAGTTATGTCCGTCAAGAGGCTATATAATGCTTGGCCCCTGTGCGTCAATGTTTCCTTGCTAAAGCCAGCAGCATGAGCCAAGAATGGCACTATCCAGGAACCCACGAGCCAAAATGTGGCAATCCACAGAAACATGACCTGTATTCAGAGAGCATAACTGAGTTTCTCTTTATACCAAATTCATGCAAACTGCTAGTAATAAATCATTATATTCAAACAAGATACCTGGTTTCACGATTAACTTTAGTAAGACAATCAATAACCAATATTTTACCGCTGGGAACAAAGAGCAGATAAGCTATTCATTCCCTTCTATTAGACATATCATGCTAGCAGATATTAGCTCCGTTCCACAATGTGGTATGTTTTGGAAAGCTAATTTAGCTTTATAAAAAATACTACAATGTGGAACAGAGGTAGTATATCAATATTTTTCTTAGAACGAGACATATTCTAATACCAAGCTTGTCTGGAGTGGCTCCTGTGGAGTTGTGGCTGTGAGTTTCAGTCCCACATAAGATTAGAAGTCTAAATTGAACAGTGCCACTATATAATGCTTGTTGGTCCAAATGTCCCACATCTCAGTAAGCACTGTTACATGACGAAACAGCGGAAGTGCAAGTAGGATGCTATGGAACACAAATGGAAAGAATTAAACAGAAGGTAAATATCTGGGTAAATATCTTGCCATAACTTATAAGATCGCTACAGCATAAAAATATCATAGGTTAAAAATTAAGTGCTATATTATTATCTGTCTGATCTGAAATATCCAAAAGAAGTATCCACATAGGTTTGGCATCTTTTAGATTAAGTTCATATTCGATGTGTCTGCGTCCGTACAGAGAATATATCATGGAATACAGGTCAGAAATTATGATACGAGAAAAACAACATCTCAGTTCTTATTCGAAAAGATATCCAGACGATATAATAGCAAAATGGTTATCCCCTAAACCAAAATCAATACGGGAGTCGGGAGCATAATACATTTAATATTCTCCATGATTCCGTGGTGAACCTTTTAAGATGAATTTGTGAAATAATTATGCATCTGACTATAACTTGATGATTATATTGATGAAGTCACATCTTTTTATGAGTGTACTAATATGGACTCAAATCTCCGATTGACGAATAATTCGCATTTGGTGTTTGGAGCATGGTTAAGAAACCGAAAGACCAATATTGATCTAGATCGACCGGTTTCAATGATCATAGCATTTAAAGTACAAATGCTCTTCTGAAGAATCAACCCAACCATTATAACGAGCAATCAATGAGGTTGCTGCAATAGACCAAGGACTAGCAGAAGCCAAACTAACCTGGGCAATTGTTTGTCCGGTCCAAGGTACTACCCATCGTTCATTCCAAAATCTGGATACTCTTTCCTGTATATTTTCCTTTATCTGGAACAAAAAAGTGATAATCTAATTTACTCAAGTGGAAAAGACTGAAGTTTAAACAATGAAAGGACTAACAGCAAACTAGCAAATATTGGTATTAGTGTCATATAACGTATAAACCAACACTATTCAAGACTAAGCCATAACTAGGTCCTCAGTTCACACAAAGAGAGAAAAACATAGGTCTATATTGGTAAGAAAATCAATTCATATGCAACAATTAATGGTTTCTCAGATGGCATTGCAAATGAGTAACTGAACATCGAAGCTAGTATTTGTTTGCTTCTGTTTTCTTGTGATGCTGCCATCATTTTGCAGTACCCAACTAGTATATTCTACTCCCTCTGTTTCAAAATATAAGATGTTTTAGTTGTTTCAATATAGACTAGATATGGACTAAAGTGAGTGAATAGACACACTAAAATGCGTCTAGATACATGTCATTCTAAAAAAGGGTAGACCATCTTATAATTACGAACGGAGGGAGTACATCTAAAATTGCCATTTCTCAAAACAAAACGAAGTTGGCATGCTGGAAATAAATTAGACTTACCTCCAGCAAAATAGCAAACCAATCTCTATTTTCATAATTCTGTTGTTCCCCGTTGGAGCTTCCGCCCTCTTCCTCCTTCACATCCGTGTCCCCTGAGATCTCCACCTGCTCAATGTACTTGAAGCCAGTGCCCTCATTAGATAGTGACCCATCTTGTTCCTGCCTGAAGCATGAGACGCGAATATGCCTCTGTTCCTAATCACAGAAGCAGCACATGAAACAAGAAAACTCAAATTATTGCCTGCTTTTCCCATGCCGTTCTAACAACAGAAAAACAAACTTATGGCATTTAGACTGGCCAGGGGTCAGATGTGTAGCAATGTTGCAGCTTGAACTTGAAACCTAAGATACATCTACTAGTGAACATAGCGCACACAACCAAATTACCAAATGAATCGTTACTATCAACAGTAAGTCTAGACCAGGAGTTAAACTTGATTAGTACACGAGTCACACGGCCTGCCCCTATGTCGCCAAAATTAAGAAAAATCAACAATGTGGTGCTGATACAGTACTACAAGGATTGGCTGCTCAAACTACGGGAGACAACTACACTGCCGGCTATGCAGAAACAAGATAGCGCAATTGAATGGGAGACTGGTTTCTTCCTTACCTTGGTGGTAGTCCCAAACCCGAGCGACGGCCTCCCGACGGCGGAGAAGGAAGGAAGCGGAAGCTTAACCGAACCGCATGGGAGCCCCGGAGGAGGGCGGGCTACACAGGAGGCGGAGGACATGGCCGCAGTGGGTCGATGAGGAGGAGGAGACCACCGAGGCCGTCCGCCTCTGTAATCACGCGGAAGGGGAATCGTGCAGCCCCCGGTGGCGCGTACCGTCGGAGATGCGGATCAAGCTCGCCAGCACCATCAGGAACGCAGCTTGCGGTGACACGGGGCGGCGCGCTAGAGGCCCCGAAGAAGCGGGCCGGCCGGCGGCGGCGGCGCCGCGTCAACGGAGGGCCCGCTGCGGCGAGCGACGACGGCCGGGCCGGAGCAGTTGACGACGGCAGGTGGAGGAAGTGTTGGGGTGAGGCCGTGACGACGGGGAGAAGATAAGGGATGTGCTTTGAGATTGCCGCTACGATGCAACGTGGCCAGATCCATAGAGACCGCTCGTCAGCCTCCTGGATGCGGCATTTGATGGCGATGGAGCACTGCGTCCGTGAGGCGACGCTTGGCCGGAGTTGCTCGCGCGAATCTGCACCGGCAGGCGGCGGCCGGAGCAAGACACAGGCGGAGGGAAACCGCGCGGGTCAGAAAGCGCGGCCGCCGCAATGGAGCGAGAGGGAGAGCACGGAGGGGAACGGAGCTGGGGTGCTGGCCTTACTGAATCTTCCAAATTCCAGACCTGTACTTCGCAACGACAATTTCAGTATCAAGGTAACTGAAGCAGTCATATAGCTTCATTTCTGTGATTACAAACCAAATGCAGTGGCTCTTGGGGAGGAATACGCTTGTTTCTGCAACCTGTGATCCTAAGTTCCTTCCATTTTGCGCTTCACTTTACAAAGCTAAGTTTCTTCCTGCACCGATGTGTCCCGCTGTAAGAAAAAACATCTGCAGTAATAACAGCACTTTCACATGTAGTACTTGCTCACTTGGCAAGGTGATTTAAGATTTATCAGCGATCCAACATGCACAAAACTACAACACAAGCCACATATAACCTATCAATCGATGCTGGGAGCAGATTCAGAAATTATATCAATCAAAGCTGAGAGAGCAAACTGTAACTAACTGACAAAAGCCAAGAACAGCAAGAGAAACACAACAAAAAAATATCTACCAGCTGGTGACATGGTTCATCACAAGACCCATGGCCATCTTCCTGTTGACTAGAGTGGCATCCTGTTCAACGACATACCCAACATATATGGAGAAACAAATTACCCCCAAGAACCCCACATATGAAGAAAAGAAATATGCAGGTCATGTAAATCCAAGCTACATGCAGTGAATCAGCCAACTCACAAGCATATCGGATCAAGGTTAATTAGCTACCAGGCGTTTGAACAGATCCAAACCTCTAACAGACAGCATAGAGAAATATGTCCCCATGATTTTTACAAGGAAAATCTAGGAAACCAGAATGGGAATTATGGTTAACCCAAAAAAAAGCGCAATGATTACTGCAGCCTTACACTATGTGACAAAACATATGAACATCATCTTAATACTATTAAGTCTTCTTCATGCAACTGTAGCAGATAAATGCTATGCTTGGTCTTCATGCAACCATGCAATCCCATATCCTGTAGTTCCCTACACTTAAAGCTCACGATTCAGTTACATGCCATAATCTGAAGTGAAGCAGGTCAGCGATGGTGAGAGGGTCTTGGTCAACGAAGCCAAATCTGAAGAACCGCCAGACCTCGCGGGCTTAGCAGCTCATCATTTCAAACTGAACCACGCAAGGACATGAGTGAAAACACAAATCACCACCCAATCCCCAAGAATATCTTGTAAACATTAAAACCCAATTCTAAAACGATGCAATTCAGCTTGGGTCCACTAAATCTGCATCTATCAATAATCCTGCTCTTCAGCATACTCCACCATTTCCGACATACATGTAGACATCTTTTAGGATGTGTTCGGTTCTGGAACCGGGTAGGACGGAATGGAATGGTTCCATTCCTAGGGCATGGAATGGTTCTGACCGTGTTCAGTTCGAAAAAATTTGAGGAACGGGGAAGCATGCCGCCACCCGGGTAGCCGGCACCCTTGCCATGCCGCCACCTAGCCCTTGCCACGTGGACATGCCACCAATGGCATTGGCGGCAGGCCCTTGCTTAATCTTGATTAATTATTCCTAATCTTGATTAATTATTCCTAATCTTGATTAATTATTCCTAATCTTAATTAATTATAATTAATCTTGATTAATTATTGCTAAACTTGATTAATTAGAAGGAGGCACTGTGCCATTCCACCTCGTCCGGCCGATTTGGCCGGATCGGTCCGTTCCGCATCTGGCAGGAATATTCCATTTCGGGGGACTAGTTGGTTCCGTTCCTTCTCTCCAACCGAACACAGGAATTGGTCCTAGGGACGGAACCGACCCGTTCCATTTCCTCCTAATTCCAGAACCGAACACACCCTTAGTGTGTAGGTTAGAAGTAAAAAAAAAAGTGAACATATATACTAAAAAGCATCTAGATTCATATGTGTCAATGATAGGCTAAAACATCTTATATTTTGGAACGGAGGAAGTACGTGATACGTAACATGAAGAAATGCATTGATGGATATGATACCGCAGTGAAAGTTCGAGAAAGAGTGGGATTCTTTTTCTGTTTCATCTTGGCATGACCTTACTGAATATTTCACAAGGTTAATTACTGTTGCACACTCTTCAGTAAAATTGCTTGCTAAAAACTGATGTAAGATCAATACTCGCCATGTGCAACAGTAATTAAATTCACAAGGTTATTTTAGAAATATAACCGAGCCAGCTTTCAGAAACCATTATCTCTTGGGCAACAGAAACAACTAGCTTTAGTCATGTTCAGATAGCCATCATGTGCTTATCAGTGCTATATGAACGTAGAGATTGGATGAAAGATGCGAGAGCAAACTAGAGGATTTGAAATGGTGAAACAGAGCTATTGTTTGCAGTGCATTTTTTAGACAAACTAAACAACTGAGCACATGGTTGCTGCTGCAAAAGAAACTGGAGCTTCATTATCATAATCCATTTCACCCACTTACACATAGCAACAACATGGGGAAATTACCAAGCTTACTTACAAAAGTCATCAACACAGTATAGGAAACAAGCACCAATGCACCAAACCAAATACAAATAGTGACAGAATTTATCAAAGCACCCATGTCGCATCCAAGCTGGCCATCCATCTTCGTGGTGATAGTGGCCTCCTTTATTTGAGCATGTCAAAACCATACATTGTCAATGCGCCGCGTCACAGGTCTCACTGTTTTCTACAAAACAAAAAGGAGATAACACTATAAGTTACCAATTAAGTAGGCATAAGCATAATTAGGTGTAACATTTGAATGTTACATAGAACAACAAGTTTTCTCTAGCACATAATATATCAGAACTGAAGTATCTTTCAGTCTGATTAGGCATTAATTATTCGCCTTTTTCCGCTAACTAATATATAAATACTTAAGAGGTGTTTCCAAATCACAAGGAAAAGAGATACAGATATACCTGGTGGATTGTAGAAACTCATGTACGGAATCAAAGAAGGCGCGTCCTCTTCATTTGGCATGTCTTCATTTGATACCTTCTTATCCCATAGTGACGTAACATTAAGGTTGTAGATGCCATGGTCCGTGGTCACAAAAATGACATCGCTGCCCTCTACAGAACCAAGCAGCATAATACCTTTTGTGGGATTTTGAATGGGCATGAGTTCTTCCATTCTGATGGCTCTACGGCAAGTCCATTCCGCAACACCGTCAGAGCCCACATGTGTTGACCACATGAAGAGTGTAAACCTCTTCAAGTGTGCAAACCCCAAACAACCATCCTCCAAGGCCATGAGAATATAGGCCACCTCCATGTCAACCCCGCCCTTTGGCGCATCAATCAATGATAAGCAATTAGAGCTCAAGTCGTATCTTAGAACTCGTGCATAAGGAACATGGCCCTGGGTTCTATACGAGAGCATGAAGTACAGTGCCTCGTTGAGCAGGACGGGAGGTATTGGGTCTATGCATCCAAGGGGGCCAACAGAAATACCAGGGCATGGGTCGCTCCACTCAGAACGATGAAACGGCTCGTTGGAGTCACACGTCGCCGGCGAGGACATGCGCACTTCTGCAATCAGATTGTCAACAAGATAACTGTCAACACCAGCCCTGTGCAGGGATAAATGGTACACCCGGAAGGGCCCCTCATGGCACGCGAGGTGGTCACAGCCGCCGCTCACGGCGCAGAGCACCGCAGCGGCAGAAAACCCAAAGGTGTGGGGCGTTCCGTACTCCACCTCGGGCTCCTGCAGCTCCCTCCGGCGGCCTGTCATGGGGTCCCAGACGGCGAGCATCCTGACGTCTTCCACCGAGGACTTATGTTCGGCGAGAAGAACGCGGCCATGGTGGCAGTCCCACGCGTGGTACTCCGTATGCCCCCAGCCGCCGTCGGGGACGCGCGCGCGGATTCCCATGGTGGAGAAGAAAGGCAGGAGGTATCCTTCCTCCGGCTCCGTGTCAGACTCCCAAGACCAAGAGTAGGGAATGGGGCCCCAAGGCGTGGAGCTGAGGAAGCCGAGCATGGGCGGAGCGGCATGGTGCTCGCGGTAGCGCCTGCGGAAGCGGGGGCCGATGAGGAGGGCGAGCCAGCGCTTGCTTGCAAGGGAGGCTCGCAGGAGGCACGCCGGCTCGTCCGGCGGGAGGCGGAGGAAGATCTGCTCCAGAAGCTCTTCCAAGAGCTGCGGTGCCGCCTCCTCGACGGCTTCTTCCGGCAAGGCCGGTGCCGACGGCGGCATGGTAGCTGGGGGCGGTGAGGGTGTCGGGTGGGGAAAGTGCCGAGGCAGTGCAGTAAGTAACACGAATCTCCAACAGCATCTTGCGGCTAGAGATAACGTCCGGGCGCCCTAAGAGCATCTCCACTCGGGGTCCTCAAAGGGCCCCCATAGCGATTTGGGGGCCGCCGGCGCGAAATTTCGAGCCCAGCCGCGACCCCAATTTTTTTTTGGCGCCGGCGCGGCCCAGTTATTTCCCCGGCGGCCCCGGTCCGAACCCAATCTACGGGGAGGCGAGCGGGGGCGTTGGATGGACGCGTGGCAGGGCGGGTGGCGGGAAGGAAGAGAGAGTGCGCGCGGGAACCTGCCCGGTCAAAGCTGGCCCGCCTGGCAGCCACACGTGCCTTCTTCTTCCTCGCCATCAGCGCCGAGTAATGGCGCTACTCGCCGCAGCCTTTCTGGCAAACGGCAGCAGCCGACGAGTCCCGTCAATGGGACGCACGCCAGCGTTAATGCGGCTGCCCAACCACCTACCTCTCCACTATAAAACGCCCCAGCGGTTTCCATTGCCGCTGCCACTTCTTTTACCGACGGCGAGCTCCACCAACTCTTCCCTCTCCCTCTTCGTCTTCTGCGAGCAATGGCGACCTACGACGGCGCGGCGGCCAACGGCTTTGGCCGCCTCTGGCTCCACGTCCACAGCAGCGCGAGGACCGCCTCGCGGCGTACGACGGCCCGGGCCCGCCGCCGAAGAACTTCAACAGCAAGGGCCGGCGGCGATGGTGGAGTGCTCCAGGGCGCACCCTCACCTGGGTCCTGGACCACATCGCCAACGGCAACAACCCGCCGTTGGCGATGCCGCCACCTCCCCAGCGACCCAACATGGGGCCTCGCCGCTCGCCATCTTTTTCCTTCTCCTCGCGCTCGTCGGCGTCACCGCGGTTCTCGTCGTACGGCTCGCCGTCGCCGCGCTATCTCGCTCCGGTGAAGGACGAGCGAGAGAGCCCACGGCGCAGCTCAGGCGGCCCCATCATCCGCGACCGCCGCGCGCCTCCGTCACCTCCCCATGGCCGCCTCCGCCTCGGCAGGCCCAAGCCCAAGCCGAAGAAGGAGTGGACGCCACCACCGGAGTACAAGGCGGCGGCACTCCAGCTGGCGGACGGCGAGGACTCGGAAGAATTTCTGGGCCAGAGGATGCTCGAGCGGGCGTCCGCCAACGAGCTGGCCCGCTGGCAGGCCAGGTTCCCTGTCCCACCGGCCACGGATGAGTTCTCGTCCAGGTGGTCCACGCAGGAAATCAAAGAGCCAAAGTTTGGGCGAGGAGAACTCCTTCCGGTTTAACTGAATATTGTAATCCTTCTTCACTCCCTCCCACACAGCTCGAGCAAAAGGGCAAAATAGCATTGCATGCTCTACACCTTCCTCAACTGAGCAGTGCACACACAACGGGGATGCAGGCACATGTCGGTGTTGCAGCTGTCGACCAGACGGTAAACAATCATGGGCGAATCGCCATACCTCCTATGTGTAGCGCCACAACGTCGCATACCGGGGCTGACACCGTGCTCATTGTCTGCCCACGGCGCCGCTGACCCCAGGCCACCGTCGTATATCACCAATGCCATGGCCCAGCCCAGCCCTGCCAGGTCGTCCTCCACCGCTGCCAGTGCTCTAGTCGGTCATCGGCTGCCGCCGCCGTGCCTCAGCCTGCAGGCTGGCATTGTGCCTCTGTCTAGGCCACCGACATGGCTCTGTCCAGGACGCCATTACGTGCATGTTACAGGGAGCTCAACTCAATTGTGCAATGGATCCGTCACCCTTATCCTTCATTTCCATCGGTAATCATGTAAGCACAGTAGGATTTGCAACATAGTTTGACGATATCTCTAGTTTAACAAACCAAGCTGTTAAAAAAACCAAAAAAGTCTGTTATATAGAGAATATAACCTGGTCGTGGGCTACAGGAATGGTCATGCCATTGCTGACCGAGAACGTCCAAACATGTAGCTGGTGATCAGTCTGCCACTCACCAATTTGCATACAAATTGTTGGTGCCGATCGGCCAGTGACCTAGCCAGGGGCTGATGCCGGATGGGCGTCTTGAGCAGGGATAGCTGGTACGAGATATGTACGGTTGTGTTCACATAAAAAAAGGGTCGATGTGGCAATAAAATCGGATATAAATCTGTTGGAAGGATGTATTTCGAATGGTTTTTATAGTACAGGCGTGAAAGTTGAACCAACCCAAAATTAAGGGTCGCAACGTGAACTCTGAGACAAGTTTAAGGGGGTAATGTGAACTTCTCTCTAAGTAGTTAGATAGTGTAACATCGCCATGATCAAGAACAGTTTCACTATCAGTTTCACTATTAGTTGCACATGATCACTGGGTTGGAACAATACGTAGATACGATATGGTCATTGCTGTGATTCTGATTTAGCTGCGGAGAAACTGTTCTTGATCATGGCGCTGTTACACTATTAGTTGCTAAATCTAAAAAAAGACATGAAAGTTTCAGTTTTTAGTACTGCTATATATGGGCACTGTCAAACCTTTGGTTTGAAAAACTAACGACTGATGTGCAAGTAATTCACTATTTGACTGCTGATATGTCCTTGATATGTGAAGAAATGATCTGCTAAGAATCTTTTTTTTTAATCATTGCAGGTGTAACTAATAATGGAAATAATCAACCTTCTTGTCCAATTCTCTCGGTCTCTCAAGGTACTGATAATTGCCCATCACTGCAGTTAATCAAATGCCCCAGTGTTGCATGATGAGTAGCTTTATGTTCACAGGAAATGAACAAAAACTCAAATATATAGGTTATAAAGCATTTGTTTTCATATATAGGGGGTTGCGCGAGATTTGAAGGCATGTATGTTTAGACCTGTTAATTTTATCACAAACGATCTTGCATAAAAGTCCAGGTGAAAGCTCATGATAAATAACTTAGTATATATGGCCACTGATTAGATAACAAGAAATGGATGAGTAGTATTCGAGCGTATTACTTGCACATCTGTGTATGTATGAGCAAGTAATTGGGTGGAAGTCACCAAATCGTTGAGATCGTTGCATCTTCCTACATGGTTCACGACCACAGTACCTTGTACATAGTTATGATGCTACAATTTGGAGCATCACTGTCACCAGCCAGCATATCTACTCCAGCAGCTCCAAGCTTTAAGACGCCAAGCTTTCAGTTACCAAATTTGACAGCTTTTTGGAATCTAGACCGAAATTCAGCCTCATACATACTACTATGTCTCATCACAAAGCAGATTCAACGGATGGTAGTCCCTAATCCACAGGGCACAGGTCAGACAACTGCCAAAATTCTGGTATTGGAAACTACCGCCAAATTCAGAACTCTCCTGGTCCCAGATCTGAGCCGGGAACTGGTCAGGGGTCTAGCTTCACCCTCCCCATACAGCAATCAGCCGGACACGAGGGAAGATGCTGGCGAGGGATGATGAAGTCGCCGCCGGCGTCCACGCTTTGGGGTGCATGTCCGACTTTCACTGCCTCTCCGACCCCACCTGTTGGACACAAACAACACAGACACCGACACTGCCTCAACACTTTCCCCACCCGACACCCTCGCCGCCGCCAGCTACCATGCCGCCGCCGGCACCGGCCCTGCCGGAAGAAGCCGTCGAGGAGGCGGCACCGCAGCTCCTGGATGAGCTTCTGGAGCAGATCTTCCTCCGCCTCCCGCCGGACGAGCCGGCGTGCCTGGTGCGAGCCTCCCTCGCCAGCAAGCGCTGGCTCGCCCTCCTCACCGGCCCTCGCTTCCGCAGGCGCTACCGCGAGCACCATGCCGCTCCGCCCATGCTCGGCTTCCTCAATTCCACGCCCTGGGGTCCCACTCGCAAGGAGCCGGAGGAAGGACACCCCGCCGTCACGGAGCCGGAGGAAGAGCGTCCCGCCGTCCCACCTTTCTTCTCCACCACGGGAGTCCGCGCACGCGTCCCCGACGACGGCTGGGGGTATACGGACTACCACGCGTGGGACTGCCACCATGGTCGCGTTCTTCTCGCCGAACACAAGTCCTTGGTGGAGGATCCCAGGATGCTCGCCGTCTGGGACCCCATGACAGGCCGCCGGAGGGAGCTGCAAGAGCCCGAGGTGGAGTACGGAACGCACTACACCTATGGGTTTTCTGCCGCCGCGGTGCTCTGCGCCGTCAGCGGCTGTGACCACCTCGCGTGCCATGAGGGCCCCTTCCGGGTATACCATCTCTCCCTGCACAAGGCTGGTGAGGCTGGTGTTAACAATTATCATCTTGATAATCTGATTGCAGAAGTGCGCATGTCCTCGCCGGCGACGTGTGACTCCAGCAAGCCGTTTCATCGTGCCGAGTGGAGCGACCCATGCCCTGGTATTTCTGTTGGCCCCATTGGAACCATAGACCCAAGACCTCCTGTCCTGCTCAACGGGGCACTCTACTTCATGCTCTCGCATAGGAGACATGACCGTACTGTTCCTTATGCACAAGTTCTAAAATACGACTTGAGCTCTAATTGCTTATCATTGATCGATGCGCCAAAGGGCGGGGTTAACATGGACAGGGTCTCTATTCTCATGGCCATGGAGGATGGCAGTTTGGGGTTTGCACATTTGAAGAGGTTTACACTCTTCATGTGGTCAACACATGTGGGTTCGGACAGTGTTGCGGAATGGACCTGCCGTAGAGCCATCAGGCTGAAAAAACTCCTGCCCATTCAAAATCCCACAAAAGATATTAGGCTGCTTGGTTCTGTAGAGGGCAGTGATGTCATTTTCGTGACCACGGATCATGGCATCTACAACCTTAATGTCACGTCACTATGGGATAAGAAGGTATCAAATGAAGAAGACATGCCAAATGAAGACGACGTGCCTTCTTTGATTCCGTACATGAGTTTCTACAATCCACCAGGTATATATTTCTGTATCTCTTTTTGTTGCGATTTGGAAACACCTCTTAAGTATTTATATATCAGTTAGCGGAAAAAGGCAAATGTCTAATCGGACTGAAAGATACTTCAGTTGTGATATATTTATGTGCCAGAGCAAACTTGGTGTGCTATGTAACATTCAAATGTTACACCTAATTATGATTATGCCTACTTAATTGGCAACTTACTGTTGTCTCCTTTTTGTTTTTGCAGAAAAGGGTGAGACCTGTGGCGCAGCGCATTGACAATGTATGGTTGGATATGCTCAAATAATGGAAGCCACTATCATCTGCAGGAAATATGGCCAACTTGGATGCGACATGGGTGATTTAATGAGTTATGTCGCTATTTGTACTTGGTTTGGTGCAGTGGTGCTTGTTTGTACTGTTAATGCCTTATGTAAGTAAGCTTGCTAATTTCCCCATGTTGTTGCTGTGTTGGGTGAAATGGGTTATGATAATGAAGCTCCAGCTTCTTTTGCAGCAGCAACCATGTGCTCAGTTGTTTTATGTTTAGTTCGTCTAAATTAAAGATGCACTGCAGAAAATAGCTTTCTCTCACCATTTCAAAAGCTCCAGTTCTCTCGCATATTTCATCCAATCTCTAAGTTTTCATATAGCACTGATGAGCACATGGTGTGAGCATGACTAACGCTAGTTGTTTCTGTTGCCCAAGAGATGATGGCTTCTGAATGCTAGCTCAGTTATATGTCTAAAATAATCTTGTGAATTTAATTAGCGCTGCATGGCAAGTATTGATCTTACATCAGTTTTTAGCAAGCAATTTTACTGAAGAGTATAGCGTGTAACTGAATCGTGAGCTATAACTGTAGGGAACTACAGGATATGGGATTGCATGGTTGCATGAAGACCAAGCATATCATTTCTTTGCTGTAGTTGCATGAAAGAAGGCTTAATAGTACTAAGATGATGTTGTTTGGTCACATAGTGTAAGGCTGCAGTAATCGTTGCGCTTGTTTTATTGGTTAACCATAATTTCCAGTCTGTTTCTCAAATTTTCTTTGTCAAAATCATGGCGCGCATTTGTCTATGCTTTATATTAGAGGTTTGGATCTGTTCGAACACCTGATAGCTAATTAAACTTGATCCAATATGTCTTGTGAGTTGACTGATTCTGCATGCCATGTAAATAGCTTGGATTTACATGACCTACCTATTTCTTTTCTTCATACGTGGAAGTTCTTGTGGGTAATTTGTTTCTTCATACATGTTGGGTATGTCGTTGAGCAGGATGCCACTCTAGTCAACAGGGAAGGTGGTCATGGTTCTTGTGATGAACCATGTCACCAGCTGGTAGATAACTAGATATTTTGGTTGTGCTTGGTTTCTCTTGCTGTTCTTGGCTTTTGTCAGTAAGTTATAGTTTGCTCTCTCAGCTTTGATTGATACAATCTCTGAATCTGCTCCCAGCATTGATTGATACAATTTCTGAATCCAATCCCAGCTAATTGGTTCAATTTCTGAACATCTGCGGATGACGAGAGCATGTCCAAGAGATGGTTATGTGTGGCTTGTGCTGTAGCTTGTGCATGTTGGATTGCTGATAAATCTTAAGTAGCGTTGTGAAGTGAACAAATACTTACATGGCAAAGTGTTGTTATTACTACACATTTTTTTCTAACAGCGGGACACATTGGTGCAGGAACAAACTTAACCTTGTAAAGTGAAAGCTCAAAATGGAAGGAACTTGGGATCACAGGTAGCAGAAACTAGTGTATTACTCCCCAGGAGCCACTGCATTTGGGTTTGTAATCACAGAAATGGAACTATATGACTGCTTCAGTTACCTTGATACTGAAATTGTCGTTGCTGCAGTCTGGAATTTGAAAGATTCAGTAAGGTCTCGAACTTGCACTGAGATATCATGTCCATTAATGCATTTCTTCTTGTTATGTATCACGTGAGTCGGAAATGGTTGAGTATGCTGAAGAGCAGGATTGATTGCTCAATGCGGATTTACTGAACCCAAGCTGAATTGCTCGTTTAGAATTTTTTTAGAATTTTGCTTTAAAGTTTCAGTCTGGGGGATGGGGTGGTTTAGCATGCACGTGATAAAATGTGGTGACTTGTGTTTTCGCTCATGTACATAAGAGGTTCAGTTTGAAATGATGAGCTGCTATTTTCTTTGGCCCAAGAGATGATCAATTTTTTTTCGTTGTGAACTGAACTAACATTGACATGTAAGCTTACATGATGAGCTGCTAAGATGATCATTTTATTTTCGTTGTGAACTGAACTAACATTGACATGTAAGCTTTTGTATGTTTTATTAGCAAGCTATGTTGGTACCGTGCAAATTGGAAACTTACTGGGCCTTCTGTACTGAGCTAAATATTAAATAAATAGCAGAAACAAATGTTTTCCCCAAGAGCCACTGCATTTGCTGAAATGAATTATCATTGCTCTCTCATGCTTGGGCGAATATTTCAAGTTGGAAATCATGTGGACTCACTGAAGGAATAACAAAAGGATTTGGTAAAGCTTTCGTGCAAAGATGAAACAAAAAAGTAAGTGCTGCACAAAGACTGTTCGGCCGCCCGGCCACCATCTCCATCCTCATGGAGCATCGCCAGCCACCACTAGGGATGTAAATGGCAACCTATTTAATGCCGTTTATTTAGCGTTAGTTGTGATTTGTGAAATTTGAAACTGATCCCTGAAAAAGTGGACCCTGTATAACAAATTAAATGGCTCCGCGGACTTGAATCCGATCGTCCGTTTATAGTCTCAGAAGATGGAGGAAATACTCAAAGGTAAATTATGCCAGAGCAAACGTGCCAAAATTTCTTTCTAAGTTGCAGTCAGTATTACTACGCTGCACTTCCATCAGACAGAGGTAAACAAAACTGTAAGCAAAACAAGTTACGATTGCACTTGGCAAACTTGCAGATATCAGCACGTGTGACCTTGTTTACATTGAACATTATTCCATTCGATTCAATTTGGGAACATAATTCTTCTAACTTGCTTGTAAACTTCTAACTAACTGATGAGTAGTTCTGCATTTGTAGAGAATACATCCCGACACAGCAAAAATGAGGACCTATATAAATTCTCGGGAGAAAGCAACTGTCACATATATCTCAGCGATCACATTGGATTCATCTCAGCATGCAATTTATGCAGCACGAGCTGTAGCTTCTGGCACATCAGCTTCTTCAGGTCTGCTGAGCACAAAAGATGTGGTTAATAACTGAATAAGCGAGCACACAAAATGTGAGCAAGAACTAAGCATGAGCTGTGTCAAAACAAATGAAAGCACAAGATCGAGTAAGAAACAACTCATATTTCGCATAATTTAAGATGTTGCAAAAAAGTGAATTCAATTTTGTTATTATGACAGATGAACCATCAGTTCATGTAGTGTGTATATTGTGATCAATATGCACAACAAACAGATTAATAAACATGTAAAAATACCAAGGAACCCAACAAAAATAGAAACCGTTAGAAACGACATTTGACACACATGGTACCTCTCAATTCCTTCTCCAACTTCCATTCTGACAAAATTGCCAATTGTTACTTTACAACCAACCTCCTTTGACAAATCATTCAACAGGGTCTGATAAGAATGATAAAAAAGCAAAGCTATTAGAGATCACAATTCACAGCCATAAATTGTCAAATGAAAAGATTTGCCAGCTTACCTTAATGTTTGTGCTATCATTAACAACATATTTTTGCTCCAAAAGCACAACTTCTTCAAAATACTTCCTCAATCGACCTTCCACCATTTTCTCCATGGCCATTGGGGGTTTACCTGATTTTTCAGCCTAACATGATACATAACAGCATGTCATGTCATTTCTTAAGTAACTTGGCAATGCACAATATCACCCTAATATTGAGGATGCATGTACTCCATGTCTATTGAAAATATAGAACAAAGTTATAAAATACAGTTATTTAACTCACAGGAAATAAACAGTGTAAATGCTGAACTTCTAAACCTGAACCAAACAACTGTCTTGATATGGGTCTACATCCTGATATCACAATATGGTTTGATCTGTCCCCTTTCCATTTCAGAATCAGATGCACATGTTTCCCTTTACTTTTAATCCAAAGTCTTACAGCAATGCACACATTTGCTTTTCATTTATTATTAGTCATTCCCTACTTCCTAAATTTTATTATTTATTCTGACAAGGTAGGAGTAAATAAAAGTTGGCTCGTGGACTAATGACCTGTGACAGTCACATTTAGCATAGAAGTGCATGTCCATTTCTTGTGTCATGGTGAATGAACATGCTACTACTCAGCCATATATGAGTACCTGAGTTCGGAGCACGTCACGTTCACTTTCCACAGCTGCAGCAGAAACCAGTTCTTTTGATAAGAACAATGGCTTTGCTGCAACAATATGCATTGCGATAGATGACCCAACTCTCTTGAGAGCATCAAGGGGGGCACTGCTATCTTCTGCTTCTAATGTGACTAATCCAGCCATGCGCCCCAAACCTGAAGCAAGAAACTGCATCAGTTAAGTGACCAAGCAAATATGCCATGTGTCATAGGCCAGGAGAAGATTAAAAAGAGAGCTGGCAGGAACAAATGCATAACACCAAGTTTGGCCAGCTTATCAAAATGATAATAAGCAGGATAACATGCTAACTCATCGTACTAAAATGGAATACAGAAACGGCTTCCCCATTCTAGCCTAAATGTCAATGCTTCTTTTTCTTAATGTTGCACTGCTAGTACAAAATTCAAGTTTAGTTGTTAAATTTGTAATTTGTCAGTACTCAGCAGTATGGTTTCACGTTTATATTTCTGCCAACAGTTTCGCCAAAGTAAACTAACACTTATCTCCTGCTACAAATACAATAAATGAGGGGAAGATAGAATGAAAAAACACAGTATGATGTCCAGTTGTCTGCAAAAGATAAAATGGTGATAAAAAATTAACAGGACACAAACATTCTCCCTGATCAGTAGAAAACTACTGTTCATATTTTTTAATAATCAAAAATAGCTAATAAAAAAGGGGGGGGGGGGGGGGTCTGAAGAATGACAACCAGAGTCTTTATAAAATTTGACAAGCTGAAATAAATAAAATCGTCTGTGCACCTGGCTCAGGACAGTTATGCAGATAAGATGAAACAACACCATGTCCGGTAGTGGAAAACATGAAGCCTCTCCTGAGTTTTACGTTCTCCCCCACCATGGCAGCAACTTCTGTGACAGCATCGCGAACAGTTGTTTCACCACTGAGTTTAGGATGATCTAGATTAATACTCATGTTCTGCAAAGATTGGGAAAATGTATAGTTTCTCACACATGAAAAATATAAGAACAAGAGGAGATAACATATGATAAGCTCAAATTTATTGCAGACATCCAAGTTTATACAGATCAGTGTACATTATTATCCGCCTATGTAAAATAGACACAGGTACTGCATGACACTACAAGTCCTAATCGTTCCAAGAGTAATGAAACAGAATCAAAACAAGAAATCCAACAAAAAAAACAGAAATAATTCTATTCTATTTCACATTAAGATCAACTCATGTAAAATCTATCAAACTTAAGTGATATGCTGATATTCCAAACATAGGTATATAACCGTTTGGACATTCTCCATGGTCTCTACTACTCCCTCTGTTTCAAAATATAAGATGTTTTAGCTTTGTGAAGTAAATGTATCTAGATATCTTTTAGTGTGTAGGTTCACTCGAATATACACACTAAAAGGTGTCTAGATACATTTGCTTCACAAACCTAAAACATCTTATATTTTAAAACGGAGGGAGTATTTACCCAGTATAACATTATGATCAAGAGTAGTTTTGTACATCTATCATTTTGTCAAACCAACTCCATAGGTAATGAAAATCCGATGCGAAGAAGGCTTAGATCATATTAGGACGCTACATAACATTACACACAAATTTTATCACATAGCCGGTTTAAATGGAACATAATTCAATATGAAACTCCACCTAGTTTAAATCCAATGATTTACAGTTCGTACATGACGAGTCCAAACCTATATCACTTGTGGATAGAGTGATATAAACATCTCATGTATCAGAACTGCTCAGCAGGGGAGATAGAAACAATAGGTGTCCTATAAAATAACCAATGGGAAAGTACACACCTCCAAATATGCAGGAGCGAAAGGAAAAACTACTTTTCCAGGATCCTGAACTGACAAAACCATCTTCGCCAGGGATGATGCCTGCATGGCAAATGAAATTTATAAAAAAATTATCAGCATCGTACCTGTGTGAGAAAACAGATAATCAATCAATGCATTTAATTAGGTATACTCTGGTTGCTTTGCCCAATACAATATCCAAAGTTATTAACAACCTAGAAGATAAAACGGCATGAACATAGCACTTCAGATTACAACTACAACAGAGTTTGAAGTTGGAATTTGTCAAACAAAAATGAAAACTGATTGATAAATGGTTAGACAGCTCATATTTATGATTAACATACAACAGTCATAAGCCACAACCGACAGAATGTACACATATGCTTAAATACACAACAAGTCACGCTTAGCATATGCAAGCAAAATGAGACAGGAAGGGCAAAGAGATGGGTGTCTTCAAGACGAAATCAGTAAGCAAGATTTGAAAATTCAGGGGATAACAGTCACTATATCGAATCTGATGGGTTAACACAACTAAAAATGAGGCATGGAGAATTATATTTGCAACTAGAACGTCAAAAAAGGATAGAAACAACATGCTGCACTAGTAGGACAACAATTACAAGAAATAGCAACATCTATATTAGCATTGACCATCTTTCCCAAATAAAATGATATACTTCTCAAAAACGTGAAGAAATGATATTTACTTATGCCAAACAGCAACAAGGCTTTTCTCTAATTAACAAGTACTTATGTTGAGGATATGACTCTAAGGGAGCCCTTCCTCTAGCACACTGAAACGGTACAACATAACTGTAAGACATAATATAAACAGTGTTGCTGAGAATGAGACGAACCAAGTACTGGAAAACGTCATTTCTCGCCACAAAGTCGGTCTCGCAGTTGAGCTCAACCACGGCAGCCCTCCTCTCATCCTGCGCCATAGCCAGCAAACCCTCGGCAGCAGTCCGCGACGACTTCTTCGCGGCAAGAACCACCCCTCTCTTTCGTAGATCTTTCTGCGCCTCCTCTGACACAGTTCACCAAACCGGGATAAGAGCAGAGGACATAACCAAATTCCCCAACCGAAGCGGACGAGAAAGAGGAGCTAACCGATGTCCCAGTTGCAGGTGACCAGCGAGGCCTTGACGTCTTTGATCGGAGCGCTGGTCCTCTCGCGGAGCTGCCTGATGAGGCTCATCTGCTCCGAGGCGGGCACCTCCGAGCTGAACCTCCTGTGAAGCGCGCCGTTTTGCGGGGAATGGTTGCGAGTTTGGAATGTTGCCGACGAAGCGTACCCTTGAGCGGCATGCTGCTGGGCACGAGACATGAGGGTTGATAGGGGCCTTCTGGCGACCTGGCCCCAAGCCATTCTGAGATTGCTCTGCGGCAACAGAGGACAGACGCAGGTTATTCAGACAACTAGAGCGCGAACAAAAATCACAGCAGTAAAATTCAGTTTTGGATAAAAGAGATTCATCTAGGTGTGTTTCAAACTTTCAATGGCCGCCGCCGCCCAACGCCATCGGGCCGTGACCCACCGCCGCGCACCCGTGAGGCCGTGACCCGCCGCCGCTGCGCGACGCGAGAGGAGCGCAGGCAGAGAGAGAGGGAGGGAGAGAGAGAAGGACCTACCTGGGTCCGGTTGCCGCCGCCGTGCCTCGATCTGCCGCCGCCGGAGGAAAGAAACCTGGGAGGAAATGAGAAGGTTTCTCAGGAGGTTTCGGGTCTGTTTGGTTCGCGTCCTGGGCTTGACGCGCCTCTATCAATGTTACACATGACTACCATTTTTTAGACTAGATTGTGACACAAGCACTGATTCTACAATTTACTCACGATTTCTGACTGATCGGACCCACCTGTCAGATCTACGTGGCAAGTTAAACCCTAGGAATAGTTCACCATTTTGTAAAAAAACCCTTAAATCTTATTTTTCTCTTACATAAAGTCCTTCTCTATGCCCCACATAATAAAAATAATAAAAATCACCGCCGCCGTCCCGCCTAATGCGCACCTACCACCGCCGCAAGCACCGTCGCCATCTCGCCTGATGCACACCAGCCACCGCCGCAAGCACCACCTCCCTTCCTCCAGCCTGCACCGCCTCCATTCGTCGCACCGGCTAGCTCTGCCTCCCCTGCCCCTGGCCAGCTCCGGGTTCCCAAGCACCGCCGCCCAGCTGGCCGGAGCAGGGCACCTCGGGCCGCCGGACCCGCTGCTGCAATGCTGGACCTGGACGCTGCTGCACCAACGGCCCGCCATGGACCCGCCTCGGTGCACGGGGTGCTCCATCGGCGAACACAGCTCACCGACCACCGCCATGGACCTGCATCGGTGCTCGCCGGGGACGCGGCGGCGCCAGCCAGGGAGGCCAGATCCCCGCGCCTCGCGGACGAGCGGGTCGTCGATGGCTTCTGGGAAGGGGGAGCGCGGCGTGGACCTAGGACCTAGACCCCTACCGTGCGACGGCGGCGGCCATGTCGATGGAGACACGGGCGTCGACGAGGGGACGGGCCGGCGCGTGACCTTCGAGAAATAGAGCAGGCGAGGGAGGTCGCCGGCCGTCCCGAGGGCGCCTCCTCCGGAAGCAGAGCTTGAGGTTTCGATGGTCGCCGCAGCCGGAGCCTCCCGGTCGCCGCTGGTGAGGAAGACGACTGCCGTTGACATGGCAGGAGCGTTGGGAGAGGTGATTTTGTTTTTCTTTGTTTATTTTTTCTGTGGGAAGTTTAGGAGGATCTGTGTGTGATTTGAAATTAAGATTTTGGACTTTTTTGTAAAATGAAACCGGTAATTAAGTTTTCTTTTGCCACGTCGATCTGACATGTGGGTCCGAACTGTCAGAAAATTGTTTAAATGTAGAATCAGTGCTCTGTGTCACAATCCAGCCCCAAAAGTGGTAGTCATGTGTCCCGCGTAACGCGTTTGGTAGCTTCGTGACACCGTTGCCCCAATTGTGGTAGTTATTTGTCATTTTCTCCCAGAAATTGGCTCGGTCGGCTTGCGAGCCAGCCTCCACCAACTCGTTTGTTCTTTGGGTTGTGAGGCAACTTTGTTATGAAAAAGTAAGGACCGATTGATCACTTGAGTGAAATTGTGGTTACTGAAAGAGATAATGAAACTGCAAGTTTATATTCTTAGATGTTTAACTGTCAAGTTGGTATACTTCCTATGAATTATTTTGGGGTGCATGTGACTTTTTCAAACTTAAATAATATTTATTAGGAGTTCCCGAATGCTAAGTAATTATAAGATTTCATGACTGGATTTGTGATTGCTTATCTAGAGCTAGGTTAACTCTTTTGGAAGCTTGCCTTTCTGAAATCCCTTATTATTACATGGCTATGTTCCTTTCGAATACAACTTTTATTGAAAAATTAGATAAACACACAAGAAAAATCCCTTGGGCGGGTAAGAAAAAGGAAAAACTTATTGTATGGTGAAGTGGAAAAGTATCTGTAGATCTAAAAATAAAGGAGGTTTGGGAGTTAAATATTAAAAAATAGCTTGCTTTGCAATTGGTGGTGGAAGTTAGAAACTCGTGATTCTTTATGGCAAAGAGTTGTTAAGAAAAAAATTAAGAAATAAATTAGTCGCTTCTGTGAAAGTTAGAGCTAATGATTCTCCTTGCTAAAGCTTTATTGAAAGTGAAAGAAACCTATTTGGAATAAGGCAGTTAATTCTTAATACAGGAAACTTGGTTAGGCTCTGGTTGGTGATGTCTACGCACGCGTCTGTTCTTGTAGACAGTGTTGGGCCTCCAAGTGCAGAAGTTTGTAGAACAGCAGCAAGTTTCCCTTAAGTGGATCACCCAAGGTTTATCGAACTCGAGGAGGAAGAGGTCAAAGCTATCCCTCTCAAACAACCCTGCAATTACGATACAGAAAGTCTCTTGTGTCCCCAACACACCCAATACACTTGTCGGATGTATAGGTGCACTAGTTCGGCGAAAAGATAGTGAAATACAAGTGGTATAGATGATTATAAGTAGTAAATATAGTCTGAAATAAAAATGGCAGCAAGCAAACATGTAACAAAACAGGAAGTAAACGGTGTGCAAAGCTTGGAAACAAGGCCTAGGGATCATACTTTCACTAGTGGACACACTCCCAACAAATATAACATATATGAACAAATAAATAACTTTTCTTCACTATGGTACTCTGAATCACTCTCCTATTGAATAACACTAATCATTGCGTAGGGCTACGAAGCACTCCTCAAAGTTCATCAAGTACTTGACAAACACCACTCATAGAGATATCCACATCAAATCACAACTCAAGATAAATATTATTGCAACTTAGACCAAGTACTAACACGGTACACACACTGTCAACATTACACCATGAAAGGAGGAATAGATCACTTCAATACTATCATAGTGATAATTATTCTCATAATCCATAAGAGATCACAATCGTAGCCTAGACCAAGTATCACCATGATGCACGCACTGTCACCGTTACACCATGGCAGGAGGAATAGATTACTTTAATAACACACTAGAGTACACATAATGAAGAAGACTAACATCTACTTATTCAACATGATACAAAGCTCACGATCACATAAAGATCACATCATGGGAGAGAGAGGTGAACCACATAGCTACCGGTAGAGTCCTCAGCCCCGGGGGAGAACTACTCCCTCCTCATCATAGGAGACAGCAAGGTTGATGGAGATGGCGGTGATGTCGATGGAGACGGCGGAGACGGTGATGGAGACCGATGGAGATGACTCCGGGGGCACTTCCCCGTCCCGGCAGGGTGCCGGAACAGAGACTTCTGTCCCCCGAAATTCATCGACGGCGGCGCCGGAGCTGCGGAACTCTTTCTGGAAAATTACCGACACCCTTAGGGTTTTCCGTCCCGAGGCTTTATATAGGCGAAGGGGCGTCGTCAGGAGTGGCCCCAGGCCTCCTCACACCTAGGCGGCGCGGCCAGGGCCTGGGCCGCGCCGGCCTAGTGTGAGGGCGGCCTGTGGCCCCTCTCCTACTCCTCTTTGGATCTCTGGAAGCTTCCGGGAAAAATAAGACTTCAGGAACTTGTTTCGTTCAATTCCGAGAATATTTCCTGTGTAGCTTTTCTGAAACACAAAAACAGCAGAAAACAGGGAACTGACACTGTGGTGACTTGTTAATAGGTTAGTTCCGGAAAATGCATAAAAGTGCCACGAAGTGAAATGAAACACAAGGCAAATGGTGTAAAAACAAGCATGGAGCATCAAAAATTATAGATACGTTGAAGACGTATCAGCATCCCCAAGCTTAACTCCTGCTCGTCCTCGAGTAGGTAAGTGATAACAAAAGAAATAATTTTTGAGGTGACATGCACCATCACAATTTTGATCATCTAAGTAAGCATTGAGTGCTGGGATCAAAAGAACTTAAAACATGGGCATGAAAGACATAATCTTGATAATAGAAACTTTGCAACCATGTTATAATATGAAAAAGAACATAAACAAAAGATCATGAAAATGAAACAATGAAAGTCAAACGTGTGTTCAAATCATAAGGAAAAACATACAAATAGTTTTCAGCTTGTCCTTAATAGAGAGCAAAACATAAATGCATAGGACACCTTCAAGTTTAAGAGGGCGACTAGATACAAATAATTTAAGAACAAGTGAAACCAACAATATGAATCAATCAATGAAAACTTTGGGACAATACACATTATACTCAGAATGACAACTATGCTCTCTTAGACGGTGCATAAAGATAGAAGGTGGTGACTCAACATAAAAGTAAAAGAAAGGCCATTCGTAGAGGGAAGCATTGATTAAACATGTGCTAGAGCTTTTCACTTGTAAAACAGAGATAAAACTTGGGTTTTGAGAGGTGGTTGCTTTTGTCAACGACTAGCAATGGGGTTCTTACTATCTTCCATACAAAAATGAAGCAAGTTTTTGAGAGAGAGATTGGCACTTTCGTGCTCTTTTATAAAGCTTGGCACTCCTCTCCACCTTTTTTTCCTTTCTCAAACCATGGCTAACCGATTCCATCGGGTGCCCACCAACATTCACATTCCATGGAGGAGTGCCTTTTTTCTTTCTTTTTTCTTTTTTTTCTTTTTGGAATAAGCAATATGGAAGATAGCAAATCCGACCACTACGTCCCCATGAGCTGAAAATAGTGTCACAAAACGAGAAGTATTTTGAAGGTTTTTTGAAAGGTAGCACATGAAAATTTACTTGGAATGGCTTGCAAATACCATGCATAGGAATTTATAGTGGACACAATGGCAAACTTGGTTTTTGGGAGTTGGATGTACGAGTAGAGCTCATACTCAGTACAAAATGAGGGCTAGCAAAAGACTGGGAGCGACCAACTAAGAGAGCAATAACGGCCATAATCATGCAAAGCGACAAAGCAACATTAAAAGAAGCATAAGATGGCATCAAAAGTCAAAAACTAAATGATCATAGAGGCTATTGGCGACTTTGTGAGAGTCAACATGGTGTAAGCATGCGCCAAGTCAACCCAAATAAAGCATCAAGGAGAAAACCAGAATAATGCTTTCAGATAATTAAAACAACGCGTGATTTTTTTCAAAGGCTCATTAAGCAATCTCAGTTATTTGAGACAAGTCATGCTACAGCAAAACCACTAAGCGTACTATCAAAAAGACATCAAGCACGACATGCAAAAGCCTAGGCCGCAGTCTACACAAGCCCCTTCTTGTACCACTTTTTTGTATAAAGCTTTTTCTCTTTTCCAACACCATTCGAACTTTTTATAAACACCTCTTTTGATGAAAACCAATAAAGATCAGAGGCAAAAATACACCTTGATGAAAAGATATAACAAGATCTGAACACAAATCAAGGCAAAAAATACAAGCTAAACCCAGTAGCAGAAAAGGAGAACACTCGTTGAAACGATAAGAGTGAAAAACGGAGTGTTCTTGGCAAATGAAAAATGGAGCATATCTCTCTCCAAACACATGATGTGATCTAAACATTTATTGCAGCAAATAAAGCAAAGGAAAACTAAAAACAAAAGCAACTGACGCTCGAAAAAAAACGCATAGTGCATGAAGCAAATGAAAACGAGTACATCTCCTCCAAAGGAAATTTGTTGGGGTCCAACCATTTATTGCAGCAAACAAACAAACTAAACAACCTAAGAAAACTAAAACAACTGACGCTCCAAGAAAAACACATAGTGCATGAAGCAATAAAAATATAGTGTTTTGAAAGGTGACCTGATTTTTGCCGATGAAGAAGGGGTGCCTCGGGGGCATCCCCAAGCTTTGACGCTTGTACTTCTTGGATATTTCTTGGGGTGATGCATGGGCATCCCCAAGCGTGAGCTTTTGTCCATTCTTCAACTCATCTCATCATTCTCCAATCCCTACACTTGAAAACTTCCTTCATACAAAACTAAACACAATTCTATTAGCAACATTAGTGTAAGCATAAAATATATTCAACCTCTTTTAGCTTCAGGTTTCAACCCAAAACCACCACATATAAAGTATATACTACTGTAGCAACTTCCACAAGAGTTCCATGATAAAAAAGAACTCAAAAGAAAGCGATAAAGTGGCAAAAACAAATATTGGCAGAAATCTATCAAAACTGAACAGCTGACAAAGGACGAATTTTTGAGGGATTTTCTGTTGCTCAAATCAAAAAGTGTTCAACTAAGAAAAGTTTGGATATAACCTGGGGCATATGCACAAGAAATCGCAGGTCCAAAAGATAAACAGAGAATTTTCACGAATTTGTACGGTGCAGTACCGAAAACAGTTTCAGGACAGCAACATCCCCAAATCTTTACCTCGCTCAAATTAGAGGCTTCTCTTGGCACAAAAACGAAATAAACAAGATAAGGAGCGGTCATTACAGTAGTAATGACTTCCAAGACTCAAATAAAAGAAAAAGTACTGAAAAGAAAACTTTGGGTTATCTCCCAAGAGTGCTTTTCTTTAACGCCTTTGAGCTAGGCGTAGAAAATTGCGAATCAAGTAATATCAAGTGATGAAGCATCAAGCTCATAATTTGCTCTAAGAATAGAGTCAAAAAGCAATTTCTTTCTTTTCCTAGGGAAGTGTTCCATACCTTTCTTTAGCGGGAATTGATACTTGATAGTGCCTTCCCTCATATCAATAATAGCACCTACAGTTCGAAGAAAAGGTCTTCCCAAAATAATAGGACATGAAGCATGGCATTCAACGTCCATAACAAGAAAATCAACGGGAACAAGGTTATTGTTAACCACAATAAGAACATCATTAATCCTTCCCAAAGGTTTCTTCTTAGCAACATCCGCAATAGGTACATCAAAATAACACTTTTCAAGCGGTGGTAAATCAAGCATGTCATAAATCTTTCTAGGCATGATAGAAATACTAGCACCTAGATCACATAAAGCATGGCAATCATAACCATTAACATGCATATCAATGATGGGTTCCCAACCATCTTCTAACTTCTTGGGAACAGAGGCTTTTTGCTTCAACTTTTCATCCCTAATCTTTATGAGAGCATTGGTAATATGCTTAGTAAAAGCAATATTTAAAGAACTAGCATTGGGAGTCAAAGCAAGCTTTTGCAAGAACAAAATTACTTCAGATATATTGCAGCCATCAACATCAAAATCATTAAAAGAAATAGAGCTATCATCTCCCACACTCCGAAAAATTTTAGCACTCTTTTGAGAAAAAGTTTTGGCAGTTTTAGGCTTTTTAACACAAGGAGTGGGAGTTTTCTCTATGCCTATCAAAGTAAGAGGGTTGCTATCAGTAGGAGCAACATCATTAGAGGTAGTAATGGTACATACCTTCATCTCTATAGCCATCTCATCTTCTCTTTCCCACCTGGCATGCAATTCCGCTAACAATCTAATATTTTCATCAATTCCAACTTGGGTAGCATTAGCGGCAGCAACAACATTGCTCACTTTCACATCATTAGGAAACACGTTTAGTTTCAGAAGTTCAACATCATGAGCAAGGCTATCAACTTTAGAAGCAAGAATATCAATTTTGCCTAACTTTTCCTCAACAGACTTGTTAAAAGCAGTTTGCTTACCGATGAAGTCCTTGAGCATTACCTCAAGCTCGGAGGGCGCGGCCCTAGTGTTGTTGTAGGAGTTACCATAAGAATTACCATAACCATTACCATTGGTAGAAGGATACAGCCTATAATTGTTACTAGCAAAATTGTTCCTATAAGCATTGTTGTTAAAATTGTTGTTTCTAATGAAATTCACATCAACTTGCTCTTCCTGAGCAACCAGAGAGGCCAAAGGAACATTATTAGGATCAACATGAGTCCTATCATTAGCAAGCATAGCCATAATGGTATCAATCTTATCATTCAAGGAAGTGGTTTCCTCAACAGAATTTACCTTCTTACCTTGCGGAGCTCTCTCGGTGTGCCATTCAGAATAATTTACCATCATGTTGTCGAGTAGCTTTGATGCGGCGCCCAAAGTAAGGGACATAAAAGTGCCTCCAGCAGCTGAATCAAGTAGGTTCCTTGAAGAAAAATTCAGTCCTGCATAAAAAGTTTGGATAATCATCCAAGTAGTCAGTCCATGAGTGGGGCAATTCTTTACCATAGATTTCATTCTTTCCCAAGCTTGAGCAACATGTTCATTATCAAACTGAGTAAACTTCATAATATTGCTACGCAATGATATAATCTTAGCAGGAGGATAATATCTACCAATAAAAGCATCCTTACACTTAGCCCATGAATCAATACTATTCTTAGTCAAAGACAGCAACCAATCTTTAGCTTTTCCTCTCAAAGAAAAAGGAAACAACTTGAGCTTAATAATATCACTATCAACATCCTTATATTTCTGCATCTCACATAGCTCAACAAAGTTGTTGAGATGAGCTGCAGCATCTTCAGTACTAGCACCAGAAAATTGCTCTTTCATAACAAGGTTCAATAAAGCAGGCTTAATCTCATAAAAGGTGGTAGCAGGAACAGGTGGTGCAATAGGAGTGCAGATAAAATCACTATTGTTTGTGCTAGCAAAGTCACACAACTTGGTGTTTTCAGGAGTACCCATTTCAGCAAAACGAAAGTAAACAAGTAAAAACAGCTACCAAGGATTCTAATTTTTTTGGGTTTTTGATAAAAAGCAATGCAGTTAAAATAAATAAAGTAACGCAAAACAAATAACAAAGTAAAGAATGTGTGTGCGAAGAACTCCCCTCGCAGAAGTCTTCTCTTCCTCCCCGGCAACGGCGCCAGAAAAATAGCTGATGCTCCAAGTGAATGTCGCTACAGACTGTCCTTGTGCGTGGTGAATAACCAGCCCGTTGGGAACCCCAAGAGGAAGGTATGATGAGTGCAGCAGCAAGTTTTCCCTCAGTTAAGAAACCAAGGTTTATTGAACAGGAGAGGAGAGACAATGACGACTGAAGGTGTTGTGGAACCTGCACACACACAAACAAATACTTTGTTCCCAACTTGCGATGAGGTTGTCAATCTCACCGGTTTGCTTGAAACAAAGGTTATGAGTGTATCGAGTGGAAAACAGTAGAGTATGCGAGTAAAGTAAACAGTGCGGGAAAAGTAAACAGGTGATTGCAATATGATTAAAATAGGACCGGGGTCCACAGTTCACTAGTGGTGTCTCTCCATAGATAAAATAACATGCTGGGTAAACAAATTACAGTTGGGCAATTGATAGAATAAAGATAACGTGATATGTCAAGAAGATCACTATGAGATTTACTCTGGGCATTACAACAAAATACATAGACCGCCATCCAACTGCATCTATGACTAATAATCCACTCCCGGGGATATCATCCGAACACCCTAGAAGTATTAAGTTGCGAACAACAGATAATTGCATTAAGCAAAGTGTGTAATGTAAACAAAGCATATGCCCTTGAGCATATGAATGTTGTTTTCTCCCTAGTAGCAACAGCACATCTACCACCTTAGAGGTTTCTGTCACTCCCCCAGGTGAAATAGAGACATGAACCCACTATCGAGCATAAATACCCCCTCTTGGAGTCACTAGCAACTACTCGGCCAAGATAGCTACTAACAACGGAGAGCATGCAAGATCATAAACAACATAGAGATAACAAAAGATATAATTCAGTACAGCAACTTAATCATAAACACCAATATTCATCGGATCCCAACAAACCAACATCATAGAATTACATAACGGTGATCTCAATCATGTAGGTCAGCTCATGAGATCTAAACATGAAGCACATGGTGGAGAAGACAACCATCTAGCTACTGCTATGGACCCATAGTCCAAGGTAGACTACTCACTCATCGCTCCGGAGGCAAGCATGGCGATGAAGAAGACCTCCGGTGGTGATTCCCCTCTCCGGCAGGGTGCCGGGAAGAGCTTCTGGACCCTCCCGATCTTCGGGTCGACGGCGGCGGCGGATCGCGATGTGTTCTGGAAATCTGATCGGGTACTTAGGTTTTTCTCGTCGGGGGGTCTTTATAGGCGAAGGGGCGATGTCAGAGGTGGAGCCAGGCTCCCTCACACAGGGGTGGCGCGGCCAGGGGCCAGGTCGCGCCGCCCCCTTGTGTGGGGCCCTGGTGGCCCCTCTCCGTCTCTCCTTCGGATGTCTGGAAGCTTCCAGGAAAAATAAAACTTCAGGAACTTGTTTCGTCCAATTCCGAGAATATTTCCTGTGTATCACTTCTAAAACACAAAAACAGCAGAAAACAGGAAACTGGCACTGTGGCACTTCGTTAATAGGTTAGTTCTGGAAAATGCATAAAAGTGCCACTAAGTGTAACGAAACAATAGGCAAATGGTGTAAAAACAAGCATGGAGCATCAAAAATTATAGATACGTTTGAGACGTATCAAGCATCCCCAAGCTTAACTCCTGCTCGTCCTCGAGTAGGTAAGTGATAACAAAAAATAATTTTTGAGGTGACATGCACCTACACAATCTTGATCATATATGTAAGCATTGGTGAGCTGGGATCAATAGAACTTAAAACATGGGCATGAAAGATACAATCATGACAATAAGAACTTAGCAACCATGTTGTAAACATGCAAATGAACACAAACAAAAGATCATGATAATGAAACAATGAAAGTCAAACGTGTGTTCAAATCATAAGGAAAAACATACAAAAGGTTTTCAGCTTGTCCTTCAAAGAGAGCAAAACATAAATGCATAGGACACCTTCAAGTTTAAGAGGGCGACTAGATACAAGTAATTTAAGAACAAGTGAAACCAATCATCATGAATCAATCAATGAACTTTGGGACAATGCATATCACACTAAGAATGACAACTATGCTCTCTGAATGGTGCATAAAGAAAGAAGGTGGTGACTCAACATAAAAGTAAAAGAAAGGCCCTTCGCAGAGGGAAGCAGTGATTGCAAGTTTTATAACCTTCAAAAATTATGGTACTTACCGGCTTTGAGCTCTAATTGCCCCCATCATAAGCATCTTGAATGGTTAAAGTTAATGCGAGAACAATTATGATGCATATACTTGACAAATCATAAGTTGAAAACCTCGTGCCCCGTGAATTAGAGTACCCAAACCTCATGCTACTTTACTTAGAGTCCCAAGCAAGGCTCTTGTCATTGTAAATATATGCATATCATTGAGAACCGCCAATGGGGTACTTCCGTGCCCGATGACATGGAACAAGCCCACACCAAAATGACAGGACAAGCAGACAATGAACACCTCGACATCTCTTTTATTTGCTATATTGTTTAGCTTTTTATTGTGAGATGCGTCGTTGAATGTTCACCATGGGTATGCTGCAAATTTCCACCATGAATTATGCATGGCTTAGATTGGCGGCCCGGCGTTTCCCTAACACATATAAAAACTCCATGATCCTCACAAGATTCCCAATTCATTTCACACCGCGGGCATCCATAAACAAAAGATCACGATATCAACTCAAATAAGAAGTGCAATGTTGAAAGCTTGCCCCATGACAACATGGATGGGCTAGAATCCAACTTACAACTTGCAAGCATAACAACTCAACATAAAAGACCACAATGTCAAATTTTTAAGAACATGAAAAAGTAAAGTGTGCCTTCCGGTTCGTGAGAGCTTTACTGACCGAATTTTGCATAACACTGGTAAGAGTTTAATTTGAAGAGAATATAAAAGCAAGTCAAATTTACTTGGAATAGCAAATTGCTAGTAGGTATGTATGGTGGACACTTTGAAAAACTTTGGCTTTTAGGAGTTGGATGCACGAGTAGAGCTCATACTCAGTACAAGGCGAGGGCTAGCAAAAGACTGGGAGCGACCAACTAAGAGAGCAATAATGGCCATAATCATGCAAAGCGACAAAGCGACATTAAAAGAAGCATAAGATGGCATCAAAAGTCAAAAACTAAATGATCATGAAGGCTATTGGCGACTTTGTAAGAGTCTAACATGTGTGAGCATGCGCCAAGTCAACCCAAATAAAGCATCAAAGAGAAAACCAAAATAATGCTTCCATACAATAAAAACAATGCATGATTTTTTCAAAGGCTCATTAAGCAATCTCAGTTATTTGAGACAAGTCATGCTACAGCAAAACCACTAAGCATACTATCAAAAAGACATCAAGCATGACATGAAAAAGCCTAAGCCGCAGTCTACACAAGCTCCTTCTTGTACCACTATTTTGCACAAAGCTTTTTCTCTTTTCCAACACCATTTGAAATTTTTATAAACACCTCTTTTGATGAAAACCAATAAAGAGCAGAGGCAAAAATACACCTTGATGAAAAGATATGACAAGATCTGAACGCAAATCAAGGCGAAAACGAAAACCAAAAGCAGTAGCAGAAAAAGTAGAACGCATCGATGAACGATAAGAGTGAAAACTAGAGCGTTCTTTGCAAATGAAAACGAGTACATCTCCTCCAAAGGAAATTTGTTGGGGTCCAACCATTTATTGCAGCAAACAAACAAACTAAACAACCTAAGAAAACTAAAACAACTGACGCTCCAAGAAAAACACATAGTGCATGAAGCAATAAAAATATAGTGTTTTGAAAGGTGACCTGATTTTTGCCGATGAAGAAGGGGTGCCTCGGGGGCATCCCCAAGCTTTGACGCTTGTACTTCTTGGATATTTCTTGGGGTGATGCATGGGCATCCCCAAGCTTGAGCTTTTGTCCATTCTTCAACTCATCTCATCATTCTCCAATCCCTACACTTGAAAACTTCCTTCATACAAAACTAAACACAATTCTATTAGCAACATTAGTGTAAGCATAAAATATATTCAACCTCTTTTAGCTTCAGGTTTCAACCCAAAACCACCACATATAAAGTATATACTACTGTAGCAACTTCCACAAGAGTTCCATGATAAAAAAGAACTCAAAAGAAAGCGATAAAGTGGCAAAAACAAATATTGGCAGAAATCTATCAAAACTGAACAGCTGACAAAGGACGAATTTTTGAGGGATTTTCTGTTGCTCAAATCAAAAAGTGTTCAACTAAGAAAAGTTTGGATATAACCTGGGGCATATGCACAAGAAATCGCAGGTCCAAAAGATAAACAGAGAATTTTCACGAATTTGTACGGTGCAGTACCGAAAACAGTTTCAGGACAGCAACATCCCCAAATCTTTACCTCGCTCAAATTAGAGGCTTCTCTTGGCACAAAAACGAAATAAACAAGATAAGGAGCGGTCATTACAGTAGTAATGACTTCCAAGACTCAAATAAAAGAAAAAGTACTGAAAAGAAAACATTGGGTTATCTCCCAAGAGTGCTTTTCTTTAACGCCTTTGAGCTAGGCGCAGAAAATTGCGAATCAAGTAATATCAAGTGATGAAGCATCAAGCTCATAATTTGCTCTAAGAATAGAGTCAAAAAGCAATTTCTTTCTTTTCCTAGGGAAGTGTTCCATACCTTTCTTTAGCGGGAATTGATACTTGATAGTGTCTTCCCTCATATCAATAATAGCACCTACAGTTCGAAGAAAAGGTCTTCCCAAAATAATAGGACATGAAGCATGGCATTCAACGTCCATAACAAGAAAATCAACGGGAACAAGGTTATTGTTAACCACAATAAGAACATCATTAATCCTTCCCAAAGGTTTCTTCTTAGCAACATCCGCAATAGGTACATCAAAATAACACTTTTCAAGCGGTGGTAAATCAAGCATGTAATAAATCTTTCTAGGTGACGAGGTTTATCCCCGGCAATGCCCATGTCGAAGGGCTTTCGATCTATGAAGCGAATTGAGGACCTGGCGAACTCGACGGCGATCAGACGAAAGCAGGAGGACACGAGGATTTACCCAGGTTCAGCCCCCTCGAAAGGTAAAAGGCCTACGTCCTGCTTGTCTGACTTTTGTATTGAGGTGGTGATGATGATGGTGGTGTTACAATGGCGGCGTAGATTGGATCTAGCCGAAAATAGAGAACTCGAAGGTGTCGAGCGCTCCGGCGTGAGGTGGGTGGAAGTGAATCTAGGGTTTCGAAACCTCCCTCCCAGCCTTTTATAAGTTAAGGCTAGGTCTCAGGAGTGTTTCTCAAGCCAAGTACAGATCGGATCAACCGAGACCTAATCTATCTTGGACTCTTCGAGATTTTGCTTGTACACCAAGTAATACTCCTGGGCCGCACCGAGACACTGCCTTGATGGGCCTCGAAAGCCTTTCCTGAGACACCCCATCTGGACCGAAAACCAGGTAGGCGAATGTCGGGGGCCCGTCTGTCATTCCTTCGTCAGTAGCCCCCGAGTGCCTGGGATAGCCGGAGACTATGGCAGGGACTCCCTCCGAAAGTCTTTCTAGTCGCGCCCGACATGAGCACTTAGCCTGTAAAACTGTAAATACATAGAAATCATTCAGGTAGTACGCTTATTTGGTGCACAATTTTCGAATCACTCTCATTTAGAGCCTCGAAAGTGCTAAGTTGGGTTTGCAGAGGGATGCGCATAACCGGCCTGAGACTCACGCCGGGTCTCAGTTAATTGCATTGCTGCAAAGACATGCGGTTAGCTTACTCAAATTCGAGTCCCCCGACTCGAACCCGCGTGGGCTGGTGCTACCCCGACCCGAGCCGCGTCGGACTTACCAGGTCGGAGCCCAGTTCATTGTGAGGCACCCGATGCGTCCATCGGTGCAAACTTCATACCGTAGGTATGGAAAATTTCCGGCAGAGCGCGTTTGATACGAATACCGGGCCATCCGGTATTGCAAACCGTGAACTTACCTTCGTATTTGACATACGGCATCCGAACTGGTATAATGCCACCAAAATTCGGGCATGTTGATTGAGGAGCGTTGATAGCTCGGGAGACAAGTTAAAACAAGATGATTCAAAGGTCCGAAGTTCGAACCCGGATTTCTGAAAGTATTATTGAGTCGAAAGAAACAGCTCGAAAGATCGGAGACTTGCCTCAGACATCTCGAAGGCGCTGCTAGCCCGAAAAAGATAACCCGAGGAACCGAAGTCCTGCTTCGAATGCCTCGAAGGCGCTGCTGGCCCGAAAAAGATAACCCGAGGAACCGAAGTCCTGCTTCGAATGTCTCGAAGGCGCTGCTGGCCCGAAAAAGATAACTCGAGGGACCGAAATCCTGCTTCGAATATCTCGAAGGCGCTGCTGGCCGAAAGAGATAACTTCGAGGGACCGAAGTCCTGCCTCGAAAACATCGAAGGCACTGCTGGCCCGAAAGAATTGACTTGAAGAGTAAAAGGACAGAATCGTCGAGAAAAACTCGGTACAGATTCGAATGACGCAAAAGAAATGGTGCACAAAAAGCCTCGAAAGAAAACCCAATCGAAATGCCATTCAAGTGCAAGAGGCACATACCTTCGAAATTCGAAAGAACCTTTGCCAGTCTATGCCCTTTAAGTCGAAAAGAAAACAATCTACCCAGGGAAACGCGTCATTGCTGACGACACGCTGCATCGAGTCGTCACCTCATCTTCTGCAGGACAGGCCTGACCCTGCTAGGACGAGACGTATGGTGGGCCCTCAGGCCGCGCGTCGCGGCCGTTGACAGAGTTTGACCGCACGTCCCGCGCGTGGGTGAGAAATAACTGGCGTGGTTTCCTTGATTACCGTGCGTAGTGGACGCCGCGGTGCTCGCGTGCTGACACGTGGACGGTTGGATCAACCCGGCCGTTTCCACTTCATCGTGGACGGCCGAGATTTGACGTAGATCTCTAGAGCCAGAATAAATGACGGTGGCAGGGCAACAGTTTGTCTCACACCGCCGCCATCGTCTCCTTCCTCGCGCAGTGCTCCTGTAGCTCTTCCTTTCCATCTCCATTTCCACGACCTTGGCTGCGCACTGACCATGGGCAAGAGGAGCTCCACGGCCGCCGGCGCCACTGCCGCCGCCAAGAAGGCCAAGACGGCCGACGCCGAAGGCTCCGGCGTTGGCCGCTGGGTCCAATCCAAAGTTGGGAACAAAGAGCTGACCCAGGCCGAGAAGATGGGCCTGTTGAAGAACGCGCCGACGGAATCGCTCGCCGCCGGCCCGGAGATCGTTCCCCGGCCGCCCCTTGGATTCCGGGTAATTTTCATCGCCTTTTTGCTGCGGGGTTTGTCTTTTCCTCCGCATCCTTTTCTCCGTGGCCTTCTCTTTGCTTACGGGATTCAGCTCCACGACCTGAATCCCAACTCCATTCTTCACATTGCGTGTTTTATCACACTCTGTGAGTGCTTCCTGGGGATCGAACCCCACTGGCGTTGTGGCGCCGAATCTTTGCTATTCGGCACCCTCTGCCATATCAAACCGGCGGCTTTGGCGTTCAAGTGCGCCCAGACGTCGATTATTTCAATCTTCAAGCGCCCGAAAATAATCCCGGGTGGAGGACGAAGTGGTATTATGCCAAGGATAAGTCCTCCGACGGTGAAAACTTCGGGCTTGAGGAGTTTCATCCTACAGTCGTCCTTCGACCACGCGTGTCCTGGAGACACGATCTCTCGGACGAGGAGCTGAAGATTACAGAACCGTTGATGGAGAAGATCCAGCAGCTCCGAGCTACCCCGAAGAAGGAGCTTTCGGGGATCCAGCTCATCCGAACCTTCATCGAGCGTCGAATCCAGCCGCTCGCCGCTCGAGCCCACTGCATGTGGGACTACAGCGATCGCCGGGATTCGACCCGCATCTCCCAAGATGAGCTGCACGAAGCCGAAATCGACGAGTGTGTACGCACCGTCACGAATATCAAGAAGAAGGATCCTGTGCCGAAGATCTTCGGCGCTGTAGCCTTTAGCAAAGCCTTTCCCCGCACCGAGGTATGATCATGCTTTTATTCGAACGCCTTCTTCATTTCTTGCTGGATCGTCCAGTGTCGAATGTAACCTTTTTCTTTGCGCAGGTAATTGACGTAGTCCGCTGCTATCCGCCCCAACCCGAGATGGGTGAATATCCGGGGCGTGACTTTGCCGAGGTGCCTGAAGGGTCGGCCTCCGCCGCTCCGTCGCCACCGAGGGCTTCGAAGAGACAACGAGTCGCGGACGTTGTCGAAGATTCGGAAGACCTCGACGACACTCACTTTTCTTCGGGGGATGACGACAACAGCGCTATCCCAGCTTCGCCTTTGAGTCGCCGCGCCCCCCCTCGATCAGACAAGAAGGTTTTCCCGAAGTTCGGGATCGACGCTTCGTAAGTGTTACTTGTTGAACTTGTACATCCTCTGGTCATACTTCAAACTAATTGTCTGATTCTCTCGTTGATGCTTGTTTCAGATCTTCCTCCAAGGAAACGTCGACCGGTCCTGGGGATCAATACCAAGTTCGACCCCACGACCACGCCCTCGAACAAACAGCAGATTCGCAGGAGAAAGCCGCCGACGTCACCGCCCCCGAAGTTGCTCTGACAAAACCTTCGACCTCTTCCAAGAAGAAGACAACGGAACAAGAATTCGTGCTTGTCTCCTCGTCTAACGGGCCCTCCGGTCCTAGCAATCATGTAAGTCCGAAGACTCTCAACTTGCGCTTCGCATACTTGACCATTAGTAGCCCCCGAGGGTGAGTCGAAGTGTTTACACTTGGGCTTGCCCTCCGAAACATGGTTCGAAAGTTAATTTTTCGCCCGACTTTCTATAGCCCGTTGTTAGGGACCTGTCGAAGGTTTGTAGAAGCTTCTTCGCCTTAGAGGAAGAGAATCGAAGGCTGACTGAAAAGCTCGACGAAACTCGACGTGAGTAATGTCACCTTCCTTGTACAGTTCGCCTTTGCGTATGACATGATGCTTTTGTTGTTGAACATCTCCTTTTATTGATTAGGGATTGGGGCCCAGGCTGCTACTGATAAGACTTCCCTGAAGTCTCAGCTGAACGACCTTGCCACCGAGAATTCGGGTTTGAAGGCTAGGGTCGCCGAGCTGAACGACGAAATCGCCCGTCTGAAGGGTGAATCGGCCGAAGCTAAGGAGCGTGCGAATAAAAGTCGTCTGGACGCCGAAGCCCGCGAAGGGGAGCTGACCCAGCGCCTTCAAACTTCACTTGATGCCTTGCGTGGTAAGTTCTTCAAGCTCTGTCCGGAGTAATGGTTGTGCCGAAAAGTCGTGTTGTGACCTGGCTGTTTGCTTGTTTGTGTAGCTGCTGCCGAATTAGACGCCGGAGCGATGAAAGGGCCTGCTGGAATCGAATCCAGTATCGGCTTTGCCGAACGCCTGAGTCGAGAGGTTGTCAACCTCTTAGCGCGGGTGCGGTCGACACTGGTTCGCGTTCGGGATACGTCTGTACCCGATTCGACCAGCGACACAATGGCGGGGATTCTTGACGCTGTAGCGGTGAAGGCGGGCGGTGAAGACCCGTTATTTGCCGCAGTACGCCGTCAGGTAACTATCGGCACCGAATCTGTCTTCTCCATGATGATGATGCATGGCGTGGAGTTCGACGCCGACAAGGTCACGAGCACATACCCGAAAGATAAGGACGGTCGTGACAAATCCGCCAAGACTTATGTCGCTCGCGCTCGTGAACTGGCTGCTCGAATGACCGGCTTTCTGGCCGATAGGAACGAGAAGCGCGCGGCAGCGAAGGCTCGGAAGCGTGGCGCGTCCGCCGCACCGTCTAGCAAGGCCGGTAGTTCGGCGTAGTGCGAGCAGCACTTCTGGTGCCTACTTGTAATTAGTTTTGCTAGTCCACATCGAGGGCTGTGACCCCGATTAGAACTCTTTCTGCTGTAAAACTTGTTCTGCTGTTATATTAATCTTCATGCCATTTCGGTTGCCGTTTCTTGCGTGTGATGCTCGACTCCTCCTGCAGGATCCTTCGCTGACCTCTGGTGCTTGGCCTGTTTCGTACGAAACGGTTGGCAGTACTTCTGGTGCCATTGAGCGAAGGGCGCCCTCCTCGAGCGAGTTGTCATTAATTCGATCGTTGCGCGATCAGCTTCAAAGTACGCAGCGCCAACTGAAGGTTGTTACTGCTAAGGTCGATGTCGCTCTTTCGAAAGCGTCGTATGCTGCAGACTGTGAGAAATTTCTTCTCGACGAGATCGAAAATCTTGGAAAATCTCTGAAGTGTAAGTCTCTGAACTTCTTTCGCTGTGTGTTGGCTTGGATGTGCAGGCTCTGATCTTCGATCCTTTTGCGCAGATGCATGCCTTGACAGCGCAGCCGAAGCCCGACGCGTGAATGCACATATTGTTGCTGCCCAGAATCATGCCAACTCCGTTGCTGATAACTTCTGGGCTGATCGATCGAAGGCGATGAAGCTGACGCTCCTTCAGGATAGGATTGCTCAAGCTGGTGCGCTGGCTGAGACGAGCCGAGGCGCTCTTGCGCTGGTGCACCAGGCGATGTTTCCCCTAAATGATCAGCCCGAAGGTTTGCCGGCGCTGCTCGATCGATTCGAGAACGGCAATGCTATACATTCCTTTGTCCGGGCGCATCTGCGCAGTGGGGCTGTGGTCGCACTTGCTTTCGTGCATGCGCACTACCCTGAAGTCGACCTAGAGCTTCTGAAGACGCCTCCGCCGTCGCCCAGCGGTCGCTACGACATGGAACGACATTATGCTGCTTGTAGAAGTACCGGCGACTGTATCGCTCGACAAATTATCGTCGAAAGCGATCGTCAGAGGGCGAGTCAAGATGCTGCGGCACCATGAACTAGCCTTGTTGTTGCGTCTATATCTTCACTCTGTACATGTATTGTATACCTGTGTTTATATTTGACTGTGTTGAGAAGGCGGAGATCCTGAGCATCGATTAGGCGGACGAAAGTTCTCTAGCATAGGTCGAGAGAACGCGTCCCCGAACGTGAGCTGATAGAGCGCGGCCCCAGAGCGTAGGCGAAGTCCCCGAACGTGGGTCGAAAGGCTGAGCCCCCGAGCGTGGGTCGAAAGGCTGAGCCCCCGAGCGTGGGTCGAAAGGTTGAGCCCCCGAGCGTGGGTCGAAAGGCTGAGCCCCCGAGCGTGGGTCGAAGCCCCCGAGCGTGGGTCGAAAGGCTGAGCCCCCGCTCGTGGGTCGAAGGGCTGAGCCCCCGAGCGTGGGTCGAAGCCCCCGAGCGTGGGTCGAAGCCCCCGAGCGTGGGTCGAAACCCCCGAGCGTGGGTCAAAAGGCTGAGCCCCCGAGCGTGGGTCGAAGCCCCCGAGCGTGGGTCGAAAGGCTGAGCCCCCGCTCGTGGGTCGAAGGGCTGAGCCCCCGAGCGTGGGTCGAAAGGCTAAGCCCCCGAGCGTGGGTCGAAAGGTTGAGCCCCCGAGCGTGGGTCGAAAGGCTGAGCCCCCGAGCATGGGTCGAAGCCCCCGAGCGTGGGTCGAAAGGCTGAGCCCCCGCTCGTGGGTCGAAGGGCTGAGCCCCCGAGCGTGGGTCGAAGCCCCCGAGCGTGGGTCGAAACCCCCGAGCGTGGGTCGAAAGGCTGAGCCCCCGCTCGTGGGTCGAAGGGCTGAGCCCCCGAGCGTGGGTCGAAAGGCTGAGCCCCCGAGCGTGGGTCGAAAGGCTGAGCCCCCGAGCGTGGGTCGAAGCCCCCGAGCGTGGGCGAGTACGCGGGTATGTTAACTCATGAGGTGAGGAACTTGAATTTTATTGCTTGGTGCCGAAGGCACAATGTTGGGTGCGGACTGCTGCCGACACTTGATTACATATTAGAGGGGGTAGAGGAGACAGCTTTGCTAGCTAAGGGTAGAAGCGGCGCAGCTGCGCAGCGTTCCACGGGTTGTCGACATCTTTCCCCGTCTTTGGGTTGCGTAGACGATATGCCCCTCCTGGGATGACCTCGTGGTCAAGGTACGGGCCTTCCCATGGTGGTTCCAGCTTCGACGTGCTTGTTTGCTTGAGTCGAAGCACAAGGTCGCCTGGTTCGAAAGAGCGTCCGCGTACCCGTCTGCTGTGGTAGTTGCGGAGGCTCTGCTGGTAGACCGCCGATCGAACGAGGGCGACGTCTCGAGCTTCGTCCAGCAGGTCCTGGGCGTCTGCTAGCGCCTTGTCCGCATCTTCCTCGACGTGGGCGGTGACGCGGGGCGCGCTGTAGCGTACGTCCGTGGGTAGCACGGCTTCTGCTCCGAAGAGCAAGAAGAAAGGTGTGTAGCCTGTCGAGGAGTTGGGCGTTGTTCGCAGGCTCCATAGCACCGACGGTAGTTCCTCGACCCAGGCGCCTGCTGCGCGCTTGAGGGGTCGAAGCAGTCTCTTCTTCAGGCCTCCGCAGACGAGTCCATTGGCCTTTTCGACCTGTCCATTGGACTTGGGGTGTGATACCGAAGCGTACTTGAGCTTGATGCCGAGGTCTTTGGCGAAGGTTTGGAATTCGCCTGAAGTGAAGTTGGTGCCGTTGTCGGTGATGATGCTGTTCGGGACGCCGTACCGGTAGACAATGGACTCGAAAAACTTGACTGCCGTGATTGCCTCCTGGTTGGTGACCGGAACAGCTTCGATCCACTTGGAGAACTTATCCACGGCGACGAGCAAGTACGTATGCCCTCCTCGAGATGATTTGGGGAGAGGCCCCACTTGGTCGAGCCCCCATTGCGCGAAGGGCCATGCGACAGGGATGGTGTGCAGTTCCGATGCCGGCGCGTGCGGCTTGGTGGCGAAGAACTGGCAAGCTTCGCAATGTTGGACTATGTTCCTGGCGTCGTAGAGGGCGGATAGCCAGTAGAATCCAGACCGAAAGGCCTTGGCCACGAGGGTTCGACTACAGGCGTGGTGTCCGCAGGTTCCTTCGTGGATTTCTCGAAGGAGAGCAATCCCATCTTCCTGTGCTATGCACCGCTGGAGCACTCCTGTGGTGCTGCGTTTGTAGAGTTCCCCGTTGATTATCGTGAAGGCCTTAGAGCGCCGCATGACTTGTCGGCGATGGATGGGGTCTTCCGGGAGTTCGCCCTTCGTCAAGTATGCCAAGTACGGCCTTGTCCATATTGCTTCGACGAGCATGACCGCGGCTGCATCCTTCGGGAGGTCTGCTGCTCCTGCCGCTGGGGCGGTATTGACCGTCCGAGCTTCCGGACGTGTTGCTAACGCCGGGTCGATTACTGGCTTGATCTTGGCGGAGCGCTCGAATATCTCTTCGAAGAAGACTCCGGGCGGTATTGGGAGGCACCTTGAGCCGACGTTGGCCAGGTTGTCTGCCTCCTCGTTACTTTCTCTGCCGATGTGCGTTACTTCGCAGCCCTCGAATTCGCCTTCGAGCTTGTCGTATATGGCGCGATATGCGATCATGTTCGCACAAGTTGCGTCGCACTCCTTCATGACTTGCTGAGCGATGAGGTTCGAGTCTCCATGAATCTTGATGCGGGTTGCCCCGCAGGCCTTCGCCATGCGCATACCGTGAAGGACATATTCTGCCTCGTTGTTGGAGGGATTCGGGAAGCGCATGCGGAGTACGTAACGCATCCTGTCTCCTTGCGGTGATACTAGGACCACTCCTGCTCCTGCCCCCGAAACCCGCTTGGACCCGTCGACAAAGATGGTCCAGCTATTCGACAGGTCTGGGAGTTCGGGCATCTGGGCTTCTGTCCATTCGGCTATGAAATCCGGTAGGGCCTGTGACTTGATCGCGGACTGGCGCTGGTACGTAATTTCCCAAGGTCCTAGCGTGACTCCCCATAGCGACACCCGCCCTGTGGCGTCTGGGTTGTTGAGGATGCTGGAGACTGGATTCGAGGCCACTACTGTGATGGGGTGGCACTCGAAATAGTGTGGCAGTTTCTTCCCCGTCATGTATATGGCGTATGCCAACTTCTGGTAATGGGGGTATCTTTGCTTGGTCGGCGATAAAACTTCGCTCAGATAGTACACGGGTCTCTGGACGCCGTGCTCCTTGCCATCTTCTGCGCGTTCGACCACAAGCACTAAACTGACAACTTGATTTGTAGCCGCAATGTATAGCAACATGGGCTCTTTTTCTCGAGGTGTGACGAGAACTGGGGAGGTCGATAGACGTCGCTTGAGATCTTCGAACGCGGCTTGCGCTTCTTCGGTCCACGTGAAGTTGTCTGTCTTCCGGAGCAGCCGATAAAAAGGGAGCGCTTTTTCGCCAAGCTTGCTGATGAAGCGGCTGAGCGCTGCGAGTCGACCTGTCAACTGCTGGACATGTCGAAGCGTCTTCGGCGGCTGCATGCTGATGATGGCTTTGATCTTTTCTGGGTTGCCTTCGATCCCTCTCTCGGAGATCAGATATCCCAGCAGTTGGCCAGTGGGTACCCCGAAAGAGCACTTCTTCGGGTTGAGTTTGATGCTGTACCTGTCGAGGTTGGCGAAGGTTTCTCGAAGATCGTCGAGCAAGGTATCTGCTTTCGTGGTTTTGATAACGATGTCGTCGACGTAAACTTCGATGTTGCGGCCAATTTGTTCCTGTAGGCACGCCTGCATGCACCGTTGATAGGTGGCTCCGGCGTTCTTGAGCCCGAAGGGCATCGTCATGTAGCAGTAAACCCCGTGCGGGGTGATGAACGCCGTCTTGTCTTCGTCTTCTACTTTCAGTCGTATCTGGTTGTACCCAGAGTAGGCGTCGAGGAACGAGAGGCGCTCGCATCCTGCCGTGGAATCGACGATCTGGTCGATTCGGGGCAGAGGGAAGTAGTCCTTCGGGCAGTGCTTATTTAAGGCTGTGAAGTCGATGCACATCCTGTAGATCTTGGTGTCCTTCTTTTCCACCATGACCGGTGGCGAGAGCCACGTGGCTTCCTTGATCTCCCTGATGAACTTGGCTTCGAGGAGGCGATTGATTTCTTCTCCCATCGACTTGGCCTTCTCTGGATTGTACCGTCGCATAGACTGCTTGACCGGTTTCGCGTTGGGAAATATCTTAAGCTCGTGCTCGGCGAGTTCCCTGGGGATGCCTGGCATATCTGCTGGACACCAGGCGAACATCCTCCAGTGCTCACGGAGGAACTCGACGAGCGCGCTTTCCTATGCGGGGGAAAGGGAGTTCGACACCCGCGCTGTCTTGGTTGGATCAGTTGGGTGTATCTGGTGCTCTTGGGTGTCTTTGGTGGCATCAAAAGACAGCTCTGGGGCGTTCTGCTGCGCCGGTGGGTCGATGTCCATGACGGTGGCCTCCCGAATGTGGTGCAGCTCTTCGTGCGCTCCGAAAGTCTGGGACATGTCATTGAAGTCCTTGTCGCAGCTTTCTGATCGCGCAAAGCTGCCGCTGATCGTCAGTGGTCCTTTGTTTGCGGGCATCCGCAACTTGAGGTAGGCGTAGTGAGGTACTGCCATGAATCGGGCGAACGCTGGTCGCCCGAGGATAGCATGGTACTGCGAGGGCCAGTCGACCACCTCGAACTCGATCTTCTCCTTTCTGAAGTTAGCTTTGGTGCCGAAAATGACGTCGAGGTGTATCGCTCCCAATGGGTACGTCGGCTTCCCTGGGACGATTCCGTGGAAGGAAGTCTCCGTTGGCAGGAGATTGTTTAGTGGAATCTTGATCTTTCGCAGAGTGTCTGCGTAGATGAGGTTCAAGCTGCTGCCTCCATCCATAAACACCTTCTTCGAGGTGAAGCCCCCTATCTGCGCCTCAAGAACCAGAGCATGGTGTCCTGGGCGTGGTATCTTCGGTGGATGATCTGACCGGTCGAAACCAATCGGGTGTTCAGACCAATTCAGATATTCGGGAGTAGCTGGTGGCGCGTGCTCGGCGTGGAATACTTCTCTCGCGCGCTTCCGCCGGACTTTGTTCGTCGGGCGCCCCCTCTGAATCATGGGAACGAAACCTCTTGGAGGCGGGAACTCTTCTTCCTCGTTGGCCGGCTGTCGCTGCTCGGCTTGCTGGATCGTAGCGGCTTGGTGGCTTTGCTGCACGACGTTTGCCGGTGGGTTCGGCGGTGGCGGCAGGGCGTTGTAGGCTATCGCCCCTGCCACTGGTTGCTCGACATTCATCCTCTCCTGAAGTGCCCGGTTGAGACGAAGGAACTCCCTGCACTCGATGAGGAGGTGTGCAAGTTTTCGTACTCCGTCCTTGTCGAGGTACGTATGCCTCGGGCATCCGCTATCCAGCATCTCCTCTGCCGACAGCTGTGGTTGCCGGCGACGCCATTCCTTAGTGGGCTTCGAGTCACGGCTGCTACTGCTGTAGTAAGTGTTTCCTCGTCGCGGTAAGTCGCGATTGTCGTCGCGGTCTTCATGCATGTAGCCAGCTGCCACCATGTCGACGTTCTCCGTGTTGTCGTAGCGGCCTCGGCGACCTTTCTTTCGGGATCTGGGATGGAACTGGTCCTTTGCATCGACGTCGCGTTCTGCTGACCGACGGCGGCTTCTGGGAGCCGAGATGGAGTCCTCGCCATCGGCCCATTCGTTCGCCAAACTCATGAGGTGGTCGATGGTTCTGGGCTTGCAGCGCCCTAGTTCCTCCTTGAAGTCACGCCGAAATAAGCCATCCCGAAATGCATCAATGGCCCTTTCGGGCGAGATATTCTCTGTCGTGTTCCGAAGGCTGATCCATCGTGAGATGTATGACCTCAGGTTTTCGCCGGTCTTCTGCACGCATAAGCGAAGCTCTTCGAACGACGTAGGGCGTCGTGAGGTGCCTCGGAAATTTGCGATAAACGCTTGCCGAAACTCTTCCCAGGAGCGAATGCTGTCTTGGGCGAGATTATTCAACCATGCCCTTGCGTTATCTTTTAGGTGCAGTGATAACAACTGGAGAGCGTTGTCTCTGGATCCGCCGCTGATCTTGACAGCGGTCATGAAATCATCTAGCCAAATTCGGGGATCCTGCTGCCCGTTGAACTTGACTACGCCGTCGCTGAGCTTGATTCCTTTTGGCAATGGTGCCGAGCGGATCAGAAGGCTAAAGCATTCTGCCCCGCAGAGTCCGTCGCTGGGGCCGCCGAACGCTTCCGCCTCGCGTCGCGCTCGCCCTTGGTCGACTCTATGCTGGGCCAGACCATGCCGAAGCTCTCCGTTGAGAGGTTCGACCACATGCGTCCGAGGCGCTACGGCTGGCGCTGGTGCTGGGTGTCTAGCCTGTTCCGATGGTGGAGCGGCTCTTGCTGTTGTCGCATCATGTGCTGAGCCAGGCGTGCCTTGCAGCACCCTTACTCCTTCGAGTGCTAGATTTCGCAGGTGTCGCATATGTTCGTCACCGTTAGACGCGTTCGCAGCAATGTATGCCGCTGCAGCCATGATTGCTGCTTCCTTGGTCTTGGGCATTAACTCAGCTTCGTTGAATTCTGCCTCCAGGTTTCGAGTGACATTCTGCATATCGGCCCCCTGCTGAGTGCGCGATCTTGATCTGTGCTGAACGCTTGAAGAGTAGTGCGATGATCTTTCTGCCCGTCTTCTGCTGGATGCGTCGGCCTCCTCTCTGCGTCGTTCCAACACTCGTCTATCAGCGCTGATCTGATCTTTTTGCTCCTGAACGACGAATCGGAGTGCAGCCAGATCGCTTGGACTTGGGTTGGGTCCGAAGTTTAATTCGCCCGCATAGACCCTTCTTGCGAACCGAATCTGGTCATGTGTGACCACTGGTCGACCGCTGTCTGCTCGGTTTCGACCGTCGCTGTTGTTTCCTTTGTTGTGCGATGCCATCATGCAGTGGCCCCCGAGCCACGGGGTCGAGTCATCGCTGATTTCTCCCAGCGCTGGAGGATAGACGTCGTCGCTTTCGACGTAGGGCTCGACTTCGACCATGAAATCAGAGTCATGATCAGCCATATAGCCGTCGCTAGATGCGTTAGATTCGCATAGCGAGGCAGAGCTCACCGAATTGCCGATTTTCCCCTTAGCTTCAGGGTAGACATCGTCGTCGTCGTCGGAGCACGTGTAGTCCGAGTATAATCCTTCGACGTAGTCAGGATCATAGGGTGCTGTGCGAAGCGTGAGGGCGTTGAGAGCCCGATCACACTCGGATATCGTTGGGTAGATAGCTGCTGTACCTCCCCGCGGATCTTCACAGCCGGCGATCTCATGGAGTGAGAAATCTCCGGCGCCTATGTAGTGGTATGCGTCGCAGTCGACGCAGTAAGCGGTGGTCGGGGATGGCGGCGGATCTTCGAAATCGTTCGACCCTACTGATGGGGTCGAATTCTTCAGTCTCAGCTCCTCCTTCGACGGCGCTAGTGACGCGCTTGTCGAGGGTTTGTCCCCAACGGACGGTGGTGTCGTCGTTTCGGCCACGAGTGGAGCCGATTCGCCGATGGAGAGCAGTTCCATTGCTCCATTGCTGTCCACATGGAAATTGAACAGGCCGAAGGCCATGTCGTAGCCTTCGGGCGCTGCTCTTGCCGCGCTTGGGACGAGGTCGATGGCGCTCACCGTCGAGGTGAGGTTGATGGTGCTTGGCGAGATGCCATCGACGACAGTCGAATCGACGGCGTCAGTCTCGAGCTCCATCGGGCTGGTGTGGATGATGGCCGGCACAGCGATGCTGGCGAGGGTGTCGATGCCGATCTCGGAAGTGGTGTTGTCGTTGGTCGGCGCGGCGATGCCGACGGTAGTGTCGATCTTGGCGGGGGTGTCGACATTGGTCGGCGCAGCGATGCCGACGGCGGTGTCGATGCCGATCTTGGTTGCAGTTGGTGGTGGAGCCGGCGAATCCGTAGATCCAGATCCCGTCGTCCCCATGGTCGGCGCCAATTGACGAGGTTTATCCCCGGCAATGCCCATGTCGAAGGGCTTTCGATCTATGAAGCGAATTGAGGACCTGGCGAACTCGACGGCGATCAGACGAAAGCAGGAGGACACGAGGATTTACCCAGGTTCAGCCCCCTCGAAAGGTAAAAGGCCTACGTCATGCTTGTCTGACTTTTGTATTGAGGTGGTGATGATGATGGTGGTGTTACAATGGCGGCGTAGATTGGATCTAGCCGAAAATAGAGAACTCGAAGGTGTCGAGCGCTCCGGCGTGAGGTGGGTGGAAGTGAATCTAGGGTTTCGAAACCTCCCTCCCAGCCTTTTATAAGTTAAGGCTAGGTCTCAGGAGTGTTTCTCAAGCCAAGTACAGATCGGATCAACCGAGACCTAATCTATCTTGGACTCTTCGAGATTTTGCTTGTACACCAAGTAATACTCCTGGGCCGCACCGAGACACTGCCTTGATGGGCCTCGAAAGCCTTTCCTGAGACACCCCACCTGGACCGAAAACCAGGTAGGCGAATGTCGGGGGCCCGTCTGTCATTCCTTCGTCACTAGGCATGATAGAAATACTAGCACCTAGATCACATAAAGCATGGCAATCATAACCATTAACATGCATATCAATGATGGGTTCCCAACCATCTTCTAACTTCTTGGGAACAGAGGCTTTTTGCTTCAACTTTTCATCCCTAATCTTTATGAGAGCATTGGTAATATGCTTAGTAAAAGCAATATTTAAAGAACTAGCATTGGGAGTCAAAGCAAGCTTTTGCAAGAACAAAATTACTTCAGATATATTGCAGCCATCAACATCAAAATCATTAAAAGAAATAGAGCTATCATCTCCCACACTCCGAAAAATTTTAGCACTCTTTTGAGAAAAAGTTTTGGCAGTTTTAGGCTTTTTAACACAAGGAGTGGGAGTTTTCTCTATGCCTATCAAAGTAAGAGGGTTGCTATCAGTAGGAGCAACATCATTAGAGGTAGTAATGGTACATACCTTCATCTCTCTAGCCATCTCATCTTCTCTTTCCCACCTGTCATGCAATTCCGCTAACAATCTAATATTTTCATCAATTCCAACTTGGGTAGCATTAGCGGCAGCAACAACATTGCTCACTTTCACATCATTAGGAAACACATTTAGTTTCAGAAGTTCAACATCATGAGCAAGGCTATCAACTTTAGAAGCAAGAATATCAATTTTGCCTAACTTTTCCTCAACAGACTTGTTAAAAGCAGTTTGCTTACCGATGAAGTCCTTGAGCATTACCTCAAGCTCGGAGGGCGCGGCCCTAGTGTTGTTGTAGGAGTTACCATAAGAATTACCATAACCATTACCATTGGTAGAAGGATACAGCCTATAATTGTTACTAGCAAAATTGTTCCTATAAGCATTGTTGTTAAAATTGTTGTTTCTAATGAAATTCACATCAACTTGCTCTTCCTGAGCAACCAGAGAGGCCAAAGGAACATTATTAGGATCAACATGAGTCCTATCATTAGCAAGCATAGCCATAATGGTATCAATCTTATCATTCAAGGAAGAGGTTTCCTCAACAGAATTTACCTTCTTACCTTGCGGAGCTCTCTCGGTGTGCCATTCAGAATAATTTACCATCATGTTGTCGAGTAGCTTTGATGCGGCGCCCAAAGTAAGGGACATAAAAGTGCCTCCAGCAGCTGAATCAAGTAGGTTCCTTGAAGAAAAATTCAGTCCTGCATAAAAAGTTTGGATAATCATCCAAGTAGTCAGTCCATGAGTGGGGCAATTCTTTACCATAGATTTCATTCTTTCCCAAGCTTGAGCAACATGTTCATTATCAAACTGAGTAAACTTCATAATATTGCTACGCAATGATATAATCTTAGCAGGAGGATAATATCTACCAATAAAAGCATCCTTACACTTAGCCCATGAATCAATATTATTCTTAGTCAAAGACAGCAACCAATCTTTAGCTTTTCCTCTCAAAGAAAAAGGAAACAACTTGAGCTTAATAATATCACTATCAACATCCTTATATTTCTGCATCTCACATAGCTCAACAAAGTTGTTGAGATGAGCTGCAGCATCTTCAGTACTAGCACCAGAAAATTGCTCTTTCATAACAAGGTTCAATAAAGCAGGCTTAATCTCATAAAAGGTGGTAGCAGGAACAGGTGGTGCAATAGGAGTGCAGATAAAATCACTATTGTTTGTGCTAGCAAAGTCACACAACTTGGTGTTTTCAGGAGTACCCATTTCAGCAAAACGAAAGTAAACAAGTAAAAACAGCTACCAAGGATTCTAATTTTTTTGGGTTTTTGATAAAAAGCAATGCAGGTAAAATAAATAAAGTAACGCAAAACAAATAACAAAGTAAAGAATGTGTGTGCGAAGAACTCCCCTCGCAGAAGTCTTCTCTTCCTCCCCGGCAACGGCGCCAGAAAAATAGCTGATGCTCCAAGTGAATGTCGCTACAGACTGTCCTTGTGCGTGGTGAATAACCAGCCCGTTGGGAACCCCAAGAGGAAGGTATGATGAGTGCAGCAGCAAGTTTTCCCTCAGTTAAGAAACCAAGGTTTATCGAACAGGAGAGGAGAGACAATGACGACTGAAGGTGTTGTGGAACCTGCACACACACAAACAAATACTTTGTTCCCAACTTGCGATGAGGTTGTCAATCTCACCGGTTTGCTTGAAACAAAGGTTATGAGTGTATCGAGTGGAAAACAGTAGAGTATGCGAGTAAAGTAAACAGTGCGGGAAAAGTAAACAGGTGATTGCAATATGATTAAAATAGGACCGGGGTCCACAGTTCACTAGTGGTGTCTCTCCATAGATAAAATAACATGCTGGGTAAACAAATTACAGTTGGGCAATTGATAGAATAAAGATAACGTGATATGTCAAGAAGATCACTATGAGATTTACTCTGGGCATTACAACAAAATACATAGACCGCCATCCAACTGCATCTATGACTAATAATCCACTCCCGGGGATATCATCCGAACACCCTAGAAGTATTAAGTTGCGAACAACAGATAATTGCATTAAGCAAAGTGTGTAATGTAAACAAAGCATATGCCCTTGAGCATATGAATGTTGTTTTCTCCCTAGTAGCAACAGCACATCTACCACCTTAGAGGTTTCTGTCACTCCCCCAGGTGAAATAGAGACATGAACCCACTATCGAGCATAAATACCCCCTCTTGGAGTCACTAGCAACTACTCGGCCAAGATAGCTACTAACAACGGAGAGCATGCAAGATCATAAACAACATAGAGATAACAAAAGATATAATTCAGTACAGCAACTTAATCATAAACACCAATATTCATCGGATCCCAACAAACCAACATCATAGAATTACATAACGGTGATCTCAATCATGTAGGGCAGCTCATGAGATCTAAACATGAAGCACATGGTGGAGAAGACAACCATCTAGCTACTGCTATGGACCCATAGTCCAAGGTAGACTACTCACTCATCGCTCCGGAGGCAAGCATGGCGATGAAGAAGACCTCCGGTGGCGATTCCCCTCTCCGGCAGGGTGCCGGGAAGAGCTTCTGGACCCTCCCGATCTTCGGGTCGACGGCGGCAGCGGATCGCGATGTGTTCTGGAAATCTGATCGGGTACTTAGGTTTTTCTCGTCGGGGGGTCTTTATAGGCGAAGGGGCGATGTCAGAGGTGGAGCCAGGCTCCCTCACACAGGGGTGGCGCGGCCAGGGGCCAGGCCGCGCCGCCCCCTTGTGTGGGGCCCTGGTGGCCCCTCTCCGTCTCTCCTTCGGATGTCTGGAAGCTTCCGGGAAAAATAAGACTTCAGGAACTTGTTTCGTCCAATTCCGAGAATATTTCCTGTGTATCACTTTTGAAACACAAAAATAGCAGAAAACAGAAAACTGGCACTGTGGCACTTCGTTAATAGGTTAGTTCCGGAAAATGCATAAAAGTGCCACTAAGTGTAACGAAACAATAGGCAAATGGTGTAAAAACAAGCATGGAGCATCAAAAATTATAGATACGTTTGAGACGTATCAATGGGCATCCCCAAGCTTGAGCCTTTGTCCGTTCTTCAACTCATCTCATCATTCTCCAATCCCTACACTTGAAAACTTCCTTCATACAAAACTAAACACAAATCTATTAGCAACATTAGTGTAGGCATAACATATAATCAACCTCTTTTTGCTTCAAGTTTCAACCTAAAACCACCACATATATAGCATATACTACTGTAGCAACTTCTCCAAAAGTTCCGTGATCAAAAGAACTCAAAAAGAAAGCGATAAAGCGGCAAACATAAATATTGGCAGAAATCTGTTAAAACAGAACAGCTGACAAACGTCGAATTTTTAAGGTGTTTTCTATTGCTCAAATCAAAAAGTGTTCAACTAATGAAAGTTTGGATATAACCTGGGGCATATGCACAAGAAATCGCAGGTCCAAAAGATATACAGAGAATTTTCACGAAATTTTACGGTAAAGCACCGAAAACAGTTTCAGGACAGCAACATCCTCAAATCTTACCTCACTCAAATTAGAGGCTTCTCTTGGCACAACAACGAAATAAAAAGGATAAGGAGCGGTTATTACAGTAGTAATAACTTCCAAGACTCAAATAAAAGAAAAGTACTGGAAATAAAACATTAGGTTATCTTCCAAGAGTGCTTTTCTTTAACGCCTTTGAGCTAGGCGCAGTGATTTGCAAAGATGCTCATGTAGGCGCCATATAAGAGCTTGAGGCGAAGGCGCCATATAGGAACTTAAAGCAAAAGAGAGCATCAAAAAGCAAGTATGGAACACATTTAAATCTAAACCACTTCCTATGCATAGGAATCTTGTAAGAAAATAAATCAACAAGGCACATAGTAGCAAGCATAGATAGATAAAACAAGTGCCACTTCAAGATTTGCAACATAAAGAGGGGAAACTTAATATTGTTGAGATCCATCAAACCATGTTTCCCTCTCTCGTAATAACTTTCAGTAGCATCATGAATAGAACTAACAATATAACTATCACATAAAACATCCCTATCATGAGCCACATGCATAAAAGAATTAATACTCCCCACATGAACAATAGTAGTAGGAGCAAATTCAACAGAATAATTATTCTCATCACCATAATCATCAAAAATAGGAGGCATAATGTAATCATAACTAATTTTATCCTCAATAGTAGGTGAACTGAAAATATTATACCCATCATCATAGCCATCATAAACTAGAGGTTTAGTATCATCACAAGCTAGAGAACAGCTATTTCTCAAAGCATATTCTTCAAACATATCATCATAAGAAGGAACATCACATAGGGGAGATAAAATATCATCAGAGCAAACTTTCTCCACTAAAGCTGGGGAACTAAAAATATCATGCTTAATAAAACCAGCTTCCCCAAGCTTAGACTTTTCTATAGCATTAGCAATAACGGTGTTCAAAGCATTCATATTAACATCACTATTAGCATGCAAATTAAGCTCCAAAGGTTTTTCAATTTTCTCTTCAAACACTTCATATCTAAACTCAGGAAAAAGACTAAAGAACTCTTTGTTTTCCATTAAGCCTAACTAGTAAAAATAAAAACAAGAAACAAAAAGATGTAATTACAGAATCTAAAGGAAATAACTTCGAGCACTCACACAGGAGGATGCGAGTACCTTTTACCTTACCTCGGCGCCAGAAAAGAGCTTGATGTCTACGCACATGTCTGTTCTTGTAGACAGTGTTGGGCCTCCAAGTGCAGAGGTTTGTAGAATAGCAGCAAGTTTTCCTTAAGTGGATCACCTAAGGTTTATCGAACTCAGGGAGGAAGAGGTCAAAGCTATCCCTCTCAAGCAACCCTGCAATTACGATACAGAAAGTCTCTTGTGTCCCCAACACACCCAATACACTTGTCAGATGTATAGGTGCACTAGTTCGGCGAAGAGATAGTGAAATACAAGTGGTATAGATGATTATAAGTAGTAAATATAGTCTGGAATAAAAATGGCAGCAAGCAAACATGTAACAAAACAGGAAGTAAGCGGTGTGCAAAGCTTGGAAACAAGGCCTAGGGATCATACTTTCACTAGTGGACACACTCCCAACAAATATAACATAATTGAACAAATAAATAACTTCTCTTCACTATGGTACTCTGAATCACTCTCCTATTGAATAACACTAATCATTGCGTAGGGCTACGAAGCACTCCTCAAAGTTCATCAAGTACTTGACAAACACCACTCATAGAGATATCCACATCAAATCACAACTCAAGATAAATATTATTGCAACTTAGACCAAGTACTAACACGGTGCACACACTGTCAACATTACACCATGAAAGGAGGAATAGATCACTTTAATACTATCATAGTGATAATTATTCTCATAATTCATAAGAGATCACAATCATAGCCTAGACCAAGTACCACCATGATGCACGCACTGTCACTGTTACACCATGGCAGGAGGAATATATTACTTTAATAACACACTAGAGTACACATAATGAAGAAGAGTAACATCTACTTATTCAACATGATACAAAGCTCACGATCACATGAAGATCACATCATGAGAGAGAGAGGTGAACCACATAGCTACCGGTAGAGCCCTCAGCCCCGGGGGAGAACTACTCCCTCCTCATCATAGGAGACAGCAAGGTTGATGGAGATGGCGGTGAGGTCGATGGAGACGGCGGAGACGGCAATGGAGACCGATGGAGATGGCTCCGGGGGCACTTCCCCATCCCGGCAGGGTCCCCCGAAATTCGTCGGCGGCGGCGACGAAGCTGTGGAACTCTTTCTGGAAAATTGCCGACTCCCTTAGGGTTTTCCGTCCCGAGGCTTTATATAGGCGAAGGGGCATCGTCAGGAGTGGCCCCAGGCCTCCTCACACCTAGGCTGCGCGGCTAGGGCCTGGGCCGCGCCGGCCTAGTGTGAGGGCGGCCTGTGGCCCCTCTCCTACTCCTCTTCGGATCTCTGGAAGCTTCCGGGAAAAGTAAGACTTCAGGAACTTGTTTCGTCCAATTCCGAGAATATTTCATGTGTAGCTTTTCTAAAACACAAAAACAGCAGAAAACAGGGAACTGGCACTGTGGCGACTTGTTAATAGGTTAGTTCCAGAAAATGCATAAAAGTGCCACGAAGTGAAATGAAACACAAGGCAAATGGTGTAAAAACAAGCATGGAGCATCAAAAATTATAGATACGTTGAAGATGTATCAGTTGGATCCTTGGATGAATGGGATATCCCTTTGTTCCTCTTATCCTATGTTATTTGATATCTCCTTGGCACAAGATGTTACCTTTGAGCATGTGATGAGATCCAAGTTTAACATTCCTTATAGAAGGTGTATGCTTCCCGATATGTTGATTTAGTGGAATAGCATTAAAGCTTTTTGTGTTGCAAATGAGCAAGCCCAATGTCCATTTGTGTGGTCTTTAAGTGCAATTTTTTTTTCTAGATCTGTGTATTAGTTGTTGGAAAGAGACATTTCTCGTGCTCATAATAAAGGGATTTGGAAAGCTAAGTTACCTCTAAAAATTAAAATTTTATTGTACCAACTATATCAATATGCTGTTCTTACTAGACAGAACATGAGCAAAAAAACTGGCTAGGATCTCCAAATGTTCCTTTTGTGATACCATTCTTCTCTTCTCTAGTGGGTTGCCTTGGATTCATGTTTGGGGATTAATTTTTGTCCCATAATTAAGCTTGTGGCGAAGTCTTCTATATTTTCTTACCTAGGTATCAAAAGTTTTATACCCTTTGAACTACTATTGTATGCTCATCTATTTGAATTACTAGGAACAGAGATACTTTTGACAAGTATGTTCTCAAGTTTCATGTTCTGATCATTTTTACTATCTGCTCCTTTATAATGTACTAGGTAGGATTGTATGGATTTGAAGATGCGGAGAGGCTGAAGAATGGAGTGCAAAACTTGATGAATGAGGTTGTATATATGTCTCTATGTTAATAGATTGTTGGGCAGGCTTCCAATGTCTTGATGATCGAAGGACCTTAGAGTTGGAGGTTTTGGTTGTATGCTTGTTGTCTCTGAATGTACTTTTTTGGTGGTTGAACTTGAAACTGTGTAGTATAGGTTTGAGTGTTAGAAGGTTTTCGTAGTGCAGTGTGTGCTCGATGTCGAGCACTTGTCAACGGGTTTCCTGCTAGCGCAGTGGCACTCTTTTATTTCCCCTCCCCTTTTCTCTCGTGGTATATATGTTTGTATAAGACATTATATTTTCGTTATGCAAGTAATGGAAAAGGGGTAACATGTTTGGAAAAACCATTTTTGCAGCGGGCGCTACGACTAGCTGAGGCCTTGTTTATCTCTCTTGTATTTTTCATCCCCAAGAGGTACGAGGATGGAAAGAGATTTGATGTTCACTCAATACTCTTCAATTTCTTCAAATACTCTTTTCAAAAAAATTACACTAGTATATTGAAAAGTTTTAAATTTAGCTAAAAATACAGTGGAGAAGATTTGTGGTGATGTCCCAAGGTTATCTCCTTCAAACCCGACATAGTAAACAATCTATCATGGAATTTTTGAGGTTGCAGGATAATCCTCTTCAAATCCTCTCAAATCTATAATATCTATAAAGTTCATCCCCACTAAAATGCATTTAATGTTTGCAAGCTGAAATTTGGTGTAGCCACATCATCCCAATTATTTCTATCCATTCGATTTCAGATCAATGGTCATTAGTTGTCCGCCACTAACTAATTTTTCCTGGCATCTCCTTGATCCCACGTCATTAGGTAGGCTAACCAATGAAGCATTTTCTTTTCCTGTCCAATGTCTGCTCTTCTCTTTCCCGTAAGCCAAGTGCTCAGAATAAAGCCCTCAGTGGAGAAACAATGTATCACATGATTTTCTATTGCTGATTTAATATAGTCTTAACGAGCGTGTAACTGACGAGTCATGCAACTTTGCGTTATTCCCGAACCGATCATTCGTGCCTCCTCCACTTTCTCCTACCATGCATGCATCTTTTTTTTGTTCTTCAAATTGGACCGGTAATGTCTGTTGGCCTATCATCTCCCACGCCTGAATGAGAATAGGCGTTCTTTCGTTTTAGTGGGATCCATTTGCCTGGCTGGGTACACCCTGTAGTATTTGAGGAGCCCCCTCAGTGATCTCTTCTCATCAAACATACTGGTAGGTGTTTCTATTGCATGCGCCTCTTAGTGTTGCCGGATTTGAAAATATTCATGACATCCATCCGAGCTCTTGACAAAAGGTCTTCGTATCATCTGACATCCATCCGAGCTCTTGACACTATACTCCGTACATGATTCGAGACGTAGGCATTTCCATCATTTGGTTTTGAATCACAATTTTCCTCGCAGTGTTTGGAAGTTTTAGGCGATTATTTTCTGAAATTTAAAGCTCATCTTCAGGTTTTACAAGCAGTATGTATGAGCGCTTCCCATATCTTGATCTCATATTCTCATCTGTCATGGTCATGGCTCTCCTGTCTTTGAGTTATTACCATCTTATATATGTATTTTTCGCATGTCTGTTCATACTGTTTTCTGTGTCCTTCTTCATAGCAGCCATTCTGAAGGAGAAGAATTATTTTTATTAGTTTAGCTAATTCCTAATGGTATTTCTTCAACACCCTCTTTTGTCAGTCACTCTAAAATTTTGGATTACATGTCATGTATGCATAGTGCAATTGGCCGCTCCTAAGTCATGTTTGGAGTAAAAGTAGTGTGAGGATTTAGTCTTTACGTGACTTCTTATCTTGCTCTGCTCAACAGTCTGATAAATATTTGATTATGTAACCTCGAGTCGACCCAAAACTCAGTTCTTTTAGTGATCATGTGGTAACCTTCTTTGTGTTTACCTATCGGACAGCTATTACATTTTCATACATTTCTTCAGTCTCAATACTAACAGAAACAATATATTGTCTGCTTTTCCTCATTTGTTTGGATGGATAGATGAAGACTGCCTACTTTACTTTAGTTGTTAATATTTCAACTTAACTGCCTATTTTGTATAGCTAGCACTTAGTTACTTGAGTTTGTAGTTGTTTCTTAACAACGATCATGATGGATTTATTTCATATGCTCACGAGCTAGCTACAAAGATTTGTGGCAGCATGGATAGTGGGTTGTTCATATTTCAGATCCTTCGCATGTCCACATCACCTCATGAATAAAGGTCTCCATGATGGCAACGATCATCACAGTTTTTCCACAAATTATTCATTTGTGGCAAAAAACTTGGCCTTCCAATTTTGGAAGTCAGAAATCCATGATCACTTTGTCATGACATGTTGGATATATATTTTCATATAATATGATGATGGTACTTTCTATAGATGTTTCACATCTTTGTTTCCCAAAACTTTTGGATGCCACAGGGTGACCATTCGTAAAAAAAAACACTTTGGGGGTGACATAATGACGTACTGGATATATTTTGCTACAATGCTATTATTCTGCTACCAATTATATAAAACCTTTTAGTTACCTAATTTTGGATCATTTTCACCCATCAAGCAAGTGATATTTTTTTTTGTAGCAATCAGAAAGAAATTCAAATCGTTGAGCTTCCTGTTGATGCTAACTTTTTTGCACATATGAAAGGCATCTATAATTCCGCAGCAACGCGCGGGTATCAACTAGTATACTAAACAAGAACTGGGGCAGGCATATCAGGAAAGCAGTACAAGTGTACAACTATACAAGCCGCAGCAAGTTGGGGCATGGGAAGCTTTCAAGTGGAGTTGGACACGCAGAATCTAATAAAGGCGCTGCAGTCGTGAGACCTAGACCGGACAGCGGAAGGAATAACTGCCATGTACACTATCCATGGTCCTCGAGGTGCATACACATTTGCATAGTCCGTGTTTCCATTTTTAGAGCAACTTCCCTGCAACTGCATTGGGTCTGTAGTCGGTACATGTTCTATAAATAACAGTCCCAAATGCCATTGTAGGTGTGCAAGCTAGCTAACAGAAAGATCGATGATCTATCAGATCATGTGGTACGACCTGGCCGCCATGAGCATGAAGGGTCGTCTTGTCGTCATCCTTGTTGTGTCCATCCAAGCAGGGCTGGGCGGCGCCGCCGAGCAGCAGGTGCCGGCGATGTACGTCTTCGGCGACTCCGCGCTGGACGTGGGCAACAACAACTACTTGGTGGAGCAGGACGTTCGGAGGGCCAACGCGCCCTTGAACGGCGTCGACTACCCTGGCTCCACGCCGACCGGCCGGTTCTGCAACGGCTACAACGTTGCCGACTACGTCGCGAAAGCTCTTGGCTTCAGTGAGAGCCCTCCGGCCTACCTCTCGCTGGCGCCAAGCTCCCTGGGCCTCACCGCTCTCACCGGCGGCGTCAGCTACGCCGCCGGTGATGCCGGCATTCTCGACTCCACGGTAAGCCAGACAGCTTCTTCCTTCTCCATGTGCATATAATTTCCCAATAACTAACCAACCACGTCCAATGCGTCCATGGTGCAGAACGCGGGGAACACCATCCCGTTATCGAAGCAGGTGAGCTACTTCCGGTCGACCAGGGCTGAGATGGAGGCCGGGGAGGATGCCGAAGCGGTCAGCCGTCTCCTCTCGCGCGCCTTCTTCCTCATCGGCGTCGGCAGCAACGACATGTTCGTGTACACGGGCGCAGCGGACGATGCCGCCGCCTTCTACGGCAGCCTCGTCGCCAACTACTCGGCGGCGATCACGGACCTGTACGGGATGGGCGCGAGGAGGCTCGGGATCATCAACGTGGGGATGATCGGCTGCGTGCCGAGGGTGCGGGTGCTCGACGCGGCGGGCGCCTGCAACGACGGCCTTAACCGGCTCGCCGCCGGCTTCGACGACGAGCTCAGGTCCCTCCTGCCCGCCCTCGCCGCCAGGCTGCCGGGCCTCGCGTACTCGCTCGCCGACTCCTACGCCCTCACGCAGGCCACCTTCGCTGACCCGGCGGCGTCCGGGTACACCAGCATCGACACCGCGTGCTGCGGGGGCGGGAGGCTCGGGGCGGAGACCGACTGCCTGCCGGACTCCGTGCTCTGCGCCGACCGCCGCCAGTTCGTCTTTTGGGACCGGGTGCACGGGTCCCAGCGCGCCTCGGAGCTCAGCGCCGCCGCGTACTACGACGGCGGCCTCTTCACAGCGCCGCTCACCTTCGAGCAGTTGGCCCGATCATGAACTCGGCAAATCCTCCGTGTACACAAAATTTGGTATTCAGATCCGTGTTGCATGTTTCACTTACTTCCATAATGTTTTGGATGTCGAATAAAGGCATTTCTTGCCTGGCTATAAGAATGATCATTTCAAAGTTCAAACAGAGTTTCCTACGCATTCTAGCTAGCTCAAACACTTAGTGACTGTTAGCTAGCTTAAGCAAACATGTTGGTCATTAGTTCTAGTTAGCAACTTGACTTGACTCTGACTTTAGTCGTTTCTAGCGCAGACTTTGCAGTGAACGGTCAGTCATTGACCTGTGGGATGGCACGCGGTTGTGCATGACTTGCTCTTGGTCAAGTCTTTGCTTCTACTCCCTATGTTTTTAAATATAAGATGTTTTAAATTTATAAAGCAAATGTATTTATATATCTTTTAGTGTATATATTCGAGTAAATCTACACACTAAATGATGTCTAGATATATTTACTTTATAAAGCTAAAACATTTTATATTTTAAAACGGAGGAAGTACGTAGTAGTGTAGAAGTACAATAGCTGAGCAGGTACTTAGAGCATCTCCAGTAGCATTGTCATATTTTGCCCCAATAATAAAAAAGCTATTTTAGCTATTTGGGTCAACATCAGAGCTCCAAGAGCATTGGCAAAAGTGGTTGACGTGGGTATACCCTTCGGGTACCTACAGATTAGTATACCGGGTTCGGCCCATTATGGAGATGGACCGGCAGAAGGACTCGACAAGATGATTTGGAGACGAAGAAAGGCAACTCTAATTCGTATTCGTCTAGGACACTTGTAAATTCTAGCCTGGATGCATATATAAAGCCAGGCAGGGGCGCCGCTAAAAAAACAACTTAGATCATGAGATATCATACAAGATAGATTAGACAGAGATTAGAGATACAAAACTCCGCCTACGGCGGCACCATGTAAACACCATTGTAAACAACGATTGGGGGCTTGCCAACAACTTCGCCTCCGATCGTGGTTGTGATTCTAGGACAACAAATCTCCCACCTCTACAAACACGTCTACGCCGCATCTGATAAAAGCTAAGTTTTTCTCTTCTAATAGTCGATTATTATTTTACTTTTGCCACACCCGACACTCGAGGGCTCCGCCATGAAAAATCATCCTGCATATCATTAACTTCGAAAATTTACAAAAGCCTGAGTAGCTGGCGATCCTCGTTGAATCCTTGCAAACTCTAACACACTTGCAGAAGCTCAACTAACAGGTTGGCAAGACACTAAGACCTTAGACGTCAGGCTAATGAAAAGACTTAGCAAGCAAACTACATCTTGAAAATTCAACTGTGGCAAACACATCAAATTACGTATTACCTAAGTAGCTGATCGAGCCGCAAAGGCATCAGGCTAACGAATGGGTCTTACGTATGATCAATAAATTATACAAACAACATCGAGTTATATTTTGCATACTGAATTATCATCATCACAATCTGGAAACACAATATTTCTTAAAGTGACTGATAGCGGTGCTAGCCGCCCAGTTGGAAACCCCAACAGGAAGGTATGATGAGCATAGCGGCAAGTTTCTCTCAGTATGAAACCAAGGTTTAATCGAACCAGTAGGAGAAAGAACCAACTTTCTGAAGGTTGATGCTAGCTGGCTTGGCGACTGCTCCAGACAATTTATATATGGTGCCTTATCTGGGACGTAGCTTTGCACCGGCAGCAACGTGGAACCTACACACAACACAACCAAAGTACTTTGCCCCAACTTGCAGTGAGGTTGTCAATCACACCGGTTTACTGTAAATAAAGGATTATACATATCGTGTGGTAAAAGATAGTTGTTTGCGAGAAAGTAAATAATGCTTGTAAATAATAAACGGTAATATGAATATAAAAGAATGGACCGGGGTCCACAGTTCACTAGAGGTGTCTCTCCATAAAGATAAATAATATGCTTGGTAAATAAATTACAGTTGAGCAATTGACAGAATAAAGAATGCAAGCAATGCATGTACATGTCATGAGGATCACTATGAGATTCACTTGGACATTACAACATAATACATAGACCGTAATCCAACTGCATCTATGACTAATAATCCACCCGCCGGATATCATCTGAACAACCGTTGGGTATTAAGTTGCAAGCAACAAATTATCGCCTTAAGCAAAGTGTGTAAACTAAACAATACAAATATCCTTGGACACAAGATTATTGTTTTCTCCCAAGTAGCAACAACACATCTACAATTTTAGAGGTTGTTCTCACTCTCCCAAGTTACCAGAGGCATGAACCCACTATCGAGCATAAATACTCCCTCTTGGAGTTACTAGCATCTACTCGGTCAAGATATCTACTAGCAACGGAGAGCATGCAAGATCATAAATAATATAGAGATGATAAATCACAAATCAACTTAACATAGTACTCAATATTAATTGGATCCCAATAAACACAACATGTAGAATTACATAACGATGATATTGATTATGATAGGCAGCTCACAAGATCTAAACATGAAGCACATGGAGGAGAAGACATCAATCTAGCTACTGCTATGAACCCGTAGTCCAAGGTAAACTACTCACACATCACTCCGGAGGCAGGCATGGTGATGAAGAAGGCCTCCGGTGGTGATTTCCCTCTCCAGCAGGGTGTCGGCAAGAGCTTCTGGACCCTTCCGATCTCGCGTAGACGACGACGGTGGCTTGCAGTATGTTTTATGAAAAAGAGTTCGGGCCCTTAGGGTTTTCTCATCGAGGAGAATATATAGGCGGAAGGGCGATGTCAGGGGGTGGATGATACGTCTCAAACATATATATAATTTTTGATGCTCCATGCTTGTTCTTACACCATTTGCTTAGTGTTTTGTTACACTTCGTGGCGTTTTTATGCATTTTCTGGAACTAACCTATTAACAAGATGCCACAGTGCCAGTTCTCTGTTTTCTGTTGTTTTTGTGTTTCAGAAAAGTTACACAGGAAATATTCTCGGAATTGGACGAAACAAAAGCTGAACCTCCCGCGCCCCCTATGGGTGAGGCCGTCCTCGTCCACTCCTGACGCCGCCCCTTCGCCTATAAAGACCCCCCGACGGGAAAAACCTAAACACCCGATCAATTTTCCAGAAACACATCGCGATCCGCCGCCGTCGTCGACCCGAGATCGGGAGGGTCCAGAAGCTCTTCCCGGCACCGTGCCGGAGAGGGGAATAGCCACCAGAGGTCTTCTTCATCGCCATGCTTGCCTCCGGCGCGATGAGTGAGTAGTCTACCTTGGACTATGGGTCCATAGTAGTAGCTAGATGGTTGTCTTCTCCACCATGTGCTTCATGTTTAGATCTCGTGAGCTGCCTTACATGATCGAGATTATCTTTATGTAATTCTATATGTTGTGATTGTTGGGATCCGATGAATATTGGTGTTATGTTATGTTGATGTGCTGAATATTATCTTATGTTATCTCTATGTTGTTTATGATCTTGTATGCTCTCCGTTGTTAGTAGCTACCTTGGCCAAGTAGATACTAGTGACTCCAAGAGGGGGTATTTATGCTCGATAGTTGGGTTCATGCCTCTATTCAATCTGGGAGAGTGATAGAAACCTCTAAGGTTGTAGATGTGTTGTTGCCACTAGGGAGAAAACAACAATCTTGTGTCCAAGGACATTTGCTTTGTTTACATTACACGCTTTGTTTAATGTAGTTATCTGTTGTTCGCAACTTAATACTCAAGGGGTCCTCGGATGATTCCCCGCGAGTGGATTATTAGTCATAAATGCAGTTGGATGGCGGTCTATGTATTTTGTTGTAATGCCCAGAGTAAATCTCATAGTGATCCTCGTGACATATGCACATTATCTTTATTCTATCAATTGCCCAACTGTAATTTGTTTACTCAGCATGTCGTTATTTATATTATAGAGAGACACCACTAGTGAACTGTGGACCCCGGTCCAATTTCCTTTACATTGCTATTACTATTTACTTTTACTCGCACTGTTTACTTTCTCGCATACTACTATTACTTTTCACTCAATACGCTCAATCCTTTGTTTACAGCAAACCGGTGAGATTAACAACCTCATCGTAAGTTGGGAGCAAAGTTCTTGGTTGTGTTGTGTGCAGGTTCCACGTTGCTGCTGGTGCAAAGCAAAGCCCTGGACGAGGCGCCTTATAAATTGTCCGGAGCTGTCGCAAAGCTAGCAGGCATCACCTTCTGAAGTTTGGCTTTTTCCTACTGGTTCGATAAACCTCGGTTTCTTACTGAGGGAAAACATGCAACTGTCCTCATCATACCTTCCTCTTGGGGTTGCCAACTGGGTGGTTGTCTGCCCGCATCAAGCAACTTTTTCTGGCGTCGTTGCCGGGGATTGAAGAAGAAGAAGCTCCCACATCAACTACACGCTCCCACGTCAACTACGCACCAGCAACTTTTTCTGGCGCCGTGATGCGTGGTAAATAACCAGCCCGTTGGGAACCCCAAGAGGAAGGTGTGATGAGTATTGATACGTCTCAAACGTATCTATAATTTTTTATGCTCCATGCTTGTTTTACACCATTTGCCTATTGTTTCATTACACTTAGTGGCACTTTTATGCATTTTCCGGAACTAACCTATTAACAAGCGCCACAGTGCCAGTTTCCTGTTTTCTGCTGTTTTTGTGTTTCAGAAGTGATACACAGGAAATATTCTCGGAATTGGACGAAACAAGTTCCTGAAGTCTTATTTTTCCCGGAAGCTTCCAGAGATCCGAAGAAGTGTCGGAGGGGGGCCACCAGGGCCCCACACGCGTGGGTGGCGCGGCTAGCCCCCTGGCCGCGCCGGGCCCACGTGAGGGCGCCTGGCCCCTCCTCTGACATCGACCCTTCGCCTATAAATACCCCCCGACGAGAAAAACCTAAGGGCCCGATCAGTTTTCCAGAATACATCGCGATCCGCCGCCGCCGTCGACCCGAAGATCGGGAGGGTCCAGAAGCTCTTCCCGGCACCCTGCCGGAGAGGGGAATCGCCACCGGAGGTCTTCTTCATCGCCATGCTTGCCTCCGGAGCGATGAGTGAGTAGTCTACCTCGGACTATGGGTCCATAGCAGTAGCTAGATGGTTGTCTTCTCCACTATGTGCTTCATGTTTAGATCTCATGAGCTGCCATACATGATTGAGATCACCGTTATGTAATTCTACATGTTTGGTTTGTTGGGATCCGATGAATATTGGTGTTTATGATTAAGTTGCTGTACTGAATTATATCTTTTGTTATCTCTATGTTGTTTATGATCTTGCATGCTCTCCGTTGTTAGTAGCTATCTTGGCCGAGTAGTTGCTAGTGACTCCAAGAGGGGGTATTTATGCTCGATAGTGGGTTCATGCCTCTATTTCACCTGGGGGAGTGACAGAAACCTCTAAGGTGGTAGATGTGTTGTTGCTACTAGGGAGAAAACAACATTCATATGCTCAAGGGCATATGCTTTGTTTACATTACACACTTTGCTTAATGCAATTATCTGTTGTTCGCAACTTAATACTTGTGGAGTTCTCGGATTGATTCACCACAAGTGGATTATTAGTCATAGATGCAGTTGGATGGCGGTCTATGTATTTTGTTGTAATGCCCAGAGTAAATCTCATAGTGATCTTCTTGACATATCACGTTATCTTTATTCTATCAATTGTCCAACTGTAATTTGTTTACCCAGCATGTGCTATTTTATCTATGGAGAGACACCACTAGTGAACTGTGGACCCCGGTCCTATTTCCATCATATTGCTATCACCTGTTTACTTTTCTCGTACTGTTTACTTTACTCGCATACTATATTGTTTTCCACTCGATACACTCATAACCTTTGTTTCAAGCAAACCGGTGAGATTGACAACCTCATCGCAAGTTGGGAACAAAGTATTTGTTTGTGTGTGTGCAGGTTCCACAACACCTTCAGTCGTCATTGTCTCTCCTCTCCTGTTTGATAACCTTGGTTTCTTAAACTGAGGGAAAACTTGCTGCTGCACTCATCATACCTTCCTCTTGGGGTTCCCAACGGGCTGGTTATTCTCCACGCACAAGGACAGCCTGGTCGCCATCAGAGGCATCAGCTATTTTTCTGGCGCCGTTGCCGGGGAGGAAGAGAAGACTTCTGCGAGGGGAGTTTTTCGCACACACATTCTTTACTTTGTTTTATTGTTTTGCTTTACTTTATTTATTTTACCTGCATTGCTTTTTATCAAAAACCCAAAAAAATTAGAATCCTTGGTAGTTGTTATTTTTGTTGGTCTGTTATTGTCTTGCTTTATCATGCTTTCTATCAATGGTTGCTTTCTTTGAAACTAAATCTTTTTGGCAAGGTGGGTTCACGGAAGAGCAGCAAAATTATTATGAGGAACACCGCTTGTCACAAAAAGGGAAACATTTATGGGAACAAATCAATAGATTATATATCATTGCTAGAAATGTGTGCTCTACTTATAATGTTACTTATTGCTTTGATGAATCTTGTTGCTGTAGGAGGTATAAACACCTCCCTTTTCAATGTGAGTATAATGATGATGTTACCATATCTTCTTATATTAATGGAAATTATGACTTTTATGATGTGAAACAAATTGAAGAATTTATTGCTTGGAAGGGTGCATTTGAACTTGCTTATTTGCTTGAAAATACTGATGATGCACCTTATAAATATGAGGTTTATGATATACTCACATTTTGCTTTGATAATTACAAGGAAGGAAATGGCTATATTCTTAAATATCTTAATAGATGCTCTCCAACGGAAGAGACTAATGCCTTGAAGGAGCCTATGGAAGAAGAAATTGGAAGCTCATTGGATGAAAAAGAGGAGGAAGAATGGAGTTACCCATGTCTACCTAACAATAAGAGTAACTCTTTAACTAATACCTTATTTGATCGCCCTCCATGCTTAATAAAGGAGGGTGAGTGTGATATTTATATTGTTGAGTTTGTTCATGATCCTACTGAAAATTATTATGAGAGAGGAAAATATGGTTGTTGGAATTCTCATGTTACTAAAACACCTCTCTTTACATTGGAAGTTCCGAAGTTGCTCTTGTTTTATCTACCCATACTTGTTACTATGTGCTTCTTTAATTTATTTTCTTACAAGATTCCTATGCATAGGAAGTGGGTTAGACTTAAATATGTTTTATATTTGCTCCTTGATGCTCTCTTTTGCTTCAATTCATATTTCTTATGTGAGCATCTTCTCAAATTACTGAGCCTAGCTCAAATACGTTAAAGAAAAGCACTCTTGGGAGATAACCCAATGTTTTATTTTCAGTACTTTTTCTTTTATTTGAGTCTTGGAAGTCATTACTACTGTAATGACCGCTCCTTATCTTGTTTATTTCGTTTTTGTGCCAAGAGAAGCCTCTAATTTGAGTGAGGTAAAGATTTGGGGATGTTGCTGTCCTGAAACTGTTTTCGGTGCTGCACCGTAAAAATTCGTGAAAATTCTCTGTTTATCTTTTGGACCTGCGATTTCTTGTGCATATGCCCCAGGTTATATCCAAACTTTTCTTAGTTGAACACTTTTTGATTTGAGCAACAGGAAATCCCTCAAAAATTCGACCTTTGTCAGCTGTTCAGTTTTGACAGATTTCTGCCAATATTTGTGTTTGCCACTTTATCGCTTTCTTTTGAGTTCTTTTGATCATGGAACTTTTGGGGATGTAGCTACAGTAGTATATGCTATATATGTGGTGGTTTTGAGTTGAAACCTGAAGCAAATAGAGGATTGATTATATGTTATGCTTGCACTAATGTTGCAAATAGATTTGTGTTTAGTTTTGTATGAAGGAAGTTTTCAAGTGTAGGGATTGGAGAATGATGAGATGAGTTGAAGAATGGACAAAAGCTCAAGCTTGGGGATGCCAATGCATCACCCCAAGAAATATCCAAGAAGTACAAGCGTCAAAGCTTGGGGATGCCCCGAGGCACCCCTTCTTCATCGGCAAAAATCAGGTCACCTTTCAAAACACTATATTTTTATTGCTTCATGCACTATGTGTTTTTCTTGGAGCGTCAGTTGTTTTAGTTTTCTTAGTTGTTTAGTTTGTTTATTTGCTGCAATAAATGGTTGGACCCCAACAAATTTTCTTTGGAGGAGATGTACTCGTTTTCATTTGCAAAGAACGCTCAGTTTTTCACTCTTATCGTTCATCGATGCGTTCTTCTTTTTCTGCTACTGCTTTTGGTTTTCATTTTCGCCTTGATATGCGTTCAGATCTTGTCATATCTTTTCATCAAGGTGTATTTTTGCCTCTGATCTTTATTGGTTTTCATCAAAAGAGGTGTCTATAAAAATTTCAAATGGTGTTGGAAAAGAGAAAAAGCTTTGTGCAAAATAGTGGTACAAGAAGGAGCTTGTGTAGACTACGGCTTAGGCTTTTTCATGTCATGCTTGATGTCTTTTTGATAGTATGCTTAGTGGTTTTGCTGTAGCATGACTTGTCTCAAATAACTGAGATTGCTTAATGAGCCTTTGAAAAAAAATCATGCGTTGTTTTTATTGTATGGAAGCATTATTTTGGTTTTCTCCTTGATGCTTTATTTGGGTTGACTTGGCGCATGTTCACACATGTTAGACTCTTACAAAGTCGCCAATAGCCTTCATGATCATTTAGTTTTTGACTTTTGATGCCATCTTATGCTTCTTTTAATGTCGCTTTGTCGCTTTGCATAATTATGGCCATTATTGCTCTCTTAGTTGGTCGCTCCCAGTCTTTTGCTAGCCCTCACCTTGTACTGAGTATGAGCTCTACTCGTGCATCCAACTCCTAAAAGCCAAAATTTTCCATTGTGTCCACCATACATACCTACTAGCAATTTGCTATTCCAAGTAAATTTGAGTTGCTTTTATTTTCTCTTCAAATTAAACTCTTACCAGTGTTATGCGAAACTCGGTAAGTAAAGCTCTCACGAACCGGAAGGCACACTTTACTTTTTCCTGTTCTTAAAAATTTGACATTGTGGTCTCTTATGTTGAGTTGTTATGCTTGCAAGTTTTAAGTTGGATTCTAGCCCAGCCATGCTGTCATGGGGCAAGCTTTCAACATTGCACTTCTTATTTGAGTTGATATCGTGATCTTTTGTTTATGGATGCCCGTGGTGTGAAATGAATTGGGAATCTATTGGGGATCATGGAGTTTGTATATGTGTTAGGGAAACGCCGGGCCGCCAATCTAAGCCATGCATAATTCATGGTGGAAATTTGCAGCATACCCATGGTGAACATTCAACGACGCATCTCACAATAAAAAGCTAAACAATATAGCAAATAAAAGAGATGTCGAGGTGTTCATTGTCTGCTTGTCCTATCATTTTGGTGTGGGCTTGTTCCATGTCATCGGGCACGGAGGTACCCCATTGGCGGTTCTCAATGATATGCATATACTTACAATGACAAGAGCCTTGCTTGGGACTCTAAGTAAAGTAGCATGAGGTTTGGGTACTCGTATTCACGGGGCACGAGGTTTTCAACTTATGATTTGTCAAGCATATGCATCATAATTGTTCTCGCGTTAACTTTAACCATTCAAGATGCTTATGATGGGGGCAATGAGAGCTCAAAGCCGGTAAGTACCATAATTTTTGAAGGTTATAAAACTTGCAATCACTGCTTCCCTCTGCGAAGGGCCTTTCTTTTACTTTTATGTTGAGTCACCACCTTCTTTCTTTATGCACCATTAAGAGAGCATAGTTGTCATTCTTAGTGTGATATGCATTGTCCCAAAGTTCATTGATTGATTCATATTGTTGGTTTCACTTGTTCTTAAATTATTTGTATCTAGTCGCCCTCTTAAACTTTGAGGTGTCCTATGCATTTATGTTTTGCTCTCTTTGAAGGACAAGCTGAAAACCATTTGTATGTTTTTCTTTATGATTTGAACACACGTTTGACTTTCATTGTTTCATTTTCATGATCTTTTGTTTGTGTTCATTTGCATGTTTACAACATGGTTGCTAAGTTCTTATTGTCAAGATTATATCTTCATGCCCATGTTTTAAGTCCTATTGATCCCAGCTCACCAATGCTTACATATATGATCAAGATTGTGTAGGTGCATGTCACCTCAAAAATTATTCTTTTGTTATCACTTAACTACTCGAGGACGAGCAGGAGTTAAGCTTGGGGATGCTTGATACGTCTCAAACGTATCTATAATTTTTGATGCTTGCTACTCGTGTGATGGCGCCAGAAAAGACTGTGGCGTTTAGTTGACGTGGGAGCAGTAAGTCCTTGTGCGTGGTGATGACCAGCCCATTGGGAACCCCAAGAGGAAGGTATGATGAGTGTAGCGGCTAGTTTTCCCTCAGTTAAGAAACCAAGGTTTATCGATCAGGAGAAGAGAGACGATGACGACTGAAGGTGTTTGTGGAACCTGCACACACACAAACAAATACTTTGTCCCCAACTTGCGATGAGGTTGTCAATCTCACCGGTTTGCTTGAAACAAAGGTTATGAGTGTATCGAGTGGAAAACAGTAGTAATATGCGAGTAAAGTAAACAGTGCGGGAATAGTAAACAGGTGATTGCAATATGATTAAAATAGGACCGGGGTCCACAGTTCACTAGTGGTGTCTCTCCATAAATAAAATAACATGCTGGGTAAACAAATTACAGTTGGGCAATTGATAGAATAAATATAACGTGATATGTCAAGAAGATCACTATGAGATTTACTCTGGGCATTACAACAAAATACATAGACCGCCATCCAACTGCATCTATGACTAATAATCCACCCCCGGGGATATCATCCGAACACCCTAGAAGTATTAAGTTGCGAACAACAGATAATTGCATTAAGCAAAGTGTGTAATGTAAACAAAGCATATGCCCTTGAGCATATGAATGTTGTTTTCTCCCTAGTAGCAACAACACATCTACCACCTTAGAGGTTTCTGTCACTCCCCCAGGTGAAATAGAGACATGAACCCACTATCGAGCATAAATACCCCCTCTTGGAGTCACTAGCAACTACTCGGCCAAGATAGCTACTAACAACGGAGAGCATGCAAGATCATAAACAACATAGAGATAACAAAAGATATAATTCAGTACAGCAACTTAATCATAAACACCAATATTCATCGGATCCCAACAAACCAACATCATAGAATTACATAACGGTGATCTCAATCATGTAGGGCAGCTCATGAGATCTAAACATGAAGCACATGGTGGAGAGCACAACCAGCTAGCTACTGCTATGGACCCATAGTCCAAGGTAGACTACTCACTCATCGCTCCGGAGGCAAGCATGGTGATGAAGAAGACCTCCGGTGGCGATTCCCCTCTCCGGCAGGGTGCCGGGAAGAGCTTCTGGACCCTCCCGATCTTCGGGTCGACGGCGGCGGCGGATCGCGATGTATTCTGGAAAACTGATCGGGCCCTTAGGTTTTTCTCGTCAGGGGGTATATATAGGCGAAGGGGCGATGTCAGAGGAGGGACCACGCCCCCTCACACGGGGCTGGCGCGGCCAGGGGGGTGGCCGCGCCGCCCCTGTGTCTGGGGCCCACGTGGCCCCACTCTGTCAGGTCTTCGGATGTCTGGAAGCTTCCCCGTGAAATATGACTTCAGGAACTTGTTTCGTCCAATTCCGAGAATATTTCCTGTGTATCACTTCTGAAACACAAAAACAGCAGAAAACAGGAAACTGGCACTGTGGCACTTCGTTAATAGGTTAGTTCCGGAAAATGTATAAAAATGCCACTAAGTGTAACGAAACAATAGGCAAATGGTGTAAAAACAAGCATGGAGCATCAAAAATTATAGATACGTTTAAGACGTATCAAGCATCCCCAAGCTTAACTCCTGCTCGTCCTCGAGTAGGTAAGTGATAACAAAGAATAATTTTTGAGGTGACATGCACCTACACAATCTTGATCATATATGTAAGCATTGGTGAGCTGGGATCAATAGAACTTAAAACATGGGCATGAAAGATATAATCATGACAATAAGAACTTAGCAACCATGTTGTAAACATGCAAATGAACACAAACAAAAGATCATGATAATGAAACAATGAAAGTCAAACGTGTGTTCAAATCATAAGGAAAAACATACAAATGGTTTTCAGCTTGTCCTTCAAAGAGAGCAAAACATAAATGCATAGGACACCTTCAAGTTTAAGAGGGCGACTAGATACAAATAATTTAAGAACAAGTGAAACCAACAATATGAGTCAATCAATGAACTTTGGGACAATGCATATCACACTAAGAATGACAACTATTCTCTCTTAATGGTGCATAAAGAAAGAAGGTGGTGACTCAACATAAAAGTAAAAGAAAGGCCCTTCGCAGAGGGAAGCAGTGATTGCAAGTTTTATAACCTTCAAAAATTATGGTACTTACCGGCTTTGAGCTCTCATTGCCCCCATCATAAGCATCTTGAATGGTTAAAGTTAATGCGAGAACAGTTATGATGCATATGCTTGACAAATCATAAGTTGAAAACCTCGTGTCCCGTGAATACGAGTACCCAAACCATGCTAATTTACTTAGAGTCCCAAGCAAGGCTCTTGTCATTGTAAGTATATGCATATCATTGAGAACCGCCAATGGGGTACCTCCGTGCCCGATGACATGGAACAAGCCCACACCAAAATGACAGGACAAGCAGACAATGAACACCTCGACATCTCTTTTATTTGCTATATTGTTTAGCTTTTTATTGTGAGATGCGTCGTCGAATGTTCACCATGGGTATGCTGCAAATTTCCACCATGAATTATGCATGGCTTAGATTGGCGGCCCGGCATTTCCCTAACACATATAAAAACTCCATGATCCTCACAAGATTCCCAATTCATTTCACACAGCGGGCATCCATAAACAAAAGATCACGATATCAACTCAAAAAGAAGTGCAATGTTGAAAGCTTGCCCCATGACAGCATGGCTGGGCTAGAATCCAACTTACAACTTGCAAGCATAACAACTCAGCATAAAAGACCACAATGTCAAATTTTTAAGAACAGGAAAAAGTAAAGTGTGCCTTCCGGTTCGTGAGAGCTTTACTGACCGAATTTCGCATAACACTGGTAAGAGTTTAATTTGAACAGAATATAAAAGCAAGTCAAATTTACTTGGAATAGCAAATTGCTAGTAGGTATGTATGGTGGACACTTTGGAAAACTTTGGCTTTTAGGAGTTGGATGCACGAGTAGAGCTCATACTCAGTACAAGGCGAGGGCTAGCAAAAGACTGGGAGCGACCAACTAAGAGAGCAGTAATGGCCATAATCATGCAAAGCGACAAAGCGACATTAAAAGAAGCATACGATGGCATCAAAAGTCAAAAACTAAATGATCATGAAGGCTAATGGCGACTTTGTAAGAGTCTAACATGTGTGAGCATGCGCCAAGTCAACCCAAATAAAGCATCAAGGAGAAAACCAAAATAATGCTTCCATACAATAAAAACAACGCCTGATTTTTTCAAAGGCTCATTAAGCAATCTCAGTTATTTGAGACAAGTCATGCTACAGCAAAATCACTAAGCATACTATCAAAAAGACATCAAGCATGACATGAAAAAGCCTAAGCCGCAGTCTACACAAGCTCCTTCTTGTACCACTATTTTGCACAAAGCTTTTTCTCTTTTCCAACACCATTTGAAATTTTTATAAACACCTCTTTTGATGAAAACCAATAAAGATCAGAGGCAAAAATGCACCTTGATGAAAAGATATGACAAGATCTGAACGCATATCAAGGCGAAAACGAAAACCAAAAGCAGTAGCAGAAAAAGTAGAACACTCGATTTTAAATAAGAGTGAAAACTAGAGCGTTCTTTGCAAATGAAAACAAGTACATCTCCTCCAAAGGGAAATTTGTTGGGGTCCAACCATTTATTGCAGCAAACAAACAAACTAAACCAACTAAGAAAACTAAAACAACTGACGCTCCAAGAAAAACACATAGTGCATGAAGCAATAAAAATATAGTGTCTTGAAAGGTGACCTGATTTTTGCCGATGAAGAAGGGGTGCCTCGGGGGCATCCCCAAGCTTTGACGCTTGTACTTCTTGGATATTTCTTGGGGTGATGCATAGGCATCCCCAAGCTTGAGCTTTTGTCCATTCTTCAACTCATCTCATCATTCTCCAATCCCTACACTTGAAAACTTCCTTCATACAAAACTAAACACAATTCTATTAGCAACATTAGTGTAAGCATAAAATATATTCAACCTCTTTTAGCTTCAGGTTTCAACCCAAAACCACCACATATAAAGTATATACTACTGTAGCAACTTCCACAAGAGTTCCATGATCAAAAAGAACTCAAAAGGAAGCGATAAAGTGGCAAAAACAAATATTGGCAAAAATCTGTCAAAACTGAACAGCTGACAAAGGACGAATTTTTGAAAGGTTTTCTGTTGCTCAAATCAAAAAGTGTTCAACTAAGAAAAGTTTGGATATAACCTGGGGCATATGCACAAGAAATCGCAGGTCCAAAAGATAAACAGAGAATTTTTACGAATTTTTACGGCGCAGCACCGAAAACAGTTTCAGGAGAGCAATAACCCCAAATCTTTACCTCGCTCAAATTAGAGGCTTCTCTTGGCACAAAAACGAAATAAACAAGATAAGGAGCGGTCATTACAGTAGTAATGACTTCCAAGACTCAAATAAAAGAAAAAGTACTGAAAAGTAAACAATGGGTTATCTCCCAAGAGTGCTTTTCTTTAACGCCTTTGAGCTAGGCGCAGAAAATTGCGAATCAAGTAATATCAAGTGATGAAGCATCAAGCTCACAATTTGCTCTAAGAATAGAGTCAAAAAGTAATTTCTTTCATTTCCTAGGGAAGTTTTCCATACCTTTCTTTAGTGGGAATTGATACTTGATAGTGCCTTCCCTCATATCAATGATAGCACCTATAGTTCGAAGAAAGGGTCTTCCCAAAATAATAGGACATGAAGCATGGCATTCAACGTCCATAACAAGAAAATCAACGGGAACAAGGTTATTGTTAACCACAATAAGAACATCATTAATCCTTCCCAAAGGTTTCTTCTTAGCAACATCAGCAATAGGAACATCAAAATAACACTTTTCAAGCGGTGGTAAATCAAGCATGTCATAAATCTTTCTAGGCATGATAGAAATACTAGCACCTAGATCACATAAAGCATGGCAATCATAACCGTTAACATGCATATCAATGATGGGTTCCCAACCATCTTCTAACTTCTTGGGAACAGAGGCTTTCTGCTTCAACTTTTCATCCCTAATTTTTATAAGAGCATTGGTAATATGCTTAGTAAAAGCAATATTTAAAGAACTAGCATTGGGAGTCAAAGCAAGCTTTTGCAAGAACAAAATAACTTCAGATATATTGCAGCCATCAACATCAAAATCATTAAAACAAGTAGAGCTATCATCTCCCACACTCCGAAAAATTTCAGCACTCTTTTGAGAAAAAGTTTTGGCAGTTTTAGGCTTTTTAACACAAGGAGTGGGAGTTTTCTCTACACCAATCAAAGTAAGAGGATTGGTACCAGTAGGAGCAACATCATTAGAGGTAGTAATGGTACATACCTTGGTCTCTCTAGCCATCTCATCTTCTCTTTCCCACCTGGCATGCAATTCCGCTAACAATCTAATATTTTTATCAATTCCAACTTGGGTAGCATTAGCGGCAGCAACAACATTGCTCACATTCACATCATTAGGAAACACTTTTAATTTCAGAAGTTCAACATCATGAGCAAGGCTATCAACTTTAGAAGCAAGAATATCAATTTTGCCTAACTTTTCCTCAACAGACTTATTAAAAGCAGTTTGTTTACCGATGAAGTCCTTGAGCATTACCTCAAGCTCGGAGGGCGCGGCCCTAGTGTTGTTGTAGGAATTACCATAAGAGTTACCATAACCATTACTATTGGTAGAAGGATACGGCCTATAATTGTTACTAGCAAAATTGTTCCTATAAGCATTGTTGTTAAAATTATTGTTTCTAATGAAATTCACATCAACTTGCTCTTCTTGAGCAACCAAAGAGGCCAAAGGAACATTATTAGGATCAACATGGGTCCTATCATTAGCAAGCATAGCCATAATGGTATCAATCTTATCATTCAAGGAAGAGGTTTCCTCAACAGAATTTACCTTCTTACCTTGTGGAGCTCTCTCGGTGTGCCATTCGGAATAATTTACCATCATGTTGTCGAGTAGCTTTGATGCGGCGCCCAATGTGAGGGACATAAAAGTGCCTCCAGCAGCTGAATCAAGTAGGTTCCTTGAAGAAAAATTCAGTCCTGCATAAAAAGTTTGGATAATCATCCAAGTAGTCAGTCCATGAGTGGGGCAATTCTTTACCATAGATTTCATTCTTTCCCAAGCTTGAGCAACATGTTCATTATCAAACTGAGTAAACTTCATAATATTGCTGCGCAAAGCTATAATCTTAGCAGGAGGATAGTATCTACCAATAAAAGCATCCTTACACTTAGCCCATGAATCAATACTATTCTTAGTCAAAGACAGCAACCAATCTTTAGCTTTTCCTCTCAAAGAAAAAGGAAACAGTTTGAGCTTAATAATATCACTATCAACATCTTTATATTTCTGCATCTCACATAGCTCAACAAAATTGTTGAGATGAGCTGCAGCATCTTCAGTACTAGCACCAGAAAATTGCTCTTTCATAACAAGGTTCAATAAAGCAGGCTTAATCTCATAAAAAGTGGTAGCAGGAACAGTTGGTACAATAGGAGTGCAGATAAAATCACTATTGTTCGTGCTAGCAAAGTCACACAACTTGGTATTTTCAGGAGTACCCATTTCAGCAAAACAAAAATAACAAGTAAAAACAGCTACCAAGGATTCTAATTTTTTTGGGTTTTTGATATAAAGCAGTGCAGGTAAAATAAATAAAGTAAAGCAAAACAAATAACAAAGTAAAGAATGTGTGTGCGAAGAACTCCCCTCGCAGAAGTCTTCTCTCTTCCCCGGCAACGGCGCCAGAAAAGAAGCTGCTACTCGTGTGATGGCGCCAGAAAAGACTGTGGCGTTTAGTTGACGTGGGAGCAGTAAGTCCTTGTGCGTGGTGATGACCAGCCCGTTGGGAACCCCAAGAGGAAGGTATGATGAGTGTAGCGGCTAGTTTTCCCTCAGTTAAGAAACCAAGGTTTATCGATCAGGAGAAGAGAGACGATGACGACTGAAGGTGTTTGTGGAACCTGCACACACACAAACAAATACTTTGTCCCCAACTTGCGATGAGGTTGTCAATCTCACCGGTTTGCTTGAAACAAAGGTTATGAGTGTATCGAGTGGAAAACAGTAGTAATATGCGAGTAAAGTAAACAGTGCGGGAATAGTAAACAGGTGATTGCAATATGATTAAAATAGGACCGGGGTCCACAGTTCACTAGTGGTGTCTCTCCATAGATAAAATAACATGCTGGGTAAACAAATTACAGTTGGGCAATTGATAGAATAAATATAACGTGATATGTCAAGAAGATCACTATGAGATTTACTCTGGGCATTACAACAAAATACATAGACCGCCATCCAACTGCATCTATGACTAATAATCCACCCCCGGGGATATCATCCGAACACCCTAGAAGTTTTAAGTTGCGAACAACAGATAATTGCATTAAGCAAAGTGTGTAATGTAAACAAAGCATATGCCCTTGAGCATATGAATGTTGTTTTCTCCCTAGTAGCAACAGCACATCTACCACCTTAGAGGTTTCTGTCACTCCCCCAGGTGAAATAGAGACATGAACCCACTATCGAGCATAAATACCCCCTCTTGGAGTCACTAGCAACTACTCGGCCAAGATAGCTACTAACAACGGAGAGCATGCAAGATCATAAACAACATAGAGATAACAAAAGATATAATTCAGTACAGCAACTTAATCATAAACACCAATATTCATCGGATCCCAACAAACCAACATCATAGAATTACATAACGGTGATCTCAATCATGTAGGGCAGCTCATGAGATCTAAACATGAAGCACACGGTGGAGAGGACAACCAGCTAGCAACTGCTATGGACCCATAGTCCAAGGTAGACTACTCACTCATCGCTCCGGAGGCAAGCATGGCGATGAAGAAGACCTCCGGTGGCGATTCCCCTCTCCGGCAGGGTGCCGGGAAGAGCTTCTGGACCCTCCTGATCTTCGGGTCGACGACGGCGGCGGATCGCGATGTATTCTGGAAAACTGATCGGGCCCTTAGGTTTTTCTCGTCAGGGGGTATATATAGGCGAAGGGGCGATGTCAGAGGAGGGACCACGCCCCCTCACACGGGGCTGGCGCGGCCAGGGGGTGGCCGCGCCGCCCCTGTGTCTGGGGCCCACGTGGCCCCACTCTGTCAGGTCTTCGGATGTCTGGAAGCTTCCCCGTGAAATATGACTTCAGGAACTTGTTTCGTCCAATTCCGAGAATATTTCCTGTGTATCACTTCTGAAACACAAAAACAGCAGAAAACAGGAAACTGGCACTGTGGCACTTCGTTAATAGGTTAGTTCCGGAAAATGTATAAAAATGCCACTAAGTGTAACGAAACAATAGGCAAATGGTGTAAAACAAGCATGGAGCATTATCAATGCTCCATGCTTGTTTTACACCATTTGCCTATTGTTTCGTTACACTTAGTGGCACTTTTATGCATTTTCCGGAACTAACCTATTAACAAGCGCCACAGTGCCAGTTTCCTGTTTTCTGCTGTTTTTGTGTTTCAGAAGTGATACACAGGAAATATTCTCGGAATTGGACGAAACAAGTTCCTGAAGTCTTATTTTTCCCGGAAGCTTCCAGAGATCCGAAGAAGTGTCGGAGGGGGGCCACCAGGGCCCCACACGCGTGGGTGGCGCGGCCAGCCCCCTGGCCACGCCGGGCCCACGTGAGGGCGCCTGGCCCCTCCTCTGACATCGATCCTTCGCCTATAAAGACCCCCCGACGAGAAAAACCTAAGGGCCCGATCAGTTTTCCAGAATACATCGCGATCCGCCGCCGCCGTCGACCCGAAGATCGGGAGGGTCCAGAAGCTCTTCCCGGCACCCTGCCGGAGAGGGGAATCGCCACCGGAGGTCTTCTTCATCGCCATGCTTGCCTCCGGAGCGATGAGTGAGTAGTCTACCTTGGACTATGGGTCCATAGCAGTAGCTAGATGGTTGTCTTCTCCACTATGTGCTTCATGTTTAGATCTCATGAGCTGCCATACATGATTGAGATCACCGTTATGTAATTCTACATGTTTGGTTTGTTGGGATCCGATGAATATTGGTGTTTATGATTAAGTTCCTGTACTGAATATTATCTTTTGTTATCTCTATGTTGTTTATGATCTTGCATGCTCTCCGTTGTTAGTAGCTATCTTGGCCGAGTAGTTGCTAGTGACTCCAAGAGGGGGTATTTATGCTCGATAGTGGGTTCATGCCTCTATTTCACCTGGGGGAGTGACAGAAACCTCTAAGGTGGTAGATGTGCTGTTGCTACTAGGGAGAAAACAACATTCATATGCTCAAGGGCATATGCTTTGTTTACATTACACACTTTGCTTAATGCAATTATCTGTTGTTCGCAACTTAATACTTGTGGAGTTCTCAGATTGATTCACCACAAGTGGATTATTAGTCATAGATGCAGTTGGATGGCGGTCTATGTATTTTGTTGTAATGCCCAGAGTAAATCTCATAGTGATCTTCTTGACATATCACGTTATCTTTATTCTATCAATTGCCCAACTGTAATTTGTTTACCCAGCATGTGCTATTTTATCTATGGAGAGACACCACTAGTGAACTATGGACCCCGGTCCTATTTCCAACATATTGCTATCACCTGTTTACTTTTCTCGTACTGTTTACTTTACTCGCATACTATATTGTTTTCCACTCGATACACTCATAACCTTTGTTTCAAGCAAACCGGTGAGATTGACAACCTCATCGCAAGTTGGGAACAAAGTATTTGTTTGTGTGTGTGCAGGTTCCACAACACCTTCAGTCGTCATTGTCTCTCCTCTCCTGTTCGATAACCTTGGTTTCTTAAACTGAGGGAAAACTTGCTGCTGCACTCATCATACCTTCCTCTTGGGGTTCCCAACGGGCTGGTTATTCACCACGCACAAGGACAGCCTCGTTGCCATCAGAGGCATCAAGTATAGCAGCTAGTTTTCAATCAGTTCAGAAACCAAGGTTTATGTCGATCAGGAGAAGAGCGAACAATACGACTGAAGGTGATGCTTGCTAGTTTGCGATAGCTTCGGACAATTTATATATGGCGCCTCGTCCAAGCTTTGCTTGCTAGCTGCAACGCGGAACCTGCACACAACACAACCAAATACTTTGTTCCCAACTTGCAATGAGGTTGTCAATCTCACCGGTTTGCTTGAAACAAAGGTTATGAGCGTATCGAGTGGAAAACAGTAGAAGTATGCGAGTAAAGTAAACAGTGCGAGTAAAGTAAACAGGTGATAGCAATATGATAGAAATAGGACCGGGATCCACAGTTCACTAGTGGTGTCTCTCCATAAGATAAATAACACATGCTGGGTGACAAGGGTATAGTTAATAGAGCCCGTTAGTTGAGTACCCCTGAGGCCCGTTAAGCTAGGCCCAATTGTAATGATAGTCGAATACGAGTTCTTACCGTATGTCGATATTGTAATCTGTATCGTACCCTACCCGATCCTCGAGACCTGGCCACCTATATATAGGGGCCAGGAGGGGACGGTGTAGGGCAAATTGAAAGCAAGCCAGGTTGAACACCCAAGTTTACTTTCGATACACACCTATTTCGACTAACTTTACCTTTGAGTTCATCCGATGCCCTATCTCTCCGATCCTAAGTCCTTCATCTAGGACATTTGTCGAGTTAACCCTCGTCAATTGGCGCCGACCGTGGGGACTTTAGGCGTTGGAATCATGAATTCGACGGCTTTTTCGCTTTTAGCCAACGGCAGTTCAGAAGTCGACAGAAGTCAAGAGACGGAATTAACCATTGGAAGTTTGAGCATCCTCATCGGGCCATCGGGTTCGTCTCGCCTTTCGGATCCGACGACACAAGATCAAGATCCGTCGGCAAAAGAGCCCGAAACAATAGCAATGATGGAATATTCTGAAGGCTCTTCCAGCGAAGTAAACTCGCCGGTCAGCCCAGAGGAAGTGCAAAAAGAAAAGACCGCAGAAGACAACGAAGAAAAGGAAAATTTTGACGTGGAAGACCAACTCGAAGATCTCACGATCTGCCTCGACGATACCACAGACAAGTCAACAGATACATGGAAGACAGGATTAGAGCTTTCTGAGGATAGTAACTCGATCTTCTCAAGCTTTAAGGGTAACATCGGCAAACAATGCCAGGTGCTTGCCATTATAGGAGATTGATACGTCTTAAACGTATCTATAATTTTTGATGCTCCATGCTTGTTTTTACACCATTTGTATATTGTTTCGTTACACTTAGTGGCATTTTTATACATTTTCCGATGAATATTGGTGTTTATGATTAAGTTCCTGTACTGAATATTATCTTTTGTTATCTCTATGTTGTTTATGATCTTGCATGCTCTCCGTTGTTAGTAGCTATCTTGGCCGAGTAGTTGCTAGTGACTCCAAGAGGGGGTATTTATGCTCGATAGTGGGTTCATGCCTCTATTTCACCTGGGGGAGTGACAGAAACCTCTAAGGCTCTGTTCGGTTAGCCCCAGCCCGACAGGGAATGCGGCCCAACCCCCGTCAACATGCGTGGATCGGTGCGGGAAGGATTTAACCCCAGCCCATTGGTTACCAGGCGTTCGGTTATACCCGACGTGAAACTTATCCCGACCCAAACCCCTCCATTCCCGTTCTTTCCGCGGCTGATTGAAACATCGCCCCCTGACTCGTGGAAAGAAGTCCAAGCTGAGGGAAGCAACGCATGACGAGAGGCCCAAGTTTGATCTCCGCTGGTGTCCCTGACAGAAATAAAATACAGAGAAGGTCTGAGCCTCTCGGGGATTAGAGTGACGCACCAATTTCGCTCAACCCCATCGTGATTACTTCCCTGTGGGGAACTGGACCCTGAGAACCGAACACAGCCTAAGGTGGTAGATGTGCTGTTGCTACTAGGGAGAAAACAACATTCATATGCTCAAGGGCATATGCTTTGTTTACATTACACACTTTGCTTAATGCAATTATCTGTTGTTCGCAACTTAATACTTGTGGAGTTCTCGGATTGATTCACCACAAGTGGATTATTAGTCATAGATGCAGTTGGATGGCGGTCTATGTATTTTGTTGTAATGCCCAGAGTAAATCTCATAGTGATCTTCTTGACATATCACGTTATCTTTATTCTATCAATTGCCCAACTGTAATTTGTTTACCCAGCATGTTATTTTATCTTTGGAGAGACACCACTAGTGAACTGTGGACCCCGGTCCTATTTTAATCATATTGCAATCACCTGTTTACTTTTCCCGCACTGTTTACTTTACTCGTATATTACTACTGTTTTCGACTCGATACACTCATAACCTTTGTTTCAAGCAAACCGGTGAGATTGACAACCTCATCGCAAGTTGGGGACAAAGTATTTGTTTGTGTGTGTGCATGTTCCACAAACACCTTCAGTCGTCATCGTCTCTCTTCTCCTGATCGATAAACCTTGGTTTCTTAACTGAGGGAAAACTAGCCGCTACACTCATCATACCTTCCTCTTGGGGTTCCCAACGGGCTGGTCATCACCACGCACAAGGACTTACTGCTCCCACGTCAACTAAACGCCACAGTCTTTTCTGGCGCCATCACACGAGTAGCAGCTTCTTTTCTGGCGCCGTTGCCGGGGAAGAGAGAAGACTTCTGCGAGGGGAGTTCTTCGCACACACATTCTTTACTTTGTTATTTGTTTTGCTTTACTTTATTTTATTTTACCTGCATTGTTTTTTATATCAAAAACCCAAAAAAATTAGAATCCTTGGTAGTTGTTTTTACTTGTCTTGCTTTGTCATGCTTTCTATCAATGGTTGGTTTCTTAGAAACTAAATCTTTTTGGCAAGGTGGGTTCACGGAAGAGCAGCAAAATTATTATGAGGAACACCGCTTGTCACAAAAAGGGAAACACTTATGGGAACAAATCAATAGATTGTATATCATTGCTAGAAATGTGTGCTCTACTTATAATGTTACCTATTGCTTTGATGAATCTTGTTGCTGTAGGAGGTATAAACACCTCCCTTTTCAATGTGAGTACAATGATGATGTTACCATATCTTCTTATATTAATGGAAATTATGACTTTTATGATGTGGAACAAATTGAAGAATTTATTGCTTGGAAGGGTGCATTCGAACTTGTTTATTTGCTTCAAAATACTGATGATGCACCTTATAAATATGAGGTTTATGATATACTCACATTTTGCTTTGATAATTACAAGGAAGAAAATGGCTATATTCTTAAATATCTTAATAGATGCTCTCCAACGGAAGAGACTAATGCCTTGAAGGAGCCTATGGAAGAAGAAATTATTGAAACTGGAAGCTCATTGGATAAAAAAGAGGAGGAGAGTGATGACCAAGAGGAGGAAGAATGGAGCAACCCATGTCTACCTCCCAATAAGAGTAACTCTCTAACTAATACCTTATTTGATCGCCCTCCATGCTTAACAAAAGAGGGTGATTGTGATATTTATATTGTTGAGTTTGTTCATGATGCTACTGAAAATTATTATGAGAGAGGAAAATATGGTTGTTGGAATTCTCATGTTACTAAAACACCTCTCTTTATATTGAAAGTTCCAAAGTTGCTCTTGTTTTATCTACCCATAATTGTTACTACGTGCTTCTTTGATTTATTTTCTTACAAGATTCCTATGCATAGGAAGTGGGTTAGACTTAAATGTGTTTTATATTTGCTCCTTGATGCTCTTTTTGGCTTCCATTCATATTTCTTATGTGAGCATCTTCTCAAATTACTGAGCCTAGCTCAAAGGCGTTAAAGAAAATCACTCTTGGGAGATAACCCAATGTTTACTTTTCAGTACTTTTTATTTTATTTGAGTCTTGGAAGTCATTACTACTGTAATGACCGCTCCTTATCTTGTTTATTTCGTTTTTGTGCCAAGAGAAGCCTCTAATTTGAGTGAGGTAAAGATTTGGGGTTATTGCTGTCCTGAAACTGTTTTCGGTGCTGCACCGTAAAAATTCGTGAAAATTCTCTATTTATCTTTTGGACCTGCGATTTCTTGTGCATATGCCCCAGGTTATATCCAAACTTTTCTTAGTTGAACACTTTTTGATTTGAGCAACAGAAAATCCCTCAAAAATTCGTCCATTGTCAGCTGTCCAGTTTTGACAGATTTCTGCCAATATTTGTTTTTGCCACTTTATCGCTTTCTTTTGAGTTCTTTTTTATCATGGAACTCTTGTGGAAGTTGCTACAGTAGTATATACTTTATATGTGGTGGTTTTGGGTTGAAACCTGAAGCTAAAAGAGGTTGAATATATCTTATGCTTACACTAATGTTGCTAATAGAATTGTGTTTAGTTTTGTATGAAGGAAGTTTTCAAGTGTAGGGATTGGAGAATGATGAGATGAGTTGAAGAATGGACAAAAGCTCAAGCTTGGGGATGCCCATGCATCACCCCAAGAAATATCCAAGAAGTACAAGCGTCAAAGCTTGGGGATGCCCCGAGGCACCCCTTCTTCATCGGCAAAAATTAGGTCACCTTTCAAGACACTATATTTTTATTGCTTCATGCACTATATGTTTTTCTTGGAGCGTCAGTTGTTTTAGTTTTCTTAGTTGGTTTAGTTTGTTTGTTTGCTGCAATAAATGGTTGGACCCCAACAAATTTCCCTTTGGAGGAGATGTACTCGTTTTCATTTGCAAAGAACGCTCTAGTTTTCACTCTTATTTAAAATCGAGTGTTCTACTTTTTCTGCTACTGCTTTTGGTTTTCGTTTTCGCCTTGATATGCGTTCAGATCTTGTCATATCTTTTCATCAAGGTGCATTTTTGCCTCTGATCTTTATTGTTTTCATCAAAAGAGGTGTTTATAAAAATTTCAAATGGTGTTGGAAAAGAGAAAAAGCTTTGTGCAAAATAGTGGTACAAGAAGGAGCTTGTGTAGACTGCGGCTTAGGCTTTTTCATGTCATGCTTGATGTATTTTTGATAGTATGCTTAGTGGTTTTGCTGTAGCATGACTTGTCTCAAATAACTGAGATTGCTTAATGAGCCTTTGAAAAAATCATGCGTTGTTTTTATTGTATGGAAGCATTATTTTGGTTTTCTCCTTGATGCTTTATTTGGGTTGACTTGGCGCATGCTCACACATGTTAGACTCTTACAAAGTCGCCATTAGCCTTCATGATCATTTAGTTTTTGACTTTTGATGCCATCGTATGCTTTTTTTAATGTCGCTTTGTCGCTTTGCATGATTATGGCCATTACTGCTCTCTTAGTTGGTCGCTCCCAGTCTTTTGCTAGCCCTCGCCTTGTACTGAGTATGAGCTCTACTCGTGCATCCAACTCCTAAAAGCCAAAGTTTGCCATTGTGTCCACTATAAATTCCTATGCATGGTATTTGTAAGCCATTCCAAAGTAAAATTTTCGTGTGCTACCTTTCAAAAACCTTCAAAATACCTCTCGTTTTGTGACACTGTTTTCAGCTCATGGGGACGTAGTGGTCGGATTTGCTATCTTCCATATTGCTTATTCCAAAAAAGAAAAAAAAAGGAAAAAAGAAAGAAAAAAGGCACTCCTCCAAAGAATGGGAATGTTGGTGGGCACCCGATGGAATCGGTTAGCCATGGTATGTGAAAGGAAAAGGTGGGGAGGAGTGCCAAGTTTTATAAAAAGAGCACAAGAGTGCCAATCTCTCTCTCAAAAACTTGCTTTATTTTTGTATGGAAGATAGTAAGAACCCCATTGCCAGTCGTTGACAAAGACAACCACCTCTCAAAATCAAGTTTTATATCTGTTTTACAAATGAAAAGCTCTAGCACATGTTTAAATCACTAATTCCCTCTGCGAAGGGCCTTTCTTTTACTTTTATGTTGAGTCACCACCTTCTTTCTTTATGCACCATCAAGAGAGCATAGTTGTCATTCTTAGTGTGATATGCATTGTCCCAAAGTTCATTGATTGACTCATATTGTTGGTTTCACTTGTTCTTAAATTATTTGTATCTAGTCGCCCTCTTAAACTTTGAGGTGTCCTATGCATTTATGTTTTGCTCTCTTTGAAGGACAAGCTGAAAACCATTTGTATGTTTTTCCTTATGATTTGAACACACGTTTGACTTTCATTGTTTCATTATCATGATCTTTTGTTTGTGTTCATTTGCATGTTTACAACATGGTTGCTAAGTTCTTATTGTCATGATTATATCTTTCATGCCCATGTTTTAAGTTCTTTTGATCCCAGCTCACCAATGCTTACTTATATGATCAAGATTGTGTAGGTGCATGTCACCTCAAAAATTATTCTTTTGTTATCACTTACCTACTCGAGGACGAGCAGGAGTTAAGCTTGGGGATGCTTGATACGTCTTAAACGTATCTATAATTTTTGATGCTCCATGCTTGTTTTTACACCATTTGTATATTGTTTCGTTACACTTAGTGGCATTTTTATACATTTTCCGGAACTAACCTATTAACGAAGTGCCATAGTGCCAGTTTCCTGTTTTCTGCTGTTTTTGTGTTTCAGAAGTGATACACAGGAAATATTCTCGGAATTGGACGAAACAAGTTCCTGAAGTCATATTTCACGGGGAAGCTTCCAGACATCCGAAGACCTGACACAGTGGGGCCACGTGGGCCCCAGACACAGGGGCGGCGCGGCCACCCCCCTGGCCGCGCCAACCCCGTGTGAGGGGGCGTGGTCCCTCCTCTGACATCGCCCCTTCGCCTATATATACCCCCTGACGAGAAAAACCTAAGGGCCCGATCAGTTTTCCAGAATACATCGCGATCCGCCGCCGCCGTCGACCCGAAGATCGGGAGGGTCTAGAAGCTCTTCCCGGCACCCTGCCGGAGAGGGGAATCGCCACCGGAGGTCTTCTTCATCGCCATGCTTGCCTCCGGAGCGATGAGTGAGTAGTCTACCTTGGACTATGGGTCCATAGCAGTAGCTAGCTGGTTGTCCTCTCCACCATGTGCTTCATGTTTAGATCTCATGAGCTGCCCTACATGATTGAGATCACCGTTATGTAATTCTATGATGTTGGTTTGTTGGGATCCGATGAATATTGGTGTTTATGATTAAGTTGCTATACTGAATTATATCTTTTGTTATCTCTATGTTGTTTATGATCTTGCATGCTCTTCGTTGTTAGTAGCTATCTTGGCCGAGTAGTTGCTAGTGACTCCAAGAGGGAGTATTTATGCTCGATAGTGGGTTCATGCCTCTATTTCACCTGGGGGAGTGACATAAACCTCTAAGGTGGTAGATGTGATGTTGCTACTAGGGAGAAAACAACATTCATATGCTCAAGGGCATATGCTTTGTTTACATTACACACTTTGCTTAATGCAATTATCTGTTGTTCGCAACTTAATACTTCTAGGGTGTTCGGATGATATCCCCGGGGGTGGATTATTAGTCATAGATGCAGTTGGATGGCGGTCTATGTATTTTGTTGTAATGCCCAGAGTAAATCTCATAGTGATCTTCTTGACATATCACGTTATCTTTATTCTATCAATTGCCCAACTGTAATTTGTTTACCCAGCATGTTATTTTATCTTTGGAGAGACACCACTAGTGAACTGTGGACCCCGGTCCTATTTTAATCATATTGCAATCACCTGTTTACTTTTCCCGCACTGTTTACTTTACTCGTATATTACTACTGTTTTCCACTCGATACACTCATAACCTTTGTTTCAAGCAAACCGGTGAGATTGACAACCTCATCGCAAGTTGGGGACAAAGTATTTGTTTGTGTGTGTGCAGGTTCCACAAACACCTTCAGTCGTCATCGTCTCTCTTCTCCTGATCGATAAACCTTGGTTTCTTAACTGAGGGAAAACTAGCCGCTACACTCATCATACCTTCCTCTTGGGGTTCCCAACGGGCTGGTCATCACCACGCACAAGGACTTACTGCTCCCACATCAACTAAACGCCACAGTCTTTTCTGGCGCCATCACACGAGTAGCAAAGATGCGTGCAACAACAAGCGGACGCGATCTCCAGAGGACGACAGAAGAAACAGATATAGGAGACGATCTCGAAACTATGACACCTACGGCTCGCATAGCCAAGTCGCCGCAGGATATAAAGACAACAGCTATCAAGGAAATGATCGCAGAAGTTTGGGATATAGAAGCTACGGAAAGGAAGACTATAAGAAGTTCCCTATAAGGGAATCCAGAGAGTACAACCCATCACCAGAAGATATGCTCAACGGGCCTTGTCATATACACACAGCGTTCGTCGACGGGAAACGAGTATCAAGGCACGCAATGAAAGACTGCACAACATTCTTAAAACTACAAGAAGCAGCAATAAATAAGCAAACCGAAGCAAGGCGACAAGGATTCGAAGGAAGTAACAATCCCTCGACAAAGCAGCAAGGAAACAATGGAGCGCCTCAAGGACAAGACCAGCAAAACCAGGGACAGGACGACGATGAAGGGTATGTACCATCAAAAGGACACATCATATCAATGATACAACCGGTACCCAAGTCAAACAAAGAAGAGAAGAGTATAACTCGACAAGTCAACTTAGCAGTCATATCACCTCCAGCGGCAACGGAGTATCTGCACTGGTCAGAGCAACCAATAGAGTTCAACAGAGAAGACCATCCTATAACAGTACCTCGGCCGGGAAACGCGCCTTTGGTACTAAAAGCTCAGATCGGCGCGTATGATGTCGACAGAATATTCATGGATGCAGGGAGTGGAATTAACTTGATATACGCGAAAACACTCCGAGCAATGCATATATCACTAGAGTTCCTGAAGCCAACAGATTGATCCTTCTATGGAATCGTACCAGGAAGTGCTAATTACCCGTTGGGTCGAATAGCACTCAATGTTTGCTTCGGCAACCGACAAAACTACAGAAGAGAAAAACTAGACTTCAAAGTCATGGACTGGCCATCGCAATATCACGCGATCCTCGGACGACCCGCGTTTTCACAATTCATGGCAGTGCCTCACTACACATATTTGGTACTTAAAATGCCAGGACCAAAAGGAATAATCACAGTGAAAGGAAGTTTTGAAGTTTCAGATCTCTGCGACAGGGAAGTTTTCTGCGCCTAGCTCAAAGGCGTTAAAGAAAAGCACTCTTGGGAGATAACCCAATGTTTTCTTTTCAGTACTTTTTCTTTTATTTGAGTCTTGGAAGTCATTACTACTGTAATGACCGCTCCTTATCTTGTTTATTTCGTTTTTGTGCCAAGAGAAGCCTCTAATTTGAGTGAGGTAAAGATTTGGGGATGTTGCTGTCCTAAAACTGTTTTCGGTGCTGCACCGTAAAAATTCGTAAAAATTCTCTGTTTATATTTTGGACCTGCGATTTCTTGTGCATATGCCCCAGGCTATATCTAAACTTTTCTTAGTTGAACACTTTTTGATTTGAGCAACAGAAAATCCCTCAAAAATTCGACCTTTGTCAGCTGTTCAGTTTTGACAGATTTCTGCCAATATTTGTGTTTGCCACTTTATCGCTTTCTTTTGAGTTCTTTTGATCATGGAACTTTTGGGGAAGTTGCTACAGTAGTATATGCTATATATGTGGTGGTTTTGAGTTGAAACCTGAAGCAAATAGAGGATTGATTATATGTTATGCTTGCACTAATGTTGCTAATAGATTTGTGTTTAGTTTTGTATGAAGGAAGTTTTCAAGTGTAGGGATTGGAGAATGATGAGATGAGTTGAAGAATGGACAAAAGCTCAAGCTTGGGGATGCCCATGCATCACCCCAAGAAATATCCAAGAAGTACAAGCGTCAAAGCTTGGGGATGCCCCCGAGGCACCCCTTCTTCATCGGCAAAAATCAGGTCACCTTTCAAAACACTATATTTTTATTGCTTCATGCACTATGTGTTTTTCTTGGAGCGTCAGTTGTTTTAGTTTTCTTAGTTAGTTTAGTTTGTTTGTTTGCTGCAATAAATGGTTGGACCCCAACAAATTTTCTTTGGAGGAGATGTACTCGTTTTCATTTGCAAAGAACGCTCAGTTTTCACTCTTATCGTTCATCGAGCGTTCTTCTTTTTCTGCTACTACTTTAGGTTTTCGTTTTCGCCTTCATTTGCGTTCAGACCTTGTCATATCTTTTCATCAAGGTGTATTTTTGCCTCTGATCTTTATTGGTTTTCATCAAAAGAGGTGTGTTTAAAAATTTCAAATGGTGTTGGAAAAGATAAAAAGCTTTGTGCAAAATAGTGGTACAAGAAGGAGCTTGTGTAGACTGCGGCTTAGGCTTTTTCATGTCATGCTTGATGTCTTTTTGATAGTATGCTTAGTGGTTTTGCTGTAGCATGACTTGTCTCAAATAACTGAGATTGCTTAATGAGCCTTTGAAAAAATCATGCGTTGTTTTTATTGTATGGAAGCATTATTTTGGTTTTCTCCTTGATGCTTTATTTGGGTTGACCTGGCGCATGCTCCCCCTTGTTAGACTCTTACAAAGTCGCCAATATCCTTCATGATCATTTAGTTTTTGACTTTTGATACCATCTTATGCTTCTTTTAATGTCGCTTTGTCGCTTTGCATGATTATGGCCATTATTGCTCTCTTAGTTGGTCGCTCCCAGTCTTTTGCTAGCCCTCGCCTTGTACTGAGTATGAGCTCTACTCGTGCATCCAACTCCTAAAAGCCAAAGTTTTCCAAAGTGTCCACCATACATACCTACTAGCAATTTGCTATTGCAAGTAAATTTGACTTGCTTTTATTTTCTCTTCAAATTAAACTCTTACCAGTGTTATGCGAAATTCGGTCAGTAAAGCTCTCATGAACCGGAAGGCACACTTTACTTTTTCCTGTTCTTAAAAAATTGGCATTGTGGTCTCTTATGTTGAGTTGTTATGCTTGCAAGTTGTAAGTTGGATTCTAGCCCAGCCATGCAGCCATGGGCAAGCTTTCAACATTGCACTTCTTTTTTGAGTTGATATCGTGATCTTTTGTTTATGGATACCCGCGGTGTGAAATGAATTGGGAATCTTGTGGGGATCATGGAGTTTGTATATGTGTTAGGGAAACGCCAGGCCGCCAATCTAAGCCATGCATAATTCATGGTGGAAATTTGCAGCATACCCATGGTGAACATTCAACGACGCATCTCACAATAAAAAGCTAAACAAATGGCAAATAAAAGAGATGTCTAGGTGTTCATTGTCTACTTGTCCTGTCATTTTGGTGTGGGTTTGTTCCATGTCATCGGGCACGGAGGTACCCCATTGGCGGTTCTCAATGATATGCATATACTTACAATGACAAGAGCCTTGCTTGGGACTCTAAGTAAAGTAGCATGAGGTTTGGGTACTCGTATTCACGGGGCACGAGGTTTTCAACTTATGATTTGTCAAGCATATGCATCATAATTGTTCTCGCATTAACTTTAACCATTCAAGATGCTTATGATGGGGGCAATGAGAGCTCAAAGCCGGTAAGTACCATAATTTTTGAAGGTTATAAAACTTGCAATCACTGCTTCCCTCTGCGAAGGGCCTTTCTTTTACTTTTATGTTGAGTCACCGCCTTCTTTCTTTATGCACCATTAAGAGAGCATAGTTGTCATTCTTAGTGTGATATGCATTGTCCCAAAGTTCATTGATTGATTTATATTGTTGGTTTCACTTGTTCTTAAATTATTTGTATCTAGTCGCCCTCTTAAACTTGAAGGTGTCCTATGCATTTATGTTTTGCTCTCTTTGAAGGACAAGCTGAAAACCTTTTGTATGTTTTTCCTTACGATTTGAACACACGTTTGACTTTCATTGTTTCATTTTCATGATCTTTTGTTTGTGTTCATTTGCATGTTTACAACATGGTTGCTAAGTTCTTATTGTCATGATTATATCTTCATGCCCATGTTTTAAGTTCTTATGATCCCAGCTCACAAATGCTTACATATATGATCAAGATTGTGTAGGTGCATGTCACCTCAAAAATTATTCTTTTGTTATCACTTACCAACTCGAGGACGAGCAGGAGTTAAGCTTGGGGATGCTTGATATGTCTCAAACGTATCTATAATTTTTGATGATCCATGCTTGTTTTTACACCATTTGCCTATTGTTTCATTACACTTAGTGGCATTTTTATGCATTTTCCGGAACTAACCTATTAACAAGTGCCACAGTGCCAGTTTCCTGTTTTCTGCTATTTTTGTGTTTCAGAAGTGATACACAGGAAATATTCTCGGAATTGGACGAAACAAGTTCCTGAAGTCTTATTTTACCCGGAAGCTTCCAGAGATCCGAAGGAGAGTAGGAGGCGAGGGACCAGGGGCCCACACGCACAGGTGGCGTGGCCAGCCCCTGGCCCGCGCCACGCCCGTGTGTGGCCGCCTGGCCCCTCCTCTGACATCGCCCCTTCGCCTATAAAGACCCCCTGACGAGAAAAACCTAAGTACCCGATCAATTTTCCAGAACACATCGCGATCCGCCGCCGCCGTCGACCCGAAGATCGGGAGGGTCCAGAAGCTCTTCCCGGCACCCTGCCGGAGAGGGGAATCGCCACTGGAGGTCTTCTTCATCGCCATGCTTGCCTCCGGAGCGATGAGTGAGTAGTCTACCTTGGACTATGGGTCCATAGCAGTAGCTAGATGGTTGTCTTCTCCACTATGTGCTTCATGTTTAGATCTCATGAGCTGCCATACATGATTGAGATCACCGTTATGTAATTCTACATGTTTGGTTTGTTGGGATCCGATGAATATTAGTGTTTATGATTAAGTTGCTGTACTGAATTATATCTTTTGTTATCTCTATGTTGTTTATGATCTTGCATGCTCTCCGTTGTTAGTAGCTATCTTGGCCGAGTAGTTGCTAGTGACTCCAAGAGGGGGTATTTATGCTCGATAGTGGGTTCATGCCTCTATTTCACCTGGGGGAGTGACAGAAACCTCTAAGGTGGTAGATGCGCTGTTGCTACTAGGGAGAAAACAACATTCATATGCTCAAGGGCATATGCTTTGTTTACATTACACACTTTGCTTAATGCAATTATCTGTTGTTCGCAACTTAATACTTCTAGGGTGTTCGGATTGATATCCCCGGGAGTGGATTATTAGTCATAGATGCAGTTGGATGGCGGTCTATGTATTTTGTTGTAATGCCCAGAGTAAATCTCATAGTGATCTTCTTGACATATCACGTTATCTCTATTCTATCAATTGCCCAACTGTAATTTGTTTACCCAGCATGTGCTATTTTATCTATGGAGAGACACCACTAGTGAACTGTGGACCCCGGTCCTATTTCCATCATATTGCTATCACCTGTTTACTTTACTCGCATACTTTTACTGTTTTCCACTCGATACACTCATAACCTTTGTTTCAAGCAAACCGGTGAGATTGACAACCTCATCGTAAGTTGGGAGCAAAGTATTTGTTTGTGTGTGTGCAGGTTCCACGTTGCAGCTAGCAAGCAAAGCTTGGACGAGGCGCCATATATAAATTGTCCGCTGCTATCGCAAACTAGCAAGCATCACCTTCAGCCGTCATTGTCTCTCCTCTCCTGATCGATATTAAACCTTGGTTTCTAACTGAGGGAAAACTAGCTGCTATACTCATCATACATTCCTCTTGGGGTTCCCAACGGGCTGGTTATCCACCACGCACAAGGACAGTTTGCTCCCACGTCAACCACACGCCATCAGCTAATTTTCTGGGCGCCATCAACAAGGGATCAGGCATCCCCAAGCTTGAGCTTTTGTCCATTCTTCAACTCATCTCATCATTCTCCAATCCCTACACTTGAAAACTTCCTTCATACAAAACTAAACACAATTCTATTAGCAACATTAGTGTAAGCATAACATATAATCAACCTCTTTTTGCTTCAGATTTCAACCCAAAACCACCACATATTAAGTATATACTACTGTATAAACTTCCCCAAAAGTTCTGTGATCAAAAGAACTAAAAAAAAGCGATAAAGCGGCAAAAAATGAATAGTGGCAGAAATCTGTCAAAAATAGAACAGCTGACAAAGGTCGAATTTTTGAGGTGTTTTCTGTTGCTCAAATCAAAAAGATTTAAATTAACGAAAGTTTGGATATAACCTGGGGCATAAGCACAAGAAATTTCAGGTCCAAAAGATATACAGAGAATTTATACGAATTTATACGGTGCAGCACCGAAAACAGTTTCAGGACAGCAACATCCCCAAATTATTACCTCACTCGAATTAGAGGCTTCTCTTGGCACAACAATAAAATAAAAAGGATAAGGAGCGGTCATTACAGTAGTAATGACTTCCAAGACTCAGAGAAAAGAAAAAGTACTGAATGAAAACATTGGGTTATCTCCCAAGAGTGCTTTTCTTTAACGCCTTTGAGCTAGGCGCAGAAAATTTGCGAATCAAGTAACATCAAGTGATGATGCATCAATTACCTCAATAGGCTCTTTGGAAGTTCCCGAAAGTGATTCAACCTGCAAGTCACTCTTAGTGGAACTAAAAGTCATTTTAAGAACATGTTGAGGTTTAAGCGCAGAAACCTTGGGAACATACATAAATTTTTGCTCTCTCCCAACAAAAACTTTCTCTTTCTTAAATTTAAGAGAAGAGAAGATTAAACTAAGAGTTTCCATAGACTCCTCTAGTTTACCAATCCTTAGGTTTTGATTATCAAGAGTAGTGCTAGCCTCTAAAACGGTGATTCTCTTACCAATATTTTCTATTAATTCATTAACTCGGCTAGCATTTTCTAGGATACTTGGCAAACTTTTCTCTAAAGAGCTGAGCTTTTCTAACACCTCCTCTAAGGTGGTTTCGGTTTTAGCAACATGAATAGGTGGTACTCCCACTAAACTTTCAATTATAGTGCATGCTTCTCCAGCGGGAGTACCCAGAAAATTTCCTCCTGTAAGAGTATCAAGAACATACCTATTCCAACTAGATATACCAACATAAAAATTTCTAAGGAGGATCGTGGTAGAGTGCTTTTTGGTACACCTATGATGAGCATTGTTAATACGATACCAAGTATCTTTTAAACTTTCTCCCCCTTGTTGCTTAAAACTACGAACTTCTACTTCAGGATTACTCATTCTAACAGGACTAAAAGCAAGCAAGTAAAAATAACTATCAAGGATTATAATTTTTTTGGATTTTTGATATAAAACGATGCAAGTAGAAAAATAAAGTAAAGCAAAACAATAAAACAAAGTAAAGGATGTGTGTGCGAAAAACTCCCCTTGCAGAGGTCTTCCACTCTTCCCCGGCAATGGTGCCAGAAAATTAGCTTGATGCATGGTAAATAACCAGCCCGTTGGGAACCCCAAGAGGAAGGTGTGATGAGTATAGCAGCTAGTTTTCCCTCAGTTAAGAAACCAAGGTTTATGTCGATCAGGAGAAGAGCGAACAATACGACTGAAGGTGATGCTTGCTAGTTTGTGACAGCTTCGGACAATTTATATATGGCGCCTCGTCCAAGCTTTGCTTGCTAGCTGCAACGCGGAACCTGCACACAACACAACCAAATACTTTGTTCCCAACTTGCGATGAGGTTGTCAATCTCACCGGTTTGCTTGAAACAAAGGTTATGAGCGTATCGAGTGGAAAACAGTAGAAGTATGCGAGTAAAGTAAACAGTGCGAGTAAAGTAAACAGGTGATAGCAATATGATGGAAATAGGACCGGGATCCACAGTTCACTAGTGGTGTCTCTCCATAAGATAAATAACACATGCTGGGTAAACAAATTATAGTTGGGCAATTGATAGAATAAAGATAAACATGATATGTCAAGAAGATCACTATGAGATTTACTCTGGGCATTATAACAAAATACATAGACCGCCATCCAACTGCATCTATGACTAATAATCCACTTGTGGTGAATCAATCCGAGAACTCCACAAGTATTAAGTTGTGAACAACAGATAATTGCATTAAGTAAAGTGTGTAATGTAAACAAAGCATATGCCCTTGAGCATATGAATGTTGTTTTCTCCCTAGTAGCAACAGCACATCTACAACCTTAGAGGTTTCTGTCACTCCTCCAGATTAAATAGAGGCATGAACCCACTATCGAGCATAAATACCCCCTCTTGGAGTCACTAGCAACTACTCGGCCAAGATAGCTACTAACAACGGAGAGCATGCAAGATCATAAACAACATAGAGATAACATAAGATATATTTCAGTATAGCAACTCAATCATAACACCAATATTCATCGGATCCCAACAAACCAAACATGTAGAATTACATAACGGTGATCTCAATCATGTAGGGAAGCTCATGAGATCTAAACATGAAGCACATGGTGGAGAAGACAACCATCTAGCTACTGCTATGGACCCATAGTCCAAGGTAGACTACTCACTCATCGCTCCGGAGGTAAGCATGGCGATGAAGAAGACCTCCGGTGGCGATTCCCCTCTCCGGCAGGGTGCCGGGAAGAGCTTCTGGACCCTCCCAATCTTCGGGTCGACGGCGGCGGCGGATCGCGATGTGTTCTGAAAAATTGATCGGGTCCTTAGGTTTTTTCCGTCGGGGGGTCTTTATAGGCGAAGGGGCATCGTCAGAAGTGGACCGAGGGGGTCTCACACATAGGGGGCGTGACCCAGGCCCTGGCCGTGCCGCCCTGGTGTGAGGGCCCCTCGTGGCCCCACTCCGTCTCCTCTTCGGATCTCTGGAAGCTTCCGGGAAAAATAAGACATTAGGAACTTGTTTCGTCCAATTCCGAGAATATTTCCTGTGTATCACTTCTGAAACACAAAAACAACAGAAAATAGGAAACTGGCACTGTGGCGACTTGTTAATAGGTTAGTTCCGGAAAATGTATAAAAGTGTCACGAAGTGTAACGAAACAGTAGGCAAATAGTGTATAAACAAGCATGGAGCATCAAAAATTATAGATACGTTGGAGATGTATCACGCCATTGCCAGGGAAAAAGAAGATTTCTGCAAAGGGAGTTTCGCACGCACATCCTTTACTTTGTTTATTATTTTGCTTTATTTTATTTTTGCTTGGATCATTTTATCAAAAATACAAAAAAATTAGTTTCCTATTAGTTATTATTTTTACTTGTTTGCTAGAATGGGTACTCATGAGAACACCAAGTTGTGTGATTTTACTAGCACTAATAATAGTGATTTTATCTGCACTCCTATTGCGCCACCTGCTCCTGCTGCAAATTTTTATGAGATTAAACCTGCTTTATTGAACCTTGTTATGAAAGAGCAATTTTCTGCTGCTAGTACTCATGATGCTGCAGCTCATCTCAACAATTTTGTTGAGCTTTGTGAGATGCAAAAATATAAGGATGTAGAAGGTGATATTATTAAGCTTAAGTTGTTTCATTTTTCTTTGAGAGGAAAAGCTAAGGATTGGTTGCTATCTTTGCCTAAAAATAGTATTGATTCATGGGCTAAGTGTAAGGATGCTTTTATTGGAAAATACTATCCTCCCGCTAAGATTATAGCTTTGCGTAGTGATATCATGAAGTTTAAATAGTTTAATAATGAACATGTTGCTCAGGCTTGGGAAAGAATGAAATCTATGATAAAGAATTGCCCTACTCATGGACTGACTACTTGGATGATTGTCCAAACTTTTTATGCAGGACCGAATTTTTTCTTCAAGAAACCTATTGGATTTAGCTGCTAGAGGCACTTTTATGTCCCTTACCTTGGGCGCCGCAACAAAGCTTCTCGACAACATGATGGCAAATTATTCTGAGTGTGATGACCCACAAGTATAGGGGGTATATCGTAGTACTTTCGATAAATAAGAGTGTCGAACCCAATGAGGAACAGAAGGTGTTGACAAGTGGTTTTGATGAAGGATTCACTGTAAATACTAGCAAACGGGTTTTCAGGGGTATTTGGTAATGCAAATAAATAAAGTACGAATAAATAAAAGACAGTAATAATAATTGCTGCAAGTGGCCCAATCCTTTCTAGAGCAAAGGACAAGCCGGTTGTGTAACTTATGATAACCAAACGTTCTCGAGGACACACGGGAGTTTCTGTCAAGTGCTTTTGCTTCATGCCGCTAAATAATCTTTATTTGTTTGATAAGTGTTATGGGGGTGAACCTGTGCTAGCGCACTACCCTTACTAGGATAAATACACACATGTGATTATACCCCTTGCAAGCATCCGCAACTACAAGAAAGTAATTAAGATAAATCTAACCACAGCCTTAAACTCTAAGATCCTACGCTCCCTGGTGCAATGGTTTCCCAATGGAGGTTTAGGTTTCTGTCACTCCAGCAACCCCACAATTGGTAGCCAAATACACAATGCATCTCACTAGTCCCAAAAATGGTGAAGTATCATGTAGTCGACGTTCACATGACACCACTAGTGAAATAGCACCACAACAAATAAATATCAAACCATTAAATATTACTCAACATAATTCCACTACTAACAACTTGACTTCTCTCATGTCCTCAAGAACTAAACGAACTACTCACAAGACATCATATGGATCATGATCAGAGGTGAAATAATGGTAAATAACAATCTAAACATAAACCTTAATTCAACGGTTCCACTCAATAGCATCAACCACAAGAGTAATCAACACCGGGAAAGTTTCCCCTAAGAATTTGACAAGATTCAACCCAAGATGTTATAGAGGGATGGCGTGGTGATGGTGAAGATGAAGGTGCTGGTGATGAGGATGATGGTGATGATGATCTCGATGAAGTCCGGCGTGATGATGATGACGATGGCGACGATCTCCCCTCTCCGTGAAAGAATTTCCCCAGTAGATTTCTGCCTGCCAGAGAGCCCTTCTCTCTCTGGTGTTTTCTGCCCCGCAGAGGCGGCGGTGTCTATCTCTGAGCCCCCCCTTGACTTAGGTTTTCGGGGACGATGAAATACGTGAAGGGGCGATTGCAGTAGTGGGCCAGGGTGGCCTCACCACAGGCCGGCGTGGCCAGGGGTGGGCTCGCGCCCCCTGTGGGTGAGCCCACCCTGTGGCTCCTCTCGCCTCCTCCTTCTGGCTTCTTCAGTCTTCTGGCAAAATATAATTTCCTGGTATTTTTCTAGAATTTTATGATCTTCCGAAACATGGTGTCTTGACGGTCCTTTTTCCAGCAGAATCCTGACTCCGGCAGCAAATCCTCCAATGATCATCAAACATGTAAAAACAGAGGAAACAACATTAGTATCATCTCTAAATATGAAATATATCAATGAATAACAGTAAATTATGATACAAAATAGTGATGCAAAATGGACGTATCAACCCCCCAAGCTTAGACCTCGCTTGTCCCCAAGCGAAAACTAAACTCGGTAAACATGACCACAGGTTTATGGAGTGAAGTGTCGATAATCAAAATACGGACAAGAAGCATCACATTCACCAAGGCACAAATTATAATAGACAGCAACTTCCCTTTATATGATGTAGACTTGCAATAAGTAATAGGGAATCACAAATAAAGATGCACAAGGTAAACTATAATTGGTGATGGCAAACCTTAGTTCTTGGTCAGAGAACAATGAACAAACTATACTTGCTTTTGAACGGAGCCTTTTAAAAACAGAGCTAATATAGCAAAAACCATATGCTCAACGAAACAAACTTTTTGCAATCATAGAAAGCTTTCAAAGATATATTCCTTTAGATAAAAGCATTGTACTAAACAAAAGAAGTTAGTAAACATAATTGAACGGATCAACATATGGATGAGTGAAACATAACAACTCAAATGCTTGCGTGAGATAGAAGGGAATAGGTTGACTCAACATAAAAGTAAAAGATAGGCCCTTCGCAGAGGGAAGCAGGGATTAAACATGTGATATAGCTTTTCATTTGTAAAACAGAGGTAAAAGTTATTTTGAGAGGTGGTTGCTTTTGTCAACGACTAGCAACGGAGTTCTTGATATCTTCCATACTAAACAAGTGAGAGCGGTTCTGAGATGTTGATTAATTGGCACAATTGTGCTCTTTTATAGCTTGGCACTCCTCCCCACCTTTTCCTTTCTCAAACCATGGCTAACCGATTCAATCGGGTGCCCATCAACTTTCACAAACCATGGAGGAGTGCCTTTTTCTTTTCTTTTTGAGATTACAATGGTCTGACCAGCCCCCTTGCAAAATTAATGGCGAGCAGATGAAGCTGCCTAGTCGAGGGGTACTTAATTTAGTATGGAAGATAACAAACCCATCCACTACATCCTCATGAGCTAAAAACAGTGGCACAAAATGAGAAGTATTTGAAGGTTTTTGAAAGGTAGCACATGAAAATTTACTTTGAATGGCTTGAAATACCATGCATAGGAATTTATAGTGGACTCTTTGGAAGTAACTTGGTTTTTTTCGGGAATTGGATGCACGAGAAGTATTCCCTCTCAGTACAGGTTTTTGGCTAGCAAGGCTGGGTAGCAAGCATAAGAGTTGCATAAAGCAAACAAACATACATATAATAGGAACAATCATGCAAACTTCCTTGAAAGTACAATGATTTTAACTTTGAGAATACTATTGCTTATAAGCCAATCATGAAGGAAAACTGAAGTGATGTAACTACAAGCACTTCTTTCTTCTTTTCTACTTAAACCTCAAGGTAATGTTGCTACTAACCAAGCTAAGTTTGCCAAAACCAACTAAATTTACTCATGCTCCCAAAGTGATACCAATACTAATCAACAAGACTAATCATATAAGAAACATTGCAAACTAAAATAAAGTGTGCGGAAAGTAAATGATAAAACTTCTCATTAATATTTCATTACCGCAACTCACACCAAGGGATACATACACAACCAACTAAGGAGGATACTTCCATACTGCAAACTATTCTATAAGATAACTTCTCTATTCATGATATGACTCTACTTGAAAAGTAAATGAGTAAAAGATAATGATGTGATACCACGGTACTCCCCCAAGCTTGGAACAAGCCGAGGGGATGCCTATACCAATGATGAATTACTCCTTCGGCGATGGTGGCAAGATCATCCTTGGACCAAGTAAAATTTCCAGCATCTTGCGAAGCCTGAGATTCTCTTCTTGAATTATATGTATCTCCCTCTCCAGAACTCGGTATTGGGCACAAAGCTCGTCAGTGACCAGCATACCCTCTTTTATTATAGGCATGAAATTTAGATCCAAGACTGGTAATGTTGGCCCCTGCATATTATGAGAAAAGGTACGCCCAGCGTTCATTGATCCTATGAAAGTAGGGTCTCTTGCCCTCGATCCTCTAGCCACCTGTTCTTCCTTCAGCTTGCGGTCTTGGTGATCCTCTTCCATAGGCTTTTTGCCCTTGTCGTCGCTTGAAGGAGCCATGGTGCTCCCAAAACTGAGATCAACTCCTGACAGAAATAGCTCGAAACAACTCCTGACAGAAATAGCTCGAAACAAAAACACGACGAGAAAATGATATACGGACCTCGGGCAATCCGGGGGGTTATATAGGCGAAAATTAAACATCGAAACAAAATCACAGGAGGAAACCAGGACGGAAACGAGATCTGAGGTGGTCTCACCACAGGGCGGCGCGGCCTGGAGTGGGCCCACGCCCCCTGGTGGTGAGGAGCCACCGGACTCCGTCTCCTGCTAGTTTTTGTCGCATGATTTTTCATATTTAATAAAAACAACAAAAATATTAATGGAAAAGTTTAATGCGAACCTTTTCTGACTAGAACTGTTACCTATTCGAAAACGAACTCTGCAGGTTCCTGCATATTGTCCTGGATGAATTCTTCCAGAGAAACTGTTTGAATAACATCAACATCTTCATTACAAGAATCTCCAGCAAGATAATGTTTGAGTCTTTGCCCATTCACCACTTGTGTAGTGTTATCTTTTAATAAAGCAATCTTTATCGCACCTGAGCGGTACACCTCTTCAATAACATATGGTCCTTCCCATTTGGAGAATAATTTTCCTGCAAAAAATCTGAGACGAGACCTATACAATAGAACTTTCTCACCAACATGAAACTCTCTCTTAAGAATTCTCTTATCATGCCATTGCTTGACTTTCTCTTTGAAAAGTCTGGCATTCTCGTAAGCTTCGTTTCTCCACTCATCTAAAGAACTCAAATCTAACAACCTTTTCTTACCGGCGAGTTTAAAATCCCTATTAAGCTCTTTCACTGCCCAGAAAGCTTTGTGTTCTAATTCTAAGGGCAAGTGACACGCTTTTCCGTAAACCATCTTGTAAGGAGACATGCCCATGGGGTTCTTATAAGCAGTTCTATAAGCCCATAAAGCATCGTTTAACTTGCTAGCCCAGTTTTTCCTAGATCTATTAACAGTCTTCTGCAAGATAGACTTGATCTCTCTATTTGAAAGTTCTACCTACCCACTAGTTTGGGGATGATAAGCAGAAGCTATTCTATGATTAACATCATATCTAGCAAGAGTTTTTCTAAAACCACCATGAATAAAATGAGAACCTCCATCAGTCATAAGATATCTAGGCACACCAAACCTAGGAAAAATAACGTCCTTAAGCATTTTTAACGAGGTCTCACCATCGGCACTCTTTGTAGGTATGATTTCTATCCACTTGGTAACATAATCAACAGCAACAAGTATATGAGTATAACCTTTTGAAGGAGGAAAAGGTCCCATAAAGTCAAATCCCCAACAATCAAATGGTTCAATAACAAGAGTGTAACTCATAGGCATTTCATTACGTCTAGAGATATTACCACCTCTTTGACATTCATCGCAAGATAAAACATACCTTCTAGCATCTTTAAAAAGGGTTGGCCAATAAAATCCTGATTGTAGAACCTTTTGTGCAGTTCTATCTCCAGCATGATGTCCTCCATAAGCACTTCCATGACATTTTCTCAATATTTCTTGTTGTTCATACTCTGGAACACATCTTCGCATAATACCATCAACTCCTTCTTTATATAAGTGTGGGTCATCCCAAAAATAATGCCTCCGATCATAAAAGAATTTTCTTCTTTGCTGAGCTGTAAAGGTTGGAGGCAAATACTTGGAAACAATAAAGTTAGCATAATCAGCATACCAAGGAAGGTCTCGCGAAGTTACATTTATCGAAGCCAACTGTTCATTTGGAAAACTATCATTAACAGGAATAGGATCAAAAGAAATATTTTCCAATTTAGACAAATTGTCAGCAACAGGATTTTCAGCACCTTTCCTATCTACAATATGCAAATCAAACTCTTGTAAAAGCAACACCCATCTAATAAGCCTAGGCTTAGCATCCTTGTTAGACATAAGATATCTAATAGCAGCGTGATCAGTATAAATAGTAACTTTAGAATCAACAATGTAAGGTCTAAACTTATCACATGCAAAAACAACAGCAAGAAACTCTTTCTCAGTAGTAGCATAATTCTTCTGAGCAGCATCAAGAGTCTTACTAGCATAGTGAATAACATTCAACTTCTTATCTACGCGCTGTCCAAGAATAGCACCAACAGCAAAATCACTAGCATCGCACATAATTTCAAAGGGTAAATTCCAATCAGGTGGTTGAATAATAGGAGCAGTAGTTAAAGCCTTCTTAAGAGTTTCAAAAGCTTCCTTACAATCATCATCAAAAACAAATGGTACATCTTTTTGAAGAAGATTAGTAAGAGGCTTTGAAATCTTAGAGAAATCTTTAATAAACCTCCTATAGAAACCAGCATGACCAAGAATACTATGAATACCTTTAACATCTCTGGGACATGGCATTTTCTCAATTGCTTCAACCTTTGCTCTGTTAACTTTGATACCTCTTTCAGAGATTTTATGTCCAAGAACAATTCCTTCATTCACCATAAAGTGGCATTTCTCCCAATTTAGAACAAGATTAGTTTCTTCACACCTCTGCAAAAGTTTATCAAGATTGTGCAAACAATTATCAAAAGAAGTTCCATAGACGGAAAAATCATCCATGAAAACCTCCACAATTTCTTCACAAAAGCCATGAAAATAGCATACATGCATCTTTGAAAAGTAGCAGGAGCATTGCATAAACCAAATGGCATACATCTATAAGCATAAGTTCCATAAGGACAAGTAAAAGTGGTTTTCTCTTGATCTTGCTTTTTAACAGCAATATGAGAGAAACCGGAATAACCATCAAGAAAACAAAAATGAGTCTTCTTAGATAACCTCTCTAGCATTTTATCTATAAATGGTAAAGGATGATGATCTTTCTTAGTAACTTTGTTTACCTTTCTAAAATCAATGCACATCCTATAACCAACTACTACCCTTTGAGGAATAAGCTCGTTATTCTCATTAGGCACAACAGTCATACCTCCTTTCTTAGGAACACAATGAACAGGACTAACCCATCTACTATCAGCAATAGGATAAATAATACCAGCATCAAGGAGCTTCAATACCTCATTTCTTACCACTTCCTTCATCTTGGGAATTAAGCGGCATTGATGTTCAACTACTGGCTTTGCATCTTCTTCCATGTTAATAGCATGCTGACATATAGTAGGAGAAATTCCTTTTAAATCATCAAGAGTATAGCCCATAGCTCCTCAGTGTTTCCTCAATACTTCCAATAACCTTTCTTCTTCCTTTCCTGAAAGTTTAGAACTGATAATAACAAGATATATTTTCTTATCGTCTATATAAGCATACTTAAGATCATCAAGTAAAGGTTTTAATTCAAAAACAGGATCTTCCTTAGGTGGCAAAGTGGTACCAAGATCCTCCACAGGTAAATTGTGCTTAATCAATGGTGGTTGACGAAGAAGAATATCGTAAATCTCCTCTCTTTCCTCCCTGAAGACATCACTTTCATGGTCCTCCATAAATTGCTGTAAAGCATTATTAGGAGCAAGAGCAATAGAAGCAAGTTGTTCAACTTGAAATTTTTCATTAGGCAATTCATTTTCATAAGAAGTTTTAGCGAACTTAGAAAAATTAAACTCATAAGATTCTCCATTGAACTTAGTAAAAAAATTCTCCTTCTTACAGTCTATCACAGCACCACAAGTATTCAAAAAGGGTCTACCGAAAATAATAGGACAAGTTTTACTAGCTTCCTTACCAAGTACTAGAAAATCAGTAGGATACTTAGTCTTACCGCATAAAACTTCCACATCTCGAACAATACCGAGTGGCAATACAGTCTCTCTGTTAGCAACCTGAATAACCACATCAATCTCCTCTAGTTCACAAGGGCCAATCTCATGCATAATTTCTCTATAAAGCTCTATAGGAATAGCACTTGAACTTGCACCAATGTCACATAAACCATAATAGCAATGATCGCCAATCCTGACAGAGATAACAGGAACACTTGTTTTCCTATGCCTACTAGGATGTGAAACAATGTTAGTAGCATCTTCACAAAAGACAATATGTTCATCTCCAGCATCTTTAGTAACAAGGTCCTTCACTATAGCCACAGGAGACTTAATAGTAATTTGCTCATCAGGTTCTACAGCTTTCTTAGTACTTTTATTAAACACACTTACCAAAGTAGAATGCTCCTTTACCTTAGCAGGGAAAGGCGTCTTCTCGAAATAAGGTTCAGGCAAAATGCTATCAATAGTACAAACTTTAGTAGCTGTAGCAGGAATATGACTAATAGAATCTTTATAAGGCGCATGATATTTGTTCCAATCTTTCTTTGGAACATCAAGATAAGAGGCAAAAGCCTTAAAACAGTTAGCAAGTATCTGAGAATCAAGACCATAAGCAGTGCTAACATTATGAAAGTCATCGGTTCCCATAAAAGTTTTAATGCATTCATAATCATAATTTATACCTGACCTCCTACCTTTGTCGTTCTCCCATCCTTCAGCATTTTCTTGAATACGGTCAAGAAGATCCCATTTAGCTTCTCCTTTCATATGGGTAAATGATCCAAAATAGGAAGCATCCAAATAATCCTTGTCATGAAGAGCAAGCCTCGCATAAAAGTTATCAATAACAATATTACCGGGGAGCTCATGAATGGGACATTTGAGCATTAGTAACTTCAATCTCCCCCACACTTGGGCAATACTCTCTCCATCATGAGGCCAAAAGTTATATATTCGATTACGATCTTTATGAATTTCACTTGGAGGATAAAACTTGGAATAAAAGAGAGGTACAATTTCCTCCCAAGCAATAGATGGACCATCTTTAAGCAGCCGATACCACTCCTTAGCTCTGCCTTTCAGTGATAAAGAGAATAACTTCCTCTTAACTTTGCTTGATGAAATACCTGCACACTTGAACAACTTGCATAACTCATGTATAAAGAGTAAATGATCACCTGGATGGACAGTTCCATCTCCTGAAGAGTAAGCCTTGCATAAAAGTTATTAATAACAATGTTGCTGGGAAGCTCATGAGTGGGGCATTTGAGCATTAGTGACTTCAATCTCCCCCACGCTTGGGCAATACTCTCTCCATCATGAGGCCAAAAGTTATATATTTGATTACGATCTTTATGAATTTCACTTGGAGGATAAAACTTGGAATAAAAGAGAGGTACAATTTCCTCCCAAGCAATAGATGGACCAACCTTTAGCAGCCGATACCACTACTCAGCTCTGCCTTTCAGTGATAAAGAGAATAGCTTCCTCTTAGCCTGGCTCGGTGAAATACCTGCACACTTGAACAACTCGCATAATTCATGTATAAAGAGTAAGTGATCACCCGGATGGACAGTTCCATCTCCTGAATAGCAGTTATCCATAACACGTTCAACAATTTTCATTGGAATTTTAAAAGGATCTAATTGAGCAGGTGGTGGTTGTGGTTCATCCACATCTGCAGCAGTGGAAGTAGTGTTCCCTAATAGGAAACCAAATGGAGAACTCTCCATAGCAAAATAAAATAAAAATAAAAGACAGAAATAAAAAACAATACTCACAGCGACGGTTACCTTTACCAATTCCACTCTTCAATAGCGAATCACTCCCCGACAACGGTGCCAGAAAATAGTCTTGATGACCCACAAGTAAAGGGGGTGTATCGAAGTACTTTCGATAAATAAGAGTGTCGAACCCAACGAGGAGAAGAAGGTGTTGACAAGTGGTTTTGATGAAGGATTCACTGTAAATACTAGCAAACGGGTTTTTAGGGGTATTTGGTAATGCAAATAAATAAAGTGCGAATAAATAAAAGATAGTAATAATAATTGCTGCAAGTGGCCCAATCCTTTCTAGAGCAAAGGACAAGCCGGTTGTGTAACTCATGATAACCAAACGTTCTCGAGGACACACGGAAGTTTCTGTCAAGTGCTTTCGCTTCATGTCGCTAAATAATCTTTATTGGTTTGATAAGTGTTATGGGGGTGAACTTGTGCTAGCGCACTACCCTTACTAGGATAAATACACACTTGTAATTATACCCCTTGCAAGCATCCGCAACTACAAGAAAGTAATTAAGATAAATCTAACCACAGCCTTAAACTCTAAGATCCTACGCTCCCTGGTGCAATGGTTTCCCAATGGAGGTTTAGGTTTCTGTCACTCCAGCAACCCCACAATTGGTAGCCAAATACATAATGCATCTCACTAGGCCTATAAATGGTGAAGTATCATGTAGTCGATGTTCACATGACACCACTAGTGAAATAGCACCACAACAAATAAATATCAAACCATTAAATATTACTCAACATAATTCCACTACTAACAACTTGACTTCTCCCATGTCCTCAAGAACTAAACGAACTACTCACAAGACATCATATGGATCATGATCAGAGGTGAAATAATGGTAAATAATAATCTGAACATAAACCTTAATTCAACGGTTCCACTCAATAGCATCAACCACAAGAGTAATCAACACCGGGAAAGTTTCCGCTAAGAATTTTACAAGATTCAACCCAAGATGTTACAGCGGGATGGCATGGTGATGGTGAAGATGAAGGTGCTGGTGATGAGTATGATGGTGATGATGATCCCAATAAAGTCCGGCACGATGATGATGACGATGGCAATGATCTCCCCTCTCCGGAAAGGAATTTCCCCGGCAGATTTCTGCCTGTCGGAGAGCTTTTCTCTCTCTGGTGTTTTTCTGCCCCGCAGAGGCGGCGGTGTCTATCTCTGAGCCCCCCTTGACTTAGGTTTTCGGGGACGATAAAATATGCGAAGGGGCGATGACAGTAGTGGGCCAGGGTGGCCTCACCACAGGCCGACATGGCCAGGGGTGGGCCCATGCCCCCTGTGGGTGAGCCCACCCCGTGGCTCCTCTTGCCTCCTCCGTCTGGCATCTTTAGTCTTCTGGCAAAATATAATTCCCTGGTATTTTTCTAGAATTTCCTGATCTTCCGAAACATGGTGTCTTGATGGTCCTTTTTCCAGCAGAATCCTGACTCCGGCAGCAAATCCTCCAATGATCATCAAACAAGTAAAAACAGAGGAAACAACATAAGTATCATCTCTAAATGTGAAATATATCAATGAATAACAATAAATTATGATACAAAATGGATGTATCAGAGTGGCACACCGAGAGAGCTCCACAAGGTAAGAAGCTAAATTCTGTTGAGGAAATCTCTTCCTTGAGTGATAAGATTGATGCTATTATGCTTATGCTTTCTAATGATAGAACTCATGTTGATCCTAATAATGTTCCTTTGGCCTCTTTGGTTGCTCAAGAAGAGCATGTTGATGTAAACTTCATTAGAAACAATAATTTCAACAACAATGCTTATGGGAACAATTTTGCTAGTAACAATTATAGGCCGTATCCTTCTACCAATGGTAATGGTTGATACGCCTCAAACGTATCTATAATTTTTGATGCTCCATGCTTGTTTTTACACCATTTGCCTATTATTTCGTTACACTTAGTGGCACTTTTATGCATTTTCCGGAACTAACCTATTAACGAAGTGCCACAGTGCCAGTTCCCTGTTTTCTGCTGTTTTTGTGTTTCCGAGTGATACACAGGAAATATTCTCGGAATTGGACGAAACCACATCCTGAAGTCTTATTTTACCTGGAAGCTTCCAGAGATCCGAAGAGGAGTAGGAGGGGGGCCACCAGGGCTCCACACGCAGGGGCGGCGCGGCCAGCCCCCTGGCCACGCCGGGGCCGCGTGAGGGTGCCTGGCCCCTCCTCTGACAACACCCCTTCGCCTATAAAGACCCCCCGACGGAAAAAACCTAAGTGCCCGATCAATTTTCCAGAACACATCGCGATCCGCCGCCGCCGTCGACCCGAAGATCGGGAGGGTCCAGAAGCTCTTCCCGGCACCCTGCCGGAGAGGGGAATCGCCACCGGAGGTCTTCTTCATCGCCATGCTTGCCTCTGGAGCGATGAGTGAGTAGTCTACCTTGGACTATGGGTCCATAGCAGTAGCTAGATGGTTGTCTTCTCCACCATGTGCTTCATGTTTAGATCTCATGAGCTGCCCTACATGATTGAGATCATCGTTATGTAATTCTACATGTTTGGTTTGTTGGGATCCGATGAATATTGGTGTTTATGATTAAGTTGCTGTACTGAATTATATCTTTTGTTATCTCTATGTTGTTTATGATCTTGCATGCTCTCCGTTGTTAGTAGCTATCTTGGCCGAGTAGTTGCTAGTGACTCCAAGAGGGGGTATTTATGCTCGATAGTGGGTTCATGCCTCTATTTCACCTGGGGGAGTGATAGAAACCTCTAAGGTGGTAGATGTGCTATTGCTACTAGGGAGAAAACAACATTCATATGCTCAAGGGCATATGCTTTGTTTACATTACACACTTTGCTTAATGCAATTATCTGTTGTTCGCAACTTAATACTTCTAGGGTGTTCGGATTGATATCCCCGGGAGTGGATTATTAGTCATAGATGCAGTTGGATGGCGGTCTATGTATTTTGTTGTAATGCCCAGAGTAAATATCATAGTGATCTTCTTGACATATCACGTTTATCTCTATTCTATCAATTGCCCAACTGTAATTTGTTTACCCAGCATGTGTTATTTATCTATGGAGAGACACCACTAGTGAACTGTGGACCCCGGTCCTATTTACATCATATTGCTATCACCTGTTTACTTTACTCGCACTGTTTACTTTACTCGCATACTATATTGTTTTCCACTCGATACGCTCATAACCTTTGTTTCAAGCAAACCGGTGAGATTGACAACCTCATTGCAAGTTGGGGACAAAGTATTTGTTTGTGTGTGTGCAGGTTCTGCATCACCTTCAGTCGTCATTGTCTCTCCTCTCCTGACCGACATTAAACTAGCTGCTATACTCATCATACCTTCCTCTTGGGGTTCCCAACGGGCTGGTTATTCACCACGCACAAGGACCGTCTGCTCCCACGTCAACCATACGCCGTCAGCTTATTTTCTGGCGCCATCAACCGGTAGCAATGGTTATGGTAACTCTTATGATAATTCCTCCAACAACACTAGGGCCGCGCCCTCTGAGCTTGAAGTCATGCTCAAGGACTTCATCGGTAAGCAAACTGCTTTTAACAAGTCTGTTGAGGAAAAGTTAGGCAAAATTAATGTTCTTGCTTCTAAAGTTGATAGCCTTGCCCTTGATGTTGAACTTCTGAAATTAAAAGTGTTGCCTCATGAGGTGAAGGAAAGCAATACTTTTTCCACTGCTAATGCTATCCAAGTTAGAATTGATGAAAATGTTAGAATGTTAGCAGAATTGCATGCCAGGTGGGAAAGAGAAGATGAGATGGCTAGAAAGATGAAGGTATGTACCATTACTACATCTAATGATGTTGTTCCAAATGCTAGCAATCCTCTTACTTTGATTGGTGTAGAGAAAACTCCCACTCCTTGTACTAAAAAGCCTAAAACTGCAAAAACTTTTTCTCAAAAGAGTGCTGAAATTTTTCGAAGTGTAGGAGATGATAGCTCTATTTATTTCAATGATTTTGATGTTGATGGCTGCAATATATCTGAAGTTATTTTGTTCTTGCAAAATCTTGCTTTGAGTCCCAATGCTAGTTCTATAAATATTGCTTTTACAAAGCATATTACCAATGCTCTCATGAAAATTAGGGATGAAAAGTTGAAGTAAAAAGCTTCTATTCCCAAGAAGTTAGAAGATGGTTGGGAACCCACCATTGATATACATGTTAATGGTTCTGATTGCCATGCTTTATGTGATCCAGGTGCTAGTATTTCTATTATGCCTAGAAAAATTTATAACATGCTTGATTTACCACCACTTGAAAAGTGTTATTATGATGTTCCTATTGCTGATGTTGCTAAGAAGAAACCTTTGGGAAGGATTAATGATGTTCTTATTATGGTTAATAATAACCTTGTTCCCATTGATTTTCTTGTTATGGATGTTGAATGCAATGCTTCATGTTCTATTATTTTGGGAAGACCCTTTCTTCGAACTGTATGTACCATCATTGATATGAAGGAAGGCACTATTAAATATCAATTCCCACTCAAGAAAGGTATGAAACACTTCCCTAGAAAGAGAAAGAAATTTCTTTTTGACTCTATTATTAGAGCAAATTATGAACATGATGCTTCATCGCTGGATATTACTTGATTCGCATTTTCTGCGCCTAGCTCAAAGGCGTTAAAGAAAAGCACTCTCGGGAGATAACCCATTGTTTTCTTTTCAGTTCTTTTTCTTTTATTTGAGTCTTGGAAGTTATTACTAATGTAATAACCGCTCCTTATCCTTTTTATTACATTGTTATGCTAAGAGAAACCTCTAATTTGAGTGAGGTAAGATTTGGGGATGTTGCTGTCCTGAAATAGATTTCGGTGCTGCACCGTAAAAATTTGTGAAAATTCTCAGAATATCTTTTTGACCTGCGATTTCTTGCACATGTGCCCCAGGTCATATCCAAACTTTCATTAGTTTTACACTTTTTGATTTGAGCAACAAAAAACCCTCGAAAAAATTGACCTTTGTCATCTGTTCTGTTTTGACAGATTTCTGCCACTATTTGTGTTTGCCTCTCGATCGCTTTCTTTTTGAGTTCTTTTGATCATGGAACTTTTGGGAAAGTTGCTACAGTAGTATATGCTTTATATGTGATGGTTTTGAGTTGAAATCTGAACCAAAAAGGGTTGATTCATTATTATGCTTACACTAATGTTGCTAATAGAATTGTGTTGAGTTTTGTATGAAGGAAGTCTTCAAGTATAGGGATTGGAGAATGATGAGATGAGTTGAAGAATGGACAAAAGCTCAAGCTTGGGGATGACCATGCACCCCAATAAATATCCAAGAGGTACAAGTGTCAAAGCTTGGGGATGCCCCCGAGGCACCCCTTCTTCATCGGCAAAAATCAGGTCACCTTTCAACACACTATATTTTTATTACTTCATGCACTATGCGTTTTTCTTGGAGCGTCTTTAGTTTTCAGTTTGGTTTAGTTTTGTTTGCTTCAATAAATGTGTTAGACCCCAACAAATTTCTTTTGGAGGAGTTGAACTTGTTTTTCATTTGCCAAGAACACTCCGTTTTTCACTCTTATCGTTCAACGAGTGTTCTCTTTTTCTAGAACTGCGTTTAGTTTTCATTTTTTGCCTTGATTTTTGTTCAGATCTTGTTTTATCTTTGCATCAAGGTGTAATTTGACCTCTGGTCCATGTTGGTTTTCATCAAAAGAGTTCTTTCAAAAAGGTTTGAATGGTGTTGGAAAAGAGAAAAAGTTTCATGCAAAAAAGTGGTACAAAAAGGAGCTTGTTTAGACTGCGGCTTAGACTTTTGCATGTCGTGTTTGATATCATTTTGATAGTATGCTTAGTGGTTTTGCTGTAGCATGACTTGTCTCAAATGACTGAGATTGCTTAATGAGCCTTTGAAAAAATCATGCGTTGTTTTTATTATTTGGAAGCATTAATTTGGTTTTCTCCTTTGATGCTTTATTTGGGTTGACTTGGCGCATGCTTACACATGTTGACTACAAAATAAGTCGCCTATAGCCTCTATGATCATTTAGTTTTTTACTTTTGATGCCATTTTATGCTTCTCTTAATGATGTTTTGTCGCTATGCATGATTATGGCCGTTATTGCTCTCTGAGTTGGTCGCTCCCAGTCTTTTGCTAGCCCTCATTTTGTACTGAGTATGAGCTCTACTCGTGCATCGAACTCCCAAAAACCAAGTTGTTCCAATGTGTCCACTATAAATTCCTATGCATGGTATTTGCAAGCCATTCCAAGTAAATTTTCATGTGCTACCTTTCAAAAAACCCTTCAAAATACTTCTCATTTTGTGACACTGTTTTCAGCTCATGGGGACGTAGAGGTCGGATTTGCTATCTTTCATATTGTTTATTCCAAAAATAAAAAAAAAAGGAAAAAAGAAAAGAAAAAAGGCACTCCTCCATGGTATGTGAATGTTGGTGGGCACCCGATGGAATCGGTTAGCCATGGTTTGAGAAAGGAAAAAGGTGGGGAGGAGTGCCAAGCTTTATAAAAGAGCACAAAAAGTGCCAATCTCTCTCAAAAACTTGCTTCATTTTTGTATGGAAGATAGTAAGTACCCCATTGCCAGTCATTGACAAAGACAACCACCTCTCAAAACCCAATTTTTATCTCTCTGTTTTACAAATGAAAAGCTCTAGCACATGTTCAATCACTGCTTCCCTCTGCGAAGGGCCTTTCTTTTACTTTTATGTTGAGTCACCACCTTGTACCTTTATACACCGTCTAAGAGAGCATAGTTGTCATTCTGAGTTTAATATGCATAGTCCCAAAGTTTATCATTGATTGATTCATGATTTTGGTTTCACTTGTTCTTAAATTATTTGTATCTAGTCACCCTCTTAAACTTGAAGGTGTCCTATGCATTTATGTTTTGCTATTCTATGAAGGACAAGCTAAAAATCATTTGCTATGTTTTTCCATATGATTTGAACACACGTTTGACTTTCATTGTTTCATTTTTCATGATCTTTTGTTTGTGTTCTTTTTCATGTTATAACATGGTTGCTAAGTTTCTTCTATCAAGATTATGTCTTTCATGCCCATGTTTTAAGTTCTTTTGATCCCAGCACTCAATGCTTACATAGATGATCAAGATTGTGATGGTGCATGTCACCTCAAAAATTATTCTTTTGTTATCACTTACCTACTCGAGGACGAGCAGGAGTTAAGCTTGGGGATGCTTGATACGTCTCAAACGTATCTATAATTTTTGATTCTCCATGCTTGTTCTTACACCATTTGCTTAGTGTTTTATTACACTTCGTGGCGTTTTTATGCATTTTCCGGAACTAACCTATTAACAAGATGCCACAGTGCCACTTCCCTATTTTTTGATATTTTTGTGTTTCAGAAAAGTTACACAGGAAATATTCTCAGAATTGGATGAAACAAAAGCTGAACCTCCTAATATTTACCGAAGCTTCCAGAAGTCCAAAGAGGAGATGGAGGGGGCCATGGGCCGGCCACACCATGGGGCGGCATGGCCAGCCCCTGGCCCATGCCCCCTATGGGTGAGTCTATAACATCCCAGAGCGTAGGACAATTTCGGGGTAGACTAGAAGGGCTTTTGTGCATTGCATCTGAAATTACAGGATTTTTTCGCGCTTTTGCTTCTAAAACCTAAGGGTGATCAAATCTCTCTTCGAGGGGAATTGGTGAACTCTCGAAGTGCGAAAGATTTGGACATGATCTCTTTTGATCCATTATGGTGAGGAGTGATGACTTAAACTACTAAAACCCTAGCTATAAGCTTTAAAATTGAACTAATACATATATCAAGTTGGAATTTGAATGATTGAATTTTGAATTTAAGGCATATTTAGAAAGGATAAAATTCATAAAGTAATAGAAATAGAAATTAAACATCAATAAAGTTTAGAGCAAACTTAAACTTTATTGATCATCACACATACATTACAATGTCTTTACAAAATTCAAGGATAAAAGAATATTACAATTTGGAGAGAATCCAAGATAATTACATAAATGAGAAAAGAAAGATTACAAGTTATAATTCTAAAAGAAACTGAGAATCTTCTTTCTTTCTTTCTTTTCTTCCCTTCTGATCTTGGCACCTGCAAGCAAATCAAAGAAACAACAAATTTGCCAAGGTAACAATTGCCAAGTGGCATTTAGAAATAACACACCACTGTAGATAATCATCAAGGGCTTGATCTTATCACCAAGGGGCTCGGGTAGAAATATCCCAGGCCATGCCGAGATGGGCAAGGCGTCACAGCAGCATAGTCACCGAATGCATGCCCTCAGGTGTCACACACCCAAGGTATAGCACCAGGTATAAAAGCATCACAGCAGTGAAACTGACTCGGCTAAAGCCATAGTCGACCAAGACCATTACCACCACACCACCAACCTCAACACCAAGCACACCATCAGCATTAAGAACACACCACCACCACTGAATCATCACACACAATCAACCCTGCTCATATGTTGAGCAACAGGGAAGATTCACACCCAGCACATCATCAAAGAAACCATCTAGCAAATCCAAAGGCCAACATGGTCACATAGTTCAACTAGGAACTAGGTCAAGCAGCTAGGAGGAGCAGGCTTGCCACAAGAAGCAGGAAATCAGAATATTCCAGAAGAACAAGCTACTCTTCAGCAGCAAGTTATTATTAAACCACAGCACACATGAGTGCTGGGAGAGAACTCACAAGTTATTCTCCCAGACAGACTGCACAAAGCACAGCCACACAAAGAGTAAGCAAAGCCATACAAAGATCAAGCAAAGCTTGATGAAATAAGGCTTTGGTCATCATTTGGATGTCCAGGAGGCCAAGACCTTGGAGACAAGGCCATCCACAACACCTACTCCCTATCACACAACTTATCCGGGAATTTCTCAAAGGAAATACTCACAGAAGTAAGAGCAAGGCCAGGAGTGGCACATGGGTTGCCTAGCTACAAAGTAAAGGCCTAAAACCTAGAAAACCATCAGCTCTGTCAATTAAAATTGACCAAGTTCAGATAAGCATCTGGGCAAAGTGGACAGGGACACTTTTAATCAAATAAGCCACCAGCAGATCACCACAGAGAGTGATCTACTCTCAAGAGTACCAAACTTAAAACCCACAGTAGCTGTGAACACCTCAGGGAGGCATCACCGTGAAGCAGTTAGCTAAAAGCTACTGCAAGAGCCATAACAGCAGGCAAGAATTGTTGCATCACAGCTAGGTAGAACCAAGCTCAACAGATTAAGCTACATCATTAAATCAGCATAATAGAAGCACTGCAAGAAAGTGCAGTGAAACTGTTAATAACACTAGCCACCTTAACAACACATTCAGAAGTAACTAGGACACATAGTTATCCATGCACTTGATCAAATGATCAAGATTAGCCACTAGCAAGTCAAACAACAGCAGCAGGTGATGAAATCAATAGCAACAGACCACCAGGATAGATAGTTAACTGAATCAACAAGTTTCAGTTAATAAAGTTAACTGAAACTATAACTGAAACTGACAGAAATAGCTACACAAGCATGATCTAGCTTAAACAGTAAAGATCATAGAGCTTAACTAACACACATCACAGCCACTAAGTCTCACAGCACCAGTGCAACTTGGGGAGAAACCCCAAACAGCAAAAGATAGAAGAATTCGGCCAGCACAAGTCCCAGATGAGCATGGCCAGCACAAGCTCCAGGTGAGCTTAGCCAGTGCCAACTCAAGGTGGGCATGGCCAGCACAGAGCAAGCTCTAGTAGAGCATGGAGCAGCACTCCAGGAGGGCATGGAGCAATCTCTAGGAGGGGAGCAAGCTCCAGGTGAGTACAGTGAGATGCAGAGGAGGAGAAGGAGGGGAGGAGCACTTACACAATGCCCTGGAGATACCACTGTGGCATGGCAAGGCAGTGCTCGCGTGGCCACGACGGCATCGAGCCAGAGGAAGTCGCCGACGATACATCGACGAAGCACCAGCTCACCAAGCCCAGTTCTCACCGTGGACAAGGCCTAGCAACTCGGGAGCAAGCTCGAGATCGCCATGGCCGAGGTCCCGAGCTTCAGAGATGAAGGGGATGCGGGCGACCAGGAAGCAATCGAGTAGATCTCGCGGATAGGCGGAACCGCCGTCGCTTGATCTATCGATTGAGCAACATCTCAGCGGTGGAGACCGACGGGGCTCATTGGAATCGAGCACGGCGGCGGCGAGGCGACGCAGTCGCCAGGGGAGTCGCGAGAGAGAAGAAGACGCGAGTGAGCAAGGGGAAAGAGGCGACCGGTCGGACGAACCGAGCCGCTGGTCGGGCTCGACCAGTAGGCTGGCGCTGACAGGTGGGCCTGGCCCGACAAGTGGGCCAGGGTTGGCAGAGAGAGATGTGAGAGGAGAAGCTTTTAACCAAGAATTTAAAAATAGAAATTGATAAAAGGAAAAGGGCTTTTCTAGAAAAAGGCTTTTCAACACCAATTAAAAGTAGAAAAATAAATGGAATTTCTACAAAAATAACTTTAAGTGATTTTGACTTTTTAAATCACTTAACTAGTGATTTTATCAATAAAAGAAGATTTATTCATAATTGTCTTATGAACCTTTCTTTTGAAAGGAAAACCTCTAGAAATGATTTATATGTAAAAATAAAAGAGGAAATAATATTCTTGAATTAAGATTAAGTAAATTCATTCAAGAATTTGATCTTAGTATTCTTGAATGAATTTCACCTAATATATACTCTGATAAAATCATAATTAGAGTATATCCACTCAAGATAATTCACCAGGTAAAAAATATTAGGAATGAAAACTTAAAAGGGTTTCTTCTTAATAGAATACAACTCATTATCAAAATTGAACTCCATTCCACGGTATTAAAGAATATTCTTGAATGAAGCAATTTTTAACATATACTCTTTAAAATCATAAAAAGAGTATATAAACCCTAGGATAAGAATAAAATACTTCTAGGGGGATTAAGGGAATACACACACTATAAAGGAGCATGCATTATTTGAATCTTTAGCCATTGCCCTTATCGGACAATGATGCTGTTTTCTAGAACCCGAGGTCCCGAGTCACTTCAACAAATCCAACTGCACTACCTTGCAGTTTGCAGACAAGTTCACTCTTGCTCATATCTCTTGTTTATCTTTAACAAAGTACTTGCAAATATACCGGTGGTATTATTATTATGATTGCATTAAAAAGCAAAGGTTCTACTTTTCTTGAATGAATATGACTAGTGGTTAGCAACCATGGTGGTTGTCGACCTAGGAAGGTGGGCAGTGGGACCATGCTAAGAGTATGGTGGAGGTCCCACTGTACTGGGAATGTTCACCTAGGACTAATAACCAATGTCGCCAGTGATTCCTGTGCCGTAAAATACGGTCAACCATAGGGTCTGGAATGGGACGGGAGAGTCAGCTGTATCTTTTCCCTCATGCATATCAACAGACGCGCCGTTTCAGAGCAGTTGTCTCCCTGCGAGGAGCTTCGGGATGGGTGGATTCCCCCTAATGAATTCACGATTCTGGCGGTCTATGATGGATTGCAGCAACGACGGGGGTAGAGTGCCGAGGCCGGTGTTACCAAAAAGAAGTGTAACCGTATCCGGTGGGGGTAACTCATTGTCAAGGAAAGACAAGTATGTCGAGGTTGGGAACTACTAAAGTGTAGACCGGTGAGGGTAGCGAACCAAAGTTGGAGCCGCAAAAGGGTGGGTATGCATGGTCGCGGGAAGGAACAATGATTGGCTCGGATCAATGGCTGGGCCCCATACCAAGGAAGTGTGGACGGGAAAGTACGCCCAATTGTGCAGCAAAGTGTTGATCTCCTATGGGTACAAGTGACCACCTCTGCAGAGTGTACAAAAAGTATCAAGATACTCCCTGTTCCAGGAAGGAGCTACGAACACGGCAGGAAAGGAGCCCATCGAAGCTCTAATCAACCTGTGAAGACTGACGGACATAGTTCTTTGAATAAAATCAATCTTTGAAGAAATGCTTACAAAAAACTGCATTTGGCCTGTGTTCGCACACGAACACGTCACCGTGTACCTCCGACGTCAAGCGCGATACGCAGGACACGTCGCCGGAGGAGGCTAGCCGGAAGCGCGATACGCAGGACAATTCGGCGGGCTCTTTTGAAGACCCGAAACCCCACACACCCGGGAGAGACCCTGTCTGGGCGCACGGTGGTGATGGGCTGCCCTAGGTCGGTTTGCTCGCCCCTAGGACTTCGCAGATCGAAGCTCTCCAACACGAAGAACACCGACGAACGATGAGCAAAAAACAAGGGCGAGAGAAAAAAAATAGAGGTTTGTAGATTGGTTTTTGCGATTGTGTGTTGTTGTTCAATCGGCCGTCACCCCTCATGTATATAAGAGGCGGCTGGACTTCCCGTGCAAGAAGAAGGCTTGGATTCACGTCCAAAACCCTATTTTGGGTCGAACTCGGATGGGTGGGTCCGAACTTTCCAAAACTGTTCGGTCAAAAACTTGCTTGTATCTTCCGGGTCTGTTTTGAGGCAGTAAACAATCTCAGATCAAAATTTCATAATGAGCAAAGTTGTTCGTCTCGAAAAAACGAAGAACTTTCATTTTTAGCACTTTCCCATCCGATCTCATCTTAATAATCACTTAAATTAGGCCGAACCATAAAAAGTTCGTCCAATTCGCGAAACCAGTTTTAAATAACTATCTTACGCACCTAACCAGGCATCTTAGTATATATGTCTGATTGAGTGCGTTCGACCTGGAGGTTGCATATTACTTCGGATCGCAATGATCAAAAAAGCAAAGTTGTTTGTTTCGACGAGACGCACAACTTTCGTGTTCACAACTTTTTCATTTGAGGCCATCTTAAGGTATCTTCTTTGTAAGCCAAAAACGGTTATCAACACATGCCCCCCTGTTTTTCGGCAATACTTGCATGCCAAAAAATAACTTGCACCACATTTTGTCTAAGGACGATGTCAACACTCCATCGGCCATCTGTTCTTAGGGCGATAACTCTATATCGGCCATGTATGCTAAGGGTGATAATTGTATATCGGTCATATGTGTGTTTAAGCTTCTTGCCACACGCTCGGGTAAAACTTCTTTACATATCTTCCATTGAGAGGTCGAGGTAATAAATTTCCCTCCATAGATTCAACCAAATATGAATTTCCAGGAACTACTCTCATGACCTTGAAAGGACCCTCCCAGCTCGGAGACCATTTGCCAAATTTTCTGTCTTTTGAACCAACTGGCAGGATTACCTTCCACACTAGGTCACCAACCTGGAAGCTCTTCAACTTTACCTTTTTGTTATATGCTCTTGCTACCTGCAATTTCTCCTTCTCTATGTCTCTTAGAGCAATTAGACATTTATCGGCGACTTCATCAATGTTATCCATCATTAAGTTATGAAAATCCACCGTCGATAAATCATTTTGCTTAGCGAACCTCAAAGCAGCCAGATTCACCTCTACTGGTAAAACGGCTTCTTGCCCATACACGAGCTCATATGGAGTTACTTTTGTTGCACCATGCCTTGAAATCCTATGCGCCCACAAATCTTCAGACAACACTTCATGCCATCTCCTTGGATGATCTTCAATCTTCTTCTTGATGAGCTTGATCAAAGTTTTATTGCTAGATTCAGCTTATCCATTAGCTTGAGCATAATATGGGGATGAATTGAGCATCTTTATCTCATATGATTCGGCAAATTCCTTTACTTCCTTTGCCATAAATGATGAACCCTGATCTGTGGTCAAAGTTTGAGGAACGCCGAATCTATGTATAATGTGCTCAGTTATGAATTGGATCACCTCCTTATGGGTCATATTCCTGAGAGGTATTGCTTTAGACCATTTGGTAAAATAATCAGTGGCTACCAACACGAACCGATGCCCTTTCGAAGAAGAAGGATGAATCATGCCAATGAAATCCAATCCCCAACCTCTAAATGGCCACGGCTTGATAACAGGATTCAACATAGCAGCAGGAGCCAACTGAATATCACCAAACTTTTGACAAGCTTCGCATCCTTTATAATATCTGAAGCAATCATTTATCATCGTCGGCCAATAAAAACCTGCACGTCATAGTAACCACTTCATCTTGTGCGCCGACTGATGAGTACCACAGATACCTTCATGTACCTCCCCCATAGCAACCCTTGCTTGGTCTTCATCCAAACACTTCAAGAGAATACCATCAACTATTCGGCGATAGAGATTATCATCTATCAAAACATATTTGAAAGCGATCCGCCGAACAGCCCTATCCGTCCTCCTGCTAGGATCCTGCAAATATTCAACAATAGGCCTTCTCCAATCTTTGTTTTCACCTGCACTAGATCCTTCATTAGTGACCGAATCAATGGGCTTCAATTCGGTCTTACCTACGTCAGCAAGAGCAAACATCGGCTTATAAGATATATGAAATACACCACGATCAACATGGTAGCCAGATGCTTGTTGTGCTAACTCATTTGCGTTCCAATTATCCTGTCTAGATATATGAGCAATGCTAAAATAATCCAAGGTAGAAATTATGTCTAGACATTTATCAAGATACATATTAAGTGATTCATCTAAGCATTGGCAAACCTTGGATATTTGCTGAACTACTAACAATGAATCACCATAAGCCTCAATATGTGTAGCACCTACATCAGTTAAAAGTTCTAGTCCGAATAGTAAAGCTTCATATTCGGCTTGATTGTTTGTGCAAGAATATTTTAAGCGGCATAAGGCTTCAAACACAGCACCATGAGGAGATATATAAACAACACCAACACCTTGGCCATTGTTACAGACTGAACCATCAAAATATAATCTCCACGGTACTAAAGAGACAAGGCTAATATCAATATCATGCTCACTGTCAATCCGATGTTCAATAATAAAATTAGCAACGATTTGGCCTTTCATAGATTTCAAAGATTCATAAGCCAAATCATATTCAATTAAAGCATAAGCCCATTTACCAATCCTACCACTAAGAATTGGTCTATGCAACATATATTTAATGACATCGGTTTGACAAGCAACAACGCACATGCTAGATAATAAATAATGCCTTAACTTAGTACAAGCAAAATACAAGCACAAGCATAATTTCTCAATAAAAGTATACCTTGTCTCGGCATCTAGTAAACGCCAACTCAAATAAGTTATGACATGTTCCTTTCCTTCGGTCTCTTGAGTCAAAACAGCACCAATAACGCCTTCCTCCGCAGCGATATAGAGCCTAAAAATCTCTCCATGTTTGGGCGCCTTCAATACCGGCGGAGTAGACAAACAAAGCTTGATATTTTCGAATGCCTCTTGCTGTTTTGCCCCCCCAGGTAAAATCATCATCATTCTTTAACCGAAGAATAGGAGTAAATGCATCAACCTTCCCTGACAAATTCACTATGAACCGCCTCAAATAATTAACCTTGCCAAGGAATTTCTGCATATCTTTCTTGCATTTCGGTGCTTCTATTTTCTGGATAGCCTCTATCTTCTGTGGATCAATCTCTATGCCATGTTGATGTATAATAAAACCCAAGAATTTCCCAGCCAATACACCAAAAGCACACTTCAAAGGATTCATCTTGAGCCCATACTTCCTCATCCTCTCAAAAACTAAGCGCAAATCAGCTAAATGAGATTTATTAGCATCCGATTTGACAACAATATCATCAATATAGACTTCAAGTATGACCCCAAGCAAATCATGAAATATTAAATTCATAGCCCACTGATATGTGGCACCGGCGTTTTTCAACCCAAAGGTCATTACCGTCCACTCAAATAAACCAACAAAGCCAGGGCACCGAAAGGCTGTTTTGAATGCATCCTCTTTGGCCATAAAAATTTGGTTATACCCCGCATTGCCATCAAGAAAACTAATAACTTTATTACCAGAGGCATCATTAATAAGCATATCGGCTATTGGCATAAGATAGTCATCTTTGGGTGTAGCTCTATTTAGATCCCTGAAATCAATACACACCCTCAACTTGCTTGATCCTTTTTTCTCCATAGGTACAATATTAGAAATCCAATCTGCATACCTGCAAGGTTTAATAAAACTAGCTTTAAGCAAACGACCGATCTCCTCCTTGATCCGGTCATACATTTTAGGATTGAATTTCCGGGCCGGTTGTTTATAAGGTCTAAAACCGGCCTTGATAGGCAATCGATGCTCAACTAAATCCCGGCTCAAACCAGGCATCTCATGATACTCCCACGCAAAGCAATCGACATATTCTTTTAACAGCCCGATTAACATATCCTTATAATCGGCTTTCAGATTTTTGTTTACAAACGTCGGCCTAGGAATTAAACCATCTCCTATATCTACCTCTTCCAATGGATCAGCCGATGTAAAACCTTGTCCCAACTTATCCATATCATCTAATTCTTCAATTGACTCATACAAATCATTCCCACTGGACCGATATTCCACAAGCCTCTTCTGCAACCACTCTTCGTTGGGATCCATTTAAATCACATGTTTGGGAGCCGATTACTATAAATCGGCTTTAAAGATATGGGCACAAAGCCATTCTTTGTGGCACTAAGAAAATCAAAATCTGAAAGATCACGCCCCGTTAAACAAGTAGCATTAGGATGTTGCCAATCCACCGGTGAATCAGCCAAAGCAATGCACGATGAATTATCAGCATGGACTACCTCAACTTCATCATCAACCCACTGTATCAAGAACTGATGCAAAGTAGATGGCACACATTGGTTTGCATGGAGCCAATCGCGGCCTAATATGACATTGTAATTACCTTGCACCTCAGCAATAAAGAAAGCGGTGGCCAAAGATTTGCTTCCCACGGTGAGCTCTACACTCATGACACCTTTGGCCTCAGTTTTTTCTTTACCTTCAAACCCATTAAGCACCATGTTGGTTTTCATTAAATCATTCTCATCAAGCCCCAACTTCTTGAAAACCGAATATGGCATAAGATTCACCACAGCGCCACCATCAACAAGCATTCTAGCAACCGGCGACCCATTAATGTGTCCCTTGACATATAATGGTTTCAAGTGTTTCACCGGTTCTTTTGGCTTCTCAAAGATGGCATTCTTGGACCCAAAGTCCAGCTGTGCTACCTCCCCTTCTTCATCTACGGCACGAAATTTAGAGGGTAAATAATAAACCATATTCATATCCATAACTTCCCTAGTTGGCGAGCTCTCATAGTCCACCAATTCCTCATCATCTTCCGGTGCGGGAGTTTGCTCTAGAATTTCATCAGTTGAAGGAGGTGTAGGAGGTGGTGTAGTAACAATGCTCGTGCTCCCCTCCTGAGATGGTGTCAAAACTGTTGTGATTATCATGGGAACTGTGGTATCTTCCACTTGCTTACGTACCCACTTCTTAGAAGGCACTGGGTGAGTTTCATCAAAAACTACATCCCTCCTCTTTTCAGCTTCATTATCCACCTTCTCTTGATTCCTCATGCATTGCAGCCTCCTTTTCTTGGTTTTTGTCAATCCAAGAGGACACCACTTAGGCTGAGTATATTTAGGATCCCTCAGCTTGGCTTTGCTTGTGCTAGCTTCGTGATCATTAGCCGAGGATCTTGGCTGAATAGTCAATATAGCCTTATTAGAACTAGCCAGTTTATCAATATCAACCGGCTCTTTGAGTTTCAACGCTTGTGTGCCCACTATGATTGAGCTGACATTAGGATTCTTCCCTTGTTGCTTGCCAGTCTCTGAAGTTTTAGCACATGGCAACATAGGACGTCGCTCCTTCTCAGCACCCTCTGAAGATTTTGGATGTGACCGATTAGTATTATAACTCAAACGGTCTCGAACAGGTCGAGTGATCCTGTCATGCACAGATTTCCTAGGTGCTACTCATCCTGGATGAAAAGCATATGGCGCCATTGGGGGCTGCATCCATCCTCCATTGTAGTAATATGGTGCATATGGTGGCGGCGCCATCCATGGCCCTGGCACCCACTGACCATACGGCCTTGAGTGTTTTGGATATCTCTCTCTTGGAGGTGACCATGGACGTTTCACATGAGATGACCGGTTTGAGTTAGAACCGGTCGCTTGGTTTGCATACTTATACATTAACATATCAAAGTTGGCTTGATCTGCTTGCGCTGCGCCTTGACCTCATTGGTCTTCCACTTGCCAACTTCTGGACTTTTGGGCTTGATGAACTTGGCACGCACATCACCTTGTTCTTTTGGTTGCCCCCCGGGTGCAGGATTTTTTATAGTGATCTTCAACGTCTCCTTGCCATCAGGTTGCTTTCCAAGAACAATCTCCCTTCCCAAGACCATGTTATTTTCCTTGTTGTTCCTGGGTTCACCAACAACAACATTATCTTTATTAGCAGATCCGGCCGTCTCTGGCCGAATTAAGACCTTCTTTCCATGCAACTCCAAAGTATTTATTGGGAATGGCTGCTTGTCAATTTTCATATCAGCAAAGCTCAATCGTCCATCATTGATACCCGATTGTATCTGTCGCCGAAAAATGTTGCAATCATTAGTAGCATGAGAAAATGAATTATGATATTTGCAATAAGCGCGCCGTTTTAACTCCTCAAACGGTGGTATAGTCTAAGACAAACGAATGTATTTATCTTTTAACATAGCATCAAATATCCTATCACATTTGGCTACATCAAAACTGAATGTCATCTCATCTTCACGATTCTTGCGAATCGGCTTAAGAGCATCACAAATATAAGGTTTGGCCTTTGAGGGCCAAACAAATTCTGCAGCATAAATATCAGCCTCATTGTCCGAATTTTCACTATTATATCCAACAGTATTTATGCGAGGACGATCAGACTTTGACCTATGCATATCTTTTGTTTCTTTGCCTCGGCTTTCTTGGGACAGAGCCCTTTGCAAAACTTGACTAACATTTAAGAACTCATAACCTTCAATTTTTTCTTTAATGTAAGTTCTTAAACCATTGAGCACTAAGTCTGCCATGTCTCTTTTAGTAATTACTAAACTGTAACATCGGTTCTTAGTATCTCTAAATCTTTTGACATAATCAGTAACTGACTCATCATGCTTTTGTTTAACCGATGTAAGATGTGACAACTTAAGCTCATTATCACCGCTATAAAAATGCTCATGGAATTTCTTTTCTAGGTGATACTAAGTATTAATAGAACCATAAGGTAAAGCAGAAAACCATGAAAAAGCAGTACCAGTTAAAGACAAGGGAAACAAACGCACTTTTAAAGGATCACTATTGCCAGCTTCTCCTAACTGTGCTAAATATTGACTAACATGTTCCCAAGTCATTTTACTATCTACCCCCATTAAATTTAGCAAAATCAGGCACTTTGTAACCCTGGGGGTATGGTAAAGAATCAAAATATTCTGGATAAGGCTTTTGATACATCCGGCTTACAGGCTTCGGCTCAATTCCGAAGTTATCATAGAACATCTTCTGCAATTCTGACCGAAGTGTGGCCATGTTTTCATCTATGGCAGACAAATTTGTTTGTGGTACTTGTGCAGGAACAACAGAATTATTAGCCGTGGAGTTTACTCGCGCTGCTGGTACCGAATTAAAATTCGGCGCCGTGACTATGGCTGCAGGACGTGTGGCCTGGTTCGGTGGAATTGCCGAATAAGGCACACTTCTAATAGGAGTATGGTATGCTGGCGCGGTTACAATCTGACCATCTTGGCTAATGTAAGGACTCATCGGCATGCCCTGACGAAACAGCGATGTGCTAGGTAATGTATGGCTAGGGTTTTCAATAGCAGCATTAGCACTAACATTACCAAAAGTATCATGAGGCTTATTATTACTAGCTTTTATGTATTCTATCATAGCATCATAGGCTTGACGACTTGATTCAGTAGCATAATGATTAATTGCAGCCAATTGATCACTAGAAAATACGCTAGTACTTACAGAGGGCTCGGCAGGATCGCCGAGCATTGGTGGAAGTTGGATGTCTCCAAGCGAGGTGACAGCCCCATGGTGGTCCTTCTTGAAGCTTGCAAGGAACATCTCCCTATCTTCCTCCTCTTGCCTCTTCTTCAAAGCCTCGAACTCCTCCTTGCGCTTCAGCTCCAGCGCCTCGAGTTGCTCTAGATGCTGCTTCTTCAGCACCTCGTAGAATTCGCGTTGATCCGCCGAAAGATCATCAAAACTAGGCTTGATGATGGTTTCGGCGCTAACTTTAGCAGGCTGGGGTATACCGCTCGACATGATGATCTTCCCCAGCGGAGTCACCAAAAAGTGTGTTCGCACACGAACACGTCACCGTGTACCTCCGACATGGAGCGCGATACGCAGGACACGTCGCCGGAGGAGGCTAGCCGGAAGCGCGATACGCAGGACAATCCGGCGGGCTCTTTTGAAGACCCGAAACCCCACACGCCCGGGAGAGACCCCGTTTGGGCGCACGGCGGTGATGGGCTGCCCTAGGTCGGTTCGCCCGCCCCTAGGACTTTGCAGATCCAAGCTCTCCAACACGAAGAACACCGATGAACGATGAGCAGAAAACAAGGGCGAGAGAGAAAAAATAGAGGTTTGTAGATTGGTTTTTACGATTTTGTGTTGTTGTTCAATCGGCCGTCACTCCTCATGTATATAAGAGGCGGCTGGACTTCCCGTGCAAGAAGTAGGCTTGGATTCACGTCCAAAACCCTATTTTGGGTCGAACTCGGATGGGTGGGTCCGAACTTTCCAAAACTGTTCGGTCAAAAACTTGCATGTATCTTCCGGGTCTGTTTTGAGGTAGTAAACAATCTCAGATCAAAATTTCGTAATAAGCAAAGTTGTTCGTCTCGAAAAAACGAAGAACTTTTATTTTTAGCACTTTCCCATCCGAGCTCATCTTAATCACTTAAATTAGGCCGAACCGTAAAAAGTTCGTCCAATTCGCGGAACCAGTTTTGAATAACTATCTTACGCACCTAACCAGACATCTTAGCATATATGTCTGATTGAGTGCGTTCGACCTGGAGGTTGCATATTACTTCGGATCGCAATGATCAAAAAAGCAAAGTTGTTTGTTTCGAAGAGACGCACAACTTCGTGCTCACAACTTTTTCATTTGAGGCCATCTTAAGGTATCTTCTTTGTAAGCCAAAAACGGTTGTCAACAGCCTAAGACTTTCTAGTCTATGGTCATAGTTAGTGCATCAAACACCTCTAATCTATTTAATGAACTTGTTGGGTAACGCTCGTTACACACCCCACTACTTTTAACCCTTGCTTAGACTCGGAGACCCAGTTTGAAGAAACTGAAGGAAGCCCGAAGGACTACGAGGAGGTCTACTACGAAGAACCGGACTTATCTGGAGGAGTCGAAGGCATTGATTACACCATCTCCTATGGTCCCGACGAAGGAAACGAGGAGGAGGCCGACACTTAGAACCGAAGGATAGAAATTTTGGTCGCATCGAACACCTAGAATAAAGCGACTAGAGTTAGACACCATGTTTAGTCTACTACTTTTAGTTATAACTAAGATTTGTAGTATCAACTTAGAACCACCGAGTGTTCCTCTTTGGACTGAGGAGGAACTGGAATCCTTTGTAACATTATGGCTTGTAATATTTAGTGCTTGAATAAAGACCGCTATGTTTCTGTTGTACCACTCTGAGGGATGTAATATTTGTGAATTGGTACTTCACGAGTGTTATATCAATGACTTGTATACTACAACATGCAGTGGTATGCTGGGTCACCACAGAGGCCACCCTGGTCCACTCCTGACGCCACCCCTTCGCCTATAAAGACCCCCCGATGGGAAAAACCTAAACACCCAATCAATTTTCTAGGAACACATCGCGATCCGCCGCCGTCGTCGACCCGAGATCGGGAGGGTCCAGAAGCTCTTCCCGGCACCCTGCCGGAGAGGGGAATCGCCACTGGAGGTCTTCTTCATTGCTATGCTTGCCTCCAGCGTGATGAGTGAGTAGTCTACCTTGGACTATGGGTCCATAGCAGTAGCTAGATGGTTGTCTTCTCCACCATGTACTTCATGTTTAGATCTCGCGAGCTGCTTTACATGATCGAGATTATCTTTATGTAATTCTACATGTTGTGTTTGTTGGGATCCAATAAATATTGGTGTTATGTTATGTTGATGTGCTGAATATTATCTTATGTTATCTCTATGTTGTTTATGATCTTGCATGCTCTCCGTTGTTAGTAGGTATCTTGGCCAAGTAGATACTAGTGACTCCAAGAGGAGGTATTTATGCTCGATAGTTGGGTTCATGACTCTATTTAATCTGGGGGAGTGACAGAAACCTCTAAGGTTATAGATATGATGTTGCCACTAGGGAGAAAACAACAATCTTGTGTCCAAGGACATTTGCTTTGTTTATATTACACACTTTGCTTAATGCAGTTATCTGTTGTTCGCAACTTAATACTCAAGGGGTCCTCGGATGATTCCCCACGAGTGGATTATTAGTCATAGATGCAGTTGGATGGCGGTCTATGTATTTTGTTGTAATGCCCAGAGAAAATCTCATAGTGATCCTCATGACATATGCACGTTATCTTTATTCTATCAATTGCCCAACTGTAATTTGTTTACCCAACATGTCGTTATTTATCTTATGGAGAGACACCACTACTAAACTATGGACCCTGGTCCAATTTCCCTTACATTGCTATTACTGTTTACTTTTACTTGCACTGTTTACTACTATTACTTTCCACTCGATACGCTCAATCCTTTGTTTACAGCAAACCGGTGAGATTGACAACCTCATCGTAGGTTGGGAGCAAAGTTATTGGTTGTGTTGTGTGCAGGTTCCACGTTGCTGCTGGTGCAAAGCAAAGCCCTGGACGAGGCACCTTATAAATTGTCCGGAGCTGTCGCGAAGCTAGCAGGCATCACCTTCTGAAGTTTGCCTTTTTCCTACTGGTTCGATAAACCTCGGTTTCTTACTGAGGGAAAACTTGCTACTGTGCCCATCATACCTTCCTCTTGGGGTTCCCAACTGGGTGGTTATCTGCCCGCATCAAGCAACTTTTTCTGGCACCTGATACATCTCAAACATATCTATAATTTTTTATGCTCCATGCTTGTTCTTATACCATTTGCTTAGTGTTTTGTTACACTTCGTGGCACTTTTATGCATTTTCCGGGACTAACCTATTAACAAGATGCCACAGTGCCAGTTCCATGTTTTCTGCTGTTTTTGTGTTTTAGAAAAGTTACACATGAAATATTCTCGGAATTGGACGAAACAAAAGTCGAACCTCCTATTATTTAACGAAGCTTCCAGAAGTCCGAAGAGGAGACGGAGGGGGGCCACAGGGCGGCCTCACCACCAGGGGGGCACGGCCTGCCCCTGGCCCGCGTCGCCCTGTGGTGAGGGCACCCTGGCCCACCTCTGGCGCCGCCCCTTCGCCTATAAAGACCCCCCGACAGGAAAAACCTAAGGACCCGATCAATTTTCCAGAAACACATCGTGATCCACCGCCGTCGTCGACCCGAGATCGGGAGGGTCCAGAAGCTCTTTCCAGCATCCTGCCAGAGAAGGGAATCGCCACCAGAGGTCTTCTTCATCGCCATGCTTGCCTCCGGCGCGATGAGTGAGTAGTCTACCTTGGACTATGGGTCCATAACAGTAGCTAGATGGTTGTCTTCTCCACCATGTGCTTCATGTTTATATCTCATGAGCTGCCTTACATGATCGAGATCACCTTTGTGTAATTCTACATGTTGTGTTTGTTGGGATCCGATGAATATTGGTGTTATGTTAAGTTGATGTGCTGGATATTATCTTATGTTATCTCTATGTTGTTTATGATCTTGCATGCTCTCCGTTGTTAGTAGCTATCTTGGCCAAGTAGATACTAGTGACTCTAAGAGGGGGTATTTATGCTCGATAGTTGGGTTCATGCCTCTATTTAATCTGGGGGAGTGACAGAAACCTCTAAGGTTGTAGATGTGATGTTGCCACTAGGGAGAAAACAACATTCTTCTGTCCAAGGACATTCATTTTATTTACATTACACACTTTGCTTAATGCAGTTATCTGTTGTTCGTAACTTAATACTCGTGGGGTGTTCGGACGATATCCCCGTGGGTGGATTATTAGTCATAGATGCAGTTGGAGGGCGGTCTATGTATTTTGTTGTAATGCCCAGAGTAAATATCATAGTGATCCTCGTGACATATGCACGTTATCTTTATTCTATCAATTGCCCAACTGTAATTTGTTTACCCAACATGTTGTTATTTATCTTATGGAGAGACACCACTAGTGAACTGTGGACCCCGGTCCAATTTCCTTTATATTGTTACACTGTTTTACTATTACTCGCATTGTTTACTTTCTCGCATACTACTACTACTGTTTTTCACTCGATACGCTCATATCTTTGTTTACAGCAAACCGGTGAGATTGACAACCTCATCGTAAGTTGGGAGCAAAGTTCTTGGTTGTGTTGTGTGCAGGTTCCACGTTGCTACTAGTTGAAGACGCACCAACAAGTGTCGTAAATGGCGCCCTTGCTGGAGTGTCATGAAGCTAGCAAGCATCACCTTCTGAAGTTTGGCTTTTTCCTACTGGATCGATAAACCTCGGTTTCTTACTGAGGGAAAACTTGCTACTGTGCTCATCATACCTTCCTCTTGGGGTTCCCAACTGGGTGGTCATCCTGCCCGCATCAAGCTAATTTTCTGGCACCGTTGCCGGGAAAAAAGAAGACTTCTGCAAGGGGAGTTTCGCACGCACATCCTTTACTTTGTTTTTGTTTTGCTTTACTTTATTTTTGCTTGCATCGTTATTATCAAAAACACAAAAAAATTAGTTTCCTTTATAGTTGCTTTTATTTACTTGCTTTTAGTTTTGCTAGAATGGGTACTCATGAGAACACCAAGTTGTGTGATTTTACTAGCACTAATAATAGTGATTTTATCCGCACTCCTATTGCGCCACCTGCTCCTGCTGCCAATTTTTATAAGATTAAACCTGCTTTATTAAACCTCGTTATGAAAGAGCAATTTTCTGGTGCTAGTACTGATGATGCTGCAGCTCATCTCAACAAATTTGTTGAGCTATGTGAGATGCAAAAATATAAGGATGTAGAAGGTGATATTATTAAGCTTAAGTTGTTTCCTTTTTCTTTGAGAGGAAAAGCTAAGGATTGGTTGCTATCTTTGCCTAGAAATAGTATTGATTCTTGGGCTAAGTGTAAGGATGCTTTTATTGGAAGATACTATCCTCCTGCTAAGATTATAGCTTTGCGTAGTGATATCATGAAGTTTAGACAGTTTCATAATGAACATGTTGCTCAAGATTGGGAAAGAATGAAATCTATGATAAAGAATTGCCCTACTCATGGACTAACTACTTGGATGACTGTCCAAACTTTTTATGCAGGAGTGAATTTTTCTTCAAGAAACCTATTGGATTCAGCTGCTAGAGGCACTTTTATGTCCCTTACCTTGGGCGCCGCAACAAAGCTCCTTGACAACATAATGGTAAATTATTCTGAGTGGCACACCGAGAGAGCTCCACAAGGTAAGAAGGTAAATTATGTTGAGGAAACCTCTTCCTTAAGTGATAAGATTGATGCTATTATTCTTATGCTTTCTAATGATAGATCTCATGTTGATTCTAATAATATTCCTTTAGCCTCTTTGGTTGCTCAAGAAGAGCATGTTGATGTCAACTTCATTAGAAATAATAATTTTAACAACAATGCTTATAGGAACAATTTTGCTAGTAACAATTATAGGCTGTATCCTTCTACCAATGGTAATGGTTATTGTAACTCTTATGGTAATTCCTCCAACAACACTAGGGCCGCGCCGTCCGAGCTTGAAGTCATGTTCAAGGACTTCATCGGTAAGCAAACTGCTTTTAACAAGTCTATTGAGGAAAAGTTAGGCAAAATTGATATTCTTGCTTCTAAAGTTGATAGCCTTGCTCTTGATGTTGAACTTCTGAAACTAAAAGTGTTGCCTAATGAGGTGAAAGAGAACAATACTTTTGCCACTGCTAATGCTATCTAAGTTAAAATTGATGAAAACGTTATGATGTTTGCAGAATTGCATGCCAGGTGGGAAAGAGAAGATGAGATGGCTAGAAAGATGAAGATATGTACTATTACTACCTCTAATAATGTTGTTCCAAATGCTAGCAATCCTCTTACTTTGATTGGTGTAGAGAAAACTCCTACTCCTTGTGTTGTAAAGCCCAAAACTGCAAAAGCTTTTTCTCAAAAGAGTGCTAAATTTTTTCAGAGTGTAGGAGATGATAGCTCTATTTCTTTTAATGATTTTGATGTTGATGGCTGCAATATATCTGAAGTTATTTTGTTCTTACAAAATCTTGCTTTGACTCCCAATGCTAGTTCTATAAATGTTGCTTTTACAAAGCATATTACCAATGCTCTCATGAAAATTAGGGATGAAAAGTTGAGGCAAAAAGCTTCTATTCCCAAGAAGTTAGAAGATGGTTGGGAACCCATCATTGATATGCATGTTAATGGTTTTGATTGCCATGCTTTATGTGATCTAGGTGCTAGTATTTCTATTATGCCTAGAAAAATTTATGACATGCTTGATTTACCACCGCTTGAAAAGTGTTATTATAATGTTCATATTGCTGATGTTGCTGAGAAGAAACCTTTGGGAAGGATTAATGATGTTCTTATTATGGTTAACAATAACCTTGTTCCCGTTGATTTTCTTGTTATGGATGTTGAATGCAATTCTTCATGTCCTATTATTTTGGGAAGACCCTTTCTTCGAACTGTAGGTGCCATCATTTATATGAGGGAAGGCACCATCAAATATCAATTCTCACTCAAGAAAGGTATGGAACACTTCCCTAGAAAGAGAAAGAAATTACTTTTTGACTCTATTCTTAGAGCAAATTATGAGCTTGATGCTTCATCACTTGATATTACTTGATTTGCACTTTCTGCGCCTAGCTCAAAGGCGTTAAAGAAAAGCACTCTTAGGAGATAACCCATTATTTTACTTTTGGTTCTTTTTCTTTTATTTGAGTCTTTGAAGTTATTACTACTGTAATAACTACTCCTTATCCTTTTTATTTCGTTGTTGTGCCAAGAGAAACCTCTAATTTGAGTGAGGTAAGATTTGGGGATGTTGCTGTCCTGAAACAGATTTCGGTGCTGCACCGTAAAAATTCGTGAAAATTCTCAGTTTATCTTTTTGACCTACGATTTCTTGTGCATATGCCCCAGGTTATATCCAAACTTTTAGTAGTTATACACTTTTTGATTTGAGCAACATAAAACCCTAGAAAAAATCAACCTTTGTCAGCTGTTCTGTTTTGACAGATTTCTGCCACTATTTGTGTTTGCCTCTCGATCGCTTTTTTTTAGCTCTTTTGATCACGAAACTTTTGGGGAAGTTGATACAGTAGTATATGCTTTATATGTGGTGGTTTTGAGTTGAAATCTGAAGCAAAAAGGGGTTGATTCATTATTATGCTTACACTAATGTTGCTAATAGAATTGTGTTTAGTTTTGTATGAATGAAGTTTTCAAATGTAGGGATTGGAGAATGATGAGATGAGTTGAAGAATGGACAAAAGCTCAAGCTTGGGGATGCCCACACACCCCAATAAATATTCAAGAGGTACAAGCGTCAAAGTTTGGGGATGCCCCGAGGCACCCCTTCTTCATCGGCAAAAATCAGGTCTCCTTTCAACACACTATATTTTTATTGCTTCATGCACTATGCGTTTTTCTTGGAGCGTCTTGTCTTTAGTTTTCAGTTTTGTTTTGTTTTGTTTGCTGCAATAAATGGTTGGACCCCAACAAATTTCTTTTGGAGAAGTTGCCTTGCTTTTCATTTGCCAGGAACACTCCGTTTTTCACTCTTATCGTTCAACGGGTGTTCTCTTTTTCTAGAACTACATTTAGTTTTCATTTTTCGCCTTGATTTTTGTTAAGATCTTGTTATATCTTTATATCAAGGTGTATTTTGACCTCTGGTCCATGTTGGTTTTCATCAAAAGAGTTGTTTCAAAAAGGTTCGAATGGTGTTGGAAAAGAGAAAAAAATTCATGCAAAAAGTGGTACAAAAAGGAGCTTGTTTAGACTACGACTTAGACTTTTTCATGTCGTACTTGATATTGTTTTGATAGTATGCTTAGTGATTTTTGCTGTAGCATGACTTGTCTCAAATGACTGAGATTGCTTAATGAGCCTTTAAAAAAATCATGCGTTATTTTTATTATTTGGAAGCATTAATTTGGTTTTCTCCTTGATGATTTATTTGGGTTGACTTGGCGCATGCTTACACATGTTTGACTCATACAAAGTTGCCACAAGCCTCTATGATCATTTAGTTTTTGACTTTTGATGCCATCTTATGCTTCTCTTAATGATGTTTTGTCGCTATGCACGATTATGGCCGTTATTGCTCTCTTAGTTGGTCGCTCCCAGTCTTTTGCTAGCCCTCGTTTTGTACTGAGTATGAGCTATACTCGTGCATCTAACTCCTAAAAACCAAGTTGTTCCAATGTGTCCACTATAAATTCCTATGCATGGTATTTGTAAGCCATTCCAAGTAAATTTTCATGTGCTACCTTTCAAAAAAACCTTCAAAATACTTCTCGTTTTGTGATATTGTTTTCAGCTCATGGGGACGTAGTGGTCGGATTTGCTATCTTCCATATTGTTTATTCCAAAAAGAAAAAAAAAAGAAAAAAGAAAAAGAAAAAAGGCACTCCTCCATGGTATGTGAATATTGGTGGGCACCCGATGGAATTGGTTAGCCATGGTTTGAGAAAGGAAAAAAGGTGGGGAGGAGTGCCAAGCTTTATAAAAGAGCACAAAAGTGCCAATCTCTCTCTCAAAAACTTGCTTCATTTTTGTATAGAAGATAGTAAGAACCCCATTGCCAGTCGATGACAAAGACAATCACCTCTCAAAACCCAATTTTTATCTCTCTGTTTTATAAATGAAAAGCTCTAGCACATGTTTAATCACTGCTTCCCTCTGCGAAGGGCCTTTCTTTTACTTTTATGTTGAGTCTCCACCTTCTACCTTTATGCACCGTCTAAGAGAGCATAGTTGTCATTCTGATTTTAGCGTGCATAGTCCCAAAGTTTATCATTGATTGACTCATGATTTTGGTTTCACTTGTTCTTAAATTATTTGTATCCAGTCGCCCTCTTAAACTTGAAGGTGTCCTATGCATTTATGTTTTGCTCTTCCATGAAGGACAAGCTGAAAACCATTTGCTATATTTTTCCATATGATTTGAACACAAGTTTGACTTTTATTGTTTTATTTTCATGATCTTTCGTTTGTGTTCTTTTTCATGTTATAACATGGTTGCTAAGTTTCTTCTATCAAGATTATGTCTTTCATGCCCATGTTTTAAGTTCTTTTGATACCATCACTCAATGCTTACATAGATGATCAAGATTGTGTTGGTGCATGTCACCTCAAAAATTATTTCTTTTGTTATCACCTACCTACTCGAGGACGAGCAGGAGTTAAGCTTGGGGATGTTGATACGTCTCAAACGTATATATAATTTTTGATGCTCCATGCTTGTTCTTACACCATTTGCTTAGTTTTTGTTACACTTCATGGCACTTTTATGCATTTTTTGGGACTAAACTATTAACAAGATGCCACAGTGCCAGTTCCCAGTTTTCTGTTATTTTTGTGTTTCAGAAAAGTTACACAGGAAATATTCTCAGAATTGGACGAAACAAAAGCCGAACCTCCTATTATTTAACAAAGCTTCCAGAAGTCCAAAGAGGAGACGGAGGGGGGCCATAGGGCAGCCTCACTACCAGGGGCGTGGCCTGCCCCTGGCCCGTGCCACCCTGTGGTGAGGGCACCCTGACCTACCTCTAGCGCCGCCCCTTCGCCTATAAAGACCCCGCGGTGGGAAAAACCTAAGGACCCGATCAATTTTCCAAAAACACATCGCGATCCGCCACCATCGTCGACCCAAGATCGGGAGGGTTCAGAAGCTCTTCTCGGCATCCTGCCGGAGAGGGGAATCACCACCGGAGGTCTTCTTCATCGCCATGCTTGCCTCCGGCGCGATGAGTGAGTAGTCTACCTTGGACTATGGGTCCATAGCAGTAGCTAGATGGTTGTCTTCTCCACCATGTGCTTCATGTTTAGATCTCATGAGCTGCCTTACATGATCGAGATCACCTTTGTGTAATTCTACATGTTGTGTTTGCTAGGATCCGATGAATATTGGTATTATGTTAAGTTGATGTGCTGAATATTATCTTATGTTATCTCTATGTGTTTTATGATCTTGCATGCTCTCCGTCGTTAGTAGCTATCTTGGCTAAGTAGATACTAGTGACTCCAAGAGGGGGTATTTATGCTCGATAGTTGGGTTCATGCCTCTATTTAATCTGGGGGAGTGACAGAAGCCTCTAAGGTTGTATATGTGCTGTTGCCACTAGGGAGAAAATAACATTCTTGTGTCCAAGGACATTCGTTTTGTTTACATTACACACTTTGCTTAATGCAGTTATCTGTTGTTCGCAACTTAATACTCATGGGGTGTTCAGACAATATCCCTGTGGGTGGATTATTAGTCATAGATGCAGTTGGATGGCGGTCTATGTATTTTGTTGTAATGCCCAGAGTAAATCTCATAGTGATCCTCGTGACATATGCACATTATCTTTATTGTATCAATTGCCCAACTGTAATTTGTTTACCCATCATGTTGTTATTTATCTTATGGAGAGACACCACTAGTGAACTGTGGACCCCGGTCCAATTTCCTTTACATTGTTACATCGTTTTACTATTACTCGCACTGTTTACTTTCTCGCATACTACTACTGTTTTCCACTCGATACGCTCATACCTTTGTTTACAGCAAACCGGTGAGATTGACAACCTCATCGTAAGTTGGGAGCAAAGTTCTTGGTTGTGTTGTGTGCAGGTTTCGCGTTGCTACTAGTTGAAGACGCACCAACAAGTGTCGTAAATGGCGCCCTTGCTGGAGTGTCACGAAGCTAGCAAGCATCACCTTCTGAAGTTTGGCTTTTTCCTACTGGATCGATAAACCTCGGTTTCTTACTGAGGTAAATCTTGCTACTGTGCTCATCATACCTTCCTCTTGGGGTTCCCAACTGGGTGATCATCCTGCCCGCATCAGCGCCGTTGCCGAGGATTAAACAAGAAGAAGCTCCCACATCAACTACACGCTCCCATGTCAACTACGCACCATAGGGCTAGGCTGCGCCACCCTATGGTGCGGCTGCCCTCTGGCCCCCCTCCGTCTCTGCTTTGGACTCTGTCTCGTGTCGGGAAAAATAGGAACTTCAGCTTTTGTTTCGTCCAATTTCGAGAATATTTCTTGTGTAACTTTTCTAAAACACAAAAACAATAGAAAAATAGGGAACTGGCACTGTGGCATCTCGTTAATAGGTTAGTTCCGGAAAATGCATAAAAATGCTACAAATTGTAAACAAAACACAAAGCAAATGGTGCATAAACAAGCATGGAGCATTAAAAATTATAGATACGTTTGAGACGTTTCAGTGACAAATGTATTTCATAACTATTTATATTTTCTGCAAGAGTCGAACTTTTTTGAGTGGTACAACTTGAGTCTATGCCCGGCTAGAAGTACCCGAACATAGACTCGGGGGCTACTCCCATTGGGAGCGCTGGCCGCGCACCCGATAACAAGAAAATTTTGAGAAAGAATTCAACAAGAAGAGAAGAAGAAAAGGAAGAAAATTTGAGCCTATGATCGACAACAAGTACCCGACCATAGCCTTGGGGGCTAGTCCCATCGGGAGTGCTGGTCGTGCACCCAATGAAGAATTACTTTGAGAAGAACGAGGAAGAAAATTTTGAGTCCATTGTCGGTGGCAAGCACCAGAAAATAAACTTGACATTTCACTCCCATCGGGAGAGCGGATTCAAGAACTCGATGATTTCAGCCATTGCATTAGCCAAGTCGAAGATTGAAGAAATCGAAGATTTCAAGAAGTCGAAGATTGAAGAAATCAATGTTTGAAGATTGAAGAAATCGAAGTTTAAAGAAGTTGAAGATTGAAGAAGTCGATGTTTGGAGACTCCACCCGAGTCTACAACTCGAGTAGAGAGTCTCGGGGGCTACTAACGTGGGTATGCCCTTCGAGTACCCATAGATTTGTATACTGGGTTCAGCCTATTATGGAGGTGGACCGACACAAGGACTCGACAAGATGACTTGGAGACGAAAAAAGGCAACTCGAATTCGTATTCGACTAGGACACTTGTAAATCCTAGCCTGGATGCATATATAAAGTCAGGCAGTGGCGCCGCTAAAAAACAACTTAGATCATGAGATAGCATACAAGATAGATTAGATAGAGAATAGAGATACAAATCTCCGCCTACGGCGGCACCATGTAAATACCATTGTGATCATATACTAGATTGCTAGCAGGACGTAGTGATCCTCCACCGCGGGGATGTGAACCTGGGTACATCGTGTGTCAATCTCGCTCCCAGAATCTCTAGTTGTCGCCTTTTCCCCGAATCCTAAGTCCTTAATTTAGGATATTTGTCGAGATAACCCTCGTCAGTGGTCCACACACAATTTTTTGCAAGGTTGCTATAATTACACTTCGAATCGGTAATAATTGCCAATTCAAATTCAAATTCAAAGTCAAAAAATGGTAAAACACACGCGAGAGGGGGCACCCGACCGCGTGGAAAAGTTTCACCCACGTGTCGTCCTCCGCCCTGCCACTCAGGCCGTTGCCGCCACCGCCACAACCTTGGAAATGAGTTTCCAACTGCCACCTTCTTCCCCGCTTGTCGCCCCGTCTCCTGTCGTCTGATACGTCTCTAACGTATCTATAATTTGTGATGCTCCATGCTTGTTTTTACACCATTTGATTAGTGTTTCGTTACACTTCGTGGCACTTTTATGCATTTTCCGGAACTAACCTATTAACAAGTCGCCACAGTGTCAGTTCCCTGTTTTCTGCTGTTTTTATGTTTCAGAAAAGTTACACAGGAAATATTCTCGGAATTGGACGAAACAAAAGCCGAACGTTCAGAAATTCACCAAAGCTTCCAGAGAACCGAAGAGGAGATGGAGTGGGGCCATGAGGGCCCCACACAATAGGGCAGCGCGGCCTGGCCCCTGGCCGCGCCCCCTATGTGTGACGGTGCCTCTGCCCACTCCTGACGGTGCCCCTTCGCCTATAAAGACCCCTCGACGGGAAAACCTAATGACCCGATCACTTTTCCAGAACACATCGCGATCCGCCGCCGCCATCGACCCGAAGATCGGGAGGGTCCAGAAACTCTTCCCGGCACCCTGCCGGAGAGGGGAATCGCCACCGGAGCGATGAGTGAGTAGTCTACCTTGGACCATGGGTCCATAGCAGTAGCTAGTTGGTTGTCTTCTCCACCATGTGCTTCATGTTTAGATCTCGTGAGCTGCCTTACATGATCGAGATCACCGTTATGTAATTCTACATGTTGTGTTTGTTGGGATCCGATGAATATTGGTGTTATGATTGAGTTGATGTACTGAATATTATCTTATGTTATCTCTATGTTGTTTATGATCTTGCATGCTCTCCGTTGTTAGTAGCTATCTTGGCTGAGTAGTTGCTAGTGACTCCAAGAGGGGGTCTTTATGCTCGATAGTGGGTTCATGCCTCTATTTAATCTGGGGGAGTGACAGAAACCTCTAAGGTTGTAGATGTGCAGTTGCTACTAGGGGGAAAACAATATTCATATGCTCAAGGGCATATGCTTTGTTTACATTACACACTTTGCTTAATGCAATTATCTGTTGTTCGCAACTTAATACTTGTGGAGTTCTCAGATTGATTCACCACAAGTGGATTATTAGTCATAGATGCAGTTGGATGGCGGTCTATGTATCTTGTTGTAATGCCCAGAGTAAATCTCATAGTGATCCTCTCGACATATGCACGTTGTCTTTATTCTATCAATTGCCCAACTGTAATTTGTTTACCCAGCATGTATTATTTTATGTTATGGAGAGATACCACTAGTGAACTGTGGACCCCGGTCCTATTTCCTCTATATTGCTATCACCTGTTTACTTTACTCGCATACTATTACTATTTTCCACTCGATACGCTCATTCATTTGTTTACAGCAAACCGGTGAGATTGACAACCTCATTGTAAGTTGGGAACAAAGTATTTGGTTGTGTTGTGTGTAGGTTCCACATTGCAACTAGTTGAAGACGCGCTAACTCGTTTGATCGTAAACGGCACCCTTGTTGGAGTGTCACTAGACTAGCAAGCATCACCTTCAGTTGTATTGGCTCCTTTCTCTCCTAATCGACATACCTTGGTTTCTTAACTGAGGGAAAACCTTGCTGCTATATTCATCATACCTTCCTCTTGGGGTTCCCAACTGGACGGTGACAAGCTATCAACACCGTACCGCATCAAGCTCTTTTCTGGCGCCGTTGCCGGGGAGGAAGAAGAAGACTTCTGCAAGGGGAGTTTTCGCACGCACATCCTTTACTTTGTTTTAAGTTTTGCTTTACTTTATTTTTTACTTGCATCGTTTTATCAAAAACCCAAAAAAATTAGTATCCTTGATAGTTGTCATTTCTTTACTTTAGTTCATTATGTTGTTCCCTAAGTACGTTTTGGAGAACCTCTCAGTAGGTAGTGGTTCAATTATTGGAAAAAGTAATATCGAGGAGTTCTTTAATCATATTAGTATGCATAAAGATGTTGAGGAAAAGTCTTTGGCTGAGCTTGCTCCTAGTTATAAAGTTGCTTTTGCTTATTTGATTCACATGTTAGAAGCTAGGTTTGCTAGCCTTAATCCTTTTATGCAATACATGTTCCTTAAGCTTCATGATATTGAGGACCCTGAAAAGAAAGCTTTTATCTTGGAAACTTTGCGCATAGAATTTAGAGATGTTGCTATTGAGGCTAGGGAAGTTTTTAAGAAATTTAATAAGCTTGGCTCGCATGTTGAAGTTGTTGGTACACCCAATGAAGATTTTAGAGTGCCAATACCTTGTAAACTTGTAGAAATTCATGATGCTTTGGAAAAGAATTTTAGTTGGATTTGTCCTGAAAACTTTTTTGATGAAAGTAGTGTACCAAAGAGTGATCATAAAGGGTCTTCAAAAACTCATTTGAACACAATTCAATTCATTGTTGAAAAGACTCCTATAGTGGATCTTAATGCTTCTTTTGATATTACTTGATTCGCACTTTCTGCGCCTAGCTCAAAGGCGTTAAAGAAAAGCACTCTTGGGAGTTAACCCAATGTTTTCTTTTTAGTAATTTTTCTTTTATTTGAGTCTTGGAAGTCATTACTACTGTAATGACCTCTCCTTATCATTTTTATTTCGTTTTTGTGCCAAGAGAAGCCTCTAATTTGAGCGAGGTAAGATTTGGGGATGTTGCTGTCCTGAAACAGTTTTCGGTGCTGCACCATAAAAATTCGTGAAAATTCTCTATATATCTTTTGGACCTGAGATTTCTTGTGCATATCCCCAGGTTATATCCAAACTTTTATTAGTTGAACACTTTTTGATTTGAGCAACAGAAAACCCTCTAAAAATTCGACCTTTGTCAGCTGTTCTGTTTTGACAGATTTCTGCCAATATTTGTGTTTGCCGCTTTATCGCTTTTTTTTGAGTTCTTTTGATCACAGAACTTTTGGGGAAGTTGCTACAGTAGTATATGCTTTATTTGTGGTGGTTTTAAGTTGAAACCTGAAGCAAAAAAGGGTTGATTCAATGTTATGCTTACAGTAATGTTGCTAATAGATTTGTCTTTAGTTTTGTATGAAGGAAGTTTTCAAGTGTAGGGATTGGAGAATGATGAGATGAGTTGAAGAATGGACAAAATCTCAAGCTTGGGGATGCCCATGCATCACCCCAAGAAATATCCAAGAAGTACAAGCATCAAAGCTTGGGGATGCCCCCGAGGCACCCCTTCTTCATCGGCAAAAATCAGGTCACCTTTGAAGACACTATATTTTTATTGCTTCATGCATTATGCGTTTTTCTTGGAGTGTCAGTTGTTTTTAATTTTCAGTATTAGTTTAGTTTTGTTTGCTTCAATAAATGGTTGGACCCCAACAAATCCCTTTTGGAGAAGTTGCCTTGCTTTCATTTGCCAAGAACACTCCGTTTTTCACTCTATTCGTTTCAACGAGTGTTCTTCTTTTTCTAGAACTACGTTTAGTTTTTGATTTTCGCCTTGATATGTGTTCAGATCTTCTTATATCTTTTTATCAAGGTGTATTTTTGCCTCTGGTCCTTATTGGTTTTCATCAAAAGAGTTGGCTATAAAAAGTTTGAATGGTGTTGGAAAAGAGAAAAAGCTTTATGCAAAAAAGTGGTACAAGAAGGAGCTTGTTTAGACTGCGGCCTAGGCTTTTGCATGTCGTGCTTGATGTCTTTTTGATAGTATGCTTAGTGGTTTTGCTGTAGCATGACTTGTCTCAAATAATTGAGATTGCTTAATGAGCCTTTGAAAAAAATCATGTGTTGTTTTAATTATTTGGAAGCATTATTTTGGTTTTCTCCTTTGTTGCTTTATTTGGGTTGACTTGGCGCATGCTCACACATCTTAGACTCTTACAAAGTCACCATTGCCTCTATGATCATTTAGTTTTTGACTTTTGATACCATCTTATGCTTCTTTTAATGTCGCTTTGTCGCTCTGCATGATTATGGCCGTTATTGCTCTCTTAGTTGGCCGCTCCCATTCTTTTGCTAGCCTTCATTTTGTATTGAGTATGATCTCTACTCGTGCATCCAACTCCTAAAAATCAAGTTTTGCCAAAGTGTCCACCATACATACCTATTAGCAATTTGCTATTCCAAAGTACATTTGACTTGCTTTTATCTATCCTTCAAATTAAACTCTTTTTTGTGTTATGCGAAAGTTGGTCAGTAAAGCTCTCACGAACCGGATGGCACACTTTACTTTTCTCGCTTTAAAATTTTGACATTGTGGTCTCTTATGTTGAGTTGTTATGCTTGCAAGTTGTAAGTTGGGAATTAGCCCAGCCATGCCGTCATGGGGCAAGCTTTCAACATTGCACTTCTTATTTGAGTTGATATCGTGATCTTTTGTTTATGGATACTCGCGGTGTGAAAGAATTGGGAACATTACGGGATCATGGAGTTTGTATATGTGTTAGAGAAACGCCCGGGCCACCAATCTAAGCCATGCATAATTCATGGTGGAAATTTGTAGCATGCCCATAGTGGACATTCGACGACGCATCTCAACATAAAAAGCTATACAAATGGTAAATAAAAGAGATGTCAAGGTGTTCATTGTCTGATTATCCTGTCATTTTGATGTGGGCTTGTTCCATGTCATCGGGCACGGAGGTACCCTGTTGGCGGTTCTCGATGATACGTGTATACTTACAATGACAAGAGCTTGCTTGGGACTCTAAGTAAAGTAGCATGAGGTTTGGGTACTCGTATTCACGGGACACGAGGTTTTTAACTTATGATTTGTCAAGCATATGCAGCATAAGTATTCTCGCATTAACTTTAACCATTCAAGATGCTTATGATGGGGGCAATGAGAGCTCAAAGCCGGTAAGTACCATAATTTTTGAAGGTTTATAAAACTTGCAATCACTGCTTCCCTCTGCGAAGGGCCTTTCTTTTACTTTTATGTTGAGTCACCACCTTCAACCTTTATGCACCGTCTAAGAGAGCATAGTTGTCATTCTGAGTATAATGTGCATTATTCCAAAGTTTTCATTGATTGATTCATGATGTTGGTTTCACTTGTTCTTAAATTACTTGTATCTACTCGCCCTCTTAAACTTGAAGGTGCCCTATGCATTTTTGTTTTGCTCTCCATGAGGGACAAGCTGAAAACCATTTGTATGTTTTTCCTTATGATTTGAACACACGTTTGACTTTCATTGTTTTATTTTCATGATCTTTTGTTTGTGTTCTATTTCATGTTATAACATGGTTGCTAAGTTTCTTCTATCAAGATTATATCTTTCATTCCCATATTTTAAGTTCTTTTGATCCCAGCGCACAACGCTTACATACATGATCAAGATTGTGTAGGTGCATGTCACCTCAAAAATTATTTCTTTTGTTATCACTTACCTACTCGAGGACTAGCAGGAGTTAAGCTTGGGGATGCTGATACGTCTCCAACGTATCTATAATTTTTGATGCTCCATGCTTGTTTTTACACCATTTGATTAGTGTTTCGTTACACTTCGTGGCACTTTTATGCATTTTACGGAACTAACCTATTAACAAGTCGCCATAGTGTCAGTTCCCTGTTTTCTGATGTTTTTGTGTTTCAGAAAAGTTACGTAGGAAATATTCTCGGAATTGGATGAAACAAAAGCCGAACGTCCAGAAATTCACCGAAGCTTCCAGAGAACCGAAGAGGAGACGGAGTGGGGCCACGAGGGCCCCACACAACAGGGCGGCGCGGCCTGGCCCCTGGCCGCGCCCCCTATGTGTGACGGCGCCTCGGCCCACTCCTGACGTTGCCCCTTCGCCTATAAAGACCCCTCGACGGGAAAAACCTAAGGACCCGATCACTTTTCCAGAACACATCGCGATCCGCCGCCGCCGTCGACCCGAAGATCAGGAGGGTCCAGAAGCTCTTCCTGGCACCCTGTCGGAGAAGAGAATCGCCGCCGGAGGTCTTCTTCATCGCCATGCTTGCCTCCGGAGCGATGAGTGAGTAGTCTACCTTGGACTATAGGTCCATAGCAGTAGCTAGTTGGTTGTCTTCTCCACCATGTGCTTCATGTTTAGATCTCGTGAGCTGCCTTACATGATCAAGATCACCGTTATGTAATTCTACATGTTGTGTTTATTGGGATCCAATGAATATTGGTGTTATGATTGAGTTGATGTACTGAATATTATCTTATGTTATCTCTATGTTGTTTATGATCTTGCATGCTCTCCGTTGTTAGTAGCTATCTTGGCCGAGTAGTTGCTAGTGACTCCAAGAGGGGGTATTTATGCTCGATAGTGGATTCATGCCTCTATTTAATCTGGGGGAGTGACAGAAACCTCTAAGGTTGTAGATGTGATGTTGCTACTAGGGGGAAAACAATATTCATATGCTCAAGGGCATATGCTTTGTTTACATTACACACTTTGCTTAATGCAATTATCTGTTGTTCGCAACTTAATACTTGTGGAGTTCTCGGATTGATTCGCCACAAGTGGATTATTAGTCATAGATGCAGTTGGATGGCGGTCTATGTATCTTGTTGTAATGCCCAGAGTAAATCTCATAGTGATCCTCTTGACATATGCATGTTGTCTTTATTCTATCAATTGCCCAACTGTAATTTGTTTATCGAGTATGTATTATTTTATCTTATGGAGAGACACCACTAGTGAACTATGGACCCCAGTCCTATTTTCTCTATATTGCTATCACCTGTTTACTTTACTCACATACTATTACTATTTTCCACTCGATACGCTCATTCCTTTGTTTACAGCAAACTGGTGAGATTGACAACCTCATCGTAAGTTGGGAATAAAGTATTTGGTTGTGTTATGTGCAGGTTCCACGTTGCTACTAGCTGAAGATGCGCTAACTCGTTTGATCATAAACGGCGCCCTTGTTGGAGTGTCACTAGACTAGCAAGCATTACCTTCAGTCGTATTGGCCCCTTCCTCTCCTGATCGACATACCTTGGTTTCTTAACTGAGGGAAAACCTTGCTGCTATATTCATCATACCTTCCTCTTGGGGTTCCCAACTGGACGGTGAAAAGCTATCAACACCGTACCGCATCATCGTCCAAATGGCTGCACGCGCTCAAACCCGCCCACGATTTCCCTGCCTCACCTGGTTTCAACCAAGGACATCCACTGCCCTACCACGCCCATGTCCATGACGTCTTGTTGTGCGTCCTCAACCTCCCGCACCATCGATTGAAGGCTGTGGATGCTCTAGCAGAGGGATGCGAGAGAGCGGCACCAGCCGGGGGCGACGAGAGGCGTGTGGAGGGGACACGTGCAATGGAGACATACGTTAGAGGAGCGGGTGGGAGAAAAGAAGAGGAAAAAGAGAGTAAAAGAAGAGTCATTGACAGGTGGGCCATGGGACTTAGGATGCTTTTTTGTCTTTGTGGGATTTTGGCAATCCGGTCTTAGGCATGGGCTCTTGCTATCTTAGGCTACACGGTGGCATTGGGCGTAAATAGAGGAAACAATAGGGGTAAACCCATATACCATTTCGGTTGTGTTGCGGGGAGATGGGGTACCCTGGATTCCCCCAAATCGTGAAGAAATTGCTAAAAATGTCTGTTCCGAAAAATGGCTTAAAATCGAGTTCTTTTAAGCTTAATATTATTTTCACCTCTAAGCCATCTAGAACTGGGCCTTAGGAAGGCTTCCTAAGGTGAAAACAAAATGGATTGCCAAACCTTCTCTCTCCTATTGTTACACCCATTTTTTTTAGCAATTTCATTGAAGCTTCCTTTTGCATGATCTATAAAAGGAGTAGCCAGGCTACTACGACAACGTGAAGACCGATAGAGGGGTTCATACCTTTGATCCTTGGACTAGAGCGAGCAGGAGATAAGTCCTCACAACCGGGGATACGCCAGCCAACCGGCCCCCTATATGGGGGAGTAGGGATATAAGTGCATAGGATAATTTCCATATCAAATCCACCACAAAAATCCGTTTTATAAGAATCTGACAGATAAGGACATCTGATTCCAAACTGAACACCCAGATATAGTATAGGATATGGTATGTAAAATAGCATAAAATATGGATTATCAAAAAAATATTTAGGATTATCTGATTTTTTAACCGAATAATCTGATTTTTTACAAAAAGCCTAAGATAATATAGTACAACTAGTAGTTAGTAAGTTGTTGAGTCATTCAGTAATCATTCAACTAACTTACATAATCATGGTACCATACATATTACAAGTTTATTAGGCTAATAGGCTATCGAAACATGTGTGGATGGTACCTTAGGTCATGTGTTTACATTATTTTTCACGTGCTCATGTTATATTTATTCATTTTATCGTGTTACTTTTGTTTATTCTATGTAGTTTCGTTGTATGGTTATCCGAACCATGTATGTGTGTATCTATCTGATTAGTTTTGTTTCTACAAGATCTGCTTCATCTTTGATCCGAACCCGCGGTCCAGTATATCCGTTTTGAATTTGTATTTAGTCACTATCCGTTCTGCTCTGAATCCGATGAAAAAACATGGTATAGGATATGGAAGGCAAAGCCCGATTCCAATTCCGATCCAATCCGTTTACATCCCTAGGGGGAGGCACAAGAGAGTCCACCATCCCGAGCCGACCCACCCCACCCAACCGCTACCAAGCCGCCATCGCTGTCGCCCTAGCTGGACGCCATCGCCCGTTCTCTCTCCCACAGAAGCGTTGTCAGATCTCTACCTCCATCAACATCTAATCTAGTCGGGGATCACAGAAGCATTGTCGGATCTTCACTGAAAGACTTCATTTTGTTTGTATGCTTGATCACACGTTCGACGCGGTGACGCTTCTTCCGTACGTGTGAATACCTTGGAAGCGTTGAACATGCAACGCTTGATTATGGGATCTCGAAGGGATAGAACAATGTCGTCGTGGTGAAACAACATATGCCATAGGATGGCTTAAATGGGGGCCGAACTAGATGCTGGAGGATTCGGGAGAGGGGAACGAGCTAAAAAGCATGACAGAAAGAGACACTGATCTACCCAGGTTCGGGGCTCTCGTAAGGAGATAACACCCCTACTCCTGCTCTACTGATGGTATATTTGGGTTGATGTAGTACACAACAATGGTGCTTCCAAGCTCTCTGCTAGAGAAGGAAGATGAACTGCTAAGTGTAGGAACACAGAGTGACCAACCAACCTTCAACCTTCTAACCTTCTTCCAGCCACCTACCCTTTACCAGGGCTCCCTATGCCACCTTATATAGTGGTGGCCAGGGTTACAACGGTCATAGAAGACCAGGAGACACCAACTACACTCCAAACAGGACTTGCTGTCGAGGGCAGACGCCCACGACTTTCTCCCTGATTGCTCTCGATGGGACTCCCCTTGCTGTACCTTGTACCTCTTGAACTGTGGCCTTACCTCTGTGCGGTAAGCTCGTACTTGTGCACAGTGAGGGTAGGTAACCTCCACTGTGCACCCTGCCATCTTACTCTGCTACCATGCTGGGATGTTTTCTTCCTTGATTGTAGGGATGTGACACCTTGGTTGACTTAAGTATCCCGGATATGACCGTTGGCCATACCCAGGACTTTATATGCCGGACCAACGACCTACGAGGGTCGGGTAATCCGGCCTCCCCTGCTCCTGCACAACACACCAAATGGTTAGGCCGGCATATCTAAGTATATGCCGGCACACTTTTATAAGTATTCCGGCTATGCCGACATATCCAAGTATCAGCCGGGATACACATTATATACCGGCCTGGCCGATGCTCTTATATTCCGGCCAGGCCCTTCCTTGTTAAGCCGGCATAAAGTCAATCATAGACCTTGTGTCTTTCTACTCTCTTGACCCTACCGGGGGTCATCCCCCCGACACTAGTCCCCGAAGCTGCCGAGGTTCCCCAGTCATAACTGTGGAGCCTTGACAGGTTCAACATACCTTTCTTCATTATGCCCCGGCGATCAGATTATATGCCGGCACATCTGCACATATCCCGGCCTCTGTTCCTGTTCCAAAAACTTATTCCGGCCGGTCCCTAGGGCATTCCGGACGGAACATATACATCGGGCAGTTAATCCGACATATAGACGAGTCTTCCTCGAGAAGCCATGCCTGACAGCTTTGCATCGAAACTTGAAACTTCCCTGTCACCTCGAACGGTCACACGATGTGATGGTTCGCAGTGCAGTTACTCCTCGCCATCACGGCGTCATGGCACGGTTATAGGAACCGCCGCCCCACTCTGTGCCTTCACGTGGCGCCTCGCCGCAGAAACGGTCGGGGGAGTGGAGCACTATCCTCCCTACGACCCCCACGACCGGCCTCCTCGGTATAAATACGGGGTGGGGGTAACTTATTCTTTTTACCCCCGCCACAGTGCCTTCTTCCTCAGATCCTCTGCCCCTTGCGCTTCGCCGCCGGACCAAGAAACCGAGAAGGGAAGCTGCCGCCGTCGTCCACCTGCACGCCGGCGCCTCCGCTTGCCGACGTCCGGCGTCATCGTCGACGACGCCACCGCCGCCTCTTCTCCCCGCAGCCTTGCAGGGAGATTGGATCTTCCTCTGCACACTTGCCGCCGCCGCTCCATCGCCGTAGGCCAAGCTCCGGTGAGTTCCTCTTCCTCTGTTCTTCCTTTCCCTGCTCTTCTGCAACTAGGCTGCGGTAGCCTCACTGGTTTGTATCCATGGTAGTTCCTTTGCTGGATATTTCGTTGCTTCGATTAGCATTGCTAGCAGTGTTTCGTAACAGCTCACAGGTGTTCTTCCGCAGAAATTATATCCCTGATTATTTCCGATTTTAACTGCCTCGGTAGATCTTCTATTCCTGCTAACATCTGTGAGAGTGGTATGCCGGAGAGACTAACCTTCCTCTTTTCTCCGGCCTTGATAGGAATATCACCACGGGACTCCGGCTCTCACGCCTTATCCCGGCCAGTAAGATGGCATCTTCAAGCATGACGGGTACCTCGGCCTCTGAGGAAGATACCTCGGCCCGAACCCAGGGACGCTCCGGCTGGGAGGGGTCGGAGGTTACTCCGGCCGAGATATCCTGGGTCACCTCCACCAGGAGAGTCCCGGAGGGCGTAGCATGCCGGCTACCAGCAGGAGAAACTGTGCCGGCACCTGAACCTGGCGAACGCGTCGTCTTCATCGCCCACTTCGAGCGTGGCTTTGGCCTGCCGGCATCGGATTTCTTCCGGGACTTCCTGAACACCTACGACCTACAACCTCATCATATCCCGGCCAATGCCGTGATGATCCTCTCCGCCTTCGCTGCTTTTTGCGAGGGCTATGCCGGCATAGTGCCCCTTACTCAAGGCTGGGCGAAGTACTTCCAACTGCGGAAGCAAGTCGTCCAAGAGCCGCCCCGGAGCAAGGACGACCCGCCGGAGACGGCCCAGGAAAAGAAGGACCGCCCCATGACCCTCTGCGGCGCGGCCACCATCATGTCCCGAAAGGGCTCGGACTTCCCCAAGGTGGAACTCCTGGAATCTTGCAAGAAGTGGCAGAAAAGCTTCTTCTACGTCAAGAACACCACCGACGAGGATCTGCTCAACCTGCCGCCATTTGTGGACGAGCCACCCTTGGCTATGACGAACTGGACCTACAACCCGAAGAACTCGGTGATGCCGGTGAATGCGCTTCACCGGGTTAAGGGCGAGCTCCTGGATGCCGGTCTTACTCCTCAAGACCTGGTGGCCTGCTATATAAGCCGGCGCGTCTCCCCTCTGCAGCGCCGGTCGCACAAGATCTGCCAGATGAGCGGGCCAATGGACCCCACCCGGCACTCCACACACGAGCTGACTCCGGCCGACATTCTGCGCCGGATTAAGGATGTCTGCAAGTCCTCTCAGGCCACTTTTGCCTGGGGGCTAGAACCATACAGCCGGGATAGGCCCGCCCCAACGGTAAACCATCTTATCCGATACATAAAGTCCATGTCCGGCACATAGATACTTAAGCCGACACATGCCTGTTTGCCGACACATATCATATTGATCCGACATACCTCTTCCACCGGCATATTTCCTTGTCTGAATACTTGACTTTGCTGTTTATACAGAAATTCAGCTTCCAAACCATGGAGAACTCCCGGATCAAGATCGCGGCGGACCGCACCGTTGCGGATGTTGAAGATCCGGATCATTGGGATAAGCTTCCCAGGAGCACCCGTGCTGCAGCTGCCATGGGTAAGGGCTCTTCATCCCGGCATTATACTCAAGACCGGGGTGAGATTGATTCTGACGAGGAGATCCTGCTGTACTATGACCCGATGCCACTTGCGTATGCCTTTCCAGAAACACCTATTGCTTACGAGTTTCCAATGCCGTCCTCAGCTATCCCGGACGATATGGTTATCGACGCCGCCCCTCTGAACCAGGGACCTCCTTCCACCGGCGGACGTGCCGGCCGGAAGCGAGGGGTGAAACCCCAGCCCGACACACCTCAGAAGTCGAAGAGGCAGAAGGTCGGCGTGCCCAAACTGAAGAAACCGAGACCTGTCGCCGCGGGGTAAGTTTCCTTTTCTTTGCATTTCCTCCGACATATCTCTTGCTTGTACTACTGACTTGGTGTTTTCTCTCTTTCAGAGCTCCTCTTGCGCCGGAACAAGCTTCTAGCTTGAGTGGCGACCCGAAGGTTACCAAGCCCGCTGCCCCTGCTACCTCCGACATACCCTCTGCCAGCCACACGACCTCCCCGGCGCCGGCATCTTCGCCTGCGCCTGAGAAGACCACCTCCCCGGCGAAGGACGTTCCTCCGCCGGAACAAGATATCTCTGCCCCCGACGTCCACATGGACTCGGGGGCTCAACAGGAAACCTCGGCTCCTGATGTCCACATGGACACAGGAGCCCACCAAGAAGCACCAGACTCCGGCGCGCCCACCAGCGACGCCGGCACAACTGAAGCCGCCGGAGCAGACACCAAGGGTAAAGGCCCTTTAGTGCCGGAAGTCCGGACTATCCCGGATCCTGCCTCTGCTGGCCAAGAAGCACCGGCCGCGCCGGAACAGCCCGCACCCGAGACTCCTTCAGCTGACAAGACCCCAGCACCGGCCAAGACCACTGCACCGGCCAAGACCACTGCACCGGCCAAGACCACTGCACCGGCCAAGACCGGCACGTTGAAGATTCAGCCGGCCAAGTCCGGCACACCATCTGCCGCAACTGCTCCTCCTAAGGCAGCGTCCCGGACCAGCTCTGCTCTGGCCCTGCATCTTGGCAGGGCAGCAGCCCGGCCGGGGTACCGGACCAGCTTCTTCGACACCCCAGAACTCGAGGGCCTCGTCCCTCTTGCGACGAAAAGTGATCAGAGCCTCGGCTCTCTTAAGGAGCAGTGCACCAAGTGGAACGACGCCAGCAACATGGACAATGCGGACTCAAGGAGCAAGAAGCTGGCCGAAGCCAAGACCAGTGGCGACCCAAGCGACTTCCTGGCAGCAAAGCCCATACCGATCGCCAGCGAGCTCCTCAGCATCCAGCAAAGACTTCACAAGTTGGCCTCTGCCACCAACGTGAAGGGTTTCGCAGCATAGTAAATCAAAAAATTTCCTACGGATGCGAACAAGAAAGCCAAGATCTAATCTAGGAGATGTAATCAACGAGAGAGTTAGATGAGATCTTCATACCCTTGAAGATATCGCACAGCGGTAACGTTCAAGAGAACGTGGTTGACGTAGTCGTACTCGCCGTCTCCTCCTCGCGATCCGATCCGATCCTACGCCGCAAGTGGCGGCGCCTCTGAGAGTTGCACACGTGCGGTGCAGCGACGTCTCCACCTTCCTTGGTCCAGCAAGTATGGTGGAGAGATAGATTGGATCAGCAGCACGACGGCGTGGTGCTTATGGTGGAGAGTTTCTGCGGCAGGGCTTCGCCTACGCGCAGTCGCGAGAGAGAGAGAGGGAGGGCAGCAGGGGCGGCTAGGGTTTGGGTCTTGGGGTGAGGGAGGGCTGCGCCCCTGCCCCCCCTTATATGGGGGGCTGGGCGGCCAGCTTGGTCCCTCCTCCAATCCCTAGCCGACTTGGATAAGGAAGAGTGGGGGGCAAGTTTCCCCCCCTTCCTTATTTGAAGATTCCTTTAGGGTTTCCCCTTGGGCTTGGCCGGCTGGGCCTTAGGGGCCTTGTGCACCTGGCCCAAGGCGGCCAGGGCACTTCCCCTTAGTCCCACGCAGGCCTCCGTCAAGTGGGCCCACGTTGGTCCCACTCTGGAACCTTCTAGAACCTTCTGGTACAATACCGATAAACTCCGAAACCTTTCCGGAATCCAAAAACTGCTTTCCTTTATATGAATCTTATTCTCCGGACCATTCCGGAACCTCTCGTGACGTCCTGGATCTCATCCGATACTCCGGACTAAAACTCATAAACCAATTATCCATTCTATCCTAGCGTCGATGCACGTTAAGTGTGTGACCCTACGGGTTCGAGAATATGCAGACATGATCTTCTATCAATAATCAATAGCGGGATCTGGAAACCCATATTGACTCCCACATATTCATCGATGATCATATCGGATGAACCACGATGTCAGGATTCAATTAATCCCGTATATGTATTCCCTTCGTCACACGATATTTTACTCGCCCGAGATTTGATCGTCGGTATCGCCATACCTAGTTCAATCTCGTTCACAGCAAGTACTTTACTCGTTCCGTAATCCGATATCACTTCGTGATTAACTCCTTAACCACATGCTTGCAAGCGGTGTTGATATCGATTACCGAGTGGGCCCGAAGTATATCTCTCCGACTTGGGAGGGACAAATTCCATCTCGATACATACAACCCAACAAATACTTTCCGATCACCTGAGAGACACCTTTATTATCACCCTCACATAGGATGACGTTTGATGACTTCAAAGCTTTCTTCCGATACTAGGGAGTTGTATTATCTCATGGTCTAAGGAATACATGACATAAGAAAAGCTTCGCAAAGATGAACACGATGACACGATCTAATTGCTCTGCTTTATTTGGGTCTGTCCATCACATCATTCTCCTAATGATATGATCTCATTATTAATTGACAACTCATGTCTATGGTTAGGAAACCTTAACCATCATTAATCAATGAGCTAGTCTAGTAGAGGCGTACTAGGGACACGGTGTTGTTCATAAACCACACAAGTATTAATGTTTCCGTTTAATACAATTATAGCATGGAGTATAAACATTATCATGAACAAGAAATATGATAATAACAATATTATTATTGCCTCTAGGGCATATTTCCTTCAGTCTCCCACTTGCACTAGAGTCAATAATCTAGTCATACTTGCGCCTTTAACACCTATGGCATTCCGGTGTTATTCATACGCCTTGCACGTGGTAAACCTTATCTACGGGTCTGACACTTTCAGGTCCGTTTGTATTTGCATATTATTTTGCGTCAGCACGCATTTCTCATCTTCTATGAGATGGCATCGTATAAACTTAGTCTTCTGGTGAGACTTTTGTATCTTAGCCGAGACTATGTTGTCACTATTGTCATACAATAGAACTACATAGTACTAGCACACTTAGAAAAATAGCGATATCCACCGTGCGTCGAAATACTCATTGGTCTGCACACATCGGTATGTATGATTTCCAATAAGTCCGTTGCTCGCTCCATTATTCTGGAGAACGGGTTTTTGATCATCTTGCCCATGAGGCATGGCTTGCACGTGTCAAATGATTCAAAATCAAGAGACTCCAAAAATCCATCAGAATGGAGTTTCTTCATGCGTTTAACGCCAATATGACCTAGATGACAGTGCCATAAAAAGTTGGATTATCACTATCTACTTTGCATCTTTTATGCCACTTCTAAAGCGATTATATACTTAGCCCTCGTTGCAGTGTCCGCCACAATATTAACATTGGAACTCATCCAAGTTATCATGGAACTTTCTTCCATCTTATTATGCCACCTTCTAACTCAAAACAAATAGCTTAAAATTGAGATAAAATTTTACTTGTATGTGTGACAAAGCCAATGTAACTCATTGCAATGAACCATTTGTCACTTCTGCATACAGAACATATTCTTACTTCTTCAAAAGTGCATAAGAATATCTTTACTATTGTCCAACGATCATCATATAAATGCTATAACCTTTAGAGCATTGGACACATCTGGATCTACATATCATGGTATACAAGATTGATAAAATCATTCTTGTGGTTTCACTCATCAAGTGTCAAAACAATTGATTCTTGCTCCAACCTCTTCCATGCAACAAGAACCATTCTTATTGTTTCCATATTGAACAAATTCAATATTTCATCTATGTACTCTGGCAAAACTATATTAACGCCTCAATCTATCTGTATAGACATTGATGCTTAATATTCTGGTTTTACCTAAGTCTTTCATCAAAAACTAATTTTAATGAAAACTTAACAATATCAAGAAAAACACATAATTTCTAATGAACGATATGTCATCTACATAAAGCATTAGAAATATGTCTTAGCGCTCCCACTTACTTTCTTGTAATACAAGCATCTTCAAATATCTTGATGAAATTAACACTTTAACATTTTCATCATTGAAGATTCCAACTTCGCTATGCTTTCTTCTACCATAGAAGTTTGCATACATATCTAGCAACCTTTGAATCAACAAAACCCATTGGGTCGTGTCAGATACACGTCCTTGGTGTGCATTCCAGTAGAGGAACGTTGTTTCGTTTATTCAACTATCATATCTCAATATGTAATTGTTGCTAGAATAATTCATATGACGAAGTCAGGGCCCATCATCGCTTCTTTGTATATTGTTGGTTACTATTATCTAATAATATCTCGTCCTCAAATCTTGCTATTTGATTACGACCAACTTGGTTAAATAGGAACTTCGATGTCGTGACTACAACATATTGTAGACGCGTGAGCTATGAATGTAGTTGCCGCTTCCAGAACATTTTTCTGGTGCTGCGCTACTCTGATTATCTTGCTCAGATTCAATAACCTCATCAAGTTCTATCTTCCTCCCACTTAAACCTTTCGCGAAAAACTCCTTCATAAGAAATTCACTTCTTTTAGTGACAATCACTATGTGTTTGGGTTCATAGTAGAAGGAATACCCATCGACTTTCTTTGGGATAACCTACAAAAAACTTACTAATCCAATTTTGGTTGTAAACATTTTACACATATGCCTTGCATACCAAAATTCAAGAAAAGACAACTATAACTTGTATGGTGTCATTTCAGCGGATTATGATGGTGCTCTATTTAGTGAAAAGCGGTAGTCTTTAAAGCATAATCCACAAATTATATTGGTAGTTTATTTCATCATTGATCTAACCATGTCAAACAAGGTTTGATTATATCCATCAAAAACTCCATACTCATATGGTGTCTATCATGATGCAAGTTTGTGGAACAATTCCTCTAACTCTTAGATGTTTGCTAAACTTGTAACTCAAATATTCTTCTTTATGATCTAATCATGCTATTTGAATATTCTTGTTACAACAATTTTCACTTCATAAACTGAACAATTTCAATTGTTTCATACTTCTATCTCATCAAGCAGATATACCATACATCTATTCGAGTCATTGATGAAATAGAAAATACACCATGATTGACTTCACACCATGGACTACATACATCAACATGTATGATCGCCATTTAGTTAGTCACTTGTTCTGTCCATGGCCCATGAACGGAGTTTAATCATCTTTAGGAAAAGTTTCACAAGCGTCAATCAATTCAAAATCAAATGACTCGAAAATCTATCAATATAGAATTTCTTTCATGTTTTGTTTCCAATATGACTTAAACGGCGGTGTCACATATAAGTGAAATTTGTTTTGTCTTGCAACCTTTAGCATCAGTGTTATAAATGTCTATTTCACCAACAAGATAATAATAATCTATCCATCGATTATGGAAGACGGTAATAATTTGAACAACCATTGCTCTCATAATACCAGAACAAAATAACAATTATTAAGTTCATGAAATATCTTGAAGGCTAGGTTTGATGTCGACGAGAAGCACAATAACACTTTTATTTGTATCTCGACATGCATCATTACCATATTCTTTTACTAGTTACTTAGGCCATCATAGTTCTTGTATTATTGCTTTGTATGACATTTCATACCAACAATCTAGTATCCAATACCCAAGAATTATGTACTAGCAAAGAATACATCTATAACATGTATATCATTTATATACCTGAGATGGAATTTTCCAGTCTTTTACTTTTCTACCAAATATTTTGCAGATCCTATTTAGCATTTCCTCTCTATTTAGAAGAATCTATCGACATCAAAAGTGGCATCAATCATTTGACACATAGTCCAAAGGATGCTAGTCAAATACTAATAGCCTTGGATTTTGCACTTTGAAGTGGATCGCCATCATCATATGATTGGTATTCTTCCAGATTCCATTCTTTAGTATTCTTTTGGTATAGCAAAACCATTTAGCCAATACCTTTTCATTCATCCTATCATGACATCTTTCATGATGAAACTACTATAGCTTATAAGGATGAATGCAAGTATAATATTAGTTCCCAAACTTTTGGGTGATCGGGATGCCTAGCATCTTCAATCATCGCACATAGTCATACAATATGAGCATATGTTCTTTTACTAAATTATACTTCATCATTTTGCAAACAATCAAAGTTTTAGATATCAAATATCTTTCACTTCTTATTTGTTTCTGAAACAATTCTTTCAGCTCGATGATCACTTTGATTCTCAAACAATTTTGAAGATCAATTTATCATGAAGGCAAACATATGATCTTTAGATACTAAACTTGAATCGTTGCTCTTAGATTAATACAATTTATTAAATCGTATGAAGCAAGCAAGATTTGCTAAAGTTTGCAATAGGACTTAATCTTTAGTCTTGACATTCTAACTAAACGGCACTAGACCAAAAAAGATTATCCAGAATTCTATAGTTTCTTTTAACTCAATTTAAGCTAAGTGTCGGTGGGAAACGGTGCCAAAGACTACAACGACTTATGCAAATACAACAAGATTTAGTTCAAGATAATTAGTTCAAGTTAATCAAATTACTAATGAACTCCCACTAAATTCAACATCCCTCAAAGTTGTTTAGTGAAGCATGATCCAAATTCACTACACCGAGACCGATCATCACGTGAATGATGTAGCTTTAATGGTGAACATCAACATGTTGATCATATCATCCATATGACTCATGCTTGACCTTTCGGTCCGTGTGTTCCGAGGCCATGTCTGTACATGCTAGGCTCGTCAAGTCAAACCCAAGTATCTCCGCATGTGCAAATACTGGCTTGCACCCGTTGTATGTGAACGTAGAGTTTATAGCACCCGATCATCACGAGATGCTTGAACACGACGAACTTTCGCAACGGCGCATACGAGGGGAGAACACAATTTTATCTTGATCTTTAAGTGAGGAATCATCTTATAATGCTACCGTCGCGATCTAAGCATAATAAGATACATAAAAGGATAAACATCACATGCATATAATTTTATGTGACATGGTATAGCCAATCTCCGCGCCATGATCTCCATCTTGTGCGCACCGGCATGATCTCCATCATTCCACCATGATTGCCTCCACCACGAATAGCAACTACAACTATTGCTAACTACTTAGCGATAAAGTAAAGCTATTACATGGCGTATAAGAAGTTGACACGCAGGTCATACACAATTATAAAGACAACCATATGGCTCCTGCCGGTTGTGAACTCATCGACATGCAAGTCGTGAAAGATTACAAAACATGATCATCGCATACATCACATATATCACATCACATCTTGTGGCCATACCATATCACAAAACACTCCCTGCAAAAACAAGTTAGACGCCTCTACTTTGTTGTTGCATGTTTTACGTGGCTTATGGGAGTAGCAAGCTAAGAACGATTCTTACCTACGAAAAGCCACAACGGTGATATTATGGTTGCTAACATCCGATGTAAGTCCCATGACTACTATAGTGAGAGAAACTGGCATCCACCAGCCGCATGTGTGGAACAAGCCACACGTCAAGTGCGGAGCCGGTCTCGCGAACGCGGTCGCGTAAAGTTGGCCTGGACCGCTTCGATCTCACTATACCGCGCCATAAGA